>CM053785.1:1030284429-1030963179 GCA_028749045.1 Cupressus sempervirens
AATGGGCTCGACGCCAAGATAAAATCTTGAGTGCACCTAACCCCTAGACGGATGCAAATTTTAAAGTAAACACACAACTAAAAGTAAACACACTTGCAAAAATAAATACACAAGGACTAGATTAGGGACCCATGTAGAATGGCATATGGGAAAGATGATCTTGGCATCTAAAAACTTCTTAACTTCCTTCATTATCAACGATTCAATAATGGGATTAATAGGTCTCTGCCTCTATTGAAAAGGCTTGACATTTGGCTTTAATAGATTGTCATGTGTAATAATTTTAGGATCATATGTTTTTTAGCTCTTCATAGCTCCAAGAAATGATATTCTTTTATTTAGTGAGAAATTTAAGCATATCTTCCCTTCCTTGAGTGTTGCACACTTTGCCAACTCTTATCATTTTAGGATTTTAATTGGTACCCAAATTATACGAATAATATTCTTCAATGCCCTTTTCTTTGGCCATTCTTCTACTAAGAGGTAATTCATCATGAAAAAAAAAAGTGTTCCATCTCAACCATTCCCTTAGGAATAGTGTTGGTTTTCAAATTAAGAATCCCATATTCATCTTGAAGTTCATCATCCTCAGGTTTGTCATCTAGGTGTCATCTATCTCTTTCCATTTAAAGTCACCATTGCACATGATAAATTCAATGATATGTTGGTCATCTTGAAAGACTTGGAAGTTTGTAATATTGTCTGGGATAGATGGGGTAGAATCCAATTCTACTAAAAATCTTTTCAATTTTGTTCTCTCAACTAGTTGTAATGCGCTAGCTAAAATGGCAAGAGCATCTTCTACAATCTTTTTCCTCCTTGGAATGGACTTTATGTTTAAAGTTTCAAAGTCATCCATTAGATCCCACACTCTTTTCTTGTAAGAAAGTAACTTTCTATCACTATAAGAGTATATGGATTTCACTTTTATTATAACCAACTAAGAATCTCCATTGATTACAAAAGCTATGATTTCTTTCTCTAGTGCAAAAAAAGTCCTCTGATCAATGCTTCATATTCTGTAACATTATTATTATGTATCAAAACTTCAATCAATGTGCTACATAGAAAGACTTATTGTTTGGGTTAATTAACTTAATACCTACACTAGCTCCTAATTTGCATTTGGAGCCATCGAAATAGAGTTTCCAAATCAGATCTTCTTTAGGCCTCCTAGATTTATGCTTGTTCATCCTTATATTTTGCTTCACTTGGGCCTAAAAGTATTATTTATTGGGTATCCATTGTAACCTCTTGCAGGCTAGACTTGATGATTTTCCATTGTTATTCCTTGATATAGGAAGCGTATGTTTGTCTTGTTTTTCTTAAATTTCCCCAATTAGTTTTGTAATATCATCTACGTTGGGTTTAGGATAGATTACTATTGAAGTCCAACCTTGACCTTTTATGTATCATCTCCTTCTTTAGAATTTGGTCATTCCTAGTGGAGGAGAAGACAAACCTCAACCATCTGAATAGGTATCACTATATAATGCATTGAGATCTTTAATTTCTTCATCAAAATTTTCCACAAATTCATATATGTTTGTAGAATTTTGACTTTCTATGGTTTCATCTTTTGGAATGTTACCATTCCTTATTTCCATTATCTATGTTAATACTTAAGCAACTACTTCTTGACAATGTGAACATTTGAACTTTGAATGACTAACTTTATGCAATCTACAAATTCCTAGAAGAAGTAGAATGCTAGGGTCATCTTCCTCTCCTAAAAAATTGCAAGTTAGCCACCATTTTGTCTATGAACCATGTTATGATCTCCTTCTTTGGGATTGAAATCATGAATAATACATCTTGATCATATTATATTTTGGTTGAATTTACATTAAAATCCATCTCTTTTTAAGATCCCAAATCAGATTATAAGAATGCAACCTCATTCAATGCATTATATTCTATAATCATTTTTTTAAAATTTGGCTCTCCATTAATCTTTATCTATTATTCAACCCTTTCAATGGTAATCATAGTTGAGTAAAATCCATAGAAAGCTATCCTCTTAGGAATTTTGTCCAATCTCTACTTAGTAGCAATCTGTATGTCTCAGAATCTCAACCACATGGATATCAATGATGTCTTGAATTTGGGGATCAACTATTAATTATATCTAAATATCCTTTAACACACCAATAACTTTTACATCTATTTTATCCAGTTGTATCACTACTTTATTAGAAGGCTGAGGAGTGACTCCCAACATTTTTTCTATTGAAAGTGGCATAACATTACAAAAATCTCTTGAATTAATTAGGTAATTGTGAAGATTCTTCTCCTATATTCTAATGCTAAGAAAAAATGGGGGCACCTCAACCTTTTCCTTAAGCATAGTTGGCATTACCTCTAAAGCATTGACTTGTTGAGATACTATCTTTTGGGGAATTATATTCATATTGTGGCATGCCTTTGTATGATTAGGATTTTTCATTAGTGCTTTTTGTTGATGAGTAGCATTTTGTAGCATGTTGAACATAGACATGTTGGCCTTTGTTCATTTCAAATCTTCTACCATGCTATACTTTTCAGCATACCAAGTGAGATTTTTCAAAATTGTAGGAACATTTCCTTGATTCTAATTTTCCTATCCTCCATATAGGGGCTTGATTGGTACTAGGTTGTTTATCACTCTTGGATCGAGAGGAGTTTATTGTAATACTAGGTAAGTTCCATCTATCGTAGGTTCTTTTTGACTCCATAGATTGTAAGTATTCCAAATGTCATTTCAAAAAAAAGCATCCCTTTTAGTTGTGTATTTGATTCCTAACTAAATGGAAAAGAGAATTCTTCATTGGCTAGTTGTTCTAGTTGTGTGTTCTATGTAGAATCATAGAATTATAGTAGAATAACATTAATTACATTGGAGCCACATTATCATTTGCTTGTGAATTTCGATTCAATTCTTGACTTCTGTTATAATATGAACCATGATTATTAGGTGTGTTTTGATCATCATTATACTAATTGATGTCCACATAATGAACATTATTATTATTGTTATCTGTAGGAATGCTTCCATTATTTGGATGAGTGTTCCATTGTCAATTCTATCTCTAGCAATTTTTTTTGTGATTAGGAGGATTGAAGGTGTTTCCTCCATTGTTGTTTCCTAGATTAGTGTTCTCGCCATTGTTGTTTCCACTAAAATTCCTATTTTAATTCTAATCATAATTATTGTTGTTGTAAGGACTAGCATGATTTCTCTAAAAGCTTTTATTTTTTCCTTGTGACAACCTCAAGAAAGTTAGCTCATTAATCATTTGAGGCATGGTCTTCTTCATTTGACAAAAATTAGAGGCAAAACTATTGTTTGTTTCAATTGAAGTTACTACCTTTTGTTCAAATAAATAAACTTTTGGAGGTTCATATCCTCAATATGTTATAGCTAGGATTTCAGGAGTTTGTTCTTGCTATAATGGAATTGGATTCATGGGTATGAATTGGCTAGGAATTGTAGGTGCTTCAATAGGATATGTTGGCATCATTGTAATAGCTTGAGCTGAAAGCATCAATTACCCTCCATTAGGATTGGCCTACTTTGTAAAGGTAATTTGTCATGCCCAAAATACAAGGGCAAAAACACACACAATTTTTTTTTTTTTTTAAATAATAATAATTAAATTTCACTAAGTTCGATATGTTTGTGTTCACGGTTAAAGTATAGGTTCTCTACCTTTCATCTTAAGTTTATAATCTTGAGGAGAAATAAATCGTTAAATTTTGAACTCTTGTTATTATCTTAATATCGATATTTGTTTCGTTATTTCATTTCTATAACAATTTAAATGAATTCGGGTTAAAATTAATTGAAATATCTAATCAAGAACTAATTAAAAGGAATATATATATATATATATATATATATACTTTAATTAACTTTACTCAAATCTCAATTTTATTTAAACCCATAATGCTATTAAGAATTAAACATTTCTAAAGATATTAACAGTATAAATTATACTTAAATTTGACTAGTTGATAAAGAAAACAATTTAACATTTTCTATTTGTCTAACATATACTAACGTAATAAAACAAGATAAGTTCACAATAAGTTTACTAAAACTTTAAATGTATAAAATTACTACTAAATATATATTATAAAATTTAAAACAAATAACTTAAAAACAAAAAACAATTAAACAAAAATAATTAATAACTAACTTAAAACATATACTAATCTTATCCTAAACTAACACAAATTTAAAATTACTAGCTAAAACTATTAACAAATAACAAAAGTAACTAGCATAACATATTTACTAACATAAACTAAACCTAAATTAACCTAACACTAACCTCAACATAAAAGAAAATCAAAAAAAAAAAAAACTTAATTAAACACTAACATCTAACCAAACAACTTACTAATATCTTACTTATAAACTAATACTATTAAAAACAAACTAAACTACACTTAAATTCTTAATTAATAAATAAAATGATATTAACATCTTTCTTCTTTATATAACTAATACTAATTATTTCTCCAACTAAATTAAATTCAACTAACATTAATTTAAACTAATATTAAATTTTAACTTACACTAATTTAAATTTAACATAATACTAAACTAACTTAATTTAATTCTAATAAAACAACTTAACTAAATCACTTATCATTAAAAATATAATACTAAACTAAACTACATTAATAGAATACATATCCCAAAACAAAACTAAAATATCCTATTGTGATTTATCTACCCCACTTACGTCAACTTTTTCCCAAGTACTTACATGGCCATGCTGCCCACTCACAATAAATAAAACATTTGACTTTTTACTTTTTCACCCCCACTTTCCTTAAATGCATGACAAAAAAGAAGTTTTTTTTTTTAAACAAAAAAATGTGGACAGTAGGAGTTATGTTTGATGTTCATAATATATATAAAACAATTAGACTTGCAACTGCCCCCATCAACTTTTTCAACCAAACATCATTATGTGTCAGACAAGTATGTATGGGGGGTAAAACATGACAGGCCAGAGAGGAATTTAAGTCACATGAAGAGGTATTTTAATCAAGGTAGTAATAAGTGGGAAAATTTTATTAGGTAGGTCTATTATCAAATACCTTATTTTATTTTTTTTATAAATATATTCTCTTTGGATATTTTCAAGATATTTGCTATAAGTATTAAAAATTATATTATTCTTTTTTTTTAAACATTTAATATTAATTATACTTTAAAGAATCTTAAAAAAATATCTAGATGCTTTGTTGCAAGACAAAAATTAATTTCTTCTCTCCATACAAATTACAGAGAGTATTTTGACTCTTGGTGGATCATTTTTTTTTTGAAGTTACCAATTTTCTAAGTAAGAAATTTTCCAAGACAACATATTTATTTATTTTTACATGGATGTTTAATAGCCTTAATTTTTTTTAAAAGTCATTTCTTTTATTTGCTAAGCATGGAATTTATATTTATTTTCAAGCTATTTGTTTTTTTTATAACAAGGGGGATTTTTTTTAAAAAATGAATTTATAACTTAGAGCTCAATAGTTTTCTAACACAATAATGCAAGATTTATTTTATCTCCAATAAAACATGATATCAAATAGAAATATCAACCATATCCATTTTTCTTTTCTTAACATAATTGAGCTCAAAATTTGCATAATTAAGTGTCATCCTCTTATCTCATTTTTTTTGATATGCATCCATATAACTGAAAATTACGATCAAAACACATGATAAGTAACATTACTCAATCACCATTTTTTTATTGGGAAACCTGATTCAAAAGCTCAGCTAGGAAAGAATTAGGAGGAAAACTCGGCTTCGTTGCCAATCCAAAAAAAATTGAAATACCAATTTACATAGGATATCAATCCCAAATTTCAACAATATAATTGAATTTTCTTCATGACCCTCATCAAGGGATTCATAACAATTTTTGCAACACATTTCTAGAACCATGGATGGAACAGAATTCTGATCAGGTGACAACAAGCATGACCAAGAACAATTTAACCATGCATATTCACACAAGGTTATCACTATATGATTCACAATGAATCAACACTAGGGAAAGGTGGATTCTTCCAACCAAGAGAAGTCAAGCACAACACCAAATAGATGCCCAATTGGGGCTATAAACCAAGAACTTCTGTTCTTCCATTTCAACATACCATAACCATAAAAGGTTTGTGCTGATAGGTAGGGTCTCATAAGACCCTACTCTTTCTCCCTCTTCTCATCCTGAGAAGAGACTCTACACTGGTTGGAGTCCAACTAAACAGACCTTTCCCAAAATTGGTCACTTCTACCCTATCCAAGGGTGAGTAATACCAAAACACCCATGCAAGAAAATCTCAAGATTTCAAACATAAACATGAAAGGAAATCATCCAAAATAACATGGTTTTCAAAGCTTCCCAACATACCCACAAACATACAAACATTCAAACAACAACAAGGTAGCATAAGCATGAAACAAGAATGAAATCTGAACAAGGGGGAAGAGAATTCCTACCTTCACAAAGAGGTAATGGCAAATGAACACGTTTCAGTAGAGCTTCCCTTTCCTTGCTTCAACCTTCAAGAAATCCTCTCTAAATGTAGAGATTGGGTAACAACCTCAACTAGACCAAGAAGGGCCTCTAAATAAGCCTCAAACTCAACCACCAACGGGAACAATAACTTCTCCCACCCACTTACAATTCTAGAAACTCCTAACTCAACCCACATTATGGTTAAACACTAAGTGGAGGTGAGGTGAGGTAACTCAAGATAACCACTTGCAATTTTCGCACAAAGGTAAAATGAGACTTTTTGAGTGGCCTCAAAAGTAAAAAAAAAGGGGCTTAGGGGTTGGAAAAGACCCCCAACCCATACCCACACCCTTTGGGTATAATAATTCATGATTTAAGCCTTAGGAAAAAGGTTTAGAGCCAAGAAAAAGCTAGGAAAATAATTAGGACCAACTAACAACTCTAAAATGCAGATTAAGCACTAATCCAAATTAAGGATGACTAAACTCGATTAAGAACCAAACTAGCAAAAGATACTAACTTAATCCAACTTAGGTCCAAAGGTTACACAGCTAACCCTAACTAGCACCCTGAAGAATATAAACAATTCACAAGTGTCAAGCGACACTAAAAGAACATAGTTACGAACGTTAACATTCACTGATCACAGGAAAATGCATACATACATCTCACAATACAATACTTGAATTACGAACAACAAGGTTTCCAAAATTAGCACATAGGGATCAGTTTTATTCCTCCGTCAGTTTCCTCGGCTAAAATATTTGCACACTCATTGCACACATCAGTAGTCCCAAAAATCACATGTACATATGTATATATATACGTATCAGAAATTCACATAAATTGAAACATACATCAATCAAGGTTTCTCTCATCCTATTCAATTCTTAACCACAATGTTAATCCTACCTTTACTGATTTTATCAACATACATAAAACATTTAATGACGAACTCAAATATCTGAAAATAACATCACACAGCATTAAATAATATAATATGTTCTAAGCATCAGATAATGTCTCGACATCTTGAGACGTGAGTATCAAAAAGATAAAGTAATAACTAAGGCTACAAAAGGTTGAGGCAAGGCCTCACATAATCGCTTCCAAGAAGACTTTGTCCAATGTGTGGATATTTGTTGTAGGAAGTCTTCTTAGGAAAATAGTGGTAAGATGGTCCATAGTATTCAAATAAATCTAAATTGCATCTTCAATTGGTATAGTGTATGGCATTTGTAGCTTGTAGTATGCCATATAAAAGTGATGGATCAAACATGAAACTGTCTCAACTGGGTCCCTTTTGATTGATATGAATTGTTGATGTATCAGAACTAGGTTGATAAAAAATCCGAATTGTTTGATTAACAATTTTTTGAAAATATCGTAGTCTCCAATACATCTAGGTGAAAAAATAACATAACAATTAAAGGAAACTTCCCCTAATAAGTAGGGCAATAAGAGAAGAACCACATTCTAATTAGCAATCCTCTTCTAGTTGGAAATTTCCTTGAATACCTTAACATGATCTTTGATTGTTGTTATCTCTCCATAAATGAACCTTAGGAAAAACTTCTTAGGATTCTTACAAAGTTCATTGAGTACTCCTATCAAGTTGATTGGTGAATCTATAACATTTGTGAAAAAAACCATTGGAGAATTTTTTGGAATAACAGCTGGTTGTTATGGAGGTGGAACTAAAGAAGATGATGAAATGTTGAATGAAAGTGGTAGAATTTGAGGAAATCCTTTATCGCCATGGGGCTTTCTAAAATAGATAAGTTTGAGGAACTTGTGTGTACTAGATAAAGATCTTAAGGCTCATTGAAATGGAGATGATAGATCACGATGTTCTAGCATGCATCAATTTTAGAAAAAGTGCACTTCTGTAGAAGCACACTCACTAAATAATATGGCATACCTTGGAACCTTGTGCACCTTAAAAGCTTGCATACCTTGAAACCTTGATAGTTCAGAAAATTTTCTAAACTTGTTAAAAATGAAAAAAAAATCAATTGCAAGTTATTTTCTTCTATTCCAAATGATTGGGGCCCTCCTGCTAGCTTCACTTCTATTCAGTTATCATTTTGAATGATGCTTAATGTTAGAAATCCTCTAAACTCCTCTTTTGAAAAACTGATTTGGGATCAACTCCAAGGTTCAAGGCAATCTTTTGACCTACTAGAATATGCTCAGTAGAAGATAAATATACTTGTTCATAGGGAGTCCTTTGCTAGTTCTGACTGATTTTGGATAAGATATTGAATCTTCTTGCTATCTCAAAAAGTAACCACACAAAAAGAAATATATTTTTGCATTTTTCTATCTTTATAATGAATGTAGTTTTAACTATGCAACCATATCAATTCCTAATCTAACCAAGTGTTTGTAAAAGAAAATAAAAAAGATAGGGTAAAAAGAAGCTTAAGAAAATGACTTGAAAATTAAATCCCTAATGAACATAAGCCACAAAAAAAACACATCTCCAAGTTAAACCTTTGAAAAGATTAGTAGGTAACCAATGAAAATAGGAGCAACTCTTCCTTAATTCAGCTAATGCAATTGTCAATTAGAATTTATTATTTGTAAGATGTTTCACTTTCATTAGATTACAAGGCCATGGAAAGTGTTCTCATGCAAGACAAAAATCTATGCAAGAACAATATTGTGATCTCTTGTCTAACTAAGTACATTAGGGGAATTTGAAAACACATAGAAAACACCAAAACTAAAAGATCCACCAATCAAAATAATACAATAAAATGATTGGCTCATTTACACCCCATGAACATACATTCGTACAATATAACACACTCAAGAAAGAATAATTACACTCCAAATGTGAGCACCAATAGTATATATTATTGCATCAAAATAAAATACTAGAATACATATTAGATTCCTAAATTTTTGAGAAATTATATCCTCTATTTGTGTTGAGAGTGAGAGATCTCTTTATGCAAACATTTGCTTCTAAATTAATAAAACAAATCTATTTATGTACAAGCTGACTCTCTAATTGGTGCTAAGAAGGACTTCACCCTTGTTTATATCATTTAATGGGTGCATGATCCTTTGCATGTCTTAAAGCAAAGAAAGCATGAGAAAATAAGAAGAAAGGCATTAGATGTTGTGGGAGTCCCTAGAGATGCCAAAAATAGAAGCCCAAAATTTACTAGGTGTTTGTAGGAGTTAAACTACCATCAGAATACATTTTTGATGCATTGAAAGATCTAAATTTGGAATTGACATTTAACTGTTGACACACCTCTAAACTCTTCAAAAAATCTTGTTGTGTACCTCTAGAGAAGCACACCTTGCAAGCAGTGCACCTTGCCCACCTAGCTCACCTCAGAACCTCAACAAGTCAAAAAATACAAAATTTTACC
This sequence comes from Cupressus sempervirens, assembly GCA_028749045.1. Taxonomy (NCBI): domain Eukaryota; kingdom Viridiplantae; phylum Streptophyta; class Pinopsida; order Cupressales; family Cupressaceae; genus Cupressus; species Cupressus sempervirens. Next base: position 1,030,294,334 of record CM053785.1, read on the forward strand.
AAGTGTCAAAATTCAAATTCTAGCTTTTGGGTTTTATTCCCCCTCATACCAAAGCTATGTGTGGGTTTTTTTCTCTTGAATTTCACTATAATCTCTTTCACTTGGACTGTATCTAGAAAATATAAAGCCTCATATTTATCCTTCATCTTTTGTTGATAATTTCCTACCTCTATGTGAGTCTCTGCAAAATCTCCCAATTTCACATTTAATTTTGGCAATGCCTCTTCAGTCTTAAATGCTTGTTTAATATCCTCATCAGTGGAAGCTTTTTCAAAAGTATACTAGAATTCTTCTATAGATACTTATATAGTCATAAGCCTATCCCTTGAATCATCTTCAAAAATTTCAAGGCAAGCATCATTGTAATGTATCTCTACTTCCAAAATTTGCTCTTGGGTTTGAACCTTGAGCTTATGAATATTTACATGTAATGTTTCCATTACTTTATTGCCATCACCAATCTTATCTATCTAGTCATCTATCTTATCTAACTCATCTACCATATATACATTCATCAACATTCGATACCTCTGACCTTTTATTGACCTCAATTCCCAAAGGTCATTTCTCTCTGTATGTACTTCATCCATTAAGCCAAAATCCTTTTTCAATATAGAAACTAGCTTATCTACATTATGTTGCATGTGGTGTAGAAATTTTAAGATTTCCTTGTATAATCTATACACCTTTCTCTTCAATTCTTTCTCACCATTGCTAACAAGCCTTAAAAAAATGGATCTAACTACATAGTCTCCTTATCCCTCTTATCAAGTGCTACTTGTAAAGTCTCCTTACAGTTTTCTAGATCTAATGGACCAACTACTTCATTTAGATATCCTCTAAGGATTTCATTCTTCTTCCAAAGGTTTAACAACTCAGACATGACCTATTCTAACTGCATAAAAACTTCTTTGATCTCCATAGTAACCATCAATTTGGAAATATCCATAGTGGGTTTTCCAAGAAATACCTCCTTGATTTGATAATATTTTGGAGTCAAATCCTCAATATCTACATGTAGAGGAGGGACAACAACATGGGAAAACAAGTCTTGATTTTGATCACTCATAAAAAAGGCCAGTGTTCATGCATTACCAATGGGTGGCTCAAGTTTCTTGAGAGCTTCAACTAATTATCTTATTCCATCTTCTTGGGTACAATATAGTTTCCTTTTGTCTCAAATTATCACATCTTTTCTCAATGATGTTGGAGTATCTTCCATCAGATATTTATCTTTAGATGAAGAGGGAGTCTATATTTCTATGCTTTTTCCCTTATCACTCCTCTCTAGAGCCTTCTTCTTTTGTAAGAGATCCACAAAAGGAATCTCTATATCTATTCATTCCAAAGTCCTTACCTCTATATCTTGGGAAGTATGTTGAGGTTCCTCATATGTTTGTCCCTCTTTTGACACTTCATCAATGTGTATTTATTGTGGGTTTTCTTCCTATTTAGTTCATACTTGTTCTTCATTAAGTGGAGGGAGAGGAGTGATTGAACCTTTATCCACACAAGATAAATCTTGATTTGATGATGGTGGGTCAGTTAAATGTCCTTGTAGCTAGGGTGGCAATTGACTCCAATCCTCTTGTGGAGGTTGACTAGTCAGGGTATTCCTTATCTTATCACCTACAAGCTCAATGCTTGTAGGCAAGAAATCAAAATATGACATTTAAAAGACATCAACCCCTTGGTCTTCTTGCTCATCAATCCATTATTGTAACTCATCCTCTAAAGTTGTAGTCTAAATGGGTTGTGTAGGAATGGATGGTGGTGTTATAGTAGAGCTTCTTCTTCATTATTCATCTGTAGCCCTAGGAACACAAGTCCTTTGACTTAGGGGAAGGTTATCCTCCTCATCTTCATCATCATCTTCTTCCTCTTCTAGAATAACTTCTAGGAGTGATGGAAAATGAATTACCTTTCTTATCACCTTTTGTCTCCTTATCCTTCTAATCAACATTTTCATCTTCCTTGTCTTGGGAGCTGATGGAGTGGCTTCTTTCTCTTGTATAGGTAGAGACACCTCCTATCCTTCTTTCCCTTATTCTTGCATTGGTATTATTGGGTTAGCCTAAGTTTGTGTGACTTCTACATTCTTTGCCCCTTGTACATTCTCTACCCCTTAGTGGTCTGATGCTTGAGTTTCCTCTTCTTTAGGCTTACCTTTTTAAGAGGAATTTCTTTTCCCTTTACCTTTACCCTTTTGTACCCTAAAGTATCCAACTTTTCTATCAAGTTGATGAACTATTTTTTATCCTAATGGAGATTGTGTTGTGAATGTTGGAGCAGTCACCTTCACTCCTCTATGTTTTGCTAGTCAAATTATATCTTGGAAAACTAAAATTTGTGGAATTAGATCTAGCTAAAATGGTCTCTTGATCAAATCATTGGTTAGTAGGATGGCATGCCTCACCCTATGATTGATATCTAAATTTTCTTCTTTATAAATCTTTGCAATGATAATAGGAAAATCATTTTCTTATCTTCACTATATAAGGGTTTTAAAACCTCTTCATTATTTTCCCACACAATCTTTAATCGGATCTTCATTTTCAAGCACTATCTACCAAATAGAGAGTTATCCTACAATAATCCCTTATTTAGATTTCATAGTCATCCACTGCATTCATCCAATGATCCTCTATGGCATCCTCATGTTGGAGTTTTTTTCCCACCATGTACTAAACTTTGCCAATATTATCAAAATAGGGACTAGGAGAGTTATATTCCTCCAAGGGATTTGATCCCACTCAAACTCAAAATTCAGAATATCCTAGTTCTGGCTAACACTAAATGGACCTATAGTGATGGGTTATACCTAGGTCTTCTTATGTTTCTTCCTTACTCTCTCATATGTAGATAAGAGTTGTCATTCAATCTCCAACAATATGAATCTATCACACGAATACCTAGGGATCTTCTTTCAATTAACAGTCATTCTCACTACCCTTAAATAGGTGAACATTTTAAATTGGATGTAGTAGGTGCCAATTTCTATAATCTTTTCCAATACCTCATATGACATCCTCTTTACATAATCTCCATCAATGAACGAAATGATTTCAAAAATGAAGACATCATTCACTATTCTATATTGCTTATTGTGTCCTAAAATCTTTATTCTTACCAACTGGGGGTATACCACATAAGACCATGTGTTTTCCTATTGCAAGTTGCCTCTTTTTGACAATCTCAGATAATCTATTGCTCTTTCTAGTAATAGGTACACCAAATAGGATGGCATATAGAAACTTTTATTTTTCTTGACTACCACTAGTTACTTATATGAATGCTCACTAAGAATTGAGGCCCAATTAGTCAACATCTTCATTTTTTTGATGGTCTTGATAAATTGTACTATACATATATTTAGATGTTCTTATTGTTGGTAATCCCATGACTCTACTCAAGAGTACTATAGAATGTTTGATCTCATCTTTCACATAGCCCCTCATCATGTCTACTTTTCCTACCTTTTCCCAAGAGGATTCTTATCAATAAAATAAGAAGATTGGATAATTTGTTATGCTTCCTCTCCATGATCGCTATACCACCTTTCTACTTGATGATATGTTAACCTAATGTACCAATTTCTTCTTGGAAGATGAAAAAATTTCTCAATATTTTTGAGCCTCAAGTATAGAATGATCTCTCTAGTTATATTTTTTACAACCGTTTCTTCTAAAATATAGTTTTCTACCAATATCATGGCCAACTAAAAAGATTGTATTGAAGCTAGGTGTGACACTATGCAACCTAGCCCTGATCTGATAAATGCAGATACCATTGACATCTTGGTTGGTTTGTTACATAGGACTAGGAATGTGTTCCATTCAATATTGCCCAATTTAGTGTCTCAGATCTCTGAATATTCATCCTAGAAGGGTGACTTCAATGGAACACCTTGGAATTTGAAGACCACTAGTTTGATAGCCATCTTTATAGTGAGGGAAGACTACAAGGAAGCCATTTAATCTTCCCAAAGAAAGCATACATTAGTCTAGAAGGTTAAAAATTAATTAAAACAAACACTAATTATGACAAGAAATGACCCAGAACATAAAACCCTAGTAAAACACCTAAAAAAATCTAATCACACCTTTTGAAGATAGAAAAAATGAAAAGGCACACCTTTCACACCTCAAACATGCACCTTTCCATACACAAAACTCTCAACACTAAGGGTGTGCACTTAGCACACCTCATGGGGTGCACTATCTACACACCCTTACTAAACTTGGGGGAATGCTTTGCTAGTAAAGGTGTGCATGTGCACAACTTGGATAGGTGCCCACCAACACACCTTTATCTTGGGTGAATGCTTGTTAGCTTAGAGTTTACTTAAGTTTTCTATTTGTTAGGTTAGCAGAAAAAAGGTATGCAAGATGTGAACCATTTTCTTAGTCAATTTAACATGTTTTTATGTTGATGTGTGCACATGATGAAAATATAGTAGATTTGGTGCACCTTATGAGGTGTGGGGATGTGCAACAAGTTTCTATAGAAAGAAGAATGACAAGTGAGGAAAGTGGGAGGGATCCTAGGCTTTCTTGGCCTAGGATTGAGCACACCTCTTAGAGGTGCGAAACTATGTATATGCATAGGGGCACACTTCCAAGAGGGATGTGCTCTTCATGCATGTGACTAGTACACTAGTGCACTTTTAGGGGTGGGCTAGGTGTGCTAGTGCACCCATAAACATTTAAAAATATATATTTTTCCTCCTTAGAAACATAGTTTCTAGAAAAATGGGTTCTCAAGTAGAGACCTAGACTAGATAAAAACACCAAGAAAAACCTTCAAGAAAACTCAAACCATGAACTAAGGTTCTAAAAAACTAAAAAATATGCTGGCGGGTCCTAATTTCTAGATGAAATGGGGAGTGTGTTGTGAAACCACAATAGGGTGCACCATGTCTAAATTGGGAAAAAGAATATAATATGAATATGTATTCCAATTTGTACACAAAAATGAGCATTCAGAATTGCACCTTAATAGGTGGAATTTGAATAGGTATTCCTATTCAAAAAAAATTAATTTTAGAAAACATGAATTTTTGGGTCCATGATTCCACATAAAACTCTAGTTAAACCAAATAGTAAATAGGAATATGTATCCCTATTTTCTATTCCAGAATAACAATTCATATTCCCATATTTGTATTCCAATTATAGCTTAGTGGAAAACTTGTCTAGATATTCTTCATGTCACTTCATCTCTTTCTTACCCACTATTTATCTCATCTTCTATGTGATGATTGGAATGAATTCATCTTTTCATTTTCTCATTGATCTTAAAAGATGAGGATGCAAAGTCTTATTCTAATAGTTGGATGTACTATAACCCTATAGGGAATCTATTCAATTGGATGGAAATAAGGAATTTTATTTGAGTGTCTAAATGTACAAGAGAGGGAATGTCCACCCTTTCCCCCATTATCATTGCCTAAATATATCCAACACCTACTTTAGGAGGAATTATTGTCTCAGAGTTTTGATTCAAAAGCAATCTTACTATCTTTGTCACCTATCACTACTCTTTTCTAGGTACAAATAATCCCCCTATAGTCTCCAACATTAGGATTGGAAGTATTTTATAGCTTGCATCAAGAATATATCCTTAATATTTTATTTGGCATTAGATTTTTATGCTACATAGATCAAGAGTATTTTTTAATATTCATAGATAATGATTAGTTTCTCTTTAAATATGTGTTTTGAAAAAAAAAACATGTGAATTTATTTAGGTTTTTTATTTTAGATTATATAATGTTAATAGATGTGATATGGATTAAAATTTAATTTTTATTTACTGTCAAATTTAATTTAATTATGCTAATTAATTTCCATGAGCATTATTTACATGTAATGAGTGTTAAGTATTTCCAGCTTACCTCATGAAAATTCAGATGAAAGTTAGATTTTTCACTGAGGTAAATGTTTTGTTGAAGTTCGGTGGCCTAGGGAATTTGTTTGTATAGTTTAGGAGTAGATTTCCTTGCTTTCAATAAATGGTTTGAGAGAAGATTTTTCTCTCAACTGTGTGGTCTTCTTCTTTGAAAGATTTCAATCCTTTGCATTCCTACAAGGGACATGCATCCTTAGATAGAGCCATTGTTGGGACTCAAAATTGCCTTCTTGATTTGAGTACCATTCCAAGCTTTTGAGCTCTTTAAAGCATGTCTAATGCATGTGTACCCAGCTATCCATTTAAGGCATAAAATGCATTAAATGTTTCTAAGACCTTTCACATAGATTTTAAATAATTTCAATATGTTTTGACTACATTTTGAATCCCTCAAAGTCAGTTGTTTAGTGTTGTCATGCTAATGTAAATTGTTTAGAATTCTAGGAGGCCCTATTTGATCAATAATAACTTTGGCCCAACTTATGAAAATGAGAAAATTCCTTTTACATTCCATTCTAGATGTTATATACATGCTATGTTTCAAATTGGATATTATGACAAATCCATTTGATCAATTTTTAAACATGATCCCAAATGCAATTTGTAAAGTTTTCACAGTCTCAAAAGGAGCAAATTGGTCGATACCCATGTTTGGGATGGCATAACTCTAAATCCATGAAAGGTGAGATTGAATGGATTATACCCTTGTGTTCTACTCTAAAAATTCTTTAAGTGTGCCAGTTTGCAAGTCTTGATTAATCTGTATGCACACTTTCATAAGTCTATTCCTTTTGCAACTAGTTTGCAAATCTGAGTAGCCCAATTTGACCATTTTCCATATATGTCTAGTTATTCATCATGAGCCCAAATCCCAGATTTATACTTTCCTCATGACAATGAACCAATGCCAAAAAAATTGTTTCCCCAAGTGTCATTTTGATGTAATTTTGAGGCCAATTCCGAATGCATTTTATGGTTTTCAAACTTATTTTTTTGTAGGCATTTCTAAGAAGGCGACTTTGATAGTCACTATGTTGGAATATTCAAATGGGAAGAGTACTTCTGAGAGGGGGGGTAAATTAGAAGTAACTAGCTCTTAATCTTTTCAAATCCTTTAAAAAACATAACTGAAAGTAAACTGCATACATGTAAACACATAAATAAACATAAAGTAATAGCATACATCAACACATAACAATAGAAATTTTGTAACCTCGAAACCCTCTTGGAATAAGAAGGAAAAATTTGGGTGGGGATGACACCCACAAAATCAGTACAGCAATAATTGTTTGACCACTTCTGATGGTCTACCCTTTTAAAGCCTTTACACTATGTCAATAGGGACCTGGTTAAAGGAATTAAAAATGCTTTACAAGAAGTGTCACCCTATTAAAGGATTTACAAAATGTTGTTAAGCCCACCTAATTTCATAGGACTTTCAATAACCTTCTCAAGGTTCTCCCACCTAGCTATTAAGCTAACCTATCAATATAGGATTTCCTTCTAATAAAATGGCTAGAAAGTATTATATTCATAAACCTGATAGTATGCAATCTTCAATTGTTGGACTCAAGCACTTGATTTTCTCTTTTGATGTGATCTTTTTTTTGATCTGATACCAGATCATAGCCCTTTTACTATTCTAATCAACTAAATGTGTAATTTTTTCTCAATTCACTAAGTCCTTGACACCCCTACTACTAGCCTTGTTCTACAATATGTTATTTACTTAGCAACTCCTTTAACAATACCTTGGAAACTCAAAATTATGGTGTCTAAGTCTTCTTATAAAGACTTCATAGACTTAGGGTTTGCAATGAAATCACAAACTCAAATTTTTTGCTCAAATACTTAGATTTAGCCTATTGGTTGGATGTTGTGTCCAATTTTTTGATTGGTTGCATGCTTCTACAATATGTTATTTACTTAGCAACTCCTTTAACAATACCTTGGAAACTCAAAATTATGGTGTCTAAGTCTTCTTATAAAGACTTCATAGACTTAGGGTTTGCAATGAAATCACAAACTCAAAATTTTTTCTCAAATACTTAGATTTAGCCTATTGGTTGCATGTTGTGTCCAATTTTTTGATTGGTTGCATGCTGATAACATAGGTAAATGCAAAGATTCAGTCTTATCTACTTATCCCTTTGTAAATTATCTAAAACTAGTATTGCATCTAAGTTTGTGAAGGGACAAACTTATATGTTGATTCTATGTTACTCGACACATACTAGATTACTAGTGTTTGGCACATATACTATCTTGGTTCACTCAACACCTATTACATACTATCTTGCTTGACACGTATATTTCTCACTTACTCAACACATGTTCTATTCTTACTTTCTCAAAATTAACTATAACTTAGCACCTATATATCACTTGGCATCTATTGTTTACTCAACACCTAAAGTCACTCGACACCTATTGAAATTCTAGCTCAAGACATACTGTAGCTCAGCATGTATAGTGTACTTGGCATGTATAGGAAAATTGGTTAAGTGTGTTAACACTTGAATGTCAAAACCATTACGAGACCAAAAATATCCCTCTTTGACATGAGTGTCAAAAACACTTAACTAAACATTATTGATCTGACCTTATGAGTACATTTTTCATTCTGCTTGGCAAATATACAAAATTTCAAAATTTGTTGAAAATTTGTATGGAACAAAATAACTTATAACTCCCCCTAAGGTGATTGTGCCTTTTTAATTTTTGTAACAAAAATTTTGTGCTGGTGTACCTCATACTCTTTGTCTTTTGCCCTATTCCTATATTCTATACTTGTGTTCTATATTAGAGCAATCGAATTCCTGTATTTTGTATCTAAACTATCTTCATGTAGATTCCAAAATTTTGTATCTCCCCCACACTTTGTCTTATTTCTTATGCCCCCTTTCTTTTGCCTATCTATAAATTGTCCCCTTTATTCTCCAAAATAATGAATGAAAGAATATAATCAAGATATATAGTATTCTCCCCCTTTGTTATATCTACATCAAAACATTATATCTCCCCTTATTATTAATTATCCCCCTTTTTTGCACTTATGTCAAAGGATTCTAAGGAGTAATACCATATTTAGCCAAAAAATGAACTATTTACCTCAATGATTAGTTTTAGAGCTGCATCCCAATTCTCCAAAGCAATGTTGAGTGACTTGTCTTGGATGGCAGTCTGTATAGCAAGATGTAAAAGTCCATCAAGTGTAGAAAGATTAGGATCTTTCTTTAAGACTATTTCAATATATACTTGCTCTTTGTGGAGGACCTCCAAATGTGGGGTGATGGAGGATTTAATCTACATTAGTTTAGCCTTTATATTGGCCTCCTGTGATATAAGTATAGCTAACTCTCTTTGAGTGTAAAGTGATTGAGAAAAATTCTTCTCACTTTGAGCTAGATTGGTGTGTATTTGCATGCTAGAAATCTTAAGATTTCTCTCCAAGCTCAATATTTTTTGGCTAGTCTCTTGTGTGAAATTGGAAAAATCACATTATTTTTGTATAGTGAGAAAATATTCTCAAGTACAATTTTAACTTTCTCAATTTCTGTAGCCAACTCTACCTATGCTAGTGCTATATCACTTTATATTTTTTGATTTACCCTTCCTTGAAACTTTCATTCTAACCACTCCATGAGTTTAACATTTGTGTCCTAGTCTTCATTAGTCACCTGGTCAACTATATCTAATAGTTGGTCCATTATAGGCTTTGTTTAATCTAGTGGCTACAAGTTAAAGGCATCCATGAATATGTCCTTAATCTCATTCAATGCTTGCTTGTGCTTATACTCTTTTCTAAGTATTTCTATCTTTTTCTCCTATCCAATGCATTTTTCATTTTAGTGATCTGCTTAATGGTTATGGTCTTGGAGTCATAAGGAGCTATAGAAATCTCTTCATCTAGCCCAGGGTCTCCATAGTGAAGTACCCTGGCAACCTATATCGAGCTTGAGCCTGGTGTAGAAATTTGTAATCATATCATCTCAGTGCTTGGATTTTGATGAGCCTATGTAGGCGTGCCTATTTTAGGTAATTCAATTAATATTTGAATTGTGGCCTACTCATCTTTTTTTGTATCCTCCTTTTCCTCATTTGACTTCCTTTGATCAATCACAATTATTGGAGGTGTACCTATTACCTATACTATAGGACTAGATATAGAAGTCTATCTTGTTAACCCTGTGTCTTTCCCTTCTTCTACACTCAACACTTGAATAGTATCACCTGTAATTGGTGGAGGAGGTGGTGGAAGTAGTAGAATTTGTGTGCTAGTAGCTCTAGACATAGAAGGTGTTTCTTGTTGATTCACCTTGACTCTAGTTGTGTCAGCTACTACCTTTTGTATCTCATCAACATTGACCAATATAGGGTTTCTGCATAACCTAGCTTGTTGGGTAGATTGGTCAAGGATCTTGGTGAGATCCTCTACAGTTAATGGGTTGATGTTTTGACATGATTTTTTAGTAACATCCTTGACATTTATGGACTCTACAGGTGTGATTGTTACATGAGGAGGGCTAAGAGGTGGCATTTGTGTGTCTTGCACACCCTACTCTTCTTGTTGCTCTTATTGCTCAGCTGTTGCCATGTCTTCTCCCTTTTGTGTTTCCTCCTCTCCATTTTCCCTATCCTCTTCCTCTTCTTTCTTCTCTTCTTCACCTTTCTCTTCCTCCTCTTTCTTTTCTTCTTCTTGCTTCCTTTCTTTTTGTTTCTCTTCTTTTTCCTTTATAGTAGCTTCTTCCTTATTTGCCTCTTCATCCTTATCATCAATCAACTTGTAGCTTGATATTCACTACATCCTCAATTTTATTTTGTAGGATGTTGAAGTCTCTATACTTAAGTGCAAATTTTCCTACCATGTTTCTTATTGGCCTTTGTTATTTGACTTCTTGTTAGGTCAAACATCACTTGGGTTGAGGTAGATTATTTGATCTCCTTCTCCATTTTTAGGCAAGAATGCCATTTATTGTGAACTATCTCATATAATTCTCTAGGCATGGTATTTTCTAGCTCTCGAGGTGTGTTTGTAAACTCTACCGTCATGGTATACACAAATTCCTTTAATTTATTTTTCTCTTCTCAACTGAGCTTATTGAAATCAAGACTCTTCAAATCATTTAAATCAGCATTTTTAATATTTTTAGAAAGTGAATGAATGTGGAATAGAGAATGAGTGTGCCTACTTTTAGAGCCCAGTCAAGTGTTTTTGTCAATGTTTAAAGCTAGCCAAAGGACCCCTTGATAGGAAATTAACAGTTTGAAAATAAATGGTAATGTAAGTTTTAAATGATCGTTCAGTAGTCAGGTTGGGTTTTAATCAAGATGATGGATTCAATAGGCTAGTTTGAAGATCAAATATTAAGTTCAATTTTTTTTTTTTAGCAGGACCCATTTTGGGCCTTGGCTAATCCTGTCACATCTATAAGCCATGATGAGTTTTTTCATATGGTTAAATGAGATTTTAATGAGCTTCATTATTGAAGTGTCACTATCCTAATATGGCATAAATTTTTAACATTCCCTTATCAAGTACTGAGGATATTGTTTTTCTCTGTAAAACACATTATCATTTCATTTTGAAGCATGGATGAAGCAACTGATAAAACTACATACATTCAATTGAATATCTAGTCCTCTCATATTATAGTTTTACTCTAGCAACATTTGATAAGAAAATATAAGGAATTTTATAATTGGGAGATGAAGTTCTAAAGTGGGGTCTTTAATAAAATGACATTGCATATGAATAAATCATCCAACCTTGTTTGTTTTTAATTATGACATATATTGTAGTGCTTTTTTAACATCACTCAATTATTTGTGGAGATGGAAAAAGTTTTCATTATCATGGATAAGGGCCTAAAAGTTAAAATTGATGGAGTGTTGATTAAGTATCACTACACAAGCAAGACTAAACGCTCACATTAGTGGAGGAAGAGACCATGTCAGAGGAGAAAGCAGCTTCAGAGGTAGTCACCATGGTAGCTTGAAGTCATAAAATTGGAAATTGTTCAAGCTCCATTGTATGAGCTGAAAGGGAAATGTGGTTAGATCATGGGCCTCTTTCCTTCTATTGTCCAACTTGTATGTGAGATGAGGAAGACGATACCTCATGGATGAAAAGATGTGATAGAAATGGGAGAAAGAGTAGTTCACATTGTGGAAAGGAGAAGCCACATCTCATGGAAGGGGTGATGACAAGAGAGGAGCTTCCATGGCTAAAGAGGCATCAACGTGCAGATGTAGTGACAATTTGGAAATTGATAAGGAAAAGTTAGACAACATTTTCTTTATCCATTTTAGTGTCTCCACTAGTGCATACATCTGAAGACCAATCACTACCATGGGAGGAAATGAGAGGAGGAACTCCATATTAAAAGTGAATGTTGACAATACAATAAAGAAAGAAAACCTCCATGTAGGTCAAGAGTTTGCAAGAAAGGTGTCCCACAACATTGACTGAATGAATGCCACCAGTTGAAGAGTCTAGTCAAGGGAAGAATTACGAAGAGAAGAAAAGACAAGGTCTCAAGAGAAAAGTGATTACTGGTATGAAGATGCAAAGGAAAGAGGAGTGCTTTCAAAATTTTAATCCTACATTGGGTGGGTAAAGAAACCTTAAGTTATTTAAATAGAAGAGTGCTCACTTATTAGAATATCTATAAGAGACATGATTTTTGAAGTTGTAGCCTTGCATGAGGGTCCCACTCATACTTGTATGACAACTAGAGCTGAAGACCTTTGTATTTTCAATGAAACCATTAAGAGATGACCATGCATTTTCACTAGTGATAAATACCAAGTCTGATAGGAAGTCCCAACCATGCAAAAATGAGCATTTCATAATTTTGCTAAAGTTAACTACAAACAAGGTGAGGTGCCTAACCTTCAAGGTTAAGATTCAATCTTGAGTTAAGGCCACAAAGCCACTTGGAGGTGACAAATGGTAGAGCCAATCAATTAGAAGTTGACATGTGGTGGTTAGCTAGGGGTTGGCCTAGATTGGAAGAAAAGGGAAAAAAACATGCAAATAAAAAATAATAATAATTTTTTCATAAAATTTGAATGCTCATAGTCTCATTTGAAAAATTTAAAAGAATTTTAAGTTTTCTATAGTTTTAACTATAAATATTTTTTAATGTTGTTATTTTAATGCTCTGAACTTCCAAAAGGATCCTAACTTTCAAATGCATGGGAGATGGGAAATTTTTGTCAAAAATATGTAGTATAGTATACTATTGGAATCGAGAGAAGATGAAATATCCAAATCTATAGTCAAAATTTGCACAAGAATTTAGTGGTATAGTCTATATAAGAATATTTATGTTTTCTAGGGTATTCTCAAAAGGATGGGTAGAATTCATCATTGAGCATCAAAATTAGTTGGAAGGCAAATATGAAAGTTTTTTGAAGCCATAGTTTAGGGAAAATAATTCTAAATACTTTATCTTGTCTCTAGAGGTCATTTGACAGGTGTTTCGGCCCTTGCTTTGATCTCAATATTGGCATTAAGATCAATTACACATTTCCATCATTCTATTGGTTGAAATACCTATTTACTATTTACACTTTACTTAATTTTACTTAGGTTAATTTATTATTTAATTATTTATTAGTTATTTACCTAGGAGTATGCATACTCTTGTGATTTTTCATGTTGACAACATAGGAGTTAGCAACTCTTTTATGGACATGGTGTATAAAATACATGAGTTAGAACTCTAATTAAGCACATGGTGTCTACAACATCTCCACATGACATATAGCTTTTCATATTTATCCTCTCATCCACATTGAAGGATAAGATGTGTGCTTAGTTGTCATGCTTATCTTCTAGCTCTTTCTAGAACCATTCTAGATGCATCTTAGAGGCATTTATATATAGGCACTCCTAGTGTGTAGATAATAGGACAATACATCAATTCATTGGATATTGTTGTTATGATCATACCTTGTTGGTTTATTCTTGTACTTGTGCTTGATTTCCTTGATTTTAGGTGATTTTTCCCTAAGGAAAATTATTACATGGTATCAAAGATGAGGAAATTTCTCCTTACATAGATGTTTGAGACTATTTTATTTGCTTCACCTCATGGATGAGACCTCAACCTAGATTCAAAGTATTGCAATCATTGGGAGTGTCCAGAATCAAAGCAAACATTTCCATTGTCTTTGGAATGTTGATTCGGTGAAATTTGATTATAAATTCACATACTCTAGGCCATAGTCAAATTTGAGGCAAAAATGTTTTGCAAATAGACACTCGAAGGCCCAATTTTGATGTACGGTATGATCTATTGGATCTACGATTTAATTTATTTTAGATCGATATTTTATTTTTTCTCTACAAATTCATTAGCTTTTATAGAGAAAAATTTCAAAAAAATTTAGGACTATTTGGCCTGTAGAGAATTTTTTTTTGTAGGAATTGGGTGGTGAAACCCTTGCTCCTGTAGAGAATATTCCCTATCAATCAAGAATATTCCAATTTATACTAGCAACCAATAGTCAAGTTCAAATTTTACACTGGATACTAGCAATAAGCTATCATCTCTCATAGTTCTAGCAAAACTAGTGATTGGCCTACACATAACCCTCTAGTGGGCACTTTACATTAGGAAGAGTGACTTTGATGTTTTAAACAATCATCTCCCAATTTTTTTTTGTGAATGTGGGACTATTAAACCCACTTGCTGGCATCAGAGTCTCCATTTTTGACATCACTAATAATCATGAGTATTTCTATCATTATTCATTGCATCTCCTGAGGGAATTTCTTTGACAACCCTCTAGCCCTTTCTACTCCCATCCACCAACGTGACATAGTGTTCTCTCTTCCCATTGGAAAATTCAAATTCTCCAGAATCAAATACAAATTCTAGTACTATATGTTCTTTATGATGACTATTTGCAAGAGTACAAGTTGTTCTTCAGTAGGTCCACATGGTTCTAGCAGGTACTTTTGTAGTGACATTAGTTAGCCAGAGTTGCTACATCCTCTCTTTCATTAATGATGTTTCATGCCACACATGGGTCTACTTTCCTAATCACAAGAATGAAGTGTTTAAAAAATTTCTAGCCTTCAAGAGTCATGTTGAAAAGCAATCAAAGAAAGCCATCAAGGTTCTTCATATGGACAATGAATGCAAATATGTGAAAACAAGACTTAAAGAATTTTTCACACTTGAGGGTATTGATCTTTAGTATCTAGTAGCATTACAAATTTTGCAACTCTAAGTATTAGAACTCTTAAGTCCATGGCAAGTTGCATCATTCAAGCCAAGTCTCTTGATCCAACACTTGAAGTTGAAGCTATCAACAATGCTAATCACATGCTTAATAGGTCTCCTCATAATTCCTTATATGGAAAGGCTCCTTTTGAGGCATAGTGTAGTAGAAAACCAATTGTGAAAGACTTCAAAGTCTTTAGTTGTCTAGCATGGGAAAACATATCTTTATAGGAATGCAAGGCACCACCACCTACTCCCTATACTTTCATCTGATATGAAGACAATGTTAAGGCATATAGACTTATGGATCTTAAGACTCATGAGATTTTCATAGAGAGGAATGTACATTTTGGCAAAATTTCACCAATCTTATCCTCTAATCCTCTCCACACTTCATACATTGTGGAAACTAATAGTGCAACCAGCCATAGTAATTCAACAGACTCATATGTGGGGTCATATTGACAGATATAGGAAGAGGTCATAGCATTAGCACATTCTACATGCTTACATTGCCACAGTGATAGGTCAAACACAATAGGGTACACCTTGTCTTCCAGCTCCAACATTAGTGGATGACTTCTTGATAGATATTTCAGGTTTGTTTGTAGAGTAACATAGAAAATTTGGGAGATGACATTGATGATATACATCTTCTCTTTTATAAAGAAGATACTTCTTTAGTTCTTGTAAAGGCTCACACTGACCCTCCTATCCATTCTCTACATGATCAATCTTACTAGGTTGATATGATTGTGGATTCTTATGAACAATAGTTTTAGGTGGTCTCTTTATCATTCAAGGAGATAGTTGGTTGTTTGGGATAGGTTCTACATCCATTGTTGCTAGTTCTACACTTCTTCTTTTCCACAATGTTGGAATGGGTGACCATCAACATCAACACAGGGATAGTTGAGCAAGTTTTAGAGACACCATTCATCATTGGGATTCTTCCTACACATAGAGAAGCATCTCATATGTACCTCTATCATTGTTTCTTCCAAAGGGGAGGAACATTATTTAGTAGTCCTAGATCAACTTCTACATTTGAGAAGCTATCATTGATTGACACTCTACATTGGGGGTGGGGGGACTTCCTTGTCTCTCTTCTTCTTCACTCTTATGGGGGGAACATTTTCCTCTTATGGGATTTTTTCCTTCGCATACTTATCTATTGTATAGATTTGATGTGTGTCATAATGAGGAAGTTTCGATTACTCCATCCATCCATGCATCGTGTTTCTTCATCTCTTTTTGGGGTAGGTTTTTTCCCATGAGGTTTTCTCTCTTTCTCTGAGTATGTGTAGGATCACGGTCAACCAAATTGTGCTCTTAAGTGGCAATAAAAAATGAAAAAATCAAGGTTATGTCAACTAGAGTGTAATTTTCTACTTGTAATTAACTTTCTATCAAAAAGTTGAGAGAAAAGAATCTCTAGAAAATTAAATCTAGTTTCTAAACTACTAGGACTTATCTCAAAAAAATAAAAATTCCTTGGTCTAAATTTTAAATTTTAATACAATATTACAAAAATTTCAGAACAAAAATAAGAAGTAGATGTATGACTGACCACCTTAATCAAAAATCAAATGATAATATTTTTTAGTAATATTCTAGATATAAGCAGTAGACTCATGCCTTGATGTGGCACGTAGGGTTTTAATTCTAAATAAAAAATAATTAATTAATTTTTGACTTTAGTATTTTTTGAATAAAAAAATCTCGTGTCTAACCACCTTAACTAATTCAGAACTTTGTAAAATTCCAATTTTCATTTTTTTCCTTATAGTAGAAGAAACATAGAATGTGATGCATCTTTTGGATTTTAAAAATGTCGTACCATTTGAAAGTTATAGTTGTATTTCAAGTAGTTTGTAAGTTAGCACTTTATACATAAATCTATTAGAAAATAAGTAATATAATTACTTACTGAACTCATAATTTGACAAACCTTACATTTATGGAAAGATAAGAACATTCTAAGGAAACCCTTTTCATTTCATCAAATTTTGCTTTAAAAAAAGTCATCAACTACATGTTTGAAGTAAAAATCACATAAAAATAGGCCAAAAGCACATTTTTAGGATGTTTTTAAAGTTAAAAATATAGGTTTGGTATCAAAAGATATAGTAGACCTTATAAAGATGTTAATTATTTTCATTTACTACTAGGGTGGGCAAGAAAAAAGTTGGAATAGATTTTGAAATGGTTTGAGATATTTTAGAAGTACAGATTTTTTAGATTGCCACTTTTTGGTACACCATAATCCTACACATACCCCTCTACTTTATGAGAGATTTTGTTGCATCACATTGTGTGTAGAGAATTGTTTATGTACATGGGTACCTATAGATGGAGAGAGAGTAGAGAGATTTTGGGTATTTACAGATGGAGGTTTTCCATGTGGACAAATGGAAGCATCAGATCTAATCTGTGACTTCTTCCTTTCTATTTAGTCTCTTCTTTCTTCTTTCTCAGGGGTTGGCATTTTTCACTATGATACTAGGGACTCCAGTTTTGATGTGTTTTCATCACTATGATATCACATTCTTCAACATATTTCTCTTGTATGAATAGGAGTAGTTAAGCTAATATAGATAGTTCTATTCTATTTAGTAGTTTCATGAGTTGTTTACATGCATCCTTAATGTATAGTTTCAAAGAAATGAATACAAATGCGAAAGAATATTCTTAGTTTCATTCTTATTCTTGTCTTGTATCTTAGTAATCTATAATGTTATGTGGTTTAGGGAAAAAGAACTGAGACCCATTTGCATCCCCCTAATGTTGTATGTTTGATATATTTTGTTGTCAAAAAAAAGGGCTAAGTAAATGCTTGATATATTTGATAGGGTTGTTGGTTATTTGAGAAGGATACTTCATGGGAATGAGGTCTTTATGAACATCAATGTTTGATTCACAAAGTAATTAGATAGATCTAATATCTTGACGTATGCAATCTGTCATTGGTATCATAGATGTATGTGTGTAATCTGTGGAATTATCTAATAGATAAGGCACTAATCAACTATAGGATCAACTTGTTCTTCTTGTTGTATATTTGGGTTTTTTTGAAATCAAATTTAATCAATCATCCATTTCCTTTTCCATTTGAGAGCTGAAATGTGATATCCTCACTTAGCTTGTCAATTTCTTAGGTCATGTCATTATCTATTTGATGTCTAGGATCTTTGCATAATTGTTAGAAGATGAAAGGTTTTAGCTTCTTTTTAAGATCAAAGTGTATGTTTCAGCACTAGTACCATACAAGTGAATCTAAGATCCACCCACCTAGGTTTTGTAGAGCCTAAAGTAGAAGAAGGGTCTAGCCTTATAGTTGCCCTAGTGTCTGAAAGGGTGTGTTGAAGATGGGATGTAGCTTCCCCTAGATGATTTGTGTTCTCATCGGAGTAATTTGAAATTGTGATGCTTCAAAATACCAAAAAAATGGTTACTCTGTTGGGGATCTACAAAGAAATTCAATGTTAAAAATATAGGAATCTGTGGTGTAAATAGTATTTTTAGAATCTTTATGATAGAAAAACCTTGAGAATTTGAAAAAGATTCATTACAGTAGGAAGAATTTGCTATTGTCATAGGATTGCAAGGTGTTTTCTATTTCTCTACTAAAGATTCATGTCTCCTAGTAATGCCTTATTCTTGACAATAATAGTTTTGAAAGAATTGCAATAGTTGTTACATTAAGGTTATTTAAAAGATTTTCAAAGTTGCTATCAGAATTCAAATTTAATTTTAAGTTCTTTCACTTTGTCAAGAGTGTGAAATTTGAAAGTTGTTGTATAAAGTTTTTCAAATACCTATTGTAAATTTTGGACCAGTTTGTTATGTTTTGCAAGTTAGGGAAATATTTTCTCACTAAGTGAGTGGTGACTTGAACATATATCTTTGTACTAGTGCATGGTGAAGTTGAAGGTATTGTGAAGGATACAATAGTTGGAATGGAGATTTGGAAAAGTAATCTCAAGTTCTTGACAATGGGTGAAAGAATTATGTGAGATGTGGTGCAAAATTTACTAAATCCATATGAGATTTGAATCTATGATTATTTACAGCATTGAAAATACTCAAGGTATTTTCCACTCTCATGAATATTCCTCTCTATGAAAGTAAGTTCTACAAAAGATTCTATGACAAGTGGTCTTTTTAGCACCAAATAGGAGAGTGATTTGATACATCTCAAAATACTTTGTGAAAGATAAATTTAGAAAGTAGTTTCATATTTTGAAGTATGTTTCATGTTTAAATTGGTAGAATAATTCTTAGATCTGCTACAAGTAATAAATTATGAAAGTGAATTTGGTGAATGAGTTGTAAGTTGGTTAGAAATGACAAATTTCTCTTCACTTAGTATGCAACCTATGAATAAAAATTGTAGATCTATTTCTCTCAAGAGATATATGCCATAATTTTTTTAAGGAATTCATGGTTTCCCAAACACTATGTCATATGATCTTAGAAAACATTTGCCTAAGTTCACTGGGAACCATGAAAATTCAACCAGTCATCATGTTCAAAAGTTTAGTTATTTGATTGGTTGTTTTGAGATTGTTCATGAAGATGTGTAGATGAAATTGTTTGCTCAAACTTTAGAATGTGATGCTATATATTAGTTTTTCTTTATGTTAGAATATTCTATTTCATCTTGGGATGAATTACATTCAACCTTCATGAAGCAATTTAGGGAAAGAATAAGCATCTTTGATTCTTTTGAGAATTTCTTGAAGATCCAAATTAGGAATGATGAATTAGTTCCTAAATTTAATATTAGATTTACAAGAGTTTTAAATGAGATTCATAAAATTTGTAGGCCTGATGATGAAATGTGTCTAGTGGTTTATCTTGATGAAGTTGATAAAAAGACGAATTATCTATTAAGAGATAAACAACTCAAGACATTGCATCAAGAATTCATGACATCAATAGAGGTTGAAAATAAAATAACGTATGGACTAACTAAGAGTCATTTCTCTAGAAATATTTTTTGGCAAGATGAGGTTCAAAGAAGAAATCAATGTCATAAAGATTATTAAATTTTATACCAACATACTACACATGTCTATAGTATCATAGCAGTAGATGATAGAATTAATTCACTTTATTAGTTATGTGTACATTAAGAAATTTCAATCACTCCTCCTATTGATGGATTGCATTATGTTGAGATCATTACTAATCATGAAGTTGAAAGGTGTTCATCTTAGTATGAGGACAAAGAAGGTAAAAGTTATGTTTCAAGTGATGGAGGAAAAGTTGTTGATCAACTATGTTATGAAGAAACATCATGTGAAAAAAATGATGAGAGTGGTTACTTGAGTCAAGAGGAGGATAGTGATAATGCATGTTTGTCTTCATATGAGTTTGATTCAAATTGTGAAGAAGAAAGAAATGATGGAAGCGAGTACTCCTATGTGAGTAAAAGTATGAGTTCATTTTCTAAATCTAAAAATGAAATTCCACTTGAGAATTATAGAAATTAGCTTGAGGTTGAAAGTTTTGAAGTAGAGTTGTCTACACAATATGAGGATAATGAGATCATTTATAAATGAATTGCTTAGTTTTGTAGATGAATGTCATAAGGTTGTATGCAATGGTAATTAGCAACATATAAGTGATCCTAAGATTAATGCATCAACACCTATTGGTAGGAAAATTATGATTGGTTTGCAAGACATTTGAATCATTTTAATGGAGTCAATGAAAGTAATATTGATTTATATTCTATGTGCTTCATTGATGGAGTGGATGGTGTGTCTTCATGTGATGATTTTGATCTCTCTTCTTCATATACTAAAAGTGTTCATGATAATGATGTTATAAATGCTTTCAAGGTTTTCACTATTTTTTTGTATGGTGAAGAGTTTGATGTTGATCAACACATCACTTGTTATAAAATCTACAAAAGAAATTTGCATGGACTTATCAAGCCACTTTTTGAAAAGCACATCAAATATTTAGATTTAGTTGAAGATAATTTTAATTATGATGCGCTATCCTACTACTATAAGAGGTTAGATTATTCTTCTTCTAGGTGTGACATTGATTATGATGAAGAGGTTGCATCTCATGATGTTGATAACAAGGTGTTTGACAAAGTTGTTATTGAAAATCAGCATGCACCTTGCAACGAGTTCTATGGTGAATACTCGAATGTGATGACTAATCCATTTTTTGATCTCAAAGAACCATTTGAGGGCTCCAGATTAGTCTTATATTTTGACATGGATGATATTTGTGAGTATAAATCTAATTTCTTATTCAAGTACTATCTAGTTATGCATAAGGATACACAATTTCAATGTATGTGCAACCTTTTTCCCCAAGCTAAATATGAAGCTTTCATATTCAAGATTGATAGCATGCATATTTTGTTCATTGAAAATGATTTTTAGTTTGAATATGATATTTTTGAGCATTCTGATCATTGCTTTCATAATGGAAAAATTGTTGAAAGTGATTATAGGTTTTATATGCATTCTAAAAGTGAAGGTGTAGATTTTGTTTTGCCAAGTGAGTTATTTCAAGATACTAATTTGATTGCTGAAACTTATGGAAGAATTATTTCCAACTTACCTCATGAAGATTCAAATGAAAATTAGATCTATGATAGAGGTAAAAAATTTCTTGAAGTTCGGTGGCCTAGGTCCATTATTTGTATAGTTTAGGAGTAGATTTCATTGCTTTCAATAAGTTGTTGAAGAGAAGTTTTTTACTATCAAGTGTGTGGTCTACTTCTTCCAAAGATCTAAATCATTTCCATGCATACAAGGACATGGATTTCTAGATAGAGCCACTATTGGGACTCAAAATCACCTTCCCAATTTGAGTACCATTCCAAGTTTTTCAACCCTTTAAAGTGCATCTAGTACATGTGTAACTGATTGTTCTTTTGAGGCCTAAAGGTGTTTATAATATTTTTAACAACTCACACTTAGTATATCTACTCATCCCAAGAAGATAAATTTCCATTCTGAGTCATTCTGTAAAGTTCTATTTTGAGCAATGTCCAAATCTACATTTTTGCCAAAGTATCAAATAGCAAAAGGAGGCCTTGTTTGCATTTGAATATCTCACATGTAGTAATGCTTCATGACTATCCTCTTTGGTATTGTTTAATATCCATATCAAAGAACTTATGTTTTAGATGTCAAGTAATTTTGATATGTTTTGACTAGGTTTTGAATCCCTCAATGTCAATTTTTTAGTGTTGTCATGTTGATGTAAATTGTTTAGAATTATGGGAGGCCCAATTTGATCAATCATAACATTGGCCCAGTTGATCAAAATGATAAAATTCCTTTTGTTTTGCATTTTACAGGTTGAATACTTGCTATATTTTAAATTTAAGCTTATGATAAATGTGTTTGATTAGCTTTTGAATGCAATTCCAAATGTAATTTGTTAGGTTTTGCTAGTGTCAAAAGGTGCAGATTGGTTAGTACCCCTATTTAGGATGTCATAACTCTAAATCTGGGATAGGTGATGTCAAATGCATTGTAACATTTATGTTTGACTCTAAAAATTCTTTAAGTGTGACAGTTTACAAATCTTGATGAATCTATCTACACACTTTCTTAGGTCCATTCCATTTGTAAAATCCACTTTTCTACCAGTGTTTCTAGTTTGCTAATCTAAGTAGCCCACTTTGACAATTCACAAAATATAGCTAGTTATTTATCATGAGTCTAAATCCTAGATTTTTACTCTCCTAATGATAGTGAACCAATGCCCTAGTTTTTCTTTCCCCAAGTGTCAGTTTTACCTGATTTCAAAGCCAAATTTGAATGCATTTTATGATTTTGTGACTTGTTTTCTTGTAGGTACTTTTGAGAAGGCAACTTTGATAGCCAATATCTTTTGACTAAGAATTCATCACAAAACAAGATTTTATAGGGTGTAAGAATGTGCAACAAAGAATCAGTATGCCTACTTTTAGAGCCCAGTCAGGTGTTTCTGTCAATTTTTAAAGCCAGTTAAAGAATCCCTTGACATAAAATTGGTAGTTTGCAAATAAATGAAAAAGTAAGTTTTAAATGATAATTTGATGGTCAAATTGGGTTTTAATCAAGATGATGAATTCAGTAAGCCAGTTTGAAGGAATAAATGTTTAAGTTAGAATTTTTTTTTAACTTTTTTTTTTAACTGGACTCATTTTGCGCCCAACTAATTCTGTTAGATCTGTAAGACATGATGAGGTTTTTCATATGGTTAAATGAGATTAGAATGAGCTCCTTTTTGAAGTGTCACAATCCTAATATGGCATAGATTTTTAACTTACCTTGATCAAGTACTCAGGATATTATTTTTCTCTAAAGAACACATCATTATTTTATTTTGAAGGATGGATGAAGTGACTTGTGTACAATGAAGCAACTGATAAAATTGCATCCATTAAAATTAATATCTAGTCCTCTCATATGATATTTTTACTTCAGTAGCATTTGACAAGAAAATCTAAGGAGTTTTAGAGCTGGGAGAGGAAGTTCTAAATCGAGGTCTTTACTAAAATGGCATTGTATATGAATATATCATCCAACCCTCTTTTTTTTAATTACCTCATACACTATACAACTTTTCCAACTTCACTCGTGATTGTTTATGGATATGCAAAAAGTTTTCATTATCATAGATAAGGGCCTAAAAGTTAAAATCAATGAAGTGTTAATTAAGAATCACTACACAAGCAAGATTAAATGCCCACAATGATGAAGGAATAGACCACATTAGAGAAGAAAGAAGCTTTAGAGGTAGCTACCATGGTAGCTTGAAGTCATAATATTAGAAATTGTCCAAGCTCCTCTGTATGAGATGAAAGTGAAACATGGTTGGATCATGTGCCACTTTCCTTATGTTCTCCAACTTGTATGTGAGATGAGGATGGGGATACCTCATGCATGAAAACATGGAATAGAGAGGGGATAAATAGTAGCTAATGTTGTCAACAAGAGCAACCACTTCTCATTGTAGGGGTGATGACAAGAGAGGAGTTTTCATGGCTAAGGAGGCAATGATGTTTAGATGTAGTGATAGTTTTGGAAATTGTTAAGGAAAAGTTAGTTAACATTTTCTTTATCCTTTTCAGCATCCTCTCTAGTGCATACATCTGAAGACCAAACGTTACAATGGGAGGAAATAAGAGGAGGAGCTCCACAATAGAAATGAATGGTAACAATACAAGAAAGAAGGCAAAGTTCCATAAAGGTCAGGAGTATGCAAAAATGATGTCCCATGATATTGAGGAGTAATCAACATAGAATGAATGCCACCAGTCAAAGAGGCCAATCAAGGGAAGAATTATGAAGAGAAGCAAAGACAAGGTCTCTAATGAAAAGTGATTAATGGTATGAAGATGTAGAGGAAAGAGGAGTGCTTTCAAAAATTTAATCCCACATTGGGTGGGTAAAGAAACCTTAAGTTATTTAAATAGAAGAGTGCTCACTTATTAGAATGTCTATTATAAGACACTACTTTTGAAGCCACAACCTTACATGTGGGGCCCACCCATGCTTGGATGACAAATGAAGGCAAAGAACAATGAATTTTGAATGAAACCATTGAGATATTACCCCACACATTCACTAGTGATAAATTCCAAGTTTGAAAGGAATTCCTCACCATGCAAAAATGAGCATTTCATGATTTTACTGAAGTTAAATATAGTTAGGAAGTTCTAGCTTTGAAGCTATGAAACAAGGTTAGGTGCCCTATTTCTGAGATTAAGGTGTAATCTTGGGTTAATCCCACAATGTTTCCTAAAGATGACATATGGTAGAGCTAGCCAATTAGAAGCCAACACATGATAGTCAACTAGGGGTTGATCCAAATTGGAAAAAATAGGAAAAACATGAAAATTAAAAAAATTAAAATTCTCATTTTTTTTTCATAAAATTTGAATTCTCAAAGTCTCATTTGAAAATTCTAAAATAATTTTAAGTTTTCTATACTTTTAACTATAGAAATTCTTTAAAATTTTCATTTTAATGCTCTAAATTTGCAATGGGGGCCTGATTTTCAAATGCATACTAGGGGGGTGATTACTGCAATATACTATTACAATAGGGAGAAGATGAGTTATCCAAATCTATAGTTAGAATATGCACAGGTATTCAATGGTATAGTCTATAAGTAGATTTACATTTTTTGGAGCACTCTCAATAGAATGGTCAAAATTCATCATTGAGCATTTAAATTAGCTAGAAGGTAGATATGAAAGTTTGTTGAAGCCACAATTTGGGGATAATGATTCTAAAAACTTTAACTTGCCTCTAGAGGTCATTTGATAGGTGTTTTGGCCCTTGCTTTGATCTTAGATTTGGAATCAAAATTAGTTACACATTTCAATCATTCTAGAAATATTTTCAAGGCATTCTCAAGAAAAAAAATGAAAATATTTGATGTGCAATTACCAAAAGAGAGTAGAGAGATGTTTGGCATCGACACATGGAGGTTTTCCAAGTGGAAATATGGTAGCATATGATCTGATCTAGGATTTCTTAGTTTTTATTTAGTCTCTTCTCTCTTCTTTCTTAGGGGTTGGTAGTTTTCACTATGATACCAGGGGTTCTAGTTTTGATGTGTTTTCATCATTGTGATATCACATTCTTCACATATTTTTCTAGTATGAACAACAAAAATTAAGGTAATATAGATAGTTTTGATCTATTTATAGGTTTCATGGATTGTTTACATGCATCCTAAATGTATAGTGTCAAAGAAATGATTACAAATGAGCAAGAATCTTCATAGTTTTATTATGATTCTCATCTCCTATCTCAGTAATCTACAATGTTATATTGTTTAGGGAAAAAGAATTAGGACCCATTTACATCCCCTTAATGTTGTATGTCTGATATATTTTGTTGTTGGAACAAAGGGCCAAATAAATGCTAGATATGATTGACTGTGTTGTTGGTTATTTAAGAAGGATACACCATGAGAATGAGGTCTTTATGAACATCGATGTCTAATTCAAAAAGTGATAAGATAGATCTAGTATCTTGATGTATGGAATATGTCACTAGTATCATAGATGTGTGTGTGTGTAATTTGTGGAATTTCCCAATAGATAAGGCATTGATCAACTAAAGGATCAACTCATTCTTCTTGCTACATATTTAGGGTTTTGCTGAAATTAATTTTAATCAATCATCCATTTCATTTTCCATTTTATAGCTAAAATATGATACTCTCACTTAGCTTATCAATTTTTTATGTCATGTCATTATCTATTACATGTTTAGGATCTTTGCATAAATGTTAGAAGATTAAAGCTTTTATCTTCTTTGTTAGATTCAGGTGTATGTTTTATCATCAGTACCATATAAGTGAATCTAAGGTCCACCTTCCTAGGTTTTACAAAGCTTAGAGGTGAAGAAGGGTCTAGCCTTATAGTTGGCCCAATGTTTGGAAGGGTATGTTGAAGATGGGAAGTATCTACCCCTACATGTATCTTGTTCTAATCAAGGTAATTTGAAACCATGATGTTTCAAAATATCGACATACATAATTCTGCCCCCCCCCCCCCTCTCTCTCACCTCTCTCTCTTCCTATCCCATTCTCTCCATCACTCTCTCCATCTCTCACTCTCACTCTCTTTCTCTCTATCTCCATCCTCTCTCTCTCTCTCTCTCTCTCTCTCTCTCTCTCTCTCTCTCTCTCTCCCCCCCCTTCTCTCTCCCTCTCTCCCAATCATACCCCCTCTTCCTTTCTCTTTCCTCCTCCCATCCTATCCCCTGTATCTTACTATCCCCTCTCTCTCATCCCCATAATATTTCTCTACATTCTATCTCCTCCCTCTCTCCCTCTCTCTCCTCCCCTTCTCTGTCTCCCCCCCTCTCTCTACATCATAAACTATCTCTGTCCATCCCCTCTACCTTCCTATACCCTTCTATGCATCTCTCTATCCTCTCTCATCTCTCTCTTTCCCTACCCTATCTCATCTTTGTCTTCTTGTCAACATCCATCTCTCTCTCTCTCTCTCTCTCTCTCTCTCTCTCTCTCTCTCTCTCTCTCTCTCTCTCTCTCTCTCTACCAATCCTATACCATCTATCTCTCCTCTATCCTATACCCCTCTCTCTACCCATCCTATCCCATCTATCTCTCCCCCATCTTATTACCCTCTCTCTTCCTATCCTCTTCTCTCCATCTCTTTCTATCCTATAATCTTTCTCACTCCCCATGTTATCTCATCTCTCTCTTCCTATCCACTTTGCTCTATTAGAATGTTTACAATAACTAAGAGGGAGGGTATGGTGTGGGGTAGGAATTAGTTAGTCAAGGTCCATAAGTACCATTTGAACAATCAAACATTAAAAATTTAACTTTTTATTATGTTGTTGTAGCTTGATCTATATTGAATATTGATAAAAAAAATTACTAATAGTTCACTATCTTAGGGTAATAGACTTACCTAAATGTAAAACATGAAAATATAGAACACCAAAAAATATTCAATACAAGTTTGACACTAGGACTTTATGTTGAAACCCAATTTGGGAAAAACCTCCAATATCATGTCACAAAATTTTCACTCTTTCAATTTGATCTCTCTTAGAAGCCAACATTGTAAAAGGTTACAATACACACTATTAAATGTGACCTAGTTAGAGGATTTAATCACCCTGTTAGGAGTGGCCATGTCAGAGGACATTAATCATTCCATTTAGGATGTCACATTGCTAAAGGATTTATATAGATTGTTAAATCCTTCAAATGATTGTTAAGTCAACCTTTGATTAAAAGGATTTTAATACAAACAATTTGCAATTATTAGAAAGAAAATAATAGGTTTTGATCTAAATGTTTACAACTCACTTTTTTAGGTTTAGATACAAATAAAATACTAAAAATATAATATTAGAAATATTAGATGCAAATAAATTATTAGAAATATAAATTTAAAAATATAATATCTTTATAAATACTAAATTTAAAATGACTTAATTTCATATTTTATATAAATCAATTTGAACTGACAAAGGAAAGCATAGTACCGCTAATAGAACTCTTGACACAATGACACACTCTCTTTTCCTCCATTATATATTGTTTAAAATGTTTTAGATGCATAATATTTTTTTATGTTTATGTTTATATTTTATTTTAGTCTACAATTTGTCATTTTGTCATTTCCAATATGAAATATTTTCGAATGTAAAATGTTTAAAAGATTAAATAGTTGAAAAAATTTCTTCCTAAGGTTTATAATGTATTATTATATCTAAATTACAAAATTTTGCATATTTATTATATTTTAAATTTAAAAATCTTAATTTCTTTTCTAAGAGAAGAATGAGGAGGAGGACGAGAAGGAGAAAAAGGAGAAGAAGAAGATAGAAATATAAGAGGGGAGAGGTGAATCAACTACCACTAAAATAAATCCCAAATCCATTAAATGTGAATACATAACATAAAATTCACTAAAAATATTGATGCTTAGTAAATACATAGGCACTTGGTTTACACTAGTGAATGTTGTAACTCAGTAAACATTGAAATAGCAATGATAACTTGACAAATAGAAATCTTAAGATATTTTCTATGAATAGCCTTATTTAATTTAGTTGTATAAAAGAAATAGCATGAACACAAGTGACATCAACATTTAATGTTGAAACCCAATTTGGCTAAAACTACCAATTGCAACTAGTTACTGATTAAAGCAAGCCTTGTTAGGAGCCAACCATGTTAAAGGTTAGAAAAAAAAAATTTAGTTGTGACCCTATTAGAGGGTTTTATCACCTTGTTAGGAGTGGCCTTATATAGGTCTTTAGACACTTCAATCTAGAAATATCACCTTGATAGAGGATTTATACATAGCTTTTAAGCCAACTCTATTAAGAGATTTAGATCGTTGCTACAATGGTTAGAGAGCAACAATGAGATGACCCAATTTTTGATACAACTAAATTGCTGATTATATATCTTAATTCTAACTTGTATACTTTGTCCTATCTGATCAAATGTATCTTTGCAACTCAACAAGCATATTCTTCTTAACCTTTTAATTTTCTTCCTATAAGCATCTTCAAATCTTCTACTACTTGCACACATTCGATCCTCAACTTGACCTTATTATTATATCATACACATTTTCAAGTTGTCTTGAATACAACATAGAATACTTAATATTCATCTCCTCAGTTGACAAGAACCAAGAATAATTTTTTAGTTCAACCTGGTCAGTAGATATTAACTCAGAAAAAAAATTTATGTGTTAACCAAGTCAACTTGGTTAACATTACATATTCACAAAGTTCCTTTGGCAATCAAGTGAGCTCAATTAAAACTACTTTCATCCAACATTTGCTTCATTAATTTAGTAAGCTTAGTTAACACTCAACTTCTATGAACTTCACTTGGTCGCTCAAGTGAACTTCATGGACACTATCTTTTGAACTTAGCAAACTATGGAATGATTGGAAGACATAGGAAACTATCTTTATCACTTGAGTGAGCTTGATATACACTAATTGACAATGATATTTTGTGTAACATCAGACACAATACACAATTAACTAATTATTTTTAAAAATCTCCTCTTTGGCATTGATGGAAACACAACATATCATAACAAAATAAAAATATTAGAGAAAGAATAAGGTAAGGACCATCCTTAGTTTCATTATAATTCTCATCCATGAGAACTCCCTCTATTAGTATGAACTCCATTTGCCTTAAGTTTCTCCCTTTATCAACAAAATTCTATCTTCAACATCTTCTTCTAATAGAAAACTCTTCCTTGATGATATTAGACCAAATCCTCCCTCTTTGATATCTTCAAACAAAATTTCCAAGATATGAAAACAAGCTCCCCGTCTTTGACATCTCATACCAAAAACAATATTTAGAGAATATTAGTGTACCTCATGTTCTGATTCATATGCAATGTGGCCTTTTCAATACTACAATAACTGATTAATCTTCAACATTCTTTGTTTGAAGCATCACTAGACTTCATTTAGTGAGGTTCATATAGGGGAATGACCCCTAACTTACCTCTTAGATACAAAAGTGTATCCTTAGGCAATAGCTTAGTGAATACATCTATAATTTGTTCTTTAGTATTGACATATTCCAATTATAACTCTTCATCTTGTGCTAATTCTCTTAAAATATATATCTTATAGAAATGTGTTTGGTTTTGGTACACATCAAAGGATTCTTTGATATATTAATTGTACTAGTGTTATCAAAGAATATAACCTTGAGATCCTGGATTTCTATCTTTGTATCTGCCAATAGTTGCTTGAACCAAATAATATTGGAACAATAAACTACTACTTCCACATATTTTTCCTCTGCTATAAATAGAGAAATATAATTTTTCTTATTTCTTGTCCAAGACACTAATCTTTTACCAAGAAAGAATGCTCCACCACTGGTGCTTTTCCTATCATCAAGAATTTCTACCTAATCAGCACCTATGAAGGCTTTCAAATCCAATTTTCCTCCTTTCTTGTACCATAATCCATAGCCTTTAGTACCCTTTAGATACCTCATCATTTTCTTCACTTCCATCATATGGTTTTCTTTAAGATTTGGTTATAATCTTGCCCCCATACCAATTGCTAATACAATATCAAGCATTGTTTGCTCTACATGTTGCAATTTTCTAATCATTGATCTATATGTGGTTTGATCTACCTCCTTTGAATCATCATTTTTGAAAATCTTATGTCCGGTCGACATAAGTGTTCCAACTAGTCTTTAATCTTGCATTCTAAATTTCTTTAGTATCTCCTTCATATATTTGGATAGACTAATATAGATACCATCTTTCTTTTGCTGGATCTATAATCCAAAAAAAAAAATTATCTCTCCAAACATGGACATCTCAAATCCTTTACTTATCTCTTCTAAAAATTCCTTGCATAAATCATTATTTTCTATGAATAAAGTGTCACCCACAAAGATTTCATTTAATACAATCTTCTTTTCTGGTCCTTATTTGATTTACAACCTATTGTTATCATTTATTCTTTGAAAACCAATCTTTTTCAAGTACTTATGAAGTCTTTCATACCAAGTGTTGGGATCTTTCTTGAGACCATTCAACACTTTGTGTAATTTACACACCATATCCTTTTTGCTAGGATCCATAGAACCTTCAAGTTGTTCTATGTAAACTTCCTGTTCAAGAATTTCATTAAAAAATGTAGATTTTACATCCATTTGATTAACTTTAAATCCTTTATGTGAAGCATAAGAAAGTGAAGTTCTAACACATTCTAATCTATTAATAGGAGAAAAATTTTCATCATAATCAGTATCTTCTTCTTGAGAATAACCTTTGCATACTAACCTTGCTTTGTTTCTGGAAACTTCTCTATCTTCATTCAACTTATTTCTGAAAACCCACTTTGTGCCAGTTACATTTTTATCCTTGGGTATAGGGACAAGATTCCAAGTCTTATTCTTCAATATCTGTTCTATTTCTTCATTCATATCTACAATCCAACTTTCATTATCCAAAGCATCTTTCACTAATCTAGGTTTAAATTTAGTAAGCAAACGTGTACCTTTCAATTTGTTTCTTGTCATTGTTCCATCAAACTTTTCTCCAATGATTTGATTAGGTGCATGGTGATTTCTAATATACCTTGCTAACATAGGTACTTTGAATTTGGAATTTGTTCCACTAACCTAGCCATGATCTTCTATATCAAGCTCAGGACCCACTATCTATGACTTGAGGCCATTAGACTCATTTTTCTATGGAATCATCTTAGTAGCTTTTGATTGTGACTCAGATCCTTCAAACTATGACTTGAGTTGCATTGGTTGGAACTTAGTAACTTTTGGAGATTTTGGGGACTCGAAAGGTGTAGTCTACTAACTTCCAATTTGATTTGGTAATGTACCAAGTTCATAGTAGACAAACTTTCTATAATCCTCGGGTTCTTTGTTGCTTTCTTCTTCATTCTTTTTTGCAAACTCATGAATTCTTACATGTACACCTTCTATGATATTATAAGTTAATAAATTCTAAAATTTATATACTTTTCTTTTGTAGGATTATCTTAGGAATATGCCTTCATCACCTTTGACATCAAATTTACCTTTCCTAAATCTCTTCAAGATATAACATCTACTACCAAATAATTTTAAGTAACTTACATTAGGTTTATAGCCATACCATAGTTCATAAGGAGTTTGATTTGAGTCTTTCTTCAACTATACTTTGTTCAAGGTATGCACTGTAGTACTGATTGCTTCCTTCTAGTATTTGATTGCAACACTCTTTTCTATCATTAAAGTTCTTGCACAATCCATGATGGATCTATTTCTTCTTTCAGCTATACCATCTTTTTGTGGTGTACCAACTATTGATACTTGTCTCTTAGTTCCTCTTTCAACATAGAATTTATTGAACTAATTGGAAATGAATTTAGCTCCATTTTATGATCTCAAACACTTCAACTTCTTTCTAGTTTCTTTCTCTACTCTTTCTAGATACCACTTAAATTCTCCAAATGCTTCAAAATTTTCTTTCAGATACATTACATTCATCATTCTATAATAATCATCAACAAAAACAATAAAATACTTATCTACACTATAACTCTCTATTCCAGTAGGTCCTCATAAGTTTGTATGAACTAGATCCAAAACTTCTTTAGACTCATAGTCCTTCAACCCAATAATAATTATCACATCTAATTTCATTGGTTAGTGAGATACAACCTTTTCCCATTATGTAGCATGGTTTATTGTTTCCAAATCTCACACTTCTACCATCATAATGTTTTATATGTTTAAACTTTTTTTTATCACCAATCATATGATGTGAGCATCCACCATCAAAAATCCATGTATCATTTTCACAAAGATGAGAGATAAGTTTGATTTTATATCCTTCATCATCAAAATCATCTTTTACAATAATTTATACCATTTCATCGTCTTCACTACTATCCAAATCTTTAGCCATAAAACAATGTTTATTAGCTTTTTCCTTGTAGTCTTTGAAATCCTTCTCTCCTTTGTACTTGTTGTACTTATTTTCATCATTTTCCTCTCTATTTGGACATCTTCCAGCAATGTGTCCAACAAAGGGATGTTACATTTATACTTTCCTTTTCCTTTGGGATACCTTCTTGCAAGTAATGCTTCAATGGCTTCATGATCACTGCAAGAACTATCTTTGTCTTCACTTTTAGATTGTCTACATTTAGATCTTTTCTTTTTGAGTGATACCTTGACTTCAAATGTAGACTCAATATTTCTAGAGCTAGGAGTATAATTATCATAGTTATCTAGTTCAAATATAGTGAATCTCCAAACTAGAGCATCCAAAGTTATTTTGTTATTTGGATCACATCTCATCTCTTGAATAGAAGACACTCTAATTCCATAGATATGAAGGGTTTTGAGTACCTTTTTTACCACTATCACATCTTTAGTTGTTCCTCTCGAAGCTTACATAGGACTGAGACTATCTGTGGTTCTCTCAACATATTTTGTAATGTTTTCATCCTCTCTCATTTTCATCTAATCAAAATAGCCTCTTAAGCTTTCTTATCTTCCTCTTTTTACATTATCATCACCTCCATAGATATCCCTTAGTTTCATCCACATGTCATGAGTAGTAGCACATCCTTTGACCTTATCAAATTTAGCTTAGTTGAGTGTTGATGTAATGTCAATTGTCATAATGTTATGATTTTTCTTTTCAGCAATCCCTTTGTTGGTGTAAATAAGTATTTACTTATTACACTCACTTAAGTTTACTTAGGTTAATGCATTATTTAACACATTAATTATTGAGTATTAGTTTATTATTATTTTAGGTGAGACACTTAGGAGTTTGTGTACTCTCATTGAGTTTTTGGCCTAAGCCAAATTCTTACACCCTTCTATAGTTAGTGTTCTAGTATGAGCCTTATAAGTATTTTCCAATTATTTCAAACTAAATCATTGATGGTTGCCTAGTGCAACTTCATAAGTTCCTACCCTACTTGGAATTTATCTTTGTTCAGCTTGGAAATCTCTCCTATAAGACATTTTGATTTTTAGCTTAGGTCCTTGAAACCTTTTCTGCAAGCACCTAGATGCTCTAATACCAATTGTTGGAAATATAAGAGGACTAATTAAGAGGGGAGGGATGAATCAGTTACCACTAAAATAAATCCTAGATCCCTTAGATGCCAATACATAGCATAAACTTCACTAAAAATATTGATGCTCACTTAATACATAGGCACTTGGTTTACACTAGTAATTTATGTTGTAACTCAAAAAACACTGAAATAACAACAATAAATAAAAAAATGCAAATCTTAAGATATTTTTTTTGATTTCCCTTATTTAACTTAGTTTCATAAAAGAAATAGCGTGAACACAAGTGCCACCAAGATTTAATATGGAAACCCAATTTGGAAAAACCACCAATTGCATCTAGTTACTAATTTTCACTTTACTTAAGTGAGCCCTACTAGGAGCCAACCTTATTAAAGGTTAGAAAATACACTGTTGGGTGTGACCTTGTTAGAAGATTTAATCACCATGTTAGAAGTGGCCCTGTTAAAGGTCTTTAGACACTTCAATCTAGAAATATCACCTTGTTAGAGGATTTATAAATATCTATTAAGAAAAATTTGTTAAGAGATTTAGATCACTGCTACAATGGTAAGAGAGTAACAATGAGATGACCTGATTTATGATGCAAGTAGATTTCTGATTATAGATCTCAATTTTGGCTGGTATACTTGATCCTTTCTGATCAAATGTATCTTTGCAACTCAACAAGGATATTCTGCTTATCCTTCTAATTCACTTCCTCTAAGCATCTTCAAATATTTTATTACTTGCACACATTCAATTCTCAACTTGACCTTATATTTATATCATACATATTATAAGTTAGCTTGAATACAACTTAGAATACTTAATATTCATCTCCTCATTCAGCTAGAACCAATAAAAAAATTAATTGAACTCAATATGATAAAACAAGAAAATCATTCATTATTCGACCCTGCTTGGAGGCACTACTAAAAAATAATATTCTTGTGTTAACCAAGTGAACTTGGTTAACACTAAATATTTACAAGGTTCCTTTGGTAACCAAGTGATCTTGGTTAAGACTAGTTCCATCCAACATTACCTTCATTAACCAAGTGAGCTCAGTTAACAATCAACTTATGTGAACTTTACTTTGTCACTAGAGTGAACTTAGTAGACGCTGTCTTTTCAACTTAGAAAACTCTAGAATGTTCAACAAACACAAGAAACTATCTTCATCCTCTAAGTGAGCTCAGCATACACTATCTAACAATGACATTTTGTGTAAAATCAAAGACAATTAACAATTAACCAATAGTTTTCAATAGAAGAGGAGTAGAAGAAGAAAAATAAAGAGGAGGGGGAAGAGAATAAGTAGAAGATGTGGATGAGGAGGTTGATTTAAAGAAGGAGAAGAAAAAAGAAAAGACGAAAAAAAAGCAAGAGAAGAAGAAAATATTAAAGAAGAAGATGAAGTGGATGTTAGGGAACAAGGTGTATCTTCTACTAGCATAACCATTGCACTTTTGTTAGGTGTAAGTGGATTTTATCAAGCTATACACTCTTTCTTCTAAATATTTAAGAAATTAAAGTGATGATCAACTATCATTCAATATTGAAGTGTCTCCAAACATAGACTTAACTCTTTCTTATTATTTAAGACACTGCTAAAATTAGACCTACTCAAAACCCTAAACACCCCTTTGGTGGCTTCAAAATTATTTTAAACCCAAAACATAATAGAACTTCTAACACATGTAGAGCACAACCTACTAATAACACCCACAAAGATAGGGTGGGAAGGCCACATTATCTCATACCTAAAAGGAGTGGGAATTCCACATTTCAATTTTGTTTTACTCTATCTTATCCTATTAACAATCCAATTTCACCTAATCCTAAAAAACTAATGAGTACAAATGAAATTACAATGCAAAATAAAATTACATGAAATTACTTTACCTTTATTACAAAAGTTTCTTAATTTTGACCCCTTTTTCTCCACTAGGTTTTTGTATAGATTGCATATGATTTAAACCTAAGATATATAGATGTTTTTTTTTCCTTGGACACAGTTCATAGTTGACCAAGATATGACTAATGTAATAGATGGCATGTTCTTTTCCTTGGACTTTTTCTTGTGCTAGGAGGCCTCCAATTGATTTATCCATTAAAGAAATGTACAAGAACAAAGGTTTGTGTGATACTAGAGGTACCAATAGGGGTGGATTCATCAAGTAGTTTTCGAGTAAGTCAAATGCCTTCTAACACTGATCATGCCACTTAAAATTTATATCTTTTTGTAGTAAGTGTGTGAAAGGTACACACTTTTTTGCCAACTAAGAAATGAACTAACAAACTAATTGAAGCCTACCTTGAAGAGAGTGTAACTAACTTAGTTTCTTTGGAGGTTTCATATTGATTATGGCTTGTACCTTTTTGGGATCAACTCCTATACCTTTGGCTGAGAAAATGTATCCTAGAAGCTTGCCTAATTTGACACCAAAAGTGCATTTCTTTGGATTGAGCCTAACTTTAAATGCTTCTAGGTAGGAGAATATCTTGACCAATATGGGGAATTTTCTTCTTAACTATGGGATTTGGTGAGGATTTCATCCACATAATCTTCCACAAAGATGTGCATCATATCATGAAAGATAGTGGTCATGGCCCATTGATAGGTAGCCCCAACATTCTTTAGCCCAAAGGGCATCACATTCCATCAAAACGTGCCCCACATGCAAGTAAAAGCTATTTTCTCTTGATCTTCTAGTGCTATCCTGATTTGATTATACCCTAAAAACTCATCCATGAGTAAAAACATGGAATGACCCACTGTCAGGTCTACAATGGTGTCAATGTTGGGAAGAGGGAAATCATATTTGGGACATGCTTTGATTAAATCCTAGAAATCAATCCAGATGCATATGATACCATTCTTCTTTGATATGGGGACAATGTTGGATATCCAAGACACATATGCCAAGGGCTTGATGAAATTGGCATTGATCAACTTTTTTAACTCTACTTTGACTAATATAGCTATATGGGGATGCATTTTTCTAAGCTTTTGTTTTACTAGCTTGACCTCTGGAGAAATGTTGAGATGATGGAGGATTAAAGTTGGGTCTAAGACAAGCATGTCTATGTAAGAACATGAAATTTTTATATGTCTTTCTTCAAAGAGGCAAATGAATGCCTTTCTATCCTCTGTGCTTAAGGACTGTGCCAACTAAATGACCCTTGGTTCCTTCTCTATGCCAGTGTTGATTGGTTATGTTGGTTTAATCAAGATAGAAGATCTTTCCTTAGAGTGTTTGGGTAAGGTATCAATCACCCCATTCATGGGTGCCACATTTGGGTTTTCACCTTGGGATGTATTACTTCTATTTTTTTCTTTCTTTTTCTCAAAATTAGCCACAACTTGGTCGTTATCATTAACATTGTGGAATGCTTGACCTATTCTAGTGTGACTAAGGTAATTGATACAAGACCTAACTATATGCCTTTCTTGTATTCTTTGTTGACGAGATGGTTCAACTGTGTTAGGGTAGATGAAGACTTCATGGTTAGTGTCAAAATGAGGAATATGGTGAGGCTTGGTTGTATTCTAGTTAATGAGTTCAAGATGGACTAGGGAGAGTGATTCATAATATCGAAAGGGTTTGGCGAGGTTTAAAGACATGATTTCATTGGATGGCTCACACATTGTATCTATTATTAAGCTTCTTCTAGAGTTTTACAAAAAGTAAAGCTCTTGAGAGGCTTGTAGTAGTCATCTTCAACTTCTATTGGAAAGAAGTTTAGAAATAGGGTTTGGAACAAAAACCCTTCAACATGTTCATTTTCTTTTAAGTTTCTTTGTTGTACCCTAATTCTTAATGAAGTGATTCTTGGACTATAGGTTGTTTCTTGTGTAACCAAACTATCAGATGTGGGTATGTGAATAACATCACATTCTTTATTGTAAAGAGACTCCTCAGATAATGATTCAAATTCCCATTTAGTGAAATCATCATTTTCTTAATTATTAGAGGTATTTATGGTTGGTTCTACTATGGGACTTGAACTTGAGAGGGATAGATTTACATTTATGATGTTATTTGTTTTCTAGATATTACCATCCCTTTGTTTAGGTACCCATCCCAAGGTGGAAGAGGAGGAATCACTATGCTTAGGACAAGCCTTAGAAGAGGTTTGTGTCTTATCTTGTTCACCATACCCTACCCCTATTTTGGACCTGTTGGACCTAAATTGTGCCACTAGATGTTTGAAAAATTTTATCCCTTTCCCCAAGGTACCATCCCCCTTCTATCCAATATTTTTCATTAGTTTAAAACATTTTCTATGTAGGTGGGGGGAGATGTCAATGTTTTGTTGACTACTTTCTTCTACCAAACTTAGAGGTGCTCCACTTGCTTAAATAAAATGTGTGTGATAAGGCTTAGTGGTCGATGATGGTTTTCTATGTGATCTCAAAGAAAGTGGTAGATCAAATAGGGAGGTTGAGTACTTGCCCACCCCTTTGAATTTCAATTTACACTTTCTATCAAATTCTTTCATCAATCTATCTATTTCTTCATGATATGACTATTTAGGGTCTTTGGATGATGATGTTGAAGGAATGGAAGGACCAAAAAACTAACTCTATCTTTACCCTTAGTTGACATTGATGAGTGGATGTCATTTCGATCAGTAAACTATGAAGTGTCTATAGATGTGGACTGGCTAATGTCATCTGTTAGTGTGCTAGTTTCTTCCCTATTATGAGGGATGAGGGAATTATAATATTAGGCAAAGTGTTGATCACTAGGTATGGTCACCTCTTGACCCATGTAAGGAAATTTAAGACACTAATAATAAGTGAAGGGAATGACCCACATGTTATGAATCCATGATCTTCCCAATAGAATGTTATAAGTTAATTGTATATCTAAGACTTGACAAATAATTTCTTTCATAATTGGTCCTGCCTTGTTTGGCAAAATAACCATACCTGTGGAGGATCTTTCCTCATCATCGTAATATTTGATATGATTTTCTTTCTTGGGTCTACAACATCCTCTATATGTTCCAGGGCTTTTATTAAATTGAGTGTGCAAATATTAAGACTTGCCCCACCATCAACCAATGCTCTCTTAACTCTGTTTCTATGGATAAAGACTTCAATATGTAAAGGATAGTTTTGTGGATGGATAACAAACATGTCATCTTGGGCTGAAAAAGATGTGTAGTGAGGGGCAAGTAGATTGTTGACCATGTTATGAAATCTACTCACATCTAGGTCATTTAGTACTAAGGCTTTGGTGAGTATTTCTTTATGCTCTAAAGTGATCTATAATAGTTTGAAAATGGAGATATGAGCTAGAGTCTTAAGTAATTGGTTGACTAGGCTATATTTGGGCAAGGAGGAACTCATAGTTGCATGATTGAGATTTGTCACTAGTCCTGGTAAAACAAATTTATACGCCTAGCCTTGAGTAATGGTGTTTGAGGATTTTTTTTTGTTTTTACCTTTAACTATGATGACATTTGTAGTGTCATCAAAACCAAAAATTATGTTGATGGTATTGTCATAATGGTGCATGCAATTAACCTTAGTTTGAGGGGGTGCATTCTGATTGGTTTTGGAGGATTCACCCTTTTCATGACTCATGAGGGAGTTCTTGAAGGTTGTATGCTCTTCATTATTGCTAAGGTTGTTTACTTTGATGGTCCCATCATTGATTAATTTTTGTATTGGCCCCTTAAGGGAAAAAAAATTATTTGTTAAATGTCCCCTATTTCAATGGTAGGAACAAATGTACTTGTCATTCCACCACTTTGACTTGACTTGGGGTTCATATGGTTTGGCCTCACAAAGTACTATGAGTTTATTACCCAAGACGGTTTGCAAAGCATTCTCATAAGACACCTGATAGGAGTATACTCCTTGGGTATATTAGAAGATTGATATCTGAGTGAAGGAGGAGCTTGATTGTAAGCAACATGTCGGTTGGATGTTGAGGGAGTTTCCATGTTACGTCGATAGAATGGATAGGCATTGTCTTGCCGAGGTGCATTTGGGTTGGTGTTTTTGACAATGGGATATGATTGGTTTAGATGGGATTGGGTTTGAGGTTTAACATGGTTGGCTTCAACCATCCCATCATTAATGATGTTCTTGTTGTTGTTTCTCCACCATGACTTTTGTTTATCGATGGGCCAATCAGAGGAATTATGAGTCTACATGGAGTTGTTTGAAAAGACCTTACCATCCTTTGATAGTTTGATGATGTCATTATTTAGTAAAGTCTCTTCTACCTTAGTAGCATTTTCGAAGGTAGTTTTAAAATCTTTTGGCCCTTGGAGTTGGATCCAATAATTCATCAGTTTGGAGAGACTATTAATGAAGATTTCAATCTTCTCTTTTTCTAGTATGTCTCTATGGTGCTTGGAGAATGTATGTCTCCACCGTTGTGGGAAGGTTTTGAATGACTCACTAGGAAGTTGTTTTGTATTGCATAAGTCAATCATTGTGACTTTCCTTTTGATATTGTAGCAATATTTAGAGATGAACACCAAAAATAATTGGTCAAAGGTTTTTATATTGGAGGGTAGCTTGGAGAACCACTCCATGGCTTTCCCTTTGAGGCTCCTAGGAAACGGACACATCAGGTACATCATGTCATGGAAAAATTCCATAATTAGGGTATATAATTGTCTAAGGTGATCTTGCGGATCTAATGTGCCAAAATATTTATCATATTTTCGTATTTGTACATTTTGTGGAAAAGGCATGAAGGTAATGTTCTTATCAAAAGGGAGAGAACACACCTTTTTGAGGTTGAATTCTTCAAGTTGTGTTTTTTCCTCTCTTCATTCTTTCCATTTCCATTTGTAAGTCTTGTATTTTTTGTGTGACAACATCTAGAGGTGACTCTTCATTGTCTTGTTTCAAGTTGGTCACATCAAAATCAAATTGAAACTTCGCACCTTGTTGTGGTAATGCTAGTATATAACATTCCTTATGTTTCTTGAGTATCTTGTCCATCATATTGACAAGTTTAGGATTTTGTTGAAAATCTTT
Source organism: Cupressus sempervirens (assembly GCA_028749045.1). Lineage (NCBI taxonomy): Eukaryota > Viridiplantae > Streptophyta > Pinopsida > Cupressales > Cupressaceae > Cupressus > Cupressus sempervirens. Next base: position 1,030,335,575 of record CM053785.1, read on the forward strand.
AATTTTAGTTTAAATACTCTTGTCATTCCATATGTTAGATGAACACATTGTGGCTACAAATTCTAAGTCTCAATTGAACAAGGGTGACTTGTGAATAACTACGTTCTATGAGCAATCTATTATTGTAATAGGTTCAAGGAGATTTAGAGGTTTTGTGCATTTGATGGTTCTGGTAGCTATTCTAGCACTCACTTGTATAGGTGATCATTTTAGTTTTGTAGCTATGCTAGTTTTATGTGATGGAAAGAAATGTGAATTGGATTCCTTTAGTTTCTAGGAATTTTCAAAATTTTCTGTTTTTTGTTGGCTATGATTCATCATTAGTTACAAGCTTTTTCGACAAGGTGTTTGCCAATGATGATAGGATGAGTTTTACTTTCGCGAAGTCAATTAAATGATGGATGTGTGTCTCCCAACATCTCTGGTTTAATGTGCAAAATGAGGCAATGATAAATATGGGGTTGATAATGAAATTTGTATCCTTGCTTGTTTCAAAACAAAAAAAAATTGGTCAACTTTTGGATTTCTTAGACTTGTAAAATACTAGCGAGGAAAAGGGGTATCCAGATTTCTCATTTGTTTGCAATTATCATGCATGTAGATGGCCTCTAGTTTACGTCTTTCCTTAAATGCATCATAGAATTTGTCAAATGCATTGTTTAACTAATCATATGTGCTTTTTAAATGCTCAGATGTGTTATTTTAAATGTTATATCCATTGTTTAATGATTCATAAGGATTGTTTCACTGGGAAAATGTGTTGTTCACAATTTCAATTGTATTGTTCTATTGGCATATGCGCTATAACAAAGATCAAAAGCATTATAGGAATGTTTAGAAGCACTTTTTTATGTAGTATATGGGCTACTTTAAGGGTTGTTCAATAATGTTCTCATTTTGGACATGGTTCTTGATAATAGTTTGAAGTTCATATTTCTATAAAGGTAGTGATCCACACTGGTGTTTCTTATTAATTTTTAAAAGACATCTAAGCAAAATAGTAGTAGAAACCAAAGTAAAACATAAAATTGCACATGCCTAGAAAATAAAAGGAAAGAGCTTCCTAACAAGGTTGTGTAAAGCTGATGACTAGTGGATTTTAGTGTCTAACCAACTATGTTTGGATTTACCTCTATTGTGATGGAGAGCCTCTCACCAATGCTAGAGAGGTTTGACACAATCCCTTATGGGACTACTAGAGGAAGGCTATGTTCTGAACATGGGTGGCTTGCATTTGATTAGGAATGCAAGATTTGGAGGCAATAAGTCCCACCAGCCCTACTAAGGCAACTTGAGAGTTAGTCTTTCTATGACTAGATAATCCTACCTAGTGGAGAGTAGGAAATTGGAAATCACAAACAAGTTTGGGAGTTTGATCACTCAAGGAGAATGAGAGCATATCCATACTGTCTTGACTTGCCAAACACAATGGACACAGTTTTTATCACAATCCCTTATACTACTGAAGACAGAGGGGCTCCTAGTTAGGCTATGTGTGGATTCTTTCCCTATTAAATTGTAACCAATCCTTACAAAAGGTTGGGAATTTTGATTAACTTGAAGGAGTTGAGAGCATAGGCTTACTTCTATTTTACATCAATGAGATCAAACATTTCTATTAAGCTACATTTGGAAGTTAAAATTGTCACACTTTGAATTAGGAAGAGTTGAGGTCTACTTACCTGATTTAGAGCTAGTAAAGGCTAGGTGCATTTATGAGGGTCTTCATTCCTGTCATGCACACTCTACAATTTGAATGCTTTTCTTTAACTTGAAAGGGACTTGTAAGCAAACAATATTTGGATCTGAAAGTTAGAATCAAGAAAATGTAATTTTTACCAAATGCAGTACATGAATACTCATATACATTATAGAAAGCTTTGTATGCACTATTTAATCTAGCAAAGTGCTATAGTAAGGTATGTGTGGGATCAAGGTGTGCCAAAAAGTGGCAATCTGAAAAATTTGTAATTCTGAAGTATCTCAAACCATTTCAAAATCTATTCCAACTTTTCTCCCACCCATCCTGATACTAAATGAAAATAATTAATATCTTAATAAGGTCTACTATATTTTAATACCAAACCTATATGGTCAACTTTAAAAACATCCTAAAAATGTGCTTTTGGCATATTTTTATGTGATTTTTACTTCAAACATGTAGCTAACAACTTTTTTTTTCACCAAAATTTGATGAAATGAAAAGGGTTTCTTAAGAATATTTTTATCTTTCCATAAATGTAACATTTGTCAAATTATGAGTTTAGTAAGTAATTATTACTTATTTTCTAATGGAGTTATGTATAAAGTGCTAACTAACACACTACTTGAAAAATAACTATAACTTTCAAATGGTACAACAATTTTTAAATCCAAAAGATGCATCACAGTGTATGTTTCTTCTACTCTAAGGAAAATAAATGAAACATTGAATTTTGCAAAGTTTTGAATTAGTTAAGGTGGTCAGACACAAGAGTTCTTTTATTCTAAAAATACTAAAGTCAAAAATTAATTAATTATTATTTATTTAGAATAAAAATACCCAAAAATATGTGTCACATCCAGGCATGAGCCTACTACTTATATCTAGAATATTATTAAAAGATATCATTGATTGATTTTGATTAAGGTGATCAGACATATGTCTACCTCTTATTTTTGTTCTAAATTTTTTGTAATACTGCATTAAAACGCAAAATTTTGATCAATCAATTTTTATTTTTTTAAGATAAGTCCTAGTAGTTCAAAAACTAAATTCAATTTGTTAGAGATTCTTTTCTCTCAACTTTTTGATGTAAAGTAAATAACAAGTAGAAAATTGTATGTCAAGTTGACATAACCCTAATCTTCTAATTTTTTATTGCCACTTAAGAGCATAGTTTGGTTGACCATGATCCTACACATACCTTGCACTGTAAAAACACTTTATATGCATTTCAAAAATGATCATATGCATCACAGAACTCTTCAAAACTGATGTAGAAAGATGTAAATGCATTATAGAACTATTTACATGTGCTTCAGAAATATTAAATACATTAAAATAGAGTTTAGGAGAATGGAATATCTCTTGAAAGCATTAGAATAGAGCTGAAAAGAATAAGAAGGTTTAGATCTAGCCCTTGTGTGTTCAGGGAGGACTTTGGGATTTTATTCTCATTGATATGAGGCCTCCCAAATTCTGTAGAACCTATAATAAATTAGATCTACACAAGAAAATAGCAAGAAACACAGATCTATACTAAAAATGAAAGATTAGACTAAATGATTTGAAAATAGAGAGGTTTTGAGTTCAATCCCCATAGCGGGTGCCAAATTTGTACACAGTGTAATCATATTTCATGAAACTTTAATGTAGAATGCAGATAGACTAACAACAAACTAGATTAAACCCAAGATATCATCATTAGAATGTAAACTTTATGAGCATCTCATGTTTCCCTAACTACAACTACTAAGAAAGCTCTCAAACAAGCATCTCAGTGATAGTTCTAGAATGGGAGTATGCTTAAAATGCAAACCTATAAGAATACATGCAAGATCTATGACTAAAATGTAGATTATATGTAGAGCATAACTCTTAGAATGATATCAAAATGGACATGCAATGAGCTAAAAAAGTAATAAATGATGCTAAATAACATAAAAATAGTGCCAAAATACTATGAACTTGCTAGAATGATAGTGCTAAAATGATTAATTAGAATGTGCCTTTAGTACAGATGCCTAAAACTTGGGTCCTTTGGCACTTGGATTTCCCTCCTATTTATAGGATTTCGGAAGGGGTTGGGGTAAGAATCAAGTTTTTCACCTTTGATTGATGGGTGAAAGTGAAACTGAAAATATCTCATAAGAGACTAGGAGGAAGAGTCCAACAAACTTGGTTTTGAGGATAAATGAGGACGTTTCTAATTCTTTTAAATCAAAAAGGGAGATTTTATATTTTTATGAGGATAAATGACTTTATTGTTTTAATAAATGTCTTATTTATTTTCAACACTTTGTCTTTTTCCTCCTCCCTTTTTGAATTTCGTTTGATGAATTTGAATTGTTTTTATCCTCTTTTAAAGTTGAGTTAGGTCTTGTTAATTTGGTAGATAATTAATGACTTGATGTGATTTTTTATTTGAAAGTGTATTGTGTTTCTTTTGTTTTTCTCCTTAATTTGCATTGATTGATTAGAATTGCGTGATTTAGGTCTTTGCTAGTTTTTGGGTGTCTACAACTGTATTGAAATTGGGTGTGAGTTTGTCTTAACTAGCTCTGATCTGATAAATGTAGATACCATTGGAGACCTCTTGGTTGGTTTGTTACATAGCACTAGGAATGTGTTCTAGTCAATATGGCCTAGTTCAGTATCTTAGACCTCTGAATGTTCATCCTAGAAGGGTGACCTAAATGGAACACCTTGGAATTTGATGACCACTAGTTTCAAAGCCATCTTTGCAGTGAGGGAAGATGAGGAGGAAGACATTTAATCTTCCTAAAGAAAACATCCATTAGTTTGAAAGGCAGAAAAAATAAACTAAAACTAACCCTAATTATGACAAAAAATGACTTAGAATGTAAAACCCTAGTAAAACACATAAAAAACCTATCACACCTCTAAAGGACAAAAAAATGGAATGACGCACCTTGCACACCTCAAAGATGCACTTGGTGTGCCTTCCCATACATAAACCTCTCAACACTAAGGATGCACACCTAGCGCACCTCATGGGGTGTGCTATGTCCACACCCTTACTATACCTAGGGGAATGTTTTGCCTTAGTAAAGGTGCACATGTGCACAACTTGGATAGGTGCACACCTATGGACCTTTATCTTGGGTGAAGGCTTGTTAGCTTAGGTTTTAGTTAAGCATTTTATTGCAAGATGCACACCATTTTCTTAGTCAATTTAACATGTTTGTATGTTGATGTGTGCACATGATGAAGATTTGGTGTATTTGGCGCACCTTATGGGGTGTGGAGGTGTGCAACAAGTTTTTATAGGAGGAATAATGAGAAGTGAGGAAAGGGGGTAGGGTCTTAGGCTTTATAGGCCTATGATTGAGCACGCCTCTTGGAGGTGCACACCTATGTATGTGCATAGTTGGACACTTCCAAGAGACATGTGTTCTTCTCACATGCAAGTAGTGCAATAGCACACCTTTAGAGGTGGGCTAATTATGCTAGTGCACCCCTAAACATAAAAAATTGAATTTTCCTCCTTAGAAACATAGTTTTTGGAAAAATGGGTTCTCAGGTAGAGATCGAGAATAGGTAAAAACACTAAGCATAACCTTTAAAAAAACTCAAACCCTAGACAAGGGATCTAAAAAGCTAAAAAATATACTATGGGTCCCCATTTCAAGGCAGAATGGGGTGTGCATTGTGAAACCGCAATAGAGTACACCACATCTAAATTGGGAATAAGAATATAATAGGAATACATATTCTAATTTTCACCCAAAAATGGGCATTCACAATTCCAACAAAATAGGTGGAATTGGAATATGTATTCCTATTCCAATTTTTTAAAGTTTAGAATACATGAATTTTTGGATCCATGATTCTCTATCAAATTCTAGTTAAAACAAATAGAAAATAGGAATATGTATCCCTATTTTCAATTCTAGAATAATGATTCCTATTCCCATATTTGTATTCCAATTATACCTTAGTGGAAAACCTGTCAAGATATTCTTTGTGTCACTTCATCTTTTTCTTACCCACTATTGATCCCATCTTCTATGTGACAATTGGAATCAATTCATCTTTTCATTTTCCCATTGATCTTGAAAGATGAGGATGCAAAGTCTTATTCTAACAATTGGATGTACTATAATGCTATAGGGAATCTATTTAATCAGGTGGAAAGAAGACATTTTATTTGAGTGTTTAGATGTAAAAGGGAGGTAATTTCCACCCTTTCTCCCGCTAACTTTGCCTAAATATATCCAACACCTACTTTAGGAGGAATTATTGTCTCAAAGGTTTGATTCAAAAGCAATCTTACCATCTTTGTTGCCTATCACTACTCTTTCCTAGGTAGCACAAATCCCCATATAGTCTCCAACATTATGATTGGAAGTATTTAATAGGTTGCATTAGGAATCTATCCTTTATAGTTGATTTGTCTTTAGACTTTTTATACTACATAGATTGAGAGTACATTTTAATATTTATAGATAAGGATTGGTTTCTATTCAAATGTGTGTTTTGAAAAAGAGAGTGAATTTATTTAGATTTTTTATTTTTAGATTATATAATGTTAATAGATGTGATGAATTAAAATTTAATTGTTAGTTAATGTCAAATTTAATTTAATTATGATATTTAATTTCCATGAGTTTTATTTGAATGTAATGAGGGTTAATTATTTATAACTTACCTCATGAAAATTCAGATGAAAATCAGACTTGTGACATAGGTAAAAGTTTTGTTGAAGTTTGGTGGCCTAGGGCCATTGTTTGTACAATTTATGAATAGATTTCCTTGCTTTCAATAAACTATTTGAGAGAAGTGTTTGCTGTCAAGTTTGTGGTCTAATTCTTTTAAAGATTTGAATCCTTTCCATGCCCACAAGGGACATGCATGCCTAGATAGAGCCATAGTTGGGACACAAAATTGCCTTCTCGATTTGAGTACCATTGCAAGCTTTTGATCCATTTAAAGTGCATCTAATACATGTGTACCTACCTATCAATTTAAGACATAAAATGCATTTAATATTTCTAACACCTTGCATTTAGATTTTGAGTCATTTTAATATGTTTTAACTACATTTTGAATCCCTCAAAGTTAGTTGTTTAGCGTTGTCATGATGATGTAAATTGTTCAAAACACTGGGAGGCCCTATTTGATCAATCATAACTTTGGTCCAATTTACCAAAATGAGAAAATTCCTTTTTGTATTGCATTCTAGAGGTTAGAGAAATGCTATATTTCAAATTTGAGCTTATGATGAGTCTATTTGATCAGTTTTCAAACCTGATTCCAAATGAAATTTGTAAAGTTTTGTTGGTGTCAAAAGGTGCAGATTGGTCTATACCCTTGTTTGGGATTTCATAATTCTAAATCCATCACAAGTATGATTGAATGGATTGTAGCATTGTATTCCACTCTAAAAATTCTTTAAGTGTTCCAATTTGTAAGTCTTCATGAATCTGTCTACACACTTTCCCCTGTCCATTATGTTTGCAAAAACTACTTTTATGCCATTGTTTCTAGTCCTTAAATCTAAGTAGCCCAATTTGACCATTTTCCAAATATGCGTATTTATTCATCATAAGCCCAAATCCTAGATTTATACTCTCCTCATGATAGTGAACAAACTATATAATTTTCATTTCCCCAAGTGTTAGTTTGACTTGATCTGAAGCCAAATCTGAAGGCATTTCTGAGAAGGGAACTTTGACAATCAATATCTTTTGACTAAGACTTCCTCATGAGACAATATTTGACAAGATGCAAGAATGTGGAACAGAAAATTAGTGTGCCTACTTTTAGAGCTTGGTTATGTGTTTTTGTCAATTTTTAAAGCTAGCTAGAGGACCCCTTGATAGGAAACTACCAATTTACAAATAAATGGTAATGTAAGTTTTAAATGATCATTCAGTGGTCAAGTTGGGTTTTAATCAAGATGGTGGATTTAGTAGGCTAGCTTGGATGATCAGGTATTTAAGTTTGAACTTTTTTTTAGCATGACCCATTTTGGGGCTTAGCCAATTCCATTATATTTGTAAGGCATGATGAGGTTTTTGATATGGTTAAATGTGATTAAAATGAGCTTCTTTGTTGAAGTGTCACAATCCTAATATGGCATAGGTTTTTAAATTTCCTTGATCAAGTACTAATGATATTGTTTTTCTCTAAAGAGCACATCATCATTTCAATTTGAAGTATGGATGAAGTGACTTGTATATAGTGAAGTAACTGATAAAACTACATATATTGAATTGAATACCTCTTTCCTTATGTTCTCCAATGTGTATATGAGATGAGGCATAGGATACGTCATGGATGAAAAAATGGGGTAGAAAGGGGAGAAAGAGTAGCTAACATTGTGGATAGGAGCACTCACATCTTATGGCAAGGGCGATGACAAGAGAGAAGCTTTCATGGCTAAGGAGGCATCAGCATGCAAATTTAGTGATAGGTTTAGAAATTGTTAAGGAAAAGTCGATCAACATTTTCTTTATCCTTTTTAGCATCCCCTCCAATGCATACATATGAAGAACAATCATTATGATTGGAGGAAATAATAGGAGAAAATCAATGATAGACGTGAATGGTGACAATATAAGAAAGAAGGCAAAGCTCCATGCAAGTCAAGAGTCTGTAGAAAAGGCGTCCCATGACATTGAGGAGCAATCAACATAGAATAAATGCTAGTAGTCAAAGAGTCTAGTCAAGGGCAGAATTATGAAGAGAAGCAAATACAAGGTCTCTATAGAAAAGTGATTAATAGTATGAAGATGTAGAGGAAAGAGGAGTGCCTTCAAAATTTTAATCCCATATTGGTTGGATAAAGAAACCTTAAGTTATTTAAATAGAAGAGCACTCACGTATTAGAATGTCTACAAGAAACATGAATTTTGAAGCTACAACATTGTGTGAGGGGCCCACTCATACTTGGATGATAGCTAGACACAAAGATCTTTGAATTTTGAATGAAACAGTTAAGAGATGACCATGCACATTAGCTAATGATAAATGCCAAGTTTCATAGGAAGTCTTGACCATGCAAAAATGAGCATTTCACGATTTTGGTAAAGATAACTATAGAAAAAGTGAGGTGCCTAATCATTTAGGTTAAGATGTAATCCTAGGTTAAGGTTGTGAAGCTGCTTAAAGATGACATATGGTAGAGCCGACCAATTAGAAGCTAACATGTGGTGATCAACCAGGGGTTGGTTCGAATTAAGAAATAGGGGAAAAAAAACATGAAAATGAAAAAATTAAAATTTTCATTATTTTTTCGTAAAATTTGAACACGCAAAGTCTCATTTGAAAAATTTAAAAGAATTTTAAGTTTTCTATAGTTTTAACTATAGAGATTTTTAAATTTTTCATTTTAATGCTCTGAACTTGCAATAGGGGATTGATTTTCAAATGCATGCCAGAGAGGAATTTTTTGACAAAATTATGTAGTGTAGTATACCATTGGAACCAGGAGAAGATGAGCTATCCAAATCTATAGTCTAAATTTGCAAAAGAATTCAGTGGTATAGTCTATAATAAGATTTGTGTTTTCCAGGTCATTCTCAATACAATGGGAAGAATTCATCATTGAGCATCAAAATTAGTTGGAAGGTAGATATGAAAGTTTGTTGAAGCCATAATTTAGGAAAAATGATTCTAAAATCTTTATCTTGCCTCTATAGGTCATTTGACAAGTGTTTTGGCCCTTGATTTTATCTCAGATTTGGCATTAAAATTAGTTATACATTTCCATCATTCTAAAGATATTTTCAAGGCATTATGAACCAACAATGAAAATATTTGATGTGTAGTTATAGAGAGAGAGAGAGTAGAGATATTTTCAATATCTACAGATGGAGGTTTTCCATGGACAAATGGAAGCATTTGATCTAATCTAGGGCTTCTTCCTTTCTATTTAGTCTCTTCTTTCTTCTTTCTCAAGGGTTGGTAGTTTTCATTGTGATACCAAGGGAGTCATTTTTTATGTATTTTCATCACTGTCATATCACATTTTTTAGCATATTTGTCTTGTAGGAATAGGATTATTTAAGATAATATAGATAGTTCTGATCAATTTAGTAGTTTCATGAGTTGTTTACATGCATATTGAATGTATAGTTTCAAAGAAATGAATAAGAAGAGCAAGAATATTCTTTGTTTTATTCTAATTCTCATCTCCTATCTTAGTAATCTGTAACATGATATTGTTTAGGGACAAAGAGATGAGACCCATTTGCATCCCCTTAAGTTTGTTTGTCTAATATATTTTGATGTCAAAACAAAGGGCCAAGTAAATGCTTGATATATTTGATAGGGTTAATTGTAATTATAGAAGGATACTTCATGGGAATAAGGTCTTTATGAACACTGATGTCTGATTCACAAAGTGATAAGATAGATCTAATATCTTGATGTATGGAATATGTTAATGGTATCATAGATGTATGTGTGTAATTTGTGGAATTGCCCAATAGATAAGGCACTGATCAGCTACAAGATCAACTTGTTCTTCTTGATGTATATTTGGGGTTTTGCTGAAATGAATTTTAATCAATCAACAATTTCCTTTTCTATTTTAGAGTTGAAATGTGATACCCTTACTTAGCTTATCAATTTCTTAGGTCATGTCATTAGCTATTTGATGTCTGGGATCTTTCTATAAGTGTTAGAAGATTAAAGGTTTTATCCTCTTTGTTAGATTCAATTGTATGTTTTAGCAATGGTACCATATAAGTAAATATAAGGTGCACCGACCTAGGTTTTGTAGAGCCTGAAGTAGAATAAGGGTCTAGCCTTATAGTTGGCCAAGTGTCTGAAAGGGCATGTTGAAGATGGAAGGTAGCTTCCCCTAGATGTATCATGTTTTCATCGAGGTAATTTGAAATCATGATGTTTCAAAACACCAACAAAATTGCCACTTTTCTAGGGATCTATGAGGAAATTCATTTTTTAAATATAGGAATCACTGGTATAAATACCATTTTCAGAATTTGTATGATAGAAAAACCTTAAGAATTTGAAAAAGATTCAATATTGTAGGAAGAATTTGCTACAATAGCAGGGTTGTGAGGTGCTTTTCATTTCTTTGCTAAAGAATTATGTCTCCCATTTATGCCTTATTCCTGACAACAATAGTTTTGAAAGAATTGCAATAATTGTTACATTAAGGTCATTTAAAAGATTTGCAAAGTTTCTATGAGAATTTAGAGTTAATGTTAAGTTCTTTCACTTTGTCAAGAGTGTGAAATTTGAAAGTTGTTGTATAAAGTTTTTCAAATACTTGTTGTGAATTTTGGAACAATTTGTTATGTTTTGCAAATTAGGCAAATATTTTCTCACTAAGTGAGTGGTGACTCAAACTTATATCTGTGTACTAGTGCATGGTGAAGTTGAAGGTATTGTGAAGGATATAATAGTTGGAATGCAGATCTGAGAAAGTAATCTCAAGTTCTTGACAATGGGTGAAAGAATTATGTTAGATATAGTGCAAAAGTTACTAAATCCATATGAGATGTGAATTTATAGTTATTTACAACATTGAAGTAGTTTACAAGTATCAACACTAAAGGTATTTTCCACTCTCATGAATTTTCCTCTCCATGAAAGTAAGTTCTACAAAAGATTCATTGTCAAGTGGTATTTTCAAAACTAAATAGGAGTGTGATTTGATACATCTCAACATAATTTGCAAATCATAAATTTTGAAAATATTTTTATACTTTGAAGTATGTTTGGAGTTTAAATTGGTAGAATAATTTTTAGATTTGCTACAAATAATAAATTGTGAAAGTGAATTTGGTGAATGAGCTGTAAGTTTATTAGAAATGGAAAATTTCCCTTCACTTAGTATGTAGCCTATGAATAAAAAAATGTAGATCTATTTTTGCCAAGAGATACATGCCATTAGTTTTCTATGGCATTCATGGTTTCCCAAAAACTATTCCATATGATTTAGAAAGCATTTTCCTATGTTTGGTGGGAACCATGAAAATTAAGCCAGACATCATGTTTAGAAATTTAGTTATTTGATTGGTTATTTTCGGATAGTTCATGAAGAAATGCATATGAAGTTTTTTATTCAAACTTTAGAAGGTGATGCTAGAGATTGGTTTTCCTTTTTGTCAGCATGTTTTAGTTCATCTTGGGATGAACTACATTCAACCTTCATGAAATAATTTAGGGAAAGAATGAGAATCTTTCATTCTTTTGATAACTTCTTGAAAATCCAAATCGGTAATGATGAATTAGTTCCTAAATTTATTATCAAATTTACAAGAGTTTTAAATGAGATTCCTAAAATTTGCAGGCTAGATGATCAAATGTATCTCATGGTTTATCTTGATGTAGTTGATAAAAATATGAGTTATTTATTAGGAGATAAAGAGCTTGAGACATTGTATCAAGCATTCATGGAATCAATAGAGGTTGAAAATAATACAAAGTATGGAGTAACTAAGAGTCATTTCTCTAGAATTATTTTCTGGGAAGATGACATTCAAAGAAGAAATAAATGTCATGAAGAGTATTCAATTTTAGACTAGCATACTACACATGTTTTTAGTATCATAGCAAGAGATGACAAAATTAATTCACTTGATTATTTATGTGTACATGAAGAAATTTCACTCACTTCTCATATTGATGGATTGCATTATGTTGAGAGCATTGCTAATCATGAATTTGAAAGGTGTTCATCTTAGTATGAGGATGAAAAAGGTAAAATTTATGTTCCAAGTGATTAACGCAAAGTTGTTGATCTGATATGTTATGAAGAAACATCATGTGAAGACAATGATGAGAGTGGTTAATCAAGTCAGGAGGAGGATACTGATAACACATGTTCATCTTCATTTGAGTTTGATGCAAATTGGGAAGAAGAAACCAATGATGGAAGAAAGTACTCTTATGCAATTAAAGCTATGAATTCTTTTTCTAAATCTAGAACTAAAATTCCACCTTAGAATTATAGAAATCATCTCAAGGTTTAATGTTTTAAAGAAGAGTTGTCTACACAATATGAGGATAAGGAGATCATTTATAAGGATGAATTGATTAGTTGTGCAGATGAATTTCATAAGGTTACATGCAATGTTAATTAGCAACATATAAGAAATTTGAATCATCTTAATGAAGTCAACGAAAGTAATATTGATTTATATTCTACATGCTTTGTTGATGGAGTGAATGGTATGTCTTCATGTGATGATTTTGATTTCTCGTCTTCATATGCTAAAGGGTTCATGAAAGTGATGTTAGAAATGGTTTCAAGGTTTTCACTATTTTTTTGTATGGTGAAGAGTAATTTTCATGGAGTTATCAACCCACTTCTTGAAAATCACATCGAATGTTTAGATTTAGTTGAAGATGAGTTTGATTGTGATACACTATCCTACTACTATAAGAGGCTCGATTTTTCTTCTTATAGGTGTCATAGTGATTATGATGATGAGGTTGCATCTCATGATGTTGATAACAAGGTGCTTGACGAAGTTGTTACTAAAAATCAACATGCACCATGCAGTGAGTTCTATGGTGAATACTCAAATGTGACAATAATCCATTTGCTAATTTCAAAGAACCTTTTTAGGACTCCATATTAGTCTCATATTTTGACATGGATGATATTTGTGAGTATAAATCTCATTGCTCATTCAAGTACCATCCGGTTGTGCATAAGGATAGACAATTTAAAGGTATGTGCGACCTTTTTCCCCAAGTTGAATATGAAGCTTTCATATTCAAGATTGATAGCATGAATATTTCACCAACTAAAAGGATTTTTAGTTTAAGTCTAATATTTTTGAGCATGTTCATCAGTACTTTCATAATGAGCAAGTTGTTGAAAGTGATTATAGTTTTATATGCATTATAAAAGTGAAGGTGTATATTCTATTTCAACAAGTGAGTTATTTCAAGATGCTAATCTGATTGGTGAAACTAATAAAAGAATTATTTCCAACTTACCTCATGAAAATTTAGATTAAAATTAGATCAATGATAGAGGTAAAAGTTTTGTTGAAGTTCGGTGGCCTGGATCCATTGTTTGTATAGTTTAGGAGTAGATTTCCTTACTTTCAATTAGTTGTTCGAGAGAAGTTTTTATTGTCAAATGTGTGGTCTACTTCTTTTGAAGATCTAAATCACTGACATGTCTACAAGGGACATGCATTCCCAAATAGAGCCACTATTGGGACTCAAAATTGACTTCCCAATTTGAGTACTATTTGAAGCTTTTCAGCTCTTTAAAGCACATCTAGTGCATGTTTACTTGACTATTCATTTGAAGCCTAAAAGGTGTTTATAATTTTTTTAACACCTTTTAGTCAGTATATCTACTCATCCCAAGAAGATAATTTTCCATTCTGATTCATTCTATGAAGTTCTATTTTGAGCAATCTCTAAACAAAACACTATGAACTCTATCTAAGAATATTCTTGAGCTAAACACACACTAACTAACAATGATATTTTGTGTAACATCAAAGACAATACACAATTAACCAATTATTTTTAACAATCTCCCTCTTTGGCATCGATGGAAACACAACATGTCATAACACAATAAAAGTATTGGAGCAAGAACAAAGTAAGGAACATCCTTAGTTTCATTTTTATTCTCATCCATGACAACTCCCTGTATCAGTATGAACTCCATCTGCCTTCAGTTTCTCCATCTATCATCAAAACTCTATCTTCAACATCTTCTTCTGATAGAAAACTTTCCATTTATGATATTAGACCAAGTCCTCCCTCTTTGATATCTTCAAACAAAATTTCTAAGATACAAAAACAAACTCTCCCTCTTTGACATCTCATGCCAAAGATAATATTTAGAGAATATCAGTGTACCTCATATAGTGATTCATATGCAATGTGCCCTTTTGAATACTACATCAACTAACTGATCTTCAACATGCTCTATTTGATGCATCACTAGACTTCATTCAGTGAGCTTCATAAAGGGGAATGACCCCTAACTTACCTCTTAGTCACAAAAATGTATCCTTAGGTAATGGCTTAGTGAATATATTTGTAATTTGTTATTTAGTATTGACATATTCCAATCTTAACTCTTCATCTTGTACCAATTCTCTTTAAAAATGATATCTTATAGAAATATGCTTGGTTCTGGTACACATCAAAGGATTCTTTGATATATTAATTGTACTACTATTATCAGATTGATCCTTGAATTCTATCTTCATATCTACCAATAGTTGCTTGAACCAAATAATATTGGAACAATAAACTACTACTTCTGCATATTTTTCTTCTATTTTAGATAGAGAAATATAATTTTTCTTCTTTTTTTTTTTAAGACATTAGTCTTTTACCAAGAAATAATACTCCATCACTGGTGCTTTTCTTGTTATCAAGAATTCTTGCCTAATCAGCACCTATGAAGGCTTTCAAATCCAAATTTAATCATTTCTTGTACCATAATCCATATTCTTCGGTATCCTTTAGATACCTTATGATTCTCTTGATTTCCATCATATGATTTACTTTAAGTTTTACTGAGAATCTTACCACCATACCAACTATTAATACAATATCAAGCCTTGTGTGCACTAGATATTGCCATTTTCCAATCATTGACCTACCTCCTGAATCATCATTTTTAGAAATACTATGTCTAGTATACATAGGTGTCCTAACTGGTCTTTAATCTTCCATTACAAATTTCTTTAGTATCTCCTTGCTATATTTGGATTGAGTAATATAGACACCATCTTTCTTCTGCTCGATCAATATTCGAAAAAAGAATTTTATCTCTCCAAACATGGACATCTCAAATCCTTTACTTTTCTCTTCTAAAAATTCCTTGCATAAATCATTATTTCCTATAAATAAATTGTCATCCGAGTATGTGCAGGATCATGGTGTGCCAAAAAATGGCAATCTAAAAAATATATAGTTCGAAAATATCTCAAACCATTTCAAAATCTATTCTAAGTTTTTTCCCACCCACCTTGATACTAAATGAGAACAATTAATATCTTTATAAAGTCTACTATATCTTTTGATACCAAACCTATATGGTCAACTTTAAGAACATCCTTAAAATGTGCTTTTAGCCTATTTTTATGTGATTTTTACTTCAAATATGTAGCTGATGACTTTTTTTCACCAAAATTTGATGAAATGAAAAAGGTTTCTTAATAATGTTCTTATCTTTCCATAAATGTGAGGTTTGTCAAATTATGAGTTTATTAAGTAATTATTACACATTTTCTAATGGAGTTACATATAAAGTGTTGACTAACACACTACTTGAAAAATAACTATAACGTTCAAATGGTACAACATTTTTTAAATCTAAAAGATGCATCGCATTCTATGTTTCCTCTACTATAAAGGAAAAAATAAAAATTGAATTTTACATAGTTCTGAATTAATTAAGGTGATCAGACACGAGAGCTTTTTATTCCAAAAATACTAAAGCCAAAAATTAATTAATTATTATTTATTTAGAATAAAAATACCCAAAAATATGAGTCACATTTAGGAATGAGTCTACTACTTATATCTAGAATATTATTAAAAAATATTAATATTTGATTTTGATTAAGGTGGTTAGACATACATGTACTTCTTATTTTTTTCTAAAATTTTTGTAATATTGCATTAAAATTCAAAAGTTTGACCAATCAATTGTTTCTTTTTTGAGATAAGTCCTAGTAGTTTAGAAACCAGATTCAATTTTTTAGAGATTTTTTTCTCTCAACTTTTTGATATAAAGTTAATAACAAGTAGAAAATTGCAAATCAAGTTGACATAACCCTAATTTTTTGATTTTTTATTGCCACTTAAGAGCATAGTTTGGTTGACCCTGATCTTGCACATACCCATTGACAAAGATTTCATTTAATACAATCTTCTTGTCTGGTCCTTCTTTGATATACAAGCTATTGTTATCATTTGTTCTTTGGAAACCAATCTTTATCAAGTAGTTATGAATCCTTTCATACCAAGCTCTTGGAGCTTGCCTGCGACCATACAACACTTTGTGTAATTTACACACCATATCCTTTTTTCTAGGATCCACAAAACCTTTAGGTTGTTCTATGTAAACTTCCTCTTCAAGAATTCTATTGAAAAATGCAAATTTTACATCCATTTGATAAACCTTAAATCCATTATGTGTACCATAAGAAAATAAAGTTTTAACACCTTCTACTATATTAATAGGAGAATTTTTTTACCGTAATCAATACCTTATTCTTGAGAATAACCTTTGCATACTAACCTTGTTTTGTTTTTGGAAACTTCTCTATCTTCATTCAACTTATTTCTGAAAACCTACTTTGTGCCAATTATGATTTTATCCTTAGGTATAGGGACAAGAGTTCAAGTCTTATTCCTCTATATCTATTCTATTTTTTCATTCATAGTTGTAATCCAACTTTCATTATCCAAAGCATCTTTCACTAATCTAGGTTCAAATTCAGCAAACAAACATGTACCTTTCAAATTTTTTCTTATCATTGTTCCATGTGACTTGTCTCCAATGATTTCATCAAGTGCATGGTGCTTTCTAAAATATTTTGCTAAAATAGGTACTTTGGATTTGGAATTTTTCCCACTAACCTCACCATGATCTTTTGTATCAAGACTGGGTCCCACTATTTGTGACTCAAGGCCATTAGACTCATTTTTCTCTAAAATTATCTTGGTAGCTTTTGATAGTGACTCGGATCATTCAAACTATGACTCGAGTTGCAATTCAATAGCTTTTAGAGATTTTGGGGACTCGAGAGGTGTAGTATGCTAACTTGCAATTTAATTTGGCAATGTGCCATGTTGATAGTAGACAAACTTTCTATAAGCCTCAGGTACTTTGTTTGTTTCTTTTTCACTCTTTTCTGGAAACTCATAAATTCTTACATGTGCACTTTCTATGATCTTATGAGTTGATAAATTCTAACATTTATATACTTTTCTTTTGTAGGATTTTTGTAGGAATATGCCTTAATCGCCTTTGACAACAAATTTACCTTTCCTAAATTCTTTGAAGATATAATATTTTCTACCAAATAGTTTTAAGTAAGTTACATTAGGTTTGTAGCCATACCATAGTTCATAAGGAGTTTGATTTGAGTCTTTCTTCAAGTGTACTTTGTTCAAGGTATACACTGCAGTACTAATTGCTTCCTTCTAGTATTTGATTGCAACATTCTTTTCTATCATTAAAGTTCTTGCACAATCCATGATTGATTTGTTCCTTCTTTTAGCTATACCATTTTTCTATGGTGTACTAAGGGTTGATACTTGTCTCTTAGTTCCCATTTCGATGCAAAATTTATTGAACTAATTGGAAATGAACTCACCACCTCTATGTGATCTCAAAGACTTTAGCCTCTTTCTAGTTTGTTTCTATACTCTTTCCAAATACCACTTAAATTCTTGAAATGCTTCAAAATTTTCTTTCAAATACATTATAGTCATCACTCTATAATAATCATCAACATAAAGAGTAAAATACTTATCTCCACTATAACTCTCTATTCTAGTTTGTATGAACTAGCTCCAAAACTTCTTCAGAATGACAATACTTACTTTTGAAACTTGTCTTTCCCATCTTAACAATTTGAAATTTTTTACATAGGTCCATATTAGGTTTTCTTAGATTAGGAATACCTCTTACTCTTTTCTTATTGATTATCTTGAGTAGATTATCAAAGTTTACATAACATAACCTTTTCTACCACAACCAACTTTCTTCTACTTGATCACTAAGACATGAAATTTCACTAAGATCTAGCTAGAATAGGTAACCTTTTTTTGTTTTTCTAGACCCAACTAGATTTCCTTTTCCATCCAGTAATTTTTGCTTCCCATTCATCAATTCTACATTGAATCCAATGTTATTCAACTATGCTACACTCAATAGATTATGCTTTAGTCCTTCAACACAATAAGCATTATCACATCTAAGTTCATTGGTTAGTGAGACACAAGCTTTTCCCATTATGCAGCATGGTTCATCATTTCCAAATCTCACACTTCCAACATCATAATGTTTCATATGTTTAAACTTTATTTTATCACCAATCATATGATGTGAGCAGTCACTATCAACAATCCATATATCATTTTTGCTAATATGAGAGATAAGTGCCATTTTATATCCTTCATCATTAGTATCATTTTTCACAACAATATATACCATTTCATCATCTTCACTACTATCTGAATATTTAGCCATAAAATAGATTTCTTACCTCTTTCCTTGTAGTCCTTGAAGTTCTTGAAATCCTTCTTGCCTTTGTATTTTTTGTGCTTCTTTTTGTCCTTTTTCTTTTGTATTTGGAGATCTTGTAGTAATGTGTCCAACTTCTACACAAGAGAAATAAATTAAATGGATTTTACCTTTATACTTTCCTTTGCCTTTGAGATACCTTCTTGCATGTAATGCTTCAATGGCTTCAAGATCACTGTAAGAACTATCCTCCGCTCCACTTTCAGATTGGACTTACTTTTAGATATTTTCTTCTTGAGTGATAACTTGAATTCAAATGTAAACTAAAGATTTCTAGAACTAGGAGTATAATTATCATAGTTATCTAGTGCAAATGCAGTTAATCCCCCAACTAGAGCATCCAAATTTATCTTGTTATTTGGATCACATCTCATTTCTTGAATAGAAGACACTCTAATTGCATAGATATGAACAGGGTTTTAAGTACCTTTCTTACCACTGTCACATCTTCAATTGTTCCTCTAGAGGCTTTAATAGCATTGACACTATCTTTGGTTCTCTCAACATATTTTGTAATGTTTTCAGCCTCTCTCATTTTCATCTATTCAAACTATCCCCTTAAGCTTTCTTCCCTTCCTATTTTTACATTATCATCATCTCCATAGATATCCTTAGGTTTGGTCCACATGTCATGAGTAGTAGCACATCCTTTGAACTTATCAAACTCAAAATAGTTGAGAGCTAATGCAATGTCAATTGTCATGAGGTTATGATTTTTCTTTTCAATAATCCCTTCTATAGGGAATGTTCTAGTAAGAGCCTTATAAGTATTTTCCAAGTATTTCAAACTTGAATCACTGATGGTTTCCCAGTACAACTTCATAAGTTCCTACCCTACCTAGAAGTTATCTTTGTTCAGTTTTGGAATCTTCTCCTGTAAGACATCTCGATGTTTAGCTTAAGTCCTTGAAACCTTTCTCTGTAAGCACCAAGAAGCTTTGATACCAATTGTTAGAAATATGAGAGGAGTAACTTAGAGTGGAGGGGTGAATCAATTACCACTAAAATAAATCCCAGATCCCTTAGATGCCAATACATAATATAAACTGCCCTAAAAATACTAATGTTCAGTTAATACATAAGCACTATTTTTACACTAGTAATTTATGTTGTAACTCGGCAAATACTAAAATAACACTAGTAGCTTGGCAAATGAAAATCTTAAGATTGTTTTGTGATTAGCCTTATTTAACTTAATTTCATAAAAGAAACAACATGAACATAAGTGATGCCAAGATTTAACATGGAAACCCAATTTGGTAAAAACCACCAATTGCAACTAGTTATTGATTTTCACTCTTCTGAAGTAAGCCCTGTTGCAACCAAACACTATTAAAGGTTAGAAAATATACTATTAGAGGTGACCTTGTTAGAGGGTTTAATCACCCTGTTAGGAGTGGCCTTGTTAGAGGTCTTTAGAAACTTCAATCTAGAAATATCACCTTGTTAGAGGATTTAGAAATATCTATTAAGCCAACTTTGTTAAGAGATTTAGATCACTGTTACAATGGTTAGAGAGTAACAATGAGATGACCTGATTTATGATGCAATTGAATTACTAATTATAGATCTCAATTTTGCCTTGTATACTTGTTTCTTTCTGATCGAATGTATCTTTGGAGCTCAACAAGGATATTCTACTTATCCTTCTAATTCACTTCCTCTAAGCATCTTCAAATATTCTATTACTTGCACACATTCAATCCTCAACTTGAACTTATATTTATATCATACATATTGTAGGTTGACTTTGATACAACTTAGAATACTTAATATTTATCTCCTCAGTTGACTAGAACTAATAAACAAATCAATTGAACTCAATATGCCAAAACAAGAAACTCCTTCGTTAGTCAACCTTGCTTGGAGAGACTACTTAGAAATAATATTCTTGTGTTAACCATGTGAACTCAACGAACACTACATATTTACAATGTTCCTTTGGTAACCGAGTGATCTTGATTAGAACTAGTTCCATCCAAGATTTCTTTCGTTAACCGGGTGAGCTCGGATAACACTCAACTTTCACCCGACTGAACTTTGTAGACACTATCTTTTGAACTTGGCAAAATCTAAAATGCTCAATAGACACATGAAACTGCCTTGATTGCTTGAGTGAGATTGGCATACACTAACTAGAAATGACATTTTGTGTAACATCAAAGACAATACATAATTAACCAATTATTTTTAATAGAAGCAACATAAAAAATATTATAGGGATGAGTAGTAGAAGAAAAATAAAGAGGAGGAGAAAGAGAATAAGTAGAAGATGTGGATGAGGAGGTTGATGTAAGGAAGGAGAATAGAAAAGAAAAGACCAATAAATAAAAAAGTAAGAGAAGAAGAAAATATTAAAGAAGAAGAAGAAGTGGATGTTAGAGAACAAAGTGTATCTTCTACTAGAATAACCATTGCACTTTTGTTAGGTGCAAGTGTATTTTATCAAGCCATACACTCTTTCTTCTCAATATTTAAGAAATCAAAGTGATGATCAACTATCATTCGATATTTAAGTGTCTCCAATCTTAGACTTAACTCTTTCTTATTGTTAAAGACACTAGTATAATTAAACCTACTCAAACCACTAGACTCCCCTTTGGTGGCTTCAAACTTCTTTTCAACCCTAAACATAATATAAATTCTAACACATGTAGACCACAACCTACTAATAATACTGAAAAAGTTAGGGTGGAGAGGCCACATTATCTCATACCTAAAAGAAGTGTGAATCCCATATTTCAATTTTTTTTTACTCCATCTTATTGTATTAACAATCCATATTCGCCTAATCCTAAAAAACTAATGAGTACGAATGCAACTACAATGCAGAATAAAATGACATGAAATTACTTTCCCTTTATTATAAAAGTTTTTTAATTGTTAGCTTGCATTATACTATAGATATTTTTATTCTTAATTTCAACCTTCTTTTCCACTAGGCTTTTGTATAGATTGCATATGATTTAAACCTAAGATATACAAATGTTTGCTTTTTCCTTCAAATATTTCTTTGTAGATAGTTTAAAGAAGTAAATAAGTAGAATTAATCAATCTCTTCAAATATGAATTATTAGTTTTTTGGGTACTATTATTATTATTATTATTATTATATTTATATATTATAAAAATAAACTATTTTGAACTGAAAATATTGTTTAGACTTTTCACATGATTAAAGGAAAGATGTTTTTGAATAATAAACTTAAAATAAAAGTTTATCTATCAATGGTTTTAGTTTGGTTACTAAACAATAATTTAAAAATTAAAATTTAGTCTTAATTTTATTACAACTAATATCAATTTATAAAATATAAAATTAAGTAAAGATAAGAAATTCAAAATATTAAGATAGAGCATGAATATAAAAAAGAATACAATATTCATGACAACCAATAATAATTATTAATCCCCACTATTTAGTAATGAATCATAAATTCATGTTTACTTTTACAAGTTCCCGTAGTGTAAAATGTCATCTCCTTTTCAATAAAATATCTAAATAAATATGAACTAAATAATTTAACATAAACAAATAAATAATATTTTATAAGATAAGAAATTTATTATTTACTTTCAAAGTTTATATTACTTAAAAATTTTAGAGAAAAAATTTAATTACTATTTATAAAATATATATCTAATTATATATCATACATATAATTTTTAAAAGGAATTAATTAAAAGCTATATTGAATATCATATAGAAATTGTCAAACTCCATAACTTTTTAACCAAACATTGAAAATTATTCTCACAAAGAAAAGCACTTATTTATAGAATACTTCATACATAGAAAGCTGAAGTTCTATACGCCTTTACTCTTGACAAGAGGGAGACGCACACATTGAAAAGCATTAATGTAAGAGGAAGACAACCAACAGCTACGTGATCATCTGCTCTCTGAATACATCAACATAACATCTACAGATTCTCTACTTTAATGCAATCTTATAAAGGAAAGCAAACCTCTCAAACTTGACACAAAACATCACACACATGAAAGCTAAATGTTGAAAGGACAAGTAAAACTCATCAAGTCAGTGTGGAGACTCCTTGATTGGGCGGCTCATCGACTTCAATTGTGCACTGCTCTGTGTCGCTCATTGTCTGATCTCCTTGTCTTGGCAGCTCTTCCACTGGTCGACAAGATATGCTCATCTGACCCCAACATTCCATCGTTCCCCTGCATTTTCCTGCCAGTTGAATTGCCTCCCATAACTTGTCTTCTTCAAACTCTTGTGCCCATATCCAACATTGCTGTACAATCATATCTGGTAACTTTGACATGGAAGAAGCAATAACATTTCTCAAAGATTCTTCGGTCCAAGCCACATAATTTTCAATATCTTTATCCTGCATCAACTTGCATAGCTTGTAGAGGTTGTAACTCGCTGATATTTTTGTCCAATTCTTAGAATCACGTGGATCTTTAGGAAATTTATTTTTGCCTTCTAATATATTCTCCCCTCTTAGCACCTCTTCACACTTCTCTCTTAAATCCTTGAGGAAGCCATGCACACTCTTAGTGTCTAGAACACAATCTTCACACTTTGAAGGAAGTTTTTCGTATTTCATTTGCAACTCATAGAACGCCATGTTTGCAGCCATTGAGACTTGATCGTTGTCTTTGTTGAGATCCTCAATGAGGTTTATCTTATCGGCCTCTACATCAATATCACACTCTTCTGCAAAGCTTACCAAGTCCCACACTTGACGACAAGCTTTCACAACTTTTGTCAAAGGTTCTGACTTGGCCTTGTGTAATCCAATGAAGATAGTGATGATTGACACTATTGTCATCTTGAGACATTGTTTCTCAACACTTGGAAAATGGCTCGAAACCGAAGGAATTGCTTTTCCTTTGAGCACCTTTAGAAGTTGTGTCCCTTCTTCTGCCCATTTCTTAGAATATTGGCGAAACATTGAATTTATTTCCTCACTTGAACTGCCTTCCTCAAAACCTTTTTTCATCAGACTCTTTGCTTTATTGAAAGACAATTTATTGGCTTCCCAAATAGCAGATGAATCTTCTCCCGGCATGCATAAACACTGCAAATTTTTGGTATAAATTTCATGTGATATAACTGGCTCTTCTTCCTTTAGGATGCGCTTACGACACAAACATACAAATCTACGACACCAATACACAAACTCACCCACAATAACCGCTGAAAGAAGTCCACACACCTTGCTGAAGAAAACTACACATACTTGTATCACAAGCACAAGATATAACAACTTGTGCAATCTGATTTTAGTAAATATCCTCGTAGGTGGGCTCTGCAACTTGTTCAACCATGGCATCTTTGAGTTTGATTTTTGGAATTTTTGGAATTTTTGCCGCTTTCCTTTTAAATCATACATGTCAATCAACTGAACTGTATGACTTGTCCAGAAATGTTCCCAACAAAGCCACCTTTTCCAACTGTGTCTGGGTGACCAATAAAATTGAGCAGCCAACCATCTCCAGCAAATGACAAGCCATCCTACCACGATGAAACAAAGGAGTGGATAGGTAGGTGGGAAGTAATGTCCAGAATATCCATGTGACCTGTAGTAACGTTTATAATGTCCACGTGACCTATAATAGAAGACTATGACACATATGGTGACTACTACCCAAACAGCTGAACTCAAGACGGAGCTACATATCACATAATCAATAAGGCAAACACGAGAAACAAACCATGACCTCAACACTTCAACCTCAAAATCATCCCATGTTACCTTCGTCTTCTCATTTGAAGACTGAGTCTCCTTTTTTTCAATGATGGAGGAAATTGTCTTCATCTTCTCATTTGAAAGTTGAAACTTACTCTCTTCAGCGATGGCAGAATTCCTTTGCTTCAAGAGACCATGAATGGTTTTACTCGCTAAAATCGTGCAACATAATATTAGACCGAGGACTATGATACATATGATTAAAACCATATCTGCAACTTTAGTCCTAGTTACCATTCCTTTTCTACGTTTTAGATACCTGGCTACCAGCTCTGAGTAGCTCTTCTTCATGCATTCTCTAACATCATCTGCAGAGTTGCACTTCTTCAACCAAACTGAATACATATATTCGCTACTAGGCTCTATATCAGCTGGATTGTACAGAAGGAGGAGTTCAGAAACAATCTGAGCACAAATACTTATTGCTAAAGTCCCGTAAGCTCTTACACTGGGAGCAGCCATTCCAGGCAGCAAATAGCCTATAAATACACACACGGCAACTCTTCCACTAACAATCATGTAATGGTAATGGAGCATAGTCCAAACATTTTTTTCATATCGAGTTTGAATATTACTTAAACTTGTCCACCAAACAATTATCTGCACTGTTACGCCGCTGAGGGCAAAGGCCTTACCAGGCACCCAAGTTGCTCGCTTTTTAAATGACCGCCAGACATCGAACCCTATAAGAAAAGCGAAAACAGCAAAGCAAGCTAAAGTAAGAATATCGGCAGCCACTGTAGAATTTTCTGCAAGTTCCTCAAATGATATCTTAGGCCCTTCCTGATCATCAGGAGGAGGCATAAAAGAGAACGCAGGTGGAGGTTGAGGTACAGGAAATGAAGCGTATGGAGGACGCGGCATAATGTACAACATGCGGAGATGAGATACGGAGCTGAATGAAGAAAACATGAAACTCTAATGGGGTTTATTTAATTTGCATGGCTGAAAGAGTGGTTAGCGCACGCCTCTCAAATTTCCTGAAAATGTCATAGGCATCTTGGAAAAATGAACTCTATTGTGGGGCCTTGTTCTTTATTTTCGCTGTCAAATCTTACAAATGCAGCGGTCGTAAAGTAAACTTTTTTCATTTTGTCGTCACTTTCGCTTCCGCATCAAGAATCGAACCAAAATTTTAAAAATAAATCGAATCCTCGAAGTGTGAAATATTACATTTGATAACAAGTGACGCAAGCGTCCAAGTTGCTGCCGATTGTAAATAGAAATGAAAGTGGATTTGGAAAAAAGAACATGAAAATAAGGAATATAGATGTTACAACTTGCATGAATTCATATTTTAGTATATTCTTGCTTGATCTACTTTATTTGTAAATGCTTTCTTTATTGACAATCTTTCTCTTCAAATCTATGTGCACGCATTCTAACAAATCACTCTAATATTATATATAAAGTTAAAAAAAAAGAATCTACAAAGATTTTTCAAAATTAGTTTTAGAAATTCAAAAATATCAAAAGTATAACACACACATCCTAGAATGATTGTAAGAACTAAGCAAAAGAGTAAAAAAATGTTGGTAAGAGAATAAAGATTAATCTAACACCAAAAGAATTTAATGTGATATATTTAAAGTTTATTAAACCTAATTTATCGCATTTAAACTTAAATTGCTCTTGAAAATGTCAAAGTATACCATTTATTTAATTACTTTCAACTCAAATTTTCATGCTCACATGGAAATATTTAGGCGAAGACAAAAGTAATTAAGTTTTCCAGCTTTAGATCTCAATAAAAAATAACATGGTAAATAGGTGGCTTGAACAATTACGTGCCTTTCCACATTTGTTTAGATGGCCATGCATTGTAAGAAGTCTTCATTATGAATCAAGACTTCTTGAGTTTATGGAAGTAACTACTGTGAAATATATGAAAGGAAGAGGGCTTAGAAAGCCTATGGTAGCAGCCCAAGAGAGAATCCTTAATGATTTTCACTCCCCTGTTATTTTCCAAATGCTTCACAAGACGCTTCACAATAGACACAATGCATCGCCCAACCTTGGAAATCAACATTTGAATCTATGGTTTTGATTTCTCTTTGTCTATGCTTGAATTTGTTTTATTCTGCGTTTTTGTGTGCTTTATCTCCTCTTGCATTGATATGCCAGGATTGAATCTTAAGAAATGTATGGAGAGACAATGTAGTGGATTTATTATTGGTGATACTATTTAAGTAAGCAAGTAAAGTTGGTAAATGTGATAGTGGTGTTGGCTGCAATTTGGTGTAAGCCATGTCTAGATCATTCTTTGTTTGACAGGAAAGGATTCTCCTGTTCAAACTCTAGAATAATGGTCTTATACATCTCACACAGAGCATAGCAAATACTAGTAAATTGATGCATGTGCATTATGTACAATCTTTGAAAGGAGATGGTCACCTAATCATCGTATATTAGGGTTGGTTTTTGTAAGTTACTAATTGTGTGCAGGTTAAGTTGTTCTTGTGGAGAATCCATTATGCTTCCCAGTCAAAGATTATATTTAGAGATGAGGAAGGTGTGTGTGCACATTTGAAACAATTTTAACGTGGAATGTTTGATTTTTTTCTAATTTTGGATTTGTCAGTTATATGAAATTTAAGAGTAGACAAAAGTGAGAAGTAGTAGGATTTAGTAATTATCATTCATCTTCTCTTGATAAGAGTTGATTAGGCTTGCAATTTGAATATAGAACTCATTGATTAGTTCTTCCTGAGGCTTATTTAAATTGATTTTTAACCTACAGATTAGAGAGAAGCCATTAATCACTTATTTCTTTAAAATCCTGAAATAGCATATGAACTAAAATAAAAAAGATTTTAAAAAAACTTCAAGACTTTGATGATAATAAAGCTTTTATAATCTGTTGGAAGGACGGTTTGTAGAGGATTCAGGGAAAAATTGTGACACTAGAGCCTCAGCTGGCAATAAACAAATCGATGAATCAGTTGCAAACAAACAAAGAGATTCTCATTCCAAGCCCAAATTCCTGAAATCCCTAAATCCCCAGTAGATTTGCAAAGTTCTATTTCTTACCGAAAGCTTTCTCATATTCTGCAATTATAAAGGATCACAGTAGGTTGCAATGATGTTGTCTCATCTTATTTTCTAGCTAAGGCATTGACTGGCCCAAACAGATGAATGAAAAGTTTGTAGCTGCACTTGACTGTACATGCAAGTATCTTACTTGTGCTTTACTCTTAATTATGGATGCATCAATTTGACAGAGAAATACAACAATCTGGAAGAAGTGCTAGAAGGCTAAACATGGGGCTCAACTTGGCATATATGATAGAATGGCAAAATGATAATTACAAATGCATTTATATTTATGTGCAAACTGTTGTACAAAATGCCAAGAAAATGGGTTACAAACAGCAGCTAGAATTGAAGAGAGTGAAGAGAATGGGCAGATGACTATAGGCTAGGGCATATCCCTAAAAGAATATATGAATGTCATGGAATTGGTGTCTTCTATGGATGGGCCAGGGGATCGCATTTGTGCTGCAACTTACGGCTTACAGGAAGTCATCCCAAAAAGATTGGAACCACAAATTGCGCTGCTAAAATGCCACAAGCGATACAGTGTTCTTAGGGAGTAATTAATGGTGTTCTTTTGTAGATTTTTTTGTGGTTAAAGGGTACACATACTATTTCTTTACAATTTTTCTTTCAAACCTAGATAAGCATGGGATGATTGCGAAGGAGGAAGGAATATATCTGGGCATGGAGCACAATGACATGGTATCAGAAGGTGGACAAGAAGCTTCTCGAATATTTTCTAGATTTTCCAATTGTTTTAAGAGTTTGAAAATTTTGTATTTTAATTGAAAAAAATTATTTTTCTGCTTGCTTCAATGAATGGAAATTCAAAAAAATCAGATTTTTCAATTCTTGAAAATGAATATTTATATTGAACTATAATGTTTTTGCACAATAGAAGTTAATACGGTATGATGATTGGTTCACTAACCAAGTCAAATTAAGAAATAGGGATCTAACGCTTGCATTAGTATCCTACCTATTGGTAGGAACTAATAATATTTGAGATGAACAGTAAAGCAATACAAGCTCCAAGAAGGTGTAGGTCAACATTTAAAAACTATGTTTTTAATTGATAAATTTAAAGAATTTATTTTATTTTATTTTTCAAAACATTATATATATATATATATATATATATATATATACTCTTTGTAAACCATAATTTATAAGATTGTTCTTTTACTTAAATGGTGGTTTTTTAACTTTTTTAAACTATCTAAAATATGTTAATAATATTTATTTTTCAATAATTTTGTTAAAAGTATTTTGAAATTTTATCTAATTATTTTTGTTAAAAAATCAATTCTCATAATTGAATCAATATTAATACATATTTTTAAATACAAAGTCATATTAAAATTATAAATATTCTATTTATTTTATATATAATTTTTTTAATTACATTTTAAAAAATAGAAATGGACATAAAATTTGAATACCATAAATCAAAATAGAATGAAAATAAACATAATAATAAAAAAACATTAATCCTATATAATTAACAATTCATTGAAATGAATGAATGTCGTGATAAATTTGGAAACGTGTATAGTAGTAGAGAGCACTGAGTGTGTTGTGTAGAACATTTTGAGAAGAAAAATTTAGAAAAATAGTTGGGTGATGGGAAATAGAAAGTAGGAGTTTCACTTCATCTTCTCCTTTCCATTGACTACAGTCCCTATGTTCTAAAAAGAGCAGCATGGAGAATCTTGTAATTTTCACCCCTTTCCCACCTTAATAATTGTGGGATGCAACAAAAATTAGGGCTTTCCCAGCTTTCCCAGAAAAAGATTCATCCACTTTGTGGGGCACCAAAATTATTTGAATGTGATAAATGTATTGGAAGCATTGCATTTCATTCACTCAATTTTCAAACATCACATAATAATATTTTTCCTAATCCCATCCAAAGCCTTGTGTAAGCGAATTTAGTTGGATGTGAAACTTGGAATTTAGCAACACTTTACTTTAGTTCATGGTTTTGTTGTTCTTCAAAGAAACTTCTCACTCTACATTTCAATTGATTTAATAGAATCAATCATTTTAAATTTGACCATCCTTAAATGTCATGCATTAAGGAAGAAATTAAGCTTTGGAAAATAAGTCCATTTTTACTATATAATACTTTAGCCTAGAAATCAAACCTTAATGTGTGATATTTAAGTCATCAAGAATACATCTCCTCTCATTTTACACTAAAATATTATTTCAGTTTTTAACATAAAGAGATCCAGATGAGCTATGTTCCTCATTATCATTTCTTACTTTTTAGGTAGGGCTAGTAGTCATCCAACAGATTGTAATTCATGTTTTAATTGAGGAAAATCTATTATAAAACTTATTTAACTAGATATTTAAAATCATTATAATATAAGTTATGATGTTATTAAGGTAGTTAATATAATTATTTATTATATAAGATTATTTCTAATTTTAAATTATTTCTATTAATTAAATTTGGAAAATTTTAGATTTTCAAACTTTTGAAAACATTATCAAGAAAATTTTATTTTATAAACCTTTTAAATAATATTTCAATGATTATTTTGACATATTTTTTTAATACTTTTGTAGAATATGAGAATTTTCTATTGAATTTTCAATTCTATGTCTCTCACTCTTTTCAAAAATGTTTCACCAGAGTTTCTACAATTATAAAATAAATTGCGCTTTTGTATAGTTTCACATTATTTTTCAAATTTCTCCTAATCAATTTTTTAAAATAAACTTCAAAGATCCTTTCTCATATTTGAAGAGTGTAGTATATTTTGAGTTAATAGGATAAAACTAAATAGATTTATCTCAAATAGTAGTCCTAAATGCACACATAGATAGAAGAATCTAGCATCCTTAAAAAAATGAGATTTAAAAGTATAGTTTATATACTATTAGTTTGCAAAATGAAAAAATGACACAAGCAAAATATTATTTCTTATCCTTTTAAAAAATAAAAATATTTACAATTTTTTCATGTACGCCTTTAAAATTTGTATGAAAATGTTCTCAACTCAATGCATTTCCAATTATCTAATTGATATCTTTAGCCATTTCAACAAAACAAATTCCTATATGTATGTATGTATGTATGTATGTATGTATGTATGTATGTATGTATATGTATATGTATATGTATATGTATATGTATATGTATATGTATATATATACATATATATACATATACATATATACATATACATACATATATATGCATATGTATATGTATATATATGTGTGTATACACACACACACATATATATACATATACATATATATATATATATGTATATGTATATATATATGTATGTATATATCTATGTATGCATGTATATATACATATATATACATATCTATACATATGTATACATATGTATATATATATGTGTGTGTGTGTGTGTGTGTGTGTGTGTGTGTGTGTGTGTGTGTGTGTGTGTGTGTGTATACATGTATACATACATATATATACATATATATATATATGTGTGTGTGTATATATGTATATATATACATATGTATATATATGTATATATACATATGTATATATATGTATATATACATATATATATACACATATATACATACATACATACATACATACATACATACATACATACATACATACATACATACATACATACATACATACATATATATATATATATATATATATATATATATATATATATATATATATATATATATATATATATGTATGTATATGTATATGTATATGTATATGTATATGTATATGTATACACACACACACACACACATATAGTTTTTTGCATAGACCATGATGAACATCTTTATTATTAGATATCTTGTTTTTATATTCTCCCTTATGTCTATTATGCGGTTAGAATTTGATTAGCATGTAGTTGATCAATCTAGACTGGAAAACCAAAATAAAGATTTAACTAAACAAATCCCTTAATCAAATTACTGTTAATATTATTTTAGTATCTACAATATTATCTATGAGGAAAAATCCTTGTGTTAGTCAATCTTTATGTTCAAATCATAAAATAAAAATAATAAAGAAAATGTTACTAAAGCTAGCAGAAAGTGAAGCTCAACTTTTAGAATAAAGTAGATGATATTATAATGGAGGGAAGTAGTAAAACATTAGTTTTATGAAATCAATGAGTGATATTTAAATATGGACTGGTAGGGTACACTTTGTGATGATCAGCCCATGACTTGTTTAGCTAAGGGAATATAAAAATGGAAATAGGAATACTTATTCTCAAATGGAAAATGGGGTTATGTATTCCTATTCTTGTTTGTTTCACCCAAAATTTGATGCAAAATTCATAGACTCAAAAATTTATGTTTTCTAAGATTAAAAAAATTGGAATATGAATACGTACATAGGTGGAATAGCAAATATTCATTTTTGGGCCAAAATTGGAATACATATTCCAATTTTATTCCTATTCCAATTCCAATTTGGTGAATCCAAATAGAGAATTTAAAATTTTAAGAATATAAATATGCCTATTCCACTTGTATTCCCATTTCCAAATAGACCCTAAATGCTCTAAAATGCTACTTAAATATTTCAATGTCAATGTGAATGACTTGCACTCACAAGGTTGGCTAATTGATGTTGACAATTGTGAAAAAATTGGAATGTTTATAATATAAGCTCGATAGGGAAAAATTGAATGCTCATAATGAAACTTGGAATGTTCAAACTAGATTGTTTATAATATGTTGACTACTTTATTGTAAATAGACAGTGCATGGCTCTTCATTATCTGCTTTTAAGTGGAAACTTATCACGAATCACACCTATCCAATTCTTGTTTTGTCTTTATTGAACTTTATTATCAATCAAATCTTGAAATACTTTATATACTTCTTAGAGATTAAAATCTTTCTATGGAAATCCATGTAACATGGAAAATTTATAAAATTTATGGACTAAAAAATCATAAAATTATTGAGGACATATGGAATTAGTCGTAACAAAAAAATTAACTAAACTCCAAGATAGTTGCCTAACATTTTTAGTTATATTGTCTCGAGCCATTACATGTTTCTTCTTCTTTGCACTGAGATATTTGAAGCAAACACAATCCCTCTCAGTAAGTTTTCACCTTTGGAAGACTCAACCCATTGTGAAGTTCTACTTCTTTGAATTCTCATTGAGATATTTAGATTATATTTTATGTGAAATTTGAAGTTTGATTTTGTTTTTACAATTACAATTTATTGGATGTGCAATTTAAAAATGAAGATTTTAGGGTTTGGTTGAGCATAATTTTTGGAGGAGGAGAGGTCAACTATTCATGGTGAATGAGGCTATTAGATTTTCATTTTAAAAGGGATAATTTTGTCATGATTATTTTTAGGTATATTAGATATTTTGATTAAAATTTAAAAATGTTGATATATGTATCAATAATGAGGAATTTATATTTAAGTGGGAACCTACACCCCCTAGGATAGTAAAAAAAATAATTTGATGGAGCGTCAAGAGGCAATCTTAGAAAAGTGGCTATAGGCTACTTCATCTCGACCCATACTTCTTGGCCCTTGAAATGATAAAAATTAGTAGGTATAATCTCCAGTAATTTAGCTTGACTAGAAGCTCTTAGGGAGGGCCTTGAACCTAGCCTAAAGTAGGGAGTCAAGAACATAATTATTGAAGGAGACTCAGATAATATTGATTACATTAAGGAAGAGGAGCACCCTAAACTAGATTCTAAACTCTAAATTAGAAAACATAATAAAGCTAATAGATAAGTTTGAGGGCATCAGACTACTACATATCTATAGTGAAAAAAACATAGAAGCATATCATCTAGCTAATCTAGGAGTAGATGAGCAAAACTTTTCCAATGAAAACATAGAATCATCTACAACTGGAGTTACCCTTGTAATAGAAGAAGGAAAGGCACCAATTCTTGACCAAAATGAGTCAATTAATAACAAATCCTTTAAAATTAAGACCTCTTGTATAAAGAAAAATCAATCTAATTAAAATACTTCATCAATATAGACCACATATTCACCAACAACCTTTAAATAATAACAAGGAATGATATGTGTTACATTGTTTGTAATGAGCTAATTTCTATGATTAAATGTTGTGATACCCCATCATGCTCTTGATAAACATTGTACCTCAAGCTTTCAACAATACCAATCTCACATGTGAAAATATAGCTTGGGAATAGGGAAATCACAATTTTAAAAATGACAAAAACACCAAATTTTGCCAACACATTGCGTTTGCACAAAAGGGAGCACAAACATGATATCACATTATAGAATACCTAAGCAAGGTCTTTTCTATTCATTACTGTATAAAATGGGAAACAAGAAATAGAATCCTAAAAGGACTTAAATGGAAAACTAAATCCCACTAGATGAAATGTTGTGGTCTCACAAGGAATGCCCTATTTCTCTTAGAAATGGGGACCCCCTAGTAAATTTATTTGTCTCATAGACTCCTAGTCTAAAATCTAGGTCACTTTTGGACTCCTCCAAGAGTTTGAGTCAATTCTTAGTCTCTGACTAGGGAAGTATGAAGGGTTTGAGTTTTGAGAAATTGAAGTTTTTCATGGTTTTCATGTGGTTAAGTGCGCACTAGCTCACTAGCAGACATGCACCCCTACTCAAGATTTGCAAGTGCCCTTAGTGCACATGTTTGCACTCATCTCCCTTTGGAGATGCACACATGCACACCTATAGAGGGTGCGCACTTGTGAAGGTGCATACCCTTGGAGATGTGCACTAAGGAGGGATCAAGGTTTATATCAAACCTTTGACCCTCTTCTTCCTTCACTTGCTCTCTGACTCCCAGACATATGCACACCTTCACAACTTCCAAACATGCACTCATGAGTCTTCTCTATTGCCACCTGCAAAAAGAACCTAAGGTTAGCAACACCAAGAAGGTGTGCACATGCACACCTCCTCAAGGTGTGCATGTGTGCACCTTCTCAATACTTAACTTCAACAAGTCTAATTAAACATAAAAAGGAGAACCTAAGGAAATTAACCTAAGACACTAAGAAGGTGCACATGTGTGCACCTCCTCAAGGTGTGTATTTGGGCAGCTTCTAAAAATACAACTAATGCAAATCTTAAGGAAATGCAAAGGTGCGCACATGCACACCTTCTCAAGGTGGACACATGTGCACCTTTATGCCTCCACAAGATAAGCTCCTCCCAGATTTCACTTGCACTACACATGAGCAAAGTTGTGCACATGCACACATGCACACCTTACCAAGGTATACACATGCATAGGTGTGTAACTACATAGAAAAGGATAATTATGGTCTCAATTAGTGCACTAACACACCTATAAGGGTGCACAATGTGTACTAAACTACATATCAAAGTATTTGGGGGGGATTTAGTTGTTTTAGGTTGCATTTTTGTAGGTTTTGATTTGTTTGGGGTCAATTAGGGTTTGTTTTAGGTCAAGCCTTAACTTTGCAAACTAATGTCTCCTTTCATATTTAGATAAGATGACATCATCATCCTCTTTAATGGTGGAAAAGATAGATCTAAAACCCATTCTATTAAGGTACCAAGGTGCACCAAGGAAATCCTAGTTTCAAGATGGGCATGAGAGATCAAAGATACTGAACTTGGGCATATTGACTAGAACACCTTCCTTGTGATCTATAAAAAAATTTAAAAAATGATTTGTAATGGTGTCAATGCTTATTCAATCAAGCCTAGTGAACACATCATTACATCCTACATTTTTGTAGTCTTTAGAACTTATAATGGATCTTGTAGAGAACTACGTGACTAAAGAGAACGTCATCAAGAGTGTTAGAGAAGAGATAGTCTTGGACCTCTGACCAAGAAATATCAAGAAGGTATTCCATCTGCCTAGGGTAGACTAGTATCTGAAGGTTACCTATGATAGAGCAAAGAGATGGTATCAGAAGAATAAAAAAGAAGCTAAAGAAAGAATTCAATCCTTCTTCCTGATAAACTGAACATAGGTGGGTCACAGAGTTGGAAAAGTGGACATGAATTGGGGTTATATGAAGGATGGCATTGCATACACAATTGTGCTTTGAGTAGAGTCATGGGACTTCCTCCAACAAGACACCTTCACACCTAAATGATCCATTTTATTGATACCATCATGATGACAAAGATGCCAATAGAGTAGGCTACTATCCTTGGTGATAATCTACATGAGAAACTTATAACCATGAATGTCCATTCAAGATTCTACATGACATCATATATGGTGTACATACTAGTGAAAAGAACCTTGAACTACCTAGATTTTTACAAAAAAGGGAGTATAAAGGATGATAATGGCCTATGTGGTATATCCGTAACTAATGAAGAAGAAACTCCTAAAGAAGAGTGTGGAATATAGGGTGGTGAATGATAGCTTCATCTTTGCAATCATCAGATTCGTAGAAGGTGATTATGCAAAAATGATGTTAGTAGAAGCAGTAGCCAGGATTATAGAGATCAATGTATACTACATCCAGTTCAAAACATTCACCTACCTAAGGATAGCTAGCACTTTGGAGAACTCAAATAGTCTCCTAAGATGTCCATTGGATAGGTTAATCTTGCTGGAGATTGCATGCCAACTCGCATCTACATATGACAAAGTGAGAAGACAACACAACAAGAAATGAGTTTGGCCCATCAAAATTGGTGCTTTTGAAGTCAAGCAAAAGCAAGACATAACAACTTTTTATTTTGAGTGAGATCAGTATCCCTTAGAAGAGTGAAACTCCCCTCACCCTTACTTTGACAACATAGGAATGGTACAACATCTGGCAAGGAAGTAGTTTGTACATGAGGATGTGTTAGAGGATCATTGGATAAATGTAGTAGACAACTATGATATTTGGACAAGGGATTATTATAGGATGGCTCTATATATAGTAGAGAAGGTTTTAAAAATGAAGATCTCACTAAAGACTATGGAGAAGGATACATAAGATATCTTGGATCCTTTTTACAATAGGGACAAGATCTATGACCAATCAATAATGAATGCAAAGATTGAAAGAGATGAAAATGATGACATCAATCATAAGGTGAGACATATAGTCTAGTTGAGAAAGGAATGGATAAAGAAGCTATTTAGAATGGATTCAACTCCTTAGGCTATCCCCCTACAAGTCACTATACGGCTAATCAAAGGAAAAGGTGCATTAGTTATAGTGTTAACCTTCCCTACTCAATCCCTACTAAGGCCAAAAATGGTACATCAACATGAGAGGGAGGTTGAGTACTTTAGGGTGGATAAGGGAATAGAAAAAGAGGAAAAAAGAACCCACAAAGGCAAAGAAGTAGACAACTTAGGAATAAGAGCTAGAACAAGAACATAGATAGCCTAAATAAGTAGAGCCTCAAGCTAGTTTATAGCTCAAGTCCCAGCTCAAGAGCTTGAGCAAGTACCTTAAGCACCTCCATAGCAAGAGTAGGTACATGAAGAACAAGTATAGCAAGAGGAGGAGGAAGAATAGAGGGTGCCAAAAATGGCCACACAAGAGGAAGAAACCTCCCCCTTGTCTCCTAAAAGGGAAAGGATTGAATCAACCATAGTAGCACCACCATGGAAAAGGAAATTGAGAAAGAAATTAAGCACTCTATCACCACAGGTGCCCAAAACAATCTCAAAAGCTAACACAAAAGAAGAAGAAGTGGAGAAGATTCAACGTGTGCCCTTAAGTCAAAGGACTCACTCAACATGGGCAATAGAAGAGGAGAGAAGAAGTTCAATAGTGAGACCTTCATTTTCTCCTAAAGAACCTAGTCCTGTATCAACATTAGATGATGAGCAATAACAATGAAAGCTGACATGGAGGGTCAAGAAAATGATGTCTTCGATCACTCTAATTTTGATTTCATGAGAGTAGCTATTGAGATGGTGGGAGAAAGGTTAAGAGATACTCCCATGAGTGAACCCTTAGGAGAAGACTAGAATCAAATGCCACATTTACCTCAACAACCTTTGAACATCCCACCACCACCATCTTAGGACTTAACATTTCTAGATAAAGGCTTAGTGACTCCACTTCCTTAAGCCAAATAAACTAAAGAATAGGTGAAAATGGAAAGAGAGCCCTAACAAGTTCATGTTGATGAAGTATCAAAGGAAGGGAAAATAATTGAAGAGCTTTAACAAACTCTTTATGATATAGATGCTAGGATCTTAGCCCAACCAAATACAAAAACTCAAACTATAGATCTTTGTCAATAAGAAAAGACTCTAGAGAGGACTGATAAGGGGAAGGGGTCTACAGTGGAAACAAATTATTCAATATAATACATGTCCCCCATTGGCACCCCACTAGTATGGTGGAAGAGAGAATTCATGTTCCACTTGAAAAGGCAGCTAGACTTGATAATCAAGGAGAGAATGAAGGAATTGGTGAAAGCACTTAAAAAGCTTAAGCCACCTACGGGTGATGCATGAACATTGGCCTTCATAATGAAGAACCATGATCAGGACTTACTTGAACATATAGCCATTCCTCCTCCACATGTTAACATTGAGAAACTAACTCCTATGGATTACTAGATCAAGGAGATCATGTTGGGAAGGCCCACAATGGACACCGCAAAAGTAATGATCACCACAAAGCATGAAGGAGGTGTTTAGACATATAGACTAGGATGAGTCTGAGTTAATAGCACTTAGGAAGAAAAATGAAATATTAAGAGGCTATCTAGATGAAATTGTGGGCCCTGTAGACCTAGATAATTCGAAGATTACTCTTGCTATGGCATTAGAGAGGAAAGGAACATGAATGACACAATTGGACCCATTTTTAGAGGCATGTCAGCAATGGTATTATAATTTTGAAGAGAAAGGTGCACAAATAATAAAGGGGAACTTGAACCTATTGCACCATATTCAATCAAGTGTGCATAAGCTACTATCTATATAGTAAATGAGGATTTTGGGTTAATGGATGAGGCACATACCTGGGAAAAAGACCTACAAGCCTTTACATCAATAAAGGGTCAAAGGTATCGTATGCTCATGGAAGTATATACAGCTAAGGAGTTGGATTGAAAAGATATCATCTAGCAATAAAGTTATGGAGGGACTACATGCGAATATACAAAAGATAAAGGACCAAACTCAAGAGCAAAATTTGGAAGAAGAAAGGTATTACAATGTTGCTTGCCTTGAGATATTTGAAGATGAATCGAAATCCAAGCTCATTACAGCACAAGTAGTAGTCCAACAATTATGAGGAACACTTGAGAATGCTTCATCAAATGAAGACATAAGATAAGCATTTAAAAATGAAGAGGTATTGTTGGAGCTAGATACAAAGCTTGAAGATTTTGGGGATACATAGATCAAAGTAAGTAACTACCGAAACTTAGTAAAGGATAAATATAGAGCTTTGGATTTTCCAAAAGTGGCCCAAGTAATGGAGATCATAGGGAAATTCAAGAGCAAACATCTCGACATCATCTTGGTCTAAAGGGGAAGAAAAACTAGATGTAGGAAATGCATTTTTGACACTTTAGAAAATTTTGGATTATTGGAACTTGTCATCAAGGTACACAAGTTCATAGGTGTGCTTTTCTTAGAAGTGCACTGACAATTTTGAAGAAGCAGTGTGCTGACAGTTAATTGTCAATTCCTAATTTAGAGCATTCCATGCACTAAAAATGCATTTTGACAGCAGTTTAACTCCCATAAATGCCTAGTGAAGGTTGAGCTTCCATTTTAAGAGATTCCACAGACTCTTGGATCATCTTACAACTGCATTCTTCTTATCTTCTCATTATTTTATTCTTTTGTGTCATGTAAAGGCTCATGCACTCATTAATTTTTATAAAAAAGGGCAGAGATCTACTTAACACTATTTAGAGAGTCATATTTTATATAATTAGATTTATTTTATTAGTTTTTAGTATGAGTTGAATTTTAAGAACTCTCTTGTAGAAAAAGGGAGGAGATGATTTCTTACACATTCATGGATGTAATATGTACTCTAGGATGTTATTTTGATGCAATAATATATGTTATTGGTGCTCTCATTTTGAGTGTAGTTATTCTTGCCAGAGTGTTTTGTTTTGTGAATGCATGTTCATGAATAATAATGGATCCAATGGGTTTATTGTCTTGTTATGATTGTGCAACCTTTTAGCTCTTTTTTTTGCTATGTGTTAATGAATTCCACTAATGTAATGAATTGGGGAAAAAATCACCTATTCTTCTTGCATAACTTCTTGTCTCGCATGAGCACACTTTCTATGGCCTTGTGATTTGATGAGAAATGAAACATCTTTTGATTATTATTGAGTTCCCATTGACGATTGCATCAGTGGAATTGGAGAAGCGTTGCTCCTATTTTCATTGGTTTCCTACCCAACCTTTTCAATGATTTAACTTGCAAACATATTGTCACCATGGTTTATGTCCATTAGGAATTTCTCTTCTAAGTTATTTGATTTAATATCTCATTACCTTATCTTTTTTATTTTATTTTCTAACACATAGCTAAAAATAGGAATTCATATAGTTGCATCAATAAATTGCATTCATCATAAAATAGAAATACAAAAAATATATCTCTTTTGTGCTTACTTTTCAAAACAATAGATCAAAGATCTTATCCAAAAAATTTCAAACTAGAAAAGGCCTCCTCATGAACATACACATTTATCTTCAATTGAGAGGATTCTAGTAGGTCACATGATCACCTGAAACCTTAGAGTTGATCTTAGATTAACTTTTCAAGAGAGGAGTTCAAAAGGATTCTTCTTGTTAAGCATCGTGCAAAATGACAACTCAACATCAAACAAAAGAAAATAATCAGGGGTAAATTGAACCATAAAGTTAACTAAAACAAAAGAGGAAAGGTAGTCATAAAATTTTTATAATAAATAATTTGAACACCAAAACATAGGCTAGAGCAATGGAAAAATTCAAAAGCTAAATTTAAAAACAAGTAAATTACTAATTATTATTTTTTAGGTGAAAATAAAATATTTAAACCAGGTTACTAATCTTTATAATGATTTGAACTAGGAATAAATTTGTTCGTCTATTTGCTATAAAATTTTAAAATAGTGTCTACTAACAAAGATATTGGCTAGAAAAAATTTTCTATAGTATTTCTTGAGTAACTAAAGGATGGATAAAGCATAGTTAGAAAGGAGAATCTAAAGCAACCACAAAAGGAATATCTTTGTAATCAATGGTTTAGGTAAATTCAATATGTAGAAGCTATGATTCTTGCAAAACTTAAATGAGAAACAAGGCAGCTCTACATAAATATAAAGCATCCATTCGATGAAGTATTTTGAACATGGGAGGAATCCAGAACAATAAACTACTAAATAGGATTGGAAAATTGGGGTATACCCCTTTCAATTAAGTAATTTGTATAGGACCTTGGTCCTAGGCAAGACTGAAGGTTTTCTTTCTCCATCCTTTCCTACCAGTGCCCATTTGAACATGCACTTTGTATTCTGAATTTTATTTTATTAATATAATATACAATGCTATGACCTTTTACCGATTAAAAAATTGAGAAACTTATATTTAGTTCAAGGTTGATTTAAAAAAAATTGGGGTCTCAAGAGTAGATTTCAACTTCATTTTAAGTAGCCTCAATTTTCTTTACAACCATATAATTATGTAGGTATTTATTAATATTTAAAATAATTAAATTTCTATATTAAAATTATAAATCCATCTAATAAAATGTCAATGAATATATTCCAAACAGTTTTTATTTTATTTTTACAATTTAATTTGTGATAATTAGATTAGGTTATCATGAGTATTGCAATAAAATTCACTCTCAATGTGATGTTTTGATTTTAATGTTCTTGAAAATTTTGGATTGCCTCTTCTTTATATCATCTTATTTTCATTATGTGAAAGAAATCACATTCATTCAAATTTTCGTTTTGATTGTAAGTTTATTCTGAAATATTTTATTACACTCTAATTTGTTTTCTTCATTGAGCATGATATTGTTCTAAATTTTGTTGAGATCATAAATTGTGAAAAATAAACCATTAAAACTTAACTACATAAATATGAATCTTATTTAAGCATTTTAATATTGGTGTCAAATTTTGTAGACTTTGTACAATGGTACAATTTGTATCACCTAGGATTGTTATTGCCAATGGAATACCAAGGTTAGACAAATCATTTAAGAAAAAAATGAGGTTAACACCTATGAGAAGACCTTCAACATGCAACCAAAAATAATTACAAGGAATGGAAACCTCACTCTTCCAAGTAGCTCGAAGTTGAAGAGGATTGGTCCTAGTGATGGAGATGTGTGCTCAAGTGTGCCTCAAGCTTTCAGTGGATGGGAGATGGAAGTGTGAGATAAGTATGAATTTAAGAATGGTAAGGGTGTATTGTATGACTTTGTTCTTCACAAGAGCATTATAACATTAGCATAAAGAGTTGATATGAATCTGAAGAGAGAGAGAGAGAGAGAGAGAGAGAGAGAGAGAGAGAGAGAGAGAGAGAGAGAGAGAGAGAGAGAGATTTATTTAATAGGAAAAATGGTATTGGAATGGAGGACCAGGATGCAAAGTTGACAAAAGATAAGGGAGGGCTAGGATGAAAGGACAGTGAAGCACATAAAATGTACTTTATCAAATCTATAGCCATGTGACAAGTGTCACAAGGAGAGAGCATGTGTGAGGATGAGAAAAATGGAGGGAAAGTGGGGGAACAAAGAAGTTATTAGGGGGTTAGAGTGTCTAAGAGGAATGTAAGGGATGTGTAAGAAGCCAATAAGTCCTTGTTTAAGAGCATTTAACACATATGGGTGGGGATGTAAGAGAGGTGTAAGAGATGTGATGAGAGGTTTGAATTTGGTGTGGGTTAAGATTTCTTAATCCATGATTAAATTTCTACAAATGTTTAGGGTGGGGATTAAGCTTGGATTAGAAGGGGATTAGGAGGAAAGTGACATGTTAGAGGAATGCAAGTGGGTTGGTTAATTAGATGAGTTTAATTAGCTCATTAAATGGGTTAGCATGGGTGAATGGGTTGGGATGAGTTAAAACTAAAGATTTAGGAGTGGGTTAAGGGTTAGTTAGGGGTTAAGGATTTGATTAATGATGCAAGAGCATCATGGGTTTATTTGGTGACTACTTTTGAGTTCTTTGAGGGGTACTCAGTAGCTTCTTCGGAGAGTAATTGAAGTATTACCAATTCAAAGAAAAATGGATGCTTGATTGTGTCTGACCCCTAGAATGCAACAGAAAATGAAATTTTACATTTTGGTGAATTGGGCCAAATTTATGAATAGTCAAATAGGGCTTCCTAGAATTCTGAGCAATATGCATCAACATGACAACGGTAAACAACCAACTTTTAGGGATTCAAATCTTGGTCAAAAGATATCGAAATGACTTGAAATATGAACCATAGGTTCTCTAATATGCATAAAAAATATCCCCAAAGTAAAAATTAATGAAACTTAATTGGGTGCAAGATATTTAGCTATAAACTCGGGTTTCTATCATTGTTTGACACTTAGGCAAAAATGTAAATTTATGCAATGCTTACAAAGACACTTCATAGAATGATTTGGAATGAAAAAATATCATTATGGGATGTAGGCATATACTAAAAAAAAAAAAAAAAAGATGTTAAAAACATGAAATGCATCATAGGCCTCAAAATGACGGTCATGTATACATGCATGGAAAACTCTTATAGAGGATCAATTTGACTCAAATTTTAGTATGGCCCCTAAAATTAGGACTTTGATTTTGAGTCCCAATAGGGTGTACTACATAAAGGCTTCTAAAAGATTAATAAATGTGTGAACCATTCCATAGGGTATTTGATAGAAGCACTCTATAGAAGGGCCTCCCAGACTTTTGGGAAAGAGATGCATGAGAAATATGTCATTGTTGGCCACTTCTTGGCAATACATGGAAAATTCTTTGATGTGCGTGATTGGATTGCCCCTCCCCTTATATTTATCAAAATTGGGGATCTCAAAGTTCTTGGGGAATGGTATCATTGTTATAAGCTTGTCAAATGGGTATGGATAGACATTTTCAAATTTGAAGGTTTTTGAACCAAAGCCTTCAAAATGCTCATCATCTCTTCCCACTCCATTATGTTGCACTTGTTGGGAAAAACTATTATTGATATTACAATT
This sequence comes from Cupressus sempervirens, assembly GCA_028749045.1. NCBI lineage: Eukaryota > Viridiplantae > Streptophyta > Pinopsida > Cupressales > Cupressaceae > Cupressus > Cupressus sempervirens. The sequence goes on from CM053785.1 coordinate 1,030,379,415, forward strand.
TTTGTTGCGGTGGGTAGTTGTGGCATTGCTATGTGGATGCATGGTCCTACATGGGTGCTAGTACATATTGTTATTGTAATGGTTGTTATTACAGTGGTAGCGGTGGATATGGTGGTACAATGTTTGTGATGCCATGTTTTTTCCAATGTAAGTTGTATGCACTCCTACCTGAGAGGGTAACTGGGTGTTGAGTGGTGCCAAGTAGCCGATGTAGGGGACTGCCCCCATTGCTGGTTGGTGTTACTATGGTATCATTTGGTTGTTCCTTAAAGGTGGCATGGAAAAATAGTTGGTGATGGGTTGTAGCAGATTAGTTGGCAGTGGGAGTGGCTATTGTGCTTGGAAGATTTGGCATGAATGGGCTACTAGTCAGGAGGCTTGTTACCTACCCATGTGATTGTATGAAATTCCAGGGGTTGAGTGGAAATAAATGGTGCTTTTTTTAGTGGAAGAAAATGGATTGATGTTAACATTAGCGATGATGAGAGGTTAGTTTCTAGCCTTGTTGGCAGTATTCCCATGGTGAATTGAGGTGTTATGTTGGAATGAGTTGGATGCACTGCTAGTGGGCATGTATGAGGTGGACGCACTAACAAGAGAGGTGGAGGGTAATGTCTGAATATGTAGTCCACTAAGAGGGTGGAGGAGGGGGGGTGAATCAGTTATCCAACTATTATCACAATTATCAACTGTAAACAAAATTAACCATATGAGCAATATAATCAGAAACCATAACAAGATGCTCATGCACAAAAACACCATATATGTTAACTAGGGAGACCTTTGATCAGAGGGAAAACCACGGTAGAGATGGTACCCACAAGATGATGAAATAATATAAATCAATCAATGAATTTTAGATCAATCTAAAGAGTAATAAAATTTTGTATTTCTTTTGCTCGTATTGTTGGAGTATCCGGTGGATAATTGTTAGCTACAAAAGAGTACGAATGGGTATAACAAAAGCCAAGGTCCAGATGCCTTCCAGTTCAAATGATACGATAATAATTGAGTCTAATGGGGGGACCCAATATACTCAAATTCTACCGAAGTATCACGTTTCACATCAAGAAAATCTGAATGGGATAATGACATGAGAAGACCAAATTAATTGCGCATCCTACTGAGACCAAGCTGTCACAGTTTTAAGGCCCCATTCTTCTTTAGTGGTATTAGTGGGCCCGTGGTTATACAGCCACAAAAATGCACTTTCTTTACATTGTTTTTTGCAACTTTTCAAAAAGAATTCTAAGTCTTCTCCTTCGTAAGGAAGTGCTATTAGTGGGCCCGTGGTTATACAGCCACAAAAATGCACTTTCTTTACATTGTTTTTTGCAACTTTTCAAAAAGAATTCTAGGTCTTCTCCTTCGTAAGGAAATGCATTTTCATGGCTGTATAGAGTGGTGGACTCTGGTTCGAGCGAAAATGGTGAATTATCCTTAAGATTCTGCCTGCTGCTCTTATAACAACATTGGGGTCCGTAGCATTGCAGGACCATTTTGTCATGATCAAAAGATTAGATCGAAAAGATGAAGTGAAGGCGAATTTGCTATAGGTACTACAATGCCGAGTTCCACATCCAGCCAAAATTCGTTTTCAGAAAAGTTAAATGGTGTGACGCAATTAGAGTCCAACGTGAACAAGATTCATGGCACTCATTGGAGAGGAGTCTGTTTCTGTCTAAAGTGGTGAAAAACATATGATTCTGCGTACTTTTCTTTCAATCATCGAACGAAAGTTCAATGAAAAAGACAAGATGAAGCGAAAGCTCTTCTCGTAGTGCCGGCTAGATGTATGGTACAAATTCGAACAGGCTTTCTGACGGGATAGAATTACCCTTCGTTGCGTAAATTTCGCGCTAGAATAATGCACGGGAAGCTGTACAGACCCCACTAACCTCTCTCTATTCAATATGCATACTATTCAAGGAATAAAACGAACATGTTGGCTTTTATTCGTTAAACTTGGATTTATTTAATTTTATCTTGTTATTTTTGTCATTTTAACATCTTATTATTACCATTTATTATAATAGAATAATAATGGAGTTGATTTCTCTCGTTTTTCATCTGTCCCACTACATTTATCACGAGATTTTAAAGGGTTTTATAATGGTTCAGTCAACTTTGGTATATGAGTTGATGTTAGTGTTGGAGTTGTTACGATAGATGCTCATGGAACCTCCTTCGAACAAACATCCTCACAAATTTGTCCTGAAATAATTTCACGAGATAAGCCCCTCTTACTATTGTGCTTAATATTCAAGAGTTTGATAGTGCATATGACTGGCTAAAGAATCATACTATGATAGGTTATTTTGTGGGTAGAACTCCACTTGAAAGCATACTAAAATAATAGGTTGCCAAAGCTTGGACTCCTTGTGGGGTTCGACTTGATGGCATTCAAAGCCTCATTAAATGATTTTTTAATATTATTTTGGAAATCCTTCCCAAATTGGAGTTGTTTTTACTTGTGGGTCATGGACATTTAAGTCTTTACTGCTATTTTCCAACATTGGTCTTGAGACTTTACAAATTCAAATGGTAAAATGTGAAGAGTCCATGTCTAGGTTGAGTTCTCGAATCTTCCCTTGCTTTGTTAGTCATTTATTCAAGCCATTGCACAAACCCTTGGTAAGGTGATGTACATGGAGCATGATAAGTTTTTCAATCCTTGTCCTGAAAAGATGTTTTGTGTTGAGATCAACCTTTCACGTGACCTAAAAGAAATAGTTGATATCTAGGTTGGAGCCCACACCTTCACCCACAAGGTGCTTTTTTTTAGTTTTCCCAACAACTATTATAGGTGTTAACTAATTTAACACATGGTTAAGGACTCCCCACTATTTATGACTCATAACAAGTCTCCTACTAGTAAGGCTCCAACTAAGTCTTTTGAGGATGCAAGAAAAGATGAATGGACTACTATGGCGCACAAGGGAAAAACCCCCTCAACACCCAAGCAATTCACTCCAACTTTGGCTTATCTATCTTTGCAGCTAGCCTCAATGGGTGCCAACCTTCAATTGATTACAGTGGCAATGCTTCTTCCACTAGTGCTTGTTTTAAACCTTTTTGTATAGGGAGACATTTGTGAGAGTTTCTTGGCTCAGTTGGATCTGCACTCTATAGGGGGCTTCCATGATTATGTTTGAATCTTTGTGATAGTCCCACAACCTAGATTATCAAGCTGAAGGCCTAGATGATAGTTCTAAAAAGCGAGGATTCATCTCTAGCAAAGATTCTTTTCTTCACTTTAGATCCAGTTTAGCTTTCTTGCACAATAGCTTTTCCTCTATTAGTGACGAGGATGACATGCAAGAATTTTTATCATGAATTCTCTCTCTTGGAATATTCAAGGTCTCATAAACCTTTCCAGAAAATATTTTGTTCATGCTACCAAACACAAGGTTGGTATCCTAGATATTCTCTATCTCTAAAAAGTTACAATTTATGTGTTTTTGCTCAATTTAGCTTGTTGTGTTATTTTGTTGGATAGCACTATATTTTCTTCACAACATAAATCTAGTCAAAGTGGTGTTGTTACTCTTCTTTCCCCTCTATTAATTTCTTATGTTATTCATACTTATTCATGACCAAGACCTCAAAAGTAGCACATAAATCTTTGGTAGTTGTGTAATATGAAAGAGAGTAGTACATTACATAAGTCTAAAAGGAGCTTTCATGGAGTGTACTACTAGCATTCATATGACACAACTACCAAATATCTTCCTACAACCTACTTCTTATGGAAGAGATTATGTTCTAAAGAGTTTTTTAGGCTTCTATAGCTCACCATACCTTTGCAGAGATCAAAAGAAAAAAGCAACGTCAACAAATTCTCTCTAAACTTCCTAACATTCTTGAAGCTTTGGTTTGATATTATTAGAAGGTATTCAAAATGCATGGTTATTTAGCTATGAGGAACCAAGATTTGAATGATTGCATTTCTGTCATCCCAAATCAGCTTGTGGTTAAGCAACATACTTTCTATAAGAAAATGCCCACCATTATTTAACCTCAAGGAAGTTATCTTTTCCATGAAGGACTCCATTGTGTGATGGTTTCCCATGTGAGTTTTAAAAATAATTATTGGTCTTGACTTGCATATAGTCTACCTTGAATCTTTTCATTTGAAATCTCTAGAAAGTATTATCAATAAAGAGAATAACAGGTTCATACCTAAAGCTAGATATCCTAAGGAAATTTTCAATTAGAGACCTATCACTCTACTAAATGTCTCCTACAAGATCATTGCTAAATTTTTGGCTCTCAAAATTTGCAATCTTTTGCCATCGATTGTGTTCTTGAGAAGACTAGTTTTATCAAATGTAGATTTATTCTTGATAATATTATTGCAATTTGATAGGACATAGAATGAGCTCACAAGTCTAAGGGTATGGGTAGGATCATGGTCAACCAAACTATGCTCTTAAGTGGCAATAAAAAATCAAAAAATCAAGGTTATGTGAAATTGATGTGCGATTTTCTACTTGTTATTAACATTATAACAAAAGGTTGAGAGAAAATAATGTCTAGAAAATTGAATCTAGTTTCTAAACTACTAGGACTTATCTCAAAAAAAATTAAAATTGATTGGTCAAAATTTTGAATTTTAATGCAATATTACAAAAAATTTAGAACAAAGATAAGAAGTAGACATATGTTTGACCACCTTAATCAAAATCAAATGATAATATTTTTTAATAATATTCTAGATATAAGTAGTAGACTTGTGCTTGGATGTGACACATATTTTTGGGTATTTTTATTTTAAATGATTAATTTTTGACTTTAGCATTTTAGAATTAAAAAACTCTCATGTCAAACCACCTTAACTAATTCAAAACTCTACAAAATTGAATATTTCATTTTTTTCCTTATAGTGGAAGAAACATAGAATGTGATGCATCTTTTGGATTTAAAAAATGTTGTACCATTTGAAAGTTATAGTTGTTTTTCAATTAGTGTGTCAGTCAGCACTTTATATGTAACTCCATTAGAAAATAAGTAATAATTACTTACTAAACTCATGATTTGACAAACCTTACATTTATGGAAAGATAAGAACATTCTTAAGAAACCATTTTCATTTCATCAATTTTTGGTGGAAAAAAAAAGTCGTCAGCTACATGGTTGAGGTAAAAATCACATAAAAAATAGGCCAAAAGAACATTTTAGGATGTTTTTAAAGTTGACCATATAGGTTTGGTATCAAATGATATAGTAGACCTTATAAAGATATTAATTGTTTTCATTTAGTATTAGGGTGGGTGGGGAAAAGTTGGAATAGATTTTGAAATGGTTTGAGATTTTTCAGAACTACAAATTTTTCAAATTGCCACTTCTTGGCACACCATGATCCTACACATACCCCTAAACTACAAGAAATCTTTCTCAAAATTACTTTTGGAAAATTTTATGATTGTATTGAATGGCCCTTCATTTTGGTGATGCTTCAAGCTCTTGAGTTTGATCCCATTTTTATCTAGTCGTTCCAAATTCTCTTTAGGGATGCTTCTACTTGTATCACCATTAATGGAAGACAATCTAAAGCTTTTGGCATTTTTAGATCCACCCACCAAGATTTTCCTTTGTATCAAACTCTCTATGTGCTTGCTATTCAAGGATTTGGGTAGCTATTTTCAAATGTTATCTCTTATGGCCTTAGCTGATGTATTTCTCTTCTTCATTAACCTATCCAACTTTTAAATGGCCACTTTACTAATGATTTTAGTCTCACTCTCATTGAAGATGAGTAAAATATCTCCAATTCTATCTAATTATTTGGCACCATTTCTTTGGCTCCCAGTTTGGCTATTCAATGACATAAGACAATTTTCTACAAAAAGTGTTTTCTTCATCCCCTTTCATGGCTTTCCTAGTATGAATAGAAATAGAATCAACACAAAGAGGTCTTTCTATTTCTTGAGATTACTTTTGTTTTACAAGCGTTTCCCATGGAGATTTGCGATTTTTCTCTTGCCAATATTGAGAAGAAGCTTTCTTAGTGGATTACCAAGTCGCTTTCTTTTGCTAGTAAATTCCATGTTTTCTCCAAAGCTTTTGTGGCTACACACATTTATTCTTTTTCTTATTGGATTCCTTCCAAGGCCTTTTTCACAAAGCTAGAGAAACATCCTATGGATTTTCCCTAGGCTTCTCGAGATGATGATAGAGTCACCTAAGAATAATATTTTCTTCCCAAGGAATCATGAGGCTTTGCCTTTATTTCCACTCAAACAAAGGGTATTTCCTTATGTTACAAGTGGTTTATTTGAGCTATCATTGGAGATGAGTGAGTGGCCTGATGATTCAATATATGGTGAATGGGTGGCCAAATATGTATCAAGAACAAAATCTTCATAGATGGCAGTAGATGATAAACCACAAGAAAAATTAACAGCTACTAAAGAAATGAAGTTTTTTTATAAAGGTGTTCAAACAATTGATGAGAAAGAGAGAGAAAGAAGTTCGCAATTGGCTAAAGAAACTAAATGTAAGATAATAGAGATGGATGAGAAAACCCCTCAACCAACACAAGAAGTTAAAAACATAATACTAGAGGTGTTTGAAGAAAAAGACAATCAATTACTTGCTATAGATACTAAAGAATCAGATTGGAGTAGAGTTGAAGAAGAAGAGATGGTCCCACAACTTGAGGAAAAGTAAGAAGATAAATAACAATCATTAGATATTGTGGAGGAACAACAAATAGACAAACAAGAATAGGGCCCACCGCAAAGAAGTGAATGAAGGAGCTATTCTGTTGTTAAGCAAAAGGCTACAATTCTTTTAAGTTTTATCATGCAATGGAGAAATTAACTTTTTGTCTTGTATGTAATCTTTAGTTTTTTTTTTTTAAGGGCAACTATCCTTTTCCCTCTAAGCCTGAAACTTGTTGCAACTCATGCTATTGTTGATATATGATTGAAAAGATCATTTTAGTTAGAAACATTGTTGTAAGAAGTATTTTCAATCATTATTTTGTCACTGATGTCAAACCTACTATATGTTGGTAAGACAATTGGTTATATGTTTCAAGCACTATCACTTAGTTGATTGATGAAGAGGATTTGATCAACAAGATGTAACAAAAGTACCTAGAGGAAAGGTTGAGTTAAGATTATGTATTGAAGTGCAAGAATCAGTTAAGATAGTGATAACATATTGCATTGATGATCTACTTGGGGTTATAAAATGTTAGGCTACACTTAGAAAGTTCAGATGAAAAGGGTTGAACAAAGTTCATTTACTAAGCTTGACCAAGTTGATAGAAGGTGCCGAGTAAAGAAAGTGGAAGCCGAGCAAAAAGTCAATTGGAGCCAAGTGAAAGCATTTTCTAGTGGATGCCAAGAAAACTAACAGATACCAAGTAATTTTAAGTATGTGCCAAGCACTAGTAAACTTAGTTGATGCCAAGTGATTTTACAATAGATGATGAGTAACAAGCATTAGTAAATTGATAATGTCAAGTTGCTACATTATGAAAAAGATTGAAGATTCGCCAAATAAAAGCCAACAAGTTTGTTTCTTTAGAACTTGTGAATTAGGAGGAAGATAAGATTGATGAGCTAGAGGCACATAATCTTATGTAAACCGTTTTGGAGGAAAATTCAAATGGATTCTAGGAGAAGTTTCTAGAGAAGACAAGATATGGGGTAGATACATTGTATTCTACCTAATCTTGAAAACCCTAATTGTTGAGATGGATAATGAGTATGAAAAAGAGTTCTAATTCCTTATATCTAGGGATGCCTAGTCATAAAGAAAAGGTGGGAAAAGAGGTTAGAAAGTTATTTGGATGTGAAAATCTGACAAGGAGAAGGAAGAAGGGTTTGCTTCATCAAGTGATTTAAGTAAAGAAGTCTGCAATGACAAACTAAGAAAGAAGGCTTAATGAAGATGAATGCTTGAAGGGTGAACAAACTGTCAAAACTGAAAAAAATTGGAAGCCAAGCATAATTGAGGACTGAATAGTGATTTTTAATCTACAAGAAGGTTGTAAGTTGTATAAGATCAAACTCTATTGTTACTCTCTAACAACTGTATCAGATTAGGGTAAACCCTTTGCTGAAAGGTTGACTTAGCAGTCATTGAAAAATCTTTTAATAGGGTGGCATTCCAAGTGAATGGCCTTAGGTCCTCTAACAAGGCTCACTTTTAAAATGGTGATTGAAATCCCTTAATCGGGTCACATTTAATAGTGTGTGTTGTAACCTTTAACAGGGTATCACTTTAGAAGAGTGAGAAAGAAGTAGCATATTACTGTTGAAATCTAATTGAAAAGATCATTGTATGAGAAATATTGTTAAAATGGAGATTGTTATATGTTTCAATCATTATGATGTCACTAATGTCAAACCTGATAAACTCATTGTTTGCTTGTAAGACAATTGCTTATAGATTTAAGTACTATCACTTATATGATTGATGAAGATGATTTGATCAATAGATGTAACAACAATACCTAGAGGAAAGGTTGAGCTATGCTTATGTAATGAAGTACAAGAATTAGTTAAGACAATGGTAACATGATGTATTGATTATCTACTTGAGGTTACAAATTTTGGCTACACCTAGAAAGAATAGAAGAACATGCAATACAAAATTTGTCTGCTAAGCTTGATCAAGTGGATAATAGGTGCCAAGAAAAGTTAGCGCAAGCTAAGTAAAAAATTAGTTGGAGATGAGTAAATGCAAATTCTAGTGGATATCGAGAAAGTGCCAAGTAAAGTCAAGTGTTGAGTAAAGTTTAGTAGGTGCCAAGCAGCAGTAAACTTTAGTTGATGCTGAGTGATTTTGTAGAGGATGTCGAGTGACATAGTGTATGTTGAGCATCAGAGTTAAGATAGTGCCAAGCTGCTACATTATTTTAAAAATCGTAGATTCGATGAATCTAAGCCAACAAGTTTATTTTATTAGATTTTGTGAACTAGGTGGAAGATAAGGACAATGAGCTAGGGGCACATAATTCTATGTTGAATGTTTTTAGGTGAATCTAAAATAGATTTTAGAGGAAGTTTCTAGAATAGACAAGATATGGGGTAGATACATTGTATCCTACCTAACCCAAAATTGATGATGAAGAATGAGCCACAAAATATCTTAATTTCTTATTTAAGTAATGGTTGGTCATGAAGAAAAGGTTGTTTTCTGATGCAAGAACCTAAGGGAGAAGGAGACATAAGGGTTTGCTTCATGTAGTGACCTAGTAACTTGAGTCTGCATTGGCATGTTAAGCAAAAAGGCTTAAGGGGATGAATGCTTGAGGGGTGAACAAGCTATCAGAGTTGCAATGAATGGAAGCCAAGCAAAATGGAGGACTAACATTGAGATTTAAAATTTGCAAGTATAGTTGTAAGTTTTGTATTAGATCAAGCCTTACTATTACTCTCTAGCAATTTTAATCAGTTTAGGTAAATCCTTTGGACTAAGGTTGACTTAACAATCATTTATAAATCGTTTAACAGAGTGGCATTCCAAGTGAATGGCCTAAATTTCTCTAGCAATGCTCACTTCCAACAGAGTGATAAAATCCTTTAACTAAGTCACACCTAACAATGTGTATTGTAACCTTAACAGGGTTGGCCTTTCATAGGGCATCACTTCAAAAGAGTGGAAATTGGTAGCATGTTACTGGTGGTTTTTTCCAAGTTGGGTTTCCACATAAATCATTGTGTTATGTGTGTTTGCTAATTCTATTATAGTTCATGCTTTACATTTTGGCAAATTGATTTGATAGTAAGCTACAAGTTTTAAGTTATAACATAATCTTATGGATGCATGCAAAATGGAAAATGTTTTATGGGTTTATTAAGTTGTGAAAAGTTTTATCTATACATCTAGACCTTGGATAACTAATTCACCCTCCCTCTTAGTTATTCTAAACAATTTCAACAACTGGTATTGTAGCCATATGCTTATGAGAGCTCATTTGAAGGAACTAGAAGCATAAAGATCAAGATGCCAAAAAGAGATGTACCCAAGCTCAATAGAGATAACTTTTTTGCATGGAAAAGTTTGATTAGCTACACCTTGGAGGAATTGGAGATCATGCACAAAAAACCATTGAAAATGAACTTGTTGACCCTACTAAAGCCCTACCTACTAAAGCTTTGAAGAAAAAGAAAGAACATAATCAGGCGATGTTGGAGATTGCCTCTACCCTAAGTTATGCTAAAATTTGATGATATCAAAGGTTGTAACACTACAAAGAAAATGTGGGATGCCCTGACCACTATCTATGGAGGAGACAAGAATGTCCAAAGAGCCAAATCTAAAAGTCTCAGAGGTACATTTTATGACATGAGAATGGAAGAAGGTGAGAATATTGCTCAATATGTTGCTAGGATAAAAGAGTTTGTAAGTGCAATAAAAGGTGCTACTAGTAATATAGATTATGATACTATGTTAAGTAAAGTCTTGAGGACATTACTACCTATTTATGCCATTAGAGTCTCTGCAATTCAGGAATTGAGATGTATTCTAGGAAATGATCTAACCCTTCAAGGTCTAGTAGGTAGACTCACTACTTTTGAGTTATCTAACTTTGATAATTACAAATTTGAAGCTCTTGAATTTTCTTTCAAAGCTAAACTATTGTTGAAAGATTCTGAAGAGCCCTACAAGAAAAAGAAGAGAAGAAAGACAAAATGTGTATCCAGTGATAGTGAAACTAATGATGAAGATGTTGATAATCTTGAAGCATTTTTGGCAAGGAGATTTCATAGAGGTAAAGGAAAATTTAAAGGTAAGTTACCTATAATTTGTTTTAACTATGATGAAGTTGGTCATGTTGCTGCTAGATGTCCATAGAAGAAGAACTATAAAGGTGGTGATAAATATAAGAGCATAAGAGATGATAATAACAAGGACTACAAAGACAAAAGAAAGAAGTCATGCCACATTGCTGAAGAAGATACTATGGATGATTCTTATGATCATGATGATGAAGTGGTGTATGTTGCAATGAAGGATGAATCTAATAAAGATGAGGCAAGTACACTTGTGACATGTGTGAACAAGAATGACAAATGGATCATTGATAGTGGATGCTCACATCACATGATTGGAGACAAAAGTAAGTTCATTTTCCTAAATTATTATGATGAAAATAGTGTAATATTTGGTAATGATGCACCATGATTGATAAAAGGAAAAGGTTCTATCAAACTCATAGATAAGATTTCGTGTGACAATGCTCACTATGTTGAAGGATTAAATTATAATCTTTTGAGTGTGTCTCAACTGAATAACTCTGGATGTGAGGTTGAATTTGTGAATAAGACTATTAAGATATTTGATGCTTATGATAAACTTATTGGTAATGGTGATCAAACTAGAGGTAATCTATTCTACCTTGATAGAGGATGCTACTTGTCTAATTGTTAAGTTTGATGATGTATGGCTACAACAAGAGGTCATGTCATATTAACTTTGATAACTTGGTTAGTATTAGTAACATGAAGAAAGTTAGAGGTTTTCCTAAATTGAAGAAACCTAACAATACAATGTGTAAACAATGTCAATTAGGCAAATTTACTAAGTCAAGTTTTAAGAGTAAAACTTATACCTATAAGGAAATACTTGAGATTGTTCATACTGACTTGTGTGGACCAATAGATGTGCAAAGCTATAAAGGAGATAAGTACATTATATTGTTTGTTGATGATTATTCTAGAATGATGACAGTTATGTTTCTAAAATAGAAATCTAATACTTTTTAATGTTTAACTGGTATTTAGCTAGACTTAAGGAGACTAGTAAGAGTCTAAAATGTTTGAGATCAGATAGAGGATGAGAATTCACATCACGTGAGTTTGAGATGTTGTGTAATGATAGAGGAATCAAAAGATAGAAATTTGCTCCTAGAACCCCTCCACAAAATGGAATTAGTGAAAGGAGGAACAGATTTATAACAGAATGTGCTAGGACACTCATGATGGAAAAGAATGTTGCTTTGAAATACTAGAGAGAAGCTGTAAGTATAGCTGACTATACCTTGAATAGAGTACAAGCCAAGAAAGGTACCCAAACAACACCTTTTGAACTATGATATGGACACTCACCCAATGTGAAATATTTTAAGGTATTTGGAAGCAAATGTTACATTCTTAAAGATTTTAGGAAAGGTAAACTTGTTGCAAAAAGTGAGGAAGGTATATTCCTAGGTTACTCCACAAGAAGTAAATCTTATAAGTGTTTGAATACTAACACTTAAAAAATTGTGGAAAGTCCAAATGTGAACTTTGATGAATATACAGAAGCTCGTGAGGTTGAACTAGAAAAGGAACTAGATGTATACAAATCATTTGTATATTTTTATGAAGGTATGCCTACTAAAAAAGTTGCTACAAATCAAGTTGTAAATCAAGAACAAGTTTTAGTGACTGTCGAGTCACATCTTGTGAATGCCAAGTTACATTCAGGTGTCGAGCTATAGAATGAAGTGAATACACATTCTAACTCTGAAGCTAGTATACATGAGAGGAATACTAAGATACCTGATAGAGATGAACATAGTGATTTAGAAGCTAAGAGATAAAATGAATAAATAAGAGCAGAGCCAAGATTGGCAAAATATGTCTAAAGACGTCATCCTACTAAACAAATCATTGGAAATAAAGATGCTAGGCTAATGAAAATAGATTGAAAAGTGATACATGTTTGTTGAGCATGAAGGAACCCAAAATAGTAAAAGATGCATTAAAATATGATCATTGGTATAAGGCCATGAAAGAAGAGATTGAACAAATTTAGAAGAACAAAACATGGAATTTAGTCCCTAGACTAGAAGAGAAAAATGTGATTGGAACCAAGTGGGTGTATAGGAATAAGCTAGATGAAAATGGTGAAGTCACAAGGAACAAAGAAAAATTAGTTTACCAGGGATATGCACAAGAAGAAGGAATTGACTATGGTGAAACATTTGCCCCTGTTACAAGAATGGAAGGAGTAAGAACTCTACTTGCTTACTCTACACACAAATGTTTTAAGGTTTATCAAATGGATGTTAAATCTATATTTCTGAATGGAATATTGGAGAAAGAAGTTTACATAGAAAAATTAGAAAGATTTGTTCATGTTAATAATAAAAACATGGTATGCAGAGTTCAAAAAGCTTTATATGGTTTAAAGCAAGCACCAAGAGCATGGTATGAGAGACTTCATAACTATCTTGCGAAGATTGGATTTGAAAGGACTAATGATAACGACAATCTATACATGAAAACAAATAAAGGAAAAGGTATTTTAATATCTAAAATTTTTGTTGATGATATCATATTTGGAGGTCAAGATGCTTTATGTAATGATTTTGCAAATTAGTTGAAGCAAGAATTTGAAATGTCTATGTTCGGAGAGATTAATTTTTTTGTGGGTTTGCAATTATATCAGATGACATATTGTATATATATCACTCAGTCAAAGTATGTGAAAGAAATATTGAAGACTTTTGGGTTGAAGGATTCCAAACCAGTAAGTACACCTATGGTGATAGCACATGAGTTGACAAATAATGATGATTCAACTAAGGTAAATCAAACATTATATAGGTCTATGATTGGCAAACTGTAATATGTTGTACATAGAAGACCTAACATTGCATTATTTGTAGGGATAGTTGCAAGATTCTTTGCTAATCCTAGGGAGAATCACTTAATGTCTGTGAAGAGAATAATGACATATATCTTAAAGGAACATAGGAGTTTGGTCTGTACTACAACAAGAATGAAAAGTTTGAATTAAGAGCCTACACTGATGCTAATTTGGCTAGAAACATTGATGATAGAAAGAGCACTAGTGGAGGATCATTTTTCTTAGGCAAAAGACTAGTTACATGGACTAGTAAGAAACAAAATTGTACTTCACAATCTACTGCTGAAGTTGAATATGTTGCTACCGCTATGAATTGCACAAAAATTATACTTTATTGCAACAATACAAGTGCTATAAACATATCAAAGAATCTAGTGATGCATTCAAATACTAAGCACATTGCAATCAAGTATCATTATGTAAGAGAGCAAGTTGAAGATAAAGAGGTGAAGATGGAATATGTAAACAAAAAGTAGAAAATTTCTGATATCTTCACAAAAAAACTACCTAAGGATGCTCATGAGTATCTGAGAGGTAAACTAGGGGTGATTCCCCTATCTATGGCTATCTAAGTAATAAAGAGAATGCCTTGAATCAAACAAGCTAATTGACATATGTTGCAAATTGATGCAGTGGATCTTACTTCAAGTGCTGAAGTAATCATAGAGCTAAAATTTCCAAATCAGTCACATGCAAGGTGATAGAGGGAGTAGTTGAAGAATTTGCAAAAACTAAACAAGATTGTATCTACATGAAAAGATGCTATGTCTTTGGCATTGTTGTCAAATAGGGATATATAGAGGAAACTAACTATGGGACATATAATAATGGGAGAAGGAAGAAACTGATGCATATTGATAACATGTAAGAGAGATATGGAGGAAAATGATAATATGTACTTGATAAGGTAGAAAAGGAGATTGAAGGACAAATTGATGCATGGGAGAGACATCCTAAAATTGTTGATAGAATTATGCATACTGATAACATGTAAGGGAGATATAGAGGAAACTGATAATATGTACCTGATTAGTTAGAAAAGGAGATTGAAGGAGAAACTAATGCATGAGAGAGATATCCTGAAATTGCTAATAGAACAAAATACAAGATAGAGGGAGATGAATGGAAGAAACTCAGAAGGGAGTTAATAAGAAAGAGTTTTTGTAACCTGGTAAGAAGATGAAAGTTGTTGATAGAGGGAGCAATTTATCTTTTTGGTATTCTCTTACTATTTTAACCTAGATAGTTAGGTTGATTAAGTTCCATTTGGTTTACCATAGCAGTTTTGTTAGTTTGGTTTGCAATCAATACCAAAGAGGGAGATTGTTGAAATCTAACTGAAAAGATCATTTTATGAGAAAAATTGTTATAAGGGAGATTGTTATATGTTGCAATCATTATGTTGTCACTAATGTCAAACCTGATAAGTTCATTGTTTGTTGGTAGGACAATTGCTTCTAGTGGATGCCAAGAAAGTCTTGAGTAGAGTTAAGTGCTAAGTAAAGTTCAGTAGGTGTTGAGCATAGTAAACTTTAGTTGATGCCAAGTGATTTTATAGAGGATGTCGAGTGACATAGTGTGTGTAAAGCATCAGAGTTAAGATAGTGTCGAGCTACTGCATCATTTTAAATATCATAGATTTGATGAATCTGAGCTAACAAGTTGGTTTTCCTAGATTTTGTGAACCAAGTGGAAGATAAAGATGATGAGCTAGTGGCACAGAATTCAATGTAGAACATTTTTAGGCAAATCTAAAGTGGATTCTAGAGGAAGTTTTTAGAATATATAAGATATGTGGTAGATACATTGTATCCTACCTAACCCAAAATTGATGATGGAGAATGAGCCACAAAATATCTTAATTTTCTATTTAAGGAATGGCTACTCATGAAGCAAAGGTTTTTGTCTAATGCAAGAACCTAAGGGAGAAGGAGACATAAGGGTTTGCTTCATCTAGTGACCTAGTGAAGAGTTTGCATTGGCATGTTAAGAAAAAGGTTTAAGAGGATGACTGCTTGAAGGGTGAACGAGCTATCAGAGCTACAATGAATGAAAGCCAAGAAGAATGGAGGACTGACACTAAGATCTAAAATCTACAAGTATAGTTGTAAGTTTTGTATTAGATCAAGCCTTACTATTACTCTCTAGCAATTTTAATTAGTTTAGGTAAATCCTTTGGACTAAGGTTGACTTAACAATCATTTGTAAATCCTTTAATAGGGTGGCATTCCAAGTGAATGGCCTAAAGTCCTCTAACAAGGCTCACTTCTAATAGGGTAATAAAATCATTTAACCAAGTCACACCTAATAGTATGTATTGTAACCTTTAACAGGGTTGGCCTTTCATAGGGCATCACTTCAGAAGAGTGAAAATTGGTAGCATGTTACTAGTGGTTTTTTCCAAATTAGGTTTCCATGAAAATCATTGTGTTATATGTGTTTGTTGATTTTTTTATATTTGTGTTGGAAATGAGAATGGAGTAACTGAGAGGGGAGGGGTGAATCAGTTACTACAAAAAATTTTCCCACAAGTCCCTTAAGATGTCAAAGGAAATACTCATTGCTGATACTCATATAATCAAATTGAAAACACAAGAAACAAGAGACAAGAGACACCAGATTTAACGTGGAAACCCAATATGGGAAAAACCACCAATGTAACTAGTTACTGTTTTTCACTCTTCTGAGGTGAGCCCTGTTAGGAGCCAACCTTTTTAAAGGTTACAAAACACACTGTTAGGTGCGACCTTGTTAGAAAATTTAATCACCCTGCTAGGAGTGGCCTTGCTAGAGGTCTTTAGATCAATTCAACTGAATTGCCACCTTGTTAGAGGATTTTACAAAAGGCTGTTAAACCCACTCTGTTAAGAGATTTGAAAACACTGTTACAATTGTTAGAAAGTAATAATGAGTGATCTGAAATAAATACAACTTACCTTTGCTGATACAGATCTCTGTTCTGTTCCTCTAGATCCTCTCTGATCAAATGCAACTCTGCATCTCTGATCCTTCAAAAATTTGCTCTGACCTTCCTTATAATTTACATATTAGATATTCAATCATATCTGCTAGCTTTTTCACATTCATACTTCCATACTTGAATTCACAACTTGATCCTTCATATATACCTTTCAGATTATCAAGTCGGCTCAAATACAAGTTACAATTATAAATAATTGTGCTATAAGTCGGCTTCATACATTACATAAAGTAATTAACTTTAATTACTTAACCTTCGAGAAATCCTTCGCTGGCCGACTTAACTCGGTAAATACTGCACAGAAAATAATTCCTGTGGTAACTGACTGAGCTCGGTTAATACAGAGAATTTTGTGAAATCCTTCAGTCGCCGAGTGAACTCGGTAAACACCAATTTCTCTGACTTTCCTTTGATGACCGAGTGAGCTCGGTTAACACTGTCTGCTACTTTTCTTCGATGACCGAGTGAGCTCGGTTAACACTGTCTGCTACTTTTCTTCGATGACCGAGTGAGCTCGGTTAACACTGTCTGCTACTTTTCTTCGATGACCGAGTGAGCTTGGTTAACACTGTCTGCTACTTTTCTTCAATGATCAAGTGAGCTCGGTTAACATTGTATGCTACTTTTTTTCGATGACCGAGTGAGCTCAGTTAACACTGTCTGATGACTGATATGACATTTGTGTAACATCAAAGACAATCATGCAATTATCAATTGTATCCAACAATCTCCCTCTTTGGCATTGATGGCAACACAACATGTCATAGCAGAATGAAATTTGAAAACAAGTCCTTATCAGCACAATGTGTCATCAAAACAATTCTCCCTCTAAGATGATAGACTCTCCCTCTTTCAGTAATCTCCCTCTGTGAAGGAATTACATAAGAACTTTCTTTTTCACACAAATTTTAGAAAGATATGACAGTAAAGTAAATCTCTCCCTCTTTGACAACAAATGCCAAAGACAATAGAACTTAAATGAATTGTAATGTACCTTTAGTACTGATTCATATGCAAAGCTTCCAGATTTGACTGCATCAACAGATAGATTTTCATTTTGGTATGCGTTGATGCATCACTAAAACTTGTTTTTAGTGAATTTCGGATAGGGGTGTAACCCCTAACTTACCTCTGAGATACAAGAATGCATCCTTAGGTAGTGGCTTTGTGAATATGTCAGCAATTTGTTCCTTTGAATTGACATATTCCAATCTGATCTCCTTGTCTTGTACCAATTCTCTGACAAAATGATATTTGATTGCAATATGCTTGGTCTTAGAATGCATCACTGGATTCTTTGATATATTGATTGCACTAGTATTGTCACAGAACATAACAACTAGTTCTTTGATTTCCATCCTCATTCCTTGCAATAACTGCTTAAACCAAACAATATTTGAACAATTTACTGCTGCAGCAACATACTCTGCCTCTGCTGTAGATTGGGATGTACAATTCTGCTTTTTGCTTGTCCAAGAAACCAATCTCTTTCCAAGAAAGAATGCTCCTCCACTTGTGCTTTTCCTGTCATCAAGGTTTCCTGCCCAATCAGCCTCAGTAAATACTTTCAAATCCAAATTACCTCCAAATTTATACCATAGCCCATAATCTTCAGTTCCTTTCAAATATCTCATTATTCTTTTGATTGCCATTATATGAATTTCTCTTGGTTTTGCTGAAAATCTTGCTACAATACCGACTGCAAGGGCAATATCTGGCCTAGTATGTACTACATACTGCAACTTTCCAATCATAGATCTATACAGTGTTTGATCCACTTCTTTGGATTCATCTTCCTTGGTAAGTTTCAATCCAGTACACATAGGAGTTCCAACTGGTTTACAATCCTCCATACCAAATTTTTTTAATATCTCCTTGATGTATTTTGACTGTCTGATGAAGATGCCATTCTTACTTTGTTGGATTTGAAGACCTACAAAGAATTTAATCTCACCAAACATAGACATCTCAAACTCCTTGTTCATTTGTTTTGAAAATTCTTTGCATAGATCATCATTGCCTGTGAAAACAGTGTCATCTACAAATATTTTTGCCAAAACAATCTTATTATCTGGACCTTCTTTTATATACAAGCTACTGTTATCATTAGTCATTTGAAAACCAATCTGAATAAGATAGTTATGAAATCTTTCATACCATGCTCTAGGAGCTTGTTTTAGACCATACAGCGCCTTGTGTAATTTGCAGACCATGTTCTTCTTATCTGGATCAACAAAACCTTCAGGTTGTTCAATGTAAACTTCTTCATCCAGTATTCCATTGAGAAATGCTGACTTGACATCCATCTAATAAACTTTGAATCCTTTGTGAGCAGCATATGCAAGTAAGGTTCTTATACCTTCCAATCTTGCAATAGGAGCAAAGGTTTCTCCATAGTCTATACCTTCTTCTTGAGCATATCCTTTGCATACTAGTCTAGCTTTGTTTCTTGATACCTTGCCATCTTCATTTAGTTTATTTCTGAATACCCATTTTGTTCCAATCACATTCTTATCTTTGGGTCTAGATACAAGAGTCCATGTTTTGTTTTTCTCTATCTGTTCTATTTCTTCATTCATAGCCTCAATCCAACTATCATTTGCCAATGCATCTTTGATATTTCTGGGTTCAAAATCAGCAAGTAAACAAGTGCCTTTTAACTTACTTCTTGTCAGAGTTCCTTCAGATTTGTCTCCAATGATCTGATCTGGAGCATGATGCCTTCTGACATATTTAGCTAACACAGGTTCTTTACTTCTTGAATGAGTTTCATTGTTGTCCCTTTGTACTTCAGATTCTTGCTGTTCTGGCTCGGTAGATTCAGACTCGGTAGATACTTGCTTGGTAGAGTCTGAAAGTGACTTGGATTCTTTTAGCTCGGTAAAAACTTCCTGTGTCTCGGTTTGAACTTCCTGCAACTCGGTCATTGATGACTCGGGAGTTGAGGATTCCTGATTAACTGGAGTACTTGGTATAGTATCAGGTTCAATGTAAATAAATCTTCTGTAGTCTTCAGGAACCTTCTTGCTTTCTTCTTCTGATTTCTCTGCAAACTCATCAACTTTCACATGTGCACTTTCTATGACCTTGTGAGTAGATAGATTTAAACATCTATATGCTTTCCTTTTACAAGAGTAACCTAGAAATATTCCTTCATCTCCTTTTACATCAAATTTACCTTTTTTAGATTCTTTCAGAATATAACATTTGCTTCCAAATACTTTCAGATAACTTACATTGGGTTTGTAGCCATACCATAATTCATAGGGAGTTTTGAATGAGTCCTTTTTCAGTTGTACTCGGTTCAAGGTATGAACTGCAGTGCTGATAGCTTCCTTCCAGTATTTGATAGCAATGTTCTTTTCAATCATTAGGGTCCTTGCACAATCCATAATGGATCTATTTCTTCTTTCAGCTATCCCATTTTGTTCTGGAGTTCCTGGTGCTGAAACTTGTCTTTTAATTCCTCTTTCAATGCAGAAGTTATTGAACTCATGTGAAATGAATTCACCACCTCTGTCTGACCTTAAGCATTTCAATCTTTTCCCTATTTCTTTTTCTACTCTTGCCAAGTACCATTTGAATTTCTCAAAAGCTTCTGATTTATTCCTTAGATACATAACAGTCATCATTCTTGAGTAATCATCAACAAAAAGAATGAAGAACTTTTCTCCAGTACAACTTTCAATTCCAATGGGTCCACATAAATCAGTATGCACAATTTCTAATATATCTTCAGACTGATAGCTTTTACTTTTAAAACTAGTCTTTCCCATTTTTCCAATCTGACAATTCTTGCATAAACCGACCTCAAGTTTCTTTATATTAGGAATGCCTCTTACCTTTTTGAATTTGCTTATCTTCACCAGATTATCAAAATTGACATGACACAACCTCTTATGCCATAACCAACTTTCTTCAATTTGAGCAATAAAACATGAGCATTCACCAAGTTCTAGGTAGAACAAGTTACCTTTAGTTTGTGTGCCAGATCCTATCAGCTTTCCTCGCTCATTCAATAGTCTTGCCTTTCCATGCATGAATTCCACCTTAAATCCAGTATTGAGTAACTGTGCCACACTTAGCAAGTTATGTTTAAGACCTTCAACCCAATAGGCATTGTTGCATATAAGTTCTTTGGTTAGAGAGATTCTTCCTCTTCCTTTTATGAAACGAGGTTCATTATTACCAAACCTTACACTACCACCATCATAATCTTCAAACTGATCAAACTTAGTTTTATCACCAGTCATATGATGAGAGCAACCACTGTCTATAATCCATGTATCATTCATACTTATATGAGAGATAAGAGCCATTTTATCTTCCTCATCACTATCAGAATCATCTTTCACAGCAATATAAACAATTTCATCTTCACTATTATCAGAATCCTTAGAATTTTCAGCCATAAAACATGATTTCTTACCTTTGTTCTTGAATGTTTTGTGATCTTTCTTTCTATTCCATTTATGACCCTTCTTTTCATCATTGTTCTGCTTGTTTGGGCACCTAGCTGCAATATGACCAATTTCTTCACATGAAAAACAGATTAGAGGAACTTTACCTTTATATTTTCCTCTGCCTCTGGAGTATTTCTTTGCCAGTAGAGCTTCAATTACTTCAAGATCACTGTCTGAACTTTGGTCTGATTGATCATCACTTTCTGACTCTGATTTCTTTTTGCCTTTATCTTTGAGTGAAAGTTTGGCCTCAAATGCTGATTCAGTGTTTTTGGAAGCTGGAACATAGTTGTCAAAATTGTCTAGTTCAAATGCGGTTAGTCTTCCAACTATAGCCTCCAAATTGATATTATGATTTGCTTCACACCTTCTTTCTTGAATTGCAGAAACTCTGATTGCATAGATGGGAAGCAAGGTTCTGAGAACTTTGCTTATAACCGTCTCTTCTTTGATATCACCTCCAGATGCCCTGATTGCACTGACACATGCTTTGATTCTATCAACATATTTTGCAATGTTTTCATCCTCTCTCATTCTCATTTGGTCAAATTGTCCTCTTAGACTTTCTGCTTTTGCTCTTTTCACATTGTCATCTCCTCCATAGATTTCTTTCAGCTTGTTCCACATGTCAAAAGCAGTTTGGCAATCCTTGATATCATCAAATTCTTCATAGCTTAGTGCAGATGCAATGTCTATCATCATATTGTTATGAGTCTTCTTTTCAGCAATATCATTGACAAATAATGTGCCGGAAGGTTCTTTGTATTTTTCATCAAGATATTTCAGTCCTGTATCACCAATAGTAGCCAAATGAAGTTTCATCAATCCTTGCCATGCAGAGAAGTTATTTTTGTTGAGTCTTGGAATTTCTCTCTTGTAAGACATCTTGATCTTTGGCTTATATCCTTGAAATCTTTTCCTGCAAGCACCAATAAGCTCTGATACCAATTGTTGGAAATGAGAATGGAGTAACTGAGAGGGGAGGGGTGAATCAGTTACTACAAAAACTTTTCCCACAAGTCCTTTAAGATGTCAAAGGAAATACTCATTGCTGATACTCATATAATCAAACTGAAAACACAAGAAACAAGAGACAAGAGACACCAGATTTAACGTGGAAACCCAATATGGGAAAAACCACCAATGTAACTAGTTACTGTTTTTCACTCTTCTGAAGTGAGCCCTGTTAGGAGCCAACCTTGTTAAAGGTTACAAAACACACTGTTAGGTGCGACCTTGTTAGAAAATTTAATCACCCTACTAGGAGTGGCCTTGCTAGAGGTCTTTAGATCAATTCAACTGAATTGCCACCTTGTTAGAGGATTTTACAAAAGGCTGTTAAACCCACTCTGTTAAGAGATTTGAAAACACTGTTACAATTGTTAGAAAGTAACAATGAGTGATCTGAAATAAATACAACTTATCTTTGCTGATACAGATCTCTATTCTGTTCCTCTAGATCCTATATGATCAAATGCAACTCTGCATCTCTGATCCTTCAAAAATTTGCTCTGACCTTCCTTATAATTTGCATATTAGATATTCAATCATATCTGCTAGCTTTTTCACATTCATACTTCCATACTTGAATTCGCAACTTGATCCTTCATATATACCTTTCAGATTATCAAGTTGGCTCAAATACAAGTTACAATTATAAATAATTGTGCTATAAGTCGGCTTCATACATTACATAAAGTAATTAACTTTAATTACTTAACCTTCGAGAAATCCTTCGCTGGCCGACTTAACTCGGTAAATACTGCACAGAAAATAATTCCTATGGTAACCGACTGAGCTCGATTAATACAGAGAATTTTGTGAAATCCTTCAGTCGCCGAGTGAACTCGATAAACACCGATTTCTCCGACTTTCCTTTGATGACCGAGTGAGCTCGGTTAACACTGTCTGCTACTTTTCTTTGATGACCGAGTGAGCTCGGTTAACACTGTCTGCTACTTTTCTTTGATGACCGAGTGAGCTCGGTTAACATTGTCTGCTACTTTTCTTCGATGACCGAGTGAGCTCGGTTAACACTGTCTGCTACTTTTCTTCGATGACTGAGTGAGCTCGGTTAACATTGTCTGCTACTTTTCTTCGATGACCGAGTGAGCTTGGTTAACACTGTCTGATGACTGATATGACATTTGTGTAACATCAAAGACAATCATGCAATTATCAATTGTATCCAACAATTTGATGCTTTATATTTTTGCAAATTGATTTGACAATAAGTTGCAAGTTTTAAGTTATAACATAATCTTATGGATGCGTGCAAGATGGAAAATGCTTTATAGGTTCACTAAGCTATGAAAAGTTTTATTTGTACATCTAGACCTTGGATAATTGATTCACTCCCCTTCTTAGTTATTCTAAAGAATTCCAATTGTTACTGGTGGTTTTTCCCAAATTGGGTTTCCATGTTAAATCATTGTGTCATGTGTACTGATGAATGTGTTATGTTTTATGCTTTACATTTCTGCATGATAGTTTACCAATAACATATCAGTTTTGGTTAACTCACAATGATTGCATGCTTGATTAAGAAAGTTTAATGGGTTCAGTAAATTATAAAAGTTTTATTTGGACATCTGGACCTTGAATAACATATTCACACCCACCCTACCCGTCCCCCTCTCAGTTATTCTAAAGAATTCCAACAATTTGTATTAGAGTATAGTTGCTTAAGAGGATTAGTTTCAAGGTACTAGAAGCATAAAGATCAAGATGTCAAAAAGAGAGGTACCCAAGCTAAATAGAGATTACTTTTCTGCTTGAAAATCTTTGATGAAGCTTCACCTTGGAGGACTTGAAGACTATGCACAAACTTCCATTACAACATAATATGTTGATCTAGTAGGAGTCCTAACTATTGAATATTTGAAGAAAAATAAAGAGCACAATCAGGTGATGTTGGAGATTTCCTCTACCTTGAGCTATGCTAAGTTTGATGATATCAAAGACCTCAAAACTACAAAGTAGATGTGGAACTCACTGAACACCATCTATGGTGGAGACAAAAATGTTCAAAGAGCCAAGTCAAAGAGCCTCAAAGGTAAGTTTGATGACATGATAATAGAAGAAGTTGAAAACATTGCTCAATATGTTACTAGAATAAAAGAAGTTGTTAGTGCTATAAAAGGTGCAATTGGTAAAATAGATGATGAAACTGTGATGACTAAAGTCTTGAGAATATTGTTACCTATATATGCCATTAGAGTGTCTACAATTCAAGAGTTAAGATGTATGCTAGGAAATGATCTAACCCTTGAACGTATAGTAGGTAGGCTCACAACATTTGAGCTATCTAATTTAGACAACTATAGACTAGAGAGTATTGAATCAACTTTCAAAGCCAAATTGTTACTAAAGGATTCTGAGGAGATAAAGCCCAAGAAGAAGAAAATAAAGATAAAGTATGCATCCAGTGATAGCAGTGCAGATGAGGAAGACATTGAATAGTTGGAAGCATTGCTAGCAAGAAGATTCCATAAAGGAAAAGGTAAATTCAAAGGTAAGTAGCCTATCATTTGATTTAATTGCAATGAATTTGGTCATATTGTAGCAAGACGTATATAGGAGAAGAACTCTAGAGAAGGGAACAAGTACAAAAACAAAAGAGAAGATGATGGAAGAGACTACAAGAGATAAAGGCAAGAAGTCATGCTATATTGCTAATGAAAACAACTTTGATAAAAATGATGATGAAGTGGTATATGTTGCAATGAAGGATGAATCAATTGAGGATGAGGCTACTGCACTTATGAATTGTGTGAACAAGAATGACAAATGGATCATTGATAGTAGATGTTCACATCACATGACTAGAGACAAAAGTATGTTCATTACCTTTACTAGTTGTGATGGAAATATTGTAAGATTTGGTAATGATGCACCATGTTCAATAAAAGGAAAAAGGTCTATTAAGCTTACAAATAAGATTTCATATGAAAATACTTATTATGTTGAAGGATATAATTATAATTTATTAAGTGAGTCACAGTTGAACAATTTGGGGTGCAAAGTTGAATTTGAAAACAAATAAGCTAAGATATATGATACAAATGGAAATTTGATTAGAAAAGGTGATCACACTAGGCATAATTTATTCTATTTGGATATAGAAGATGCTACTTGTTTTATTACAAAATTTGATGATGTATGGCTTTGACATAAGAGATTATGTCATTTTAACTTTGATAATCTGATTATTATAAGTAACATGAAAAGAGTTAGAGGTTTGCCTACATTGAAGAAACCAAAAAACATAATGTGCAAACAATGTTAGCTAGGCAGGATGACAAAGTCAAGCTTTAAAAGAAAATCTTATACCTTTAAGAAAATACTTGAAATTTTTCATACTAACTTGTGTAGACCTATTGAATTGCAAAGCTACAAAGGAGACAGGTATATAATGTTGCTTGTTGATGATTACTCTAGAATGATGGCTTCCATGTTTCTAAGAAAAAAATCAAATTCTTTTCAAATATTGAAATGACACTTAGCAAGAGTTGAAAAAGAAATAGACAAGAGCTTGAAATGCTTGAAATTAGATAGAGGAGGTGAATTCATTTCACATGAATTTGAAGTGTTCTACAATGACAAAGGAATTAAAAGTCAAACATTAGCACCAAGGACTCCCCCACAAAATGGAATTGTTGAAAGAAGATATAAATCTATAATGGACTATGCCAGAATACTAATGATGGAGAAAAATGGTACCCTAAAATACTAAAGAGAAGTTATAAGTACTGCAGTATACACTCTAAACCATGTGCAAGTAAAGAAAGGTACTCACTCAACACCTTTTCAACTATGGTATTGTCATCCACCCAATGTGAAATATTTTAAGGTATTTGGAAGAAAATGCTATATTCTCAAAGATGTTAGAAGTGGAAAGTTTGATGCGAAAAGCAGAGAAGGTATATTCCTTGGTTACTCCACAAGAAGTAAAGCTTATAAGTGTTTAATTAATAACACTAAAAAAATTGTGGAAAGTGTAAATGTGAATTTTGATGAGTTTATAAAAGCACATGAAGCCAAATCTACCAAAGAACCAAAAGATTGCAAGACATTTGTGTACTACTATAAAGGAATGCCTACTGAAGAAGATGTCACAAATCATGCAGCAAATCAAATGAAAGTTTCAACAACTACTGAGTCAAATCTTGTGAATGCCAAGTTTCATTTAGATGTCGAGTTGCAGAATGAGGAGAATGCACAATCTGACTCTAAGATTAGCAAACATGGAAGAGATGTTGAAATACTTGACAGAGATGCACCTAGCGATGCCAAAGCTAAGAGATAGAATGCAGCCACAAGAATTGAGCCTAGACTATCCAAATATGTCAAAAGACACCATCCTATAGACCAAATCATTGGAGACAAAGATGCAAAACCAATGACAAGAAATAGATTGAGAGGTGAATCATGTTTGTTGAGCATGAAGGAACCTAAGATAGTAAAAGATGCATTGGAAGATGATGATTCGTACAAGGCTATGGAAGAAGAAATTAAATAGATAGAAAAGGACAAGACTTGGAGCTTGGTTCTTAAACCAAAGGACAAGAATGTGATTGGCACAAAATGGGTATTTAGGAATCAGCCAGATGAGAATGGTGAAGTAATCATAAATAAAGCAGGACTAGTTTGCAAAGGGTATGCAAAAGAAGAAGGAATTGACTATACTGAAACCATTTCCCCTATTGCAAGAATGGAAAGAGTAAGAAATTTTCTTGCTTATGTTGCTTACAAAGGATTCAAAGTTTACCAGATGGATGTCAAGTCTACATTTCTGAATGAAATATTAGAAGAGGTTTACATAGAACAACCAAAAGGAGTTGTGGAAAAAAACAATAAAAACATGGTATGCAAGTTGTACAAAGCCCTGTATGGATTGAAACAAGCACCAAGAGAATGGTATGAGAGACTTCATACTTATCTTGTTAAGATTGGATTTGAACGAACATATGATAACAACAATTTTTACATGAAGAAAGATGAAGAAAAAGGTATACTATTACCTAAAATTTTTGTTGATGACATTATATTTGGAGGACAAGATGCTTTGTGTAAAGATTTTGCAAATCAAATGAACCAAGAGTTTGAGATGTCAATGTTTGGAGAGATTAAATTCTTTGTGGGACTACAAGTATATCAAATGAAGTATGGTATATACATTACTTAGTCAAAATATGTCAAGGAAATTTTGAAGACATTTGGACTTGAGGACTTAAAAGTAGTAAGTACACCTATGGTAACAACACTCAAGCTATCAAAGAATGATGAATCAACTAAGGTTAATCAAACATTATATAGATCCATGATTGGCCAATTGCAATATGTAGTACATAGTAGACCTTATATTGCATTAGCTATCAGAATAGTTGCTAGATTCTCTACTAACTCGAGAGAAAATCACCTGATGGTAGTAAAAAGGATAATGAGATACTTAAAGGGAACAAAAGAATATGGCTTATACTATAAGAAGAATAAAAAATTTGAACTGAAAGCCTACACTAATGCTGACTGGGCTAGAAATATTGATGATAGGAAGAGAACTAGTGGAGGAGGATTTTCCTTAGGTAGAAGACTTGTTACATGGAAAAGCAAGAAGTACAGTTGTACTTCACAATCTACTGTTGAAGTAGAATATGTTGTTGCTGCTATTAATTGCACAAATATTGTATGGATCAAATAGCTACTAAAAGGAATAAAGGAAGAAATCACTAAACTAGTGACACTTTATTGTGATAATACAAGTTCTATAAATATATCAAAGAATCCTATTATGGATACAAAGACAAAGCATGTTTCAATAAAGTACCATTATGTAAGGGAGTTGGTTCAAGAAAAAGAGGTGAAGATGGAATATATCAACACAAAAGAGCAAATTGCGAATATTTTCACCAAAGCATTACCTCAGGCTGCTTATGAGTATCTAAGAGGTAAATTAGGGGTGATACCCATTATCAAAGGCTATGTATAAGATAGAGGGAGTATCGTGTATCAAACAAGCTAACATGCACTACATACAAACTGATGTAGTGGATCTTACTTTAGAAAGTTGCCTAAAGTAATCATAGAACTAGAAATTCAAATTAGTCAAAAGCAAGGAGATAGAGGGAGATAATTGAAGAGCCTACAAAATTTTATGTCTACATATACATTAAGATGCCAAGTGTTGAGCACATGTCTTTGGCATTGTTGTCAAAGAGGGAGAATGTTCAGTAAATTGATAAAGTGCATATTGATCATGATGAAGATTATCAAAGAAGAAAATCAAGTCAGAGGGAGAGTAAAAGAATAACAATGAAGAGAAGATCAGAAGAATGAAAGAAAGAAAGAGGGAGATATTTTGATCCATGACAAAAGAGAATCAGATAAGTGAGATTTTGTAACCTAAGAAGGAGTTGCTGATAAAGGGAGAAGTGTTATTCACAAAATTTCTTTTGGTATTGCTTGACTGTTTAACCTAGTTAGTTTGATGTTTGACTAGTTGATTAGTTTGGTTTTCCATCAATGCCAAAGAGGGAGATTGTTGATATAGAATTGAAAAGATCATTTCAGTTACAAACATTGTTGTAAGAAGTATTTTAAATTATTGTTTTGTCACTATTGTCAAACTTGCTATATGTTGGTAAGACAATTGCTTATATTTTTCAAGCACTATCACTTAGTTGATTGATGAAAAGGATTTGATCAACAAGATGTAACAAAAGTACCTAGAGGAAAGGTTGAGTTATGATTATGTATTGAAGTGCAAGAATCAATTAAGATAGTGATAACATAATGTATTGATGATCTACTTGGGTTACAAAATGTTTGGCTACACTTAGAGAGTTTAGATGATGAAGGCTAAACAAAGTTCATTTCCTAAGCTTCATCAAATTGATAGAAGGTGCCAAGTAAAGATAGTACAAGACAAGAAAAAAGTTAGTTGGAATCGAGTGAAAGCATTTTCTAGTGGATGTCAAGCAAGCTAATACATGCCAAGTAATTTTAAGTATGTGTCGAGCACTAGTAAAATATAGTTGATGCAGTGTGATTTTAGAATCGAGTAACACAGTATGTGATGAGCATCAGTAAATTGATAATGCCAAGTTGCTACATTATGAAAAAGATCGAAGATTTTCCAAATAAAAGCCAACAAGTTTGTTTTCATGGAACTTGTCAATCAGGAGGAAGATAAGATTGATGAGTTGGAGGCACATAATCTTATGTAAACTATTTTAGAGGTGAATTCAAATGGATTCTAGGAGAAGTTTCTAGAGAAGACAAGATATGGGGTAGATACATTATATCCTACCTAATCCATTGAAAACCCTAATATTTTAGATGAATAATGAGTAGAAAAAAGAGTTCTAATTCCCTATATCTAGGGATGCCTAGTCATAAAGCAAAGGTGGGAAAAGAGGTTAGAAATTTATTTGGATGCAAAAATCTAACAAGGAGAAGGAAGAAGGGTTTGCTTCGTCAAGTGAACTAAGTAAAGAAGTCTACAGTGGTGAAGTAAGCAAGAAGGTTTAATGAAGATGAATGCTTGAAGGGTCAAAAATCTATCACAACTAAAAAAGATTTGAAGCCAAGAAGAATTAAGGACTGAATAGTGATCTATAATCTACAGGTAAGGTTGCAAGTTGTATCAAATCAAACTCTACTATTACTCTCTAACAATTGTATCAAATTAGGGTAAATCCTTTGGTGAAAGGTTGACTTAATAGTCATTAAAAAATCCTTTAACAGGGTGGCATTCCAAGTGAATGGCCTAAAATCCTCTAACAGGGCTCACTTTTAACAAGGTGATTAAAATTGATTAACTGGGTCACATTTAATAGTGTGTGTTGTAACCTTTAACAAGCCATCACTTCAAAAGAGTGAGAAAGGAGTAACATGTTACTAGTGGTTTTCCCAAAATTAGGTTTCTACATTAAATCATTATGCCATGTGTACTGATGAATTTGTTATGTTTTATACTTTACATTTCGGCATGATAGTTTACTAATAGCATATCAGTTTTGGTTAACTCACAATGATTGCATGCATAATTAAGAAAGTTCTATGGGTTCAATAAATTATAAAAATTTTATTTGGACATATGGACCTTGAATAACTAATTCATGCCCCCCCTACCCCCCAAGTTATTCTAAATAATTCCAACAACTATATAAGTGTGTTCCCAAGGCTAGAGAAAAGGTCCGAGATTTATTTGGCCAAATTAGTTTTTGTTCATTTTTTGAGTCAGTCCATGGATACTATGTAATTTTGTTCCATAAAGATAGAATAGAAAGTTAACAGTGTCTTGTCTAATAGAGTTATTTTTTGATAGGGGTGGTCATTGAATTGTATACAATTTCAAAGAAGTTAATACAAAATATAGAAAGCTAGTCGTTCATCCTAGATCTTGTCTCTTCTTTTATCTCCATTTTATTCTCTAATATTTAATGGAAAAGTTTACTAAATTTCAGTTGTAATTCATTTTGAATTATATTTTAGTTTACTTTTTCTAATAATCTTATGAGTTATGTAAATGCTTAATGTAAATTGAAATAGAGTTATGGTTTTAATTGAAGATTATGATAATTATGAGATCTAGAAATGAATATTAGTAATCTTTCCACAATGTGTTAAGATAGATCTAGGAGTAAATGTCTATTTCCTATGAGTTTATAGCACAACTGATGTAGCACAAGGTAGGAGAATCCCCAAAGGAGATGTCCTAACCCCCAACATATAACCACATAGTAGAAACAACACAAAGCAATAATAATGTAAGATCTGATACCAAATTAAAAATCTCTATTCATAGATATAATTGATTACATGAATAACCTTGATTGAAAGTCCTTCCAAGTTTGGGTTAAATAAAAAACAATAATTATAATATTAGTTTTGCAAGATCCCAAAAGATGCAACTTAGAAATCCAATCCCAACTAGTCTAGATCCAGAACTAGATAAGAATAACAAGAAGAATACACACTTGTACGCTTAGGTCTACTAAGCAATCCTCTAGTTCTCAAGCTCTAGCTACTAGTTGTTCCCAAAATTTTATCCTCTACCACATCCTCCTCTCCAAGATGGATGAATAATGATTAAAGACTTCACAATACCCCCTACTTATACCCAACTAAGCCACAAGTCAACCTAGTAAGCTAAAAATTAAATATCCCTTACATTAACTACATGAAGAGCCACAAGTTAGCTTCCAACATAACTTAAATACCAAATTCCACTAAAGGCTTACAATACATATTAAATAAATCAAAATTAATTACCCAAAACATAATTAGGTCCAATCAACTCCACCAAAATCCCTTATTGATGCAGGATAACCAACTACCCTAGGGTGCTCCTGCATTAGACTCCCCAGGTTCAAAAAGATTGTCTCAGTAGCTGGAAGAGCATCTTCTAGGATTCAAAACATAAATTCCAAATTGGTTCTTCACATACATGTCCTCTGAGTCTTCAACTTTTACATTCTTTCCCTTTCTATTGTTCTATTTCTTCACCTCCATCATCGATGTTCGACAAGTTTCTTGTCCATATTGATTGCTAACCCTTTCAAAATCTTCCAACTCAACTTGGCTACCAATACTCAGGTTCCTTCTATCGAACTCTTCATTCTACAAAGGAATCATGGAATGCTTACTGACACCTTTCACAATTATAAAAATATTCTTGACACAATCATGCACTACCTTGCAATCATACTACCAATGTCTACCCAACAACACATGACAATTATTCATGTTCACAATGTCACACAACACTTGATTCTTATACTACCCAATCTGGAAATCAACAAAGCATTTCTCCCTTACTCCCAAAGCATACTCACCTTGCAACCAACCAATCCTATAAGGATAAGGATTTCTCACTCATCTCAAACCAAGTTTCTGAAACATCTCCTCATCAACAAGGTTATTAGTACTACTACCATCCATAATCACCTTGTAGAATTTACCACCAGAATTACAACAAGTCCTAGACAAACTAGTCCTCTAATAAGAATGCAATGTTCTTTGACCAACTAGAGCTCACCAAGCCAATAAAATCTCTCCTTACTTAGGTTCATGATCTTAAACCTCATTCATAGTAGAAACTTTTCTGTTACTAGCCTTGTGCCGACACTCATAAGATCTATTTACTTCTTCATGACATCTGAAAAAAATACCCTTAAACTCACCCCTACTTGTCCTTCTTTTCTACTAAAGAGGTTTTGGTTCATATTTTGCGCTTGGTTTAGCCTTTGTCAAGTAGTCTTGCTTCTCCTTCCCTTAATAACTACTTTGATTCTTCCCCTTCAAATTCTCTTCAGCTCTCAAAGCATACATATAAGCATCCTAAACCAAAGAAATATTTAGCATACCAATCTCATCTTGAATATTGAATCTCAAACCATTAATGTACCAAGCTACCTTCTCCTTTGACAATGCTCTATGCCCAGACTAAATAGTCAACTTGTAGAAGTCCTTGGTATAATCCTTCATAGTCATATCTTTATGCTTCATATTCTACAACTTTTGACATATCCATCAAGTTTGTTATTAATGACACACAGTTATTCAGATTTTATATAACTACCAAGCTTGTTGAATAGTTTACAGTGTTTTCCATGTAATTTAGTAGCCATCGAGTTCCATAGTTGTTTCCAAGTCCTTTGGACTAATTCTAGTGGTTACCGAGTAGATTCAGTCAATGTGAAATCTAGTAGTTCAAACCATGGATTTTAGTATATGTCAAGTATATCAATGGTTACTATGCACTGTAGTGTCTACCAAGTTTGCAATTCATGTGATGCAAAGCTAGTGTTAACCGAGCTACTTTATTCTAACCAAATGATTTAGTGTTTGTAGAGATGCACAATATCTACTGATTCACCAATGCAGACTGAGTTCAACATTACATGAAAGTGATCAGTATAGATTGAGCTTCTATGTCTACTAAGTGCATGATGATGTTGACCACTAACTATGGATGCCAAGTATTAGAACCTCACCGAGTTAGTCTTCAGAACTGGAGTATCTTCATGTGGACCGACTTTGTAATATTTCTATTAACTTGTATCATGGTTGACTTTGCATTTGAATATTTGGATTTAGGGTAAACTTTAAGAAATCCCCCTCTAGAAAAAACATATAAAATATTGGCAAATCTTTCATTATTTTTGAAAAAAAAATTATTTTTATTAGCTAATCTCTTAATTTTTTATATTAAATATTATTTATAATGGCAATTATTTTGGAATCATATTTTTTGTAGAAAATATTGGTAAATCTCAATAATAATAGGAAGTTCATGAATCACCATGGAAATTTACAAATCAAAATTGAACATTTTTACCTCATGGAATATTATGAGGATTATTAAATTATATTTTAAATCAATAGTGAAAACAAAATATTAGTGATATATCCCTAAAATAACTAATAATTATGATAATTATTAGTGAATTAATTTTAATTTCTGGTGAATCAAATCTAATCATGTATTGGATATTTTGGCAAATCTTAGAATTTAATCTATTTAATAAAATAAGTTATTGAATTATTTCAAACATTTTAGAATTAAATTTTATAAAAGTGTGGTGATTTAGGTTGCCTTAAATACTAAATTTTAGCCAAATTACTTGCCAAAATTTTATGAAATTAGCCAATTGGCAAATATTAGCCACTAAAAAATACCTTGTTTGGATTGGTATATATATGTAATGTCTTGTACCATATCATAGGGAATATGAGTACGCATGCATGTAATATGAATGTGATGCAAAAAGTTCAAATTATGAATGTAGTAGATAAAAATTGACTTGTAAAGGCCATAACAATATAAGGAGTTGCAGAGACATATCTATCACAAAAAGGTGATTAGTACACTAAGGAATTTCTATTAGTAAACTCAGTTGCAAATTAGAGATCTACTACTTCATCCTAATAGGAGAACCAATCAAAATCTTTTAACAAGGTAGACCTAACAGTCTTTCATAAATCTCTTTATGAAGTGTATACTTCATTGTATGTTTGAAAATTCTCTTACAAGGTGAACCTAATAGTCCTAATTGTTCATAGTAGGGTAGATCATTAGAAGTGATATATCAATGTAAGCCTTAATAGGCCAACTTTATGCCACAATACTAACCTTTGTGGGTATCATCCTCACCCTAGTTTTACTTTCAATTAGGAAGATTTATGGGTCACCAAATATTTGTGTTCAAGTGTTATGAATGCTTTCATGTTTTTAGTTGCTCATGCATGCAATTAGATAAGATGTGATGAATCAAGTGCTAATTGGATTATTAAAATTGTTAAAGTTTTAGAAGTTACTGATTCACCCCTCCCCTCTTAGTAACATAGCATTGTCTTGAATATTTCCAACAATTGGTATCAAAGCTTTTTGATTAATAACTTGAGCAAAGATCTAGGATATGGAGATATTTAGACTTGACAAAGCTATTGACAATAAAAAGCTGGATCTCAAAATGGCCATTGTCCAAATCAAAAAATCTAAGGAGCAACTTTCCCAATCCCTAAAAATAACAAAGGAACATGCAAATCAAATGAATGATCATCTCTACATTGAAGAAAGAATTGAAGACTTTCACCCATCAAGCAACTTACATGAAGTAAATGATGCAATCAAGGAACTCGTAGAAAAGAATGGTTCCCTACAAGAATAAGTAAGAAAGCTAAAAAGAGAACAAGAGATTCAATCAGTAAGGTTATGTGAAGTCTTAGAATAGAGAAACAAGATAAAAGAAGAAATGGATGGGAGGAACAATGAGATCCAAAACTAGTCCCTTTAGTAAGAAGACCTTATTGATGAGCTCTCCAATGCAAATGACGAAATCATGAGTCTAAGATTTGAAATGTAGGAATAAAAAATGATCTAAGATCTGAAAGACAAATCAATGAAAGATTGAAGTATGATCTAAACTTTAAGAAGAAAATCAATGAGAGAATGGTGAAATCTCGAGCAGACATGGATTGACTAAATGAGAAAAACCTCTATAGGAAAAATGGAAAAGCATGAATTGGATACAAAGAAGAAGGTAAATCCTCTAAACAAGGTACTCAAAAGAATCAAAGATCTACTTGCAATCATTGTGGTAAGATAGGTCTTACACCAAACATATGGTGGAGCAATGGAAAAGAAAAATCGAATGGAAAATGCTACAATTTCAATTAGCATGGTCATAGGGCTAATGATTGCACAAAGAGAAACCAAGATTTGAAGGCAATTGTCATAATATAAGAAACATGGACACAAGACATTAAAATGCAAAACAAAGACATCGAATCCTACAAAGCAAATTGTTAAAGAAATATTTGGTTGGGACTATAGTACTTGGTGTAGATGTCACTATTGTGGAGAATTTGGACACATTAGTATGAAATCATATGAGGAAAAGAGATACGACTAAAAGATGTTTCATTTGTACATAACTTGGTCATCTTGCAAAGAATTGTATGAATACTGGTAGAATTGAACATGAGAAGAAGGCAAAAGATAATATCATCCAAAAGCTAATGGGATAGCAATGGATTCCTAAGTCTACCAAGGATATTGGTCCGAGAAATGATGGTCAAATCATTGAAGAAGTGGGTGACTCTACCATTTCTTATTAAGTTCTCAAGGAAGAACTAGAACCAGCCCATCAAAGAAGAAATTTGAATCAGTTCTAGTTAAAAGGTGAAAAAGATCCAAATCTGTATACAAGATACAAAGGGATCACTAAGAAAGATTGATATTAGTTACTACCAAGTTACCTTCTCTACCAAGTAAGGTTAGGTCATAGACTCTACCAAACAAGGTCAAGAGTAACAAAGGCACTTATGGTTACCAAGTCATAAAGATGTCACCAAGTAATCAATTCCATGTAGTGGATGATAGTCTACCAACATATCTATTTCCATACTAGGCATTAATGGAAACTTTTTATCAAAAGGCATGGAATCAAGTTCATTTCTTACTATGAATTTTCAAGTGCTATTGCAAAGAGTGATTTTCAGTGTGATCAAAATGACTTGAGTGAATCTCTTGCAAATTTTTTTTGAAGTTCTCTCAATCTACTGAGAAAAAATGGCAAGGTCAAGAAAGGATCTAACATGTTGGTTTAAGGAGTTGAATGGAAAGAGTCAAATTTCAAACTGACTCTCATGGTTGTTGAAACCATAGACCTAAGAGGAGCTCAATCCCAAATCCCTCCTAAGGTACTTCTTGTTAACAACATTTGTACTGATTTCAAATGTGTTATTCAAGAAATTGGTACTCTTTAAATTAATGAAACCCTAGGTCAATTATGTTTTAATAGAACCCTAAAACCCAAGCATCAACATCTAGAAGCCAAGGGTTGACACATATCCTCCACATGCCCTAAGAATTTCAAATCAAATGGATTAGGTTTATCCTTAGCTAGGTACATAATAGGTAGCTATGGTTAGAAAAATTGACTCTAATAACAAAGAAGATGATTCATCAAATCAATGACCTCCTCATGCTAGCCAAAGCTAAAATGAACAAAACCCTAGGTTGGGTAGAGTTGGAAAAGAAAACACTAGAAAAATGGGATGGTAGAGGTATGAAAATTAGTAGTGTTACCAATGCAGAATTGAAATTAAAAATTCATGTTATTGAGCATAAGATATATAGTTGAAGCCAACTTAACAGTGTGTCATGTGAAGCAGTGAATTTGGCATATAAAGTAGTTAAGAACAACTTATCATATGACATTTTTGACCTATTGTTGAGGAAGTTTAACAAAAACATGGAAAGTGTTAGAACATCAAAGAAAAACTTGTGGAAATTTTGTTCATTATTAACCTTCCTAGTTTTTTTATGTATAGAAGTTCTTCCCTTCTAAAGGCACTATAGTCTAGAGAAAAGATGTGACTGTGCTTTACCAAATAAATGAATATATTGTAGAAATGGCTAAGAACTTTGCTAGAATCATGGATAACTACTTCGATGTATTCAAAGAGAAAATGAATAATAGGTTTAGGATTCCAAAGAAGTTAGTTGAAGATTATAAGGATGATGTATGCTTCATGGTGGACAGTGACAAGGTTTATATCCAGGCAATTAAGCCTAGAGTTACATGGGCGAAACCTTGTGGCTATGAGGTGAACATTGATGAGATAAATGATATTATTAAAGCCCTTTTAAATGAGCTTATGATAAAGCTAAGGCCTAAATTGAGCTAGAAACAAAGCTCCCATAGGTGGTTAACAAAGGAAAGAGAAGGATAGTAAAGCTAAAATCAAGTGCACCTCTCTTGTTAACCAAGGGCAAAGGTGAGGATGTGGAAGAAGTAGAGGATGAGAAAGAATCTAAAAAAGAAGAAGAACCTTTGAAGAAAAAGGGCAAGGTGATCATCACCAAGCTTGCAAAGTCATCCACTATAGTCTTCACAAGGGGGTCATGAAAGAAAGGAGGTGACATTGTATTCGATAGACCTCCACCCACCTTCTAGGATAGGCTAAAGAAATTGGAAGAAGGAGAAAGGATAATAAATTTTAAATATTAAAATATGAGATTAGGACTGAGGAAAAGTAGAAGCAAGTTGAAGACTTGGTGCTAAATAAAATGGGTAAGTGGAAGTACTCACCATACCAAATTGCTTCTCAAGTCCCGAGTGAATTATTATAGTAGATAAAGCCAAGATGGGATTTTTCTATGCAAATAGTGAAAGAAATATATAAAAAAACCCTAAGGTAATTGCTTTTGAGAATATTAGATGCTAAGGTGAAAGTGTCATTAAAGAAAAACAAAAAAAAAGTTGAGCCTAAAGTTTAATACTTGTTTGGTTTTGATCAAAGACATTGAGCATGTTTTTAAGAATGCTACAAACTTGGAAAAATATCTATCATCTTCATAAACCAAGTGAATTTCCAATTGAAGTAAATGATGATGATGATGAAGAAGATAAGGAGAAAGATGAGGAAGAAAATGTTGAAAAAGTGATTCACTTTGATAATGAAGAAGATGAAGAGGATCAAGGTCCAAAAGCTATTAAGGAAGAAAAGCAAGATGATGAGGAGATTGATCTAGTTAAGATAGCTACAACATTCATTGCCTCACTTCCTCACTCCTCAAGCAAACCATTGACTACATCAAGTATGGAGACAACTTCAACAAGTTTGTTTCTGACTACTAGTGATACATCAGATGTCCAATCACTCTTTGCCCCAACTCAACTCAGCATATCATTGACAAAAGTGACTTCCACTTCATCCACCAAGTTATAGACTCCTTCTTCATCTAGTGAGTTAATTACTTTAGTTTTTACTTCTCTAGTTTTGGCTTCTTCAGTTTTGAGTACATCAGTGGTCAGCTCTCTAGTTTTGTCTACTTTATTTTTGGGTTCTACAATTTTAACTTCATCAATTTTGGATTCTTCAACTATTCCTATAGATATTCCATTAGTTAGTACAATATCAATTTTTACTATAAGTCTAGGTATGTCTACTATTGTTTCCACTCTCAATACAAAAGCAATAAGTGCAAGGATTGTTGAGCCTAAGGTTCAAACAAGTGCAAAATTTTTGGGGAAAGGAAAGGAGATAAAGGAAGACATAGATTTAGATAAAGAAATAGTAATTCCCAAATGGGATATTTATAGTCTTTCTATAGAAAAAATGTACACATTTGGTAAAATCCTCTAAAAAAAGGCTAAAAAGAAAAGATTAAGAGAGGAAAGAGACAAAGAGTATAAGATAATTGATGATGCCAGGAACATTTTGACCGAGGGAATAGGAATTGAGGTTGATTATTCTCAACCTATTCTATATCAACTATAAGAAGTAGTCCAAAAATTCAATGACGACACTGATGTTCAAGATAAGCTATTTGAAAAGGCTGAAAAGAAATTTAACGATAAAGTGCTAGAGCACATTGCACACCAAATAGCCATTTATCAAGTATAGCTTTCTACATTTTTTGTCAATCTTGAGGTCATGTCCTATTCAAATGTGTCATCACTTTTTGGGAAATTATGTGATGTTTCTAAGTATACAAAGGAAATAAATGACAAATTGTCCAAAATTGATATAGATCTAAACTCAAGTGCTCAAAAGCTACAACTTGACCCTAGTTCAAGCTTTGCACATTTCAAGAAAATTAGATTTTTTTAGACATGCAAGCTGAATTGAAAAGAGAAGAAGCAAGGATCTGATCAACATTGATTGACATAAAAAATATGATCCTTCCAATCATCGATTCTATGCAAAAACATATTGTATATTCAAAAACTCTGATCCATGATA
This sequence comes from Cupressus sempervirens, assembly GCA_028749045.1. Lineage (NCBI taxonomy): Eukaryota > Viridiplantae > Streptophyta > Pinopsida > Cupressales > Cupressaceae > Cupressus > Cupressus sempervirens. The sequence goes on from CM053785.1 coordinate 1,030,418,718, forward strand.
ATAATTTCTTTGCTGCAGACATATGATTGAACAATCAGCAAAGATTTAAATTGCACTACATACATGCAAGGTCTTGCAAGAAAATTGGAATAAAATCTTGGCAATCACTCTCAAGGTACATTTTGAATTCTTATCCCATTTTGGTGTCTTTATGTGAATAAGTTAGAATAAGTCTTTGGCATTACTATCAGAAAGGGGGAGAAAAGATATATTGGTTAAGACATGTACATAGAGAGATACATAGTATGGGGGAGAAATATGCTATGGTGAACTAATTTGTATATACCTTACAAAGATCAATTTTGAAAATTCTCAAAATATAGTATACTCTACCAAGCTAGTATCACATGGTGATGAACACAAGGTATTCAGTTTTGGCTAATAAGTTTTTTTGTCACTAATGCCAAGGGGGAAGATTGTTGACATATTAGTCAAGTTTTTTATTAGTGACACACACTTATTCAAAATTTGTATAGTTATTGAGCTTGTTGAATAGTTTACAATATTTTACATATAATTTAGAAGCCATCGAGTTCCATAGTTGCTACTTAGTCCTTTGGACTAATTCCAGTGGTTATCGAGAAGGTTCAGTTAGTGTGAAGTCCAACAATTCAAACTATGCATTTTAGTATACACCAAGTTTATCATTGGTTACCAAGCATTGCAGTGTCTATCATGTTTATAGTTCATGTGATGCAAAGCTATTGTTAACTGAGCTACTTTATGCTAACCAAATGATTTAGTGTTTTCTGAGTTGCATAATATCTATCGAGTCACTAGTGTAGGCCAAGTTCAAGACTACTTGAAAGTGATTAGTATGGATTGAGCTTCTATGTCTATTGAGTGCATGATGATGTCAAGCATTGACTATAGCTGTCGAGTATCAGAACCTCATTGAGTCTATCTTCAGAACCCAAGTATCTCCATGTGGGCCAACTTTTTAATATTTGTGTTAACTTGTATCATGGTTGACTTTGTCATTTGAATATTTGGATTGGTGTGTGTGTGTATATGTGTGTGTGTGTGTGTGTGTGTGTGTGTGTGTGTGTGTGTGTGTGTGTGTGTGTGTGTGTGTGTGTGTGTGTGTGTAATGTATTGTACCATATCACAAGAAATATGAGTATGTATGCATGTAATGTGAATGTGGATGTGAAAAGTTCAAATTATGAATGCAGCAGATAAAGAGTGAATTGTAAAGGACATAACAATATAAGGAGTAGTAGAGACATATCTATCACAGAAAGGTGATCAATACACTAAGGAATCTCTATCAGAAAACTTAGTTGCAAATCAAAGATCTATTGCTTCATCTTAATAAGTGAACAAGTGAAAATCCTTTAACAAGGTAGACCTAATAGTCTTTCATAAATCTCTTTACCGAGTGCATACTTTATTGTATGCTTTAAAATCCCCTTGCAAGGTGAACCTAGTAGTCCTAATGGCTCCTAATAGGGTAGATCATTAGAAGTGATCAATGTAAGCCTTAATAGGCCAAATTTATGTTGCAACACTAAAGTTTGTGGGTATCATCCCCACCCTAGATTTACTTTCAATTTGGAAGGTTTTTGGGTCACCAAATCTTTGTGTTCAAGTGTTATGAATGTTTTCATGTTTTTAGTTGCTCATGCATGCAATTAGATCAGATGTGTTGAATCATGTGCTAATTGGATTATTAAAATTGTTAAAGTTTTAGAAGTTACTGATTCACCCCTCCCTTCTCAGTAACTTAACATTGTCTTGAATATTTCCAACAACAACCTCTTAAACAAATCAAGTTCCTAATCAACAAGAATGAACTTAGCCTTCAATTTAGTTACCATCAACCTCCATCTAGTGATCTCCATTTCACCTTCCTCATCTCTATCTCTTTGCAATTCCTTCCACCAAAGAACAACATGTCCCTTCAACTTAATTTGTGCCATTTTTACTTTGAGTAGATCCTCAATATCCTCAAGCTCAAAGTAGTCTTCCAATTTACTAATCCAATCAATCAGGTATTTAGGATTGAAAGTACTTGAGAAATTAAAAACCTTCATTTATGCTCCAATTTCAACTGAGATCTCGGTCTAGCAAAATGACCATCCCTAGTTCCAATAGGTCTATCCACACAATCAGTTTTGTCCTTACCACTAGATCTAGTAACTTCAAAGTATTCACCAACTTCCTCATAGCCATTTTCAGTACCCACCAACCTAGGTATACCACCTAAAGAACTCACAATTTCAGCAATCATGTCACTCTTCATTAATGTAGTCTCATATCTAAATTCTTCTCTAATCTTCTATGAGATGATTTCTTACATAGAATCACTAAGATCATCAATTCCCTATGGTCCAATCTTCTTGGAGGCATATTCTAATTTTTTTGCAAACCTTAATCAATAGATCCACCAGTCAACTCCACAAATACCAAGTTCCTAATGCAAACTACCTCAACTTTAGTGATCCATCCACACACTTAAGAAACCTTCACTTTGATGCCACCTAATGTAGTGCAATAAAGGAGAATCCCCAAAGGAGATGTCTTAACCCCCCAAAAATAGCCAAACAAAAGAAACAACACAACAAAGCAATAATAATGGAAAATTTGATACCAAATCCTAACTCTTTATTCATAGATATATCTAATTACATGCAATATGACCATCTGTAAGGTCTTCTAGGTTAGGGCCAAATGCAAACAATTATAATATTAGCCCTACAAGATTCCACAAGATGTAACTTCCAAACCCAATCTCAACTAGTCTAGATCCACAAATGGACAAGAAAGTAGTCCTCTGATTCTCAAGCCACAACTACTAGCCCTTCCCAAAATTCTCTCCTCTACCACATAATTTTCTCTAAGATGGATGAATAATTAATAAAGACTTCACAATACCCTCTACTTATACCCAACTAAGCCATAAGTCAGTCTAGTAAGCTAAAATTTAAATATCTGTTATATTAATTAAATGTAGAGCCACAAGTCAGCCTCTAATTGAAATCAAATACCAAATACCTTTGAAGGCTTTCAATATTTAAAAAATAAATAAAAAATAATTACCAAATACCCAAATGGGTCCACTGAACTCCACCAAGATCCCTTAATCATGCAGGATAGCCAACTACCCTAGGATGCTCCTACATCACTAATAGATAAGGAATTGTTCATCCTTTGAAGGTGATCTAGCTTGGAATATATTATATGGTGAAAAAAAGTTGTGTAAATCAATAATTTAATTTTCTATTATTGATGTTTTGAAACATTAGGCTCTACTCAATTCATGGAGTTCTAGTTTTGATAGATTAGCCTTTTGTCATCGCTTTTACTTTCCTAGAATTAGAGGAATCAAGGCAATAATCTATTATTTTGGAATTCATATTAAGAGTTTGAATTTTAACTAAGGAGTGAATTCCTAGGTAAACCCACTTGAAATCTACAAATTTCAAAGTGGAGAAGTCATCAAAGTCTTGTTAGTTGGTCCTCATATTGTGTGCCTTAGAGTAGCCACTATGGTTTCTACTTAATTCCTATATTTTCTGATCTTTTAAGAGGTTGTTAAAACTTTGTGGAATAAGGAACAAGTAGTTCAATATATTCTACAATAATAGAGGAATTAAAAGACAGATGTCAGCACCAAGGACCCCTCCTCATAATGGGATAGATGAAAGAATAAACATGTCACTAATGGACTATGCAAGAATATTAGTGATGAAGGAGAATGTGTCAAAGAAATATTGGAAAGTTGTTATTACTATTGTCTATACCCTGAATAGACTACAAGTCAAAAAAGCTACTAATTCTACACCTTTTGAACTATGGTATAGCTATTCTCCTAATGTGAAGTATTTCAAAATCTTCAGAAGTAGATGCTAAACACTAAAAGATAATAGGAATGTTAAACTTGATGCAAAAAGATAAGATGGCATATTGCTAAGTTGTTTTACTGATGTAACAAGAATCTAAGGGTAGCCTTACTAGAGGTAATCTTGATTCACATAAATAACCACATAGTAGAAACACAACAAAAAAGTAAGATCTGATACCAATTCACAACACTTTTCTCATAAAATAATAGCTTACATGTAATGCACACAACTATAATGCCTTCCAAGTTAGGGAAAAAAACAACAATTACAAAAATAGTTTTGCAAGATCCCTTAAGATCCAACCCAAATAATCTTAGCTAGTTCAGATCCACTCTCTGGTAGAAACCTCAAAGGAAAATCTCAACTTGTGCTTGTAAGCTCACCAAGCAATCTCCTTATTTCCCAAGCCTTGTGCTTGCAAGCCCACCAAGCAATCTCCTTGTTTCCCAAGCCTTAGCTACTAGCCCTTCTCAAAATTTGCTCTTCTACCACATCGTCTTCTCCAAGACTGATCCCACAATCTATAATGATTCATTCCACCTGAAATGAATGCCTTAAGACTCCACAAGACCCCCTTACTTATACCCAACTAAGAAATGAGTTTTCTTAGCAATTACAAATTAAAATAAACCCTTAAATAACATATCCATGTAAGCCACAAGTAAGCTACAAAACATATTAAATACATACAACCCAAATTAAATTCCAAGGTTGGCCCATAGACAAGTTGAGCACCACTGAAATGAAGACATGTCTGAGTGTCAAAAACTACCACTGAGTATCAACAATTTATCAAGCATAATTGAGTACCTTTATTGATTGAGTTACTCAGTCAACACAACAACCAAACTAGCTGACCTCCCAAGTATATGCCAAGTTCCTTCTTTATAATAGAGTCCCTTCAATGACTGGATTACTTGGTGAATTTTGCAACTAGCATCACTAAGATTCTAGTGCATGTTGAGTTCTTCCAAGTATCCACAAGCTCCTTTTTGATAGAGTGCCCCAATTTATGTTGAGCTCCTTCGACAACCAAGCACCTCTAGGATTGTTGAGTCCATTCATCCACTGAGTTCTCAACCAAGAACTACCAAGAGCTGACCAAGTAACCTCTACCAAGAACCTCTTCTTTAACCAAGTAACACTCCAAGTACTCTCCAAAGTAACTCCTAGGTCTCCTCCCTTAAACTCTAAAGTAGCCACTAAGCAAACCCAAGATGCTCCTGCATCATTCTTCCCATGTAAATAAAAAAGTATGTCCCACACTTTGATGCCCAAAGAATGATCTGTTCCAATCTTCATGTTTACCAAAGGCTTCCATTCCAATAGGGATAAGAAAACCAAAAATAAAATCATTCACATATACATCCATCTATCAAACACAAGAATCTCAACCATCCAATCAACATGCTCACTCCTAGGAATATGCTAAAATTAATGTTTCATCATCAAATCCTAATCCACATTAGCAACTAGTGAACCCACACTAGTAGCAACAAACTCTACATGAAAATATGTAGTTTTCTATCAACACATGCCAAACTCACAATACCAATGGTCTTATTTCTCACATCAAGATACTTTTTAGTATACAACTTAGTAACTTGATCCTCCACGATCAAGCACCTAACAATTTCTATGTTAGACTCAAACATGTGATCATGAAAATGAATATCCATCCAAAAATCAGCAAGGTTAAGAATATCCTCAGCAACAACCTTAAGTTTCTCTACAAGTTCTATATTAGACTCCACAAACTGATCAACAACACCAACCTCTTCCACATCGACCTTGCTATCTCATCTTCTCTCCCAAAAAAGTCTTCTAATTATCTAGAAAGCTCTCTTCTAGATTAGTAGACTTCAACTCCAAAAAAAATATGGAATCCCCTCCTTATTCCATACTTAACTTTATCATCCAAACTAGTTATAATTTTCTTCTGCACCACATCATTATGATTTGGAATCGTCCTAAGGTCCACTATTCTTGGAGACATTTCCTGAGATCTTTGCAAACCCTCTACAAAAAATCCTTCCCATGCACCTTGTGACAAACCTAAAATCTTTCCAAGTTAGATTGTAGCCTACCACCTCACAAAAACAACCAAGAAAAATTCATAAGTCTAGGAACATAGATCTATAATACACATCAAAAAACTCCTTTTGATCATGCTCCAACAAGATCAACCTTCCATCTTTGTATCCATCGATCCATTTGCAAGTCTTCTACAATTGCAAGTCAAAACCATGATTCACCACCTCATAATCAAGTTATCTAGGAATCTAGAAAGAATAATCCACCACAAGATTAAGATCTTCTCTAATCAACTTCTCCCAACCTAAGGTCCTATGCAAACTACCTCAAATTTGGGGTTTGATCTACATGCTCAAGAACCACTATGCTTTGATACCATCTGATGCAATTGAATAATATGAGGGTACCCCTACTAGAGATAATGTATATTCCTATAAATAACAACACAACAAAAACACAACAAAAAAGAAAGATTTGATACCAATTTACAACTCTTTGTACATAAAATAACTATTTACATACAATTTGCATGGTTGTAAGGCTCTCTTGGTTAGGGCCATATACAATAGCAATTACAAAAATAGTTTTGTATGATCCCTCAAGATCCAACTCAAATACTAGCTAGTCTAGATCCACACTCTGGTTGAAACCTCCAACAAAAATCTCAACTTGTGCTTGCAAGCCCACCAAGAAATCTCCTTATTTCCCAAGCCTTAGCTACTAGACCTTCTCAAAATTTTCTCTTCTACCACATCTTATTCTCCAAGCTAGATCCAAAAATCCATAATGATTCAATCCACCTAATATGAATTCCTTAAGACTCCATGTAACCCCCTTACTTATACCCAATTACGCTACAAGTTAGCCTAGCAATTACAAATTAAAATAAAACCTTAGTTTAAATTCCCATGCAATCCAAAATTTGGATGCAACATATATTAACTACATACAAACCAAATTAAATGCCAAGGTCAGCTCATAGACAACTTGAGCAATATGGAAATTGTTGGTGTTTTAATAACTACTAAGCAACAAAAAGCTCAATACCAAAATGACATCACTCATACAATCTAAGGATTAGCCAATTCCTATTGATAATTATATGTGTAAACCATTTGGACCCAACTTCAACAAAACCAAGGGTGGTTTTCTACTCTTTAGGCTCTGCAAAACTAGGGTGGGTATACCCAGGGATGATTAAAGACTGGGAGACATTGTATGAGGATTATTTTAGTTTCATTCTGATTCTCATCTCAAAGCCTCAAATACATGTGTAATTCATGAAAATTTTCTAAACACATCCCATATAATAGATCTTGCCAAAATTCTTCTATAGGCCTACATGTGTTCTCGGCAATAGTGGCTAATTGAAGTTAAAACATTCTCTGCAAACAAGTACTGGCCAACTTTGAAGATCTTTAGGAAATAAAAGTAAAATTGATTATAATTTTTCATTTCAAAACCATTTATTGCTCATTTCTCTTCCAATTGAATCAATTTGACCAGTGCCTAATCCATTAGGGTTCAGAGTCTACTACAAATCCTCAGATCTAATTTGTTACCTTACAACAAATATTATTAGCAATTCTTATCAGAATTCATTATTCAAAAATCATTTTTACTACTATAGTAACCTTATCAAATTCATTAGAGCTTTTACTTAATCCATTGAACTAATAGTAGTGATGAATAGAAATACAACCTAAATTGATTGCATTCAATTGCACAAGCCTTTTACTCATACAATATCAAAGTAACCAAGTAATCAAAAGGAGACAAACTTCAAAAAGAACTGATATGGGGATAGCTCATAATTTGTATTCATTTTCTTTGAAAATTGTATACAGTTGTAGTAAACTCAGAATGACCTTAAGAAGAAACACAGAGATCATTCTATATTCATGTATTCTCAAGAACTTTCAGAGAAAATTTATCACAAACTTGCTTAAATATTGGACCAAGAACAAACTAAGTATATCACCTAGAAACGATAGAAATTAGACCCTTTCTCTAGCCCTGGAATCTCACTTATATAGTGTGAGATGCAAGAAGCTTCGAGCTAAGAGAAAATGATAGGTGTCCTTTACAAGAAATATTTACATACACCTCTCACAAAATGAGAAAAATGCAAGCAATAGAAGATATCCAAGTCAAAACATTCCTTTTGGTGGGTCAACTTCTGTCACATCTTCTAATGTTGCTAAGTTGGCTATTATTCTAATCCCTCTTTGTATGCAACTACCAAATTAGCCAATGATGAAGTTTGTTCTGATGATGGCACATTAACCTCCAACTGTGGGTTTTCACCATCTTTATAATGTATGGTGGGAGTAACTTCTACCTTTTTCTCTTCTTCGGTTGTATTAGCATCCTGTGGTCCTGGGCCTACAACTGAAAGTGACTAATTATTCTTGTCTTCTTCTTCCAGTTGGCTTGAGTAGTGATGGTGTTAATGATTTGGATCTCCTCACCCTATACTTCATCACTATCATTTTTATCTTCATCAAACTGTTCACTAGGAGCCATTTCTACCATCCACTTATTAAACAATGTGTCATCTGGCCAATTGAATTATAAAATATCTCTCTCTCTCTTTAACAGATACTCAACTTCATTATTAATAGCAAAAAATTCTTGTTTTAAAGAATCAAATAATATTTCGGCCCTCACCATTTCTTCCATTGTAGTAGCCCACCATGCATGCCCTATTTCATTTATAATTCTATTCATCCTTAAACAAAAAATATCATTAAGTTCCTTCACCCATTCATCTTTGTTTTTCAAATTATTGTTTTTGTCTAGGGCATGAGGAAAAAAACTAAAATTTTGGCTCTTGTATTTGTTCAAGTAGCCTATTATTATTCTCTATAAATGAATCCTTCTATTGTCAAAATCAACAAGATTAGAAACAATGTCAAAGGTTTTTTCAATTTGATCATAAGAACCCCTTATGATAGAGAAACACAAAAATGTCATTACTTTCTCCCTTCTTACCCATTTATTCACAATAGGCTTTAGAGCCTCATCATTGGCTTTCAACTCCTCCTAGATATTGATCACCCTAGCCAACTGATCATGGATTAGTGGCCATTCAACTTTTTCCCTCAAATATGTGAGAGCTTTTCTTAGTTTATCTTCATATTTAGACTCTAGCTCTACATGTAAGGTCCATAGTTTACTCTTTTCTTCTTCTAAATCCTCAGCATTGTAGCACTATGGCCTTTGGGGTGTATCTAGTATTTCTATGAGGGGGGTGGACTTGAAGGGTTCAAATGGAGGATGGGGGTATGTTATTCTTGGCTTAGTGGACTTCCCCATTAGCTTGTCTTCAAGCTCGATTCTCCTTTTTACCTCCTTATTATAGGCCTCAAGAATTGTTTCATATTTACTCTGTAATTCAAACATATCCTATTCCTCCTTCTTAGCAGTGGCCAAAAGAAACTTGGAAGAATCCACATTCTAGTGTGCTACCTGCACATGTGAGGTATTAGCAACTCTTCTCAGAATTATGCTTCCCATCAATCCTCACTCATCTGGTTGTGATGATGGGGCTCTAGATCCTCTTCTCAATGACTAGCTAACCATATCAGCTTGATCTTCAATGAATGCAGTGCCTTGAAAGTCCCCTTTATTTTGATCTTGCAAGGTCAGTTTATTTGAAATAGAACTAAAATCTAAGGCATCAACAATATCCCAATTTGACAACAATAAATTGTTAGATGCCTTCACCATTTGCCTTTCATCCTCAGGGCTTATATTCTGAAATTCTTTCATCATTTCTTCTTTTGTTTGGTTTTGGATGGGAACTTCATCCATTTTTGGATGCTCTGTTTTCAACTTTTTACATTTCTCCTCAAAAATATTCATGTTTTCCCTCCATGCAAATTGTTGAAAAGCCCTAGATTTCAAAAAACTGTCATCAACCAAAAATTGATGACTTCCCTATTCTAACATAGGGTCTAATTCCCTACCTCTATAGCCAGTTATTGTTAGGTTTATACTTGGGATGGTAGGTTCTAGAGGATTACTTTCATCGAATTCTAATTGAGTAATAAAAATTCCTCCTTGTGATCCCATCTGCTCAATTTGCTCACTTGGGAGCTATTCTTCTCCAATCCTCAAAAGCAATTGAGTGGGTGAATATTCCTCAACTTGAGGCCTCTCTTCTCTCATTACCTTTTGCCTCTTGGGACTAGGCTCATCAGGTCTCTCCTTTAGGGTTGTACTAGTGGATTTGATTATTTTCTTGCCCTTATCTATAGGAGCCCTTTTCTTTTGAATTATAGTATAACTAGGCTTCTTCTATACAATTATTTGACTAGCTCCTACATTAGGAGTGAAAGCCAACCTCCTCATGAATTCTCTGGCTTTGTCAGGATAAGAATTAATAAAAAATTATTTCTTGTCATACATAGCTTCCATTATTTCAAAGAACTTATTCATGAGCTTATTTATTCTATCAACCTTTGTATTAGCATTATCTAAAGGACTATATTTCTGATTAAAACAATGAGTAAATTCTAGGACCTAAGAGTAAACTCTACATTTTACTTTTTTAGTTTCTTGTTCCTGTAATGAGAATTCATTCCTTATAATGTCCTCCAGTTAATATGAATCATGTTTGACCTATCCTAGCTTAATCCTATGCCACAAGGTCTGATTGAAAAATCCCTCAGAATCACAAAAATGGGGATGGGAGATAGCCATCATAAACTGATCCAAAATTTTATGCAAAAAAGACCCAACCCCCTTTGGTAATCACAAACTAATGGGCCACTATGCAAGTAGGGAAAATTGACCCTAGTTTCCTCTTCAATAGAAACATTTCTTCTACTCCTCCTAGTTGCCACAAAACTTCAGCCATTCCTACCTTGAAAGGTACTTGGTAAGGCAAGACATAAGGACTCCCTTTAAAACCATAAATTCTCAAAATACTAGAAATAGAGTAAGGGATGATATCTCCCTAATTATGTGAAACTTTCAAATTATGGGGGCTATCCATAGGCCTGATGAGACTCATTAGTACCTTAGGAATTCGGGGATTGTCACTCAATATGAGGCATCTCATTTTAGAAGCAAAATACCTATCAAATTTGACAAAACTGGCATTATTTGCATCCTAGGTCATATCTGTGCTCCACAACTAGACTGGTAATACTTCCCCATTTTCCTCTCTATTCAATTCCATCTCATTACCAAAATATGTCACCCCTTTGAATAAGAACATATGCATTGATAGAGAATAGTGGCCAAAAGTTTTCTTCACTTTGCCTTTAGCAATTGCAACTAAACCAATGTGAATTTCTTCAACCAAAAAGGAGGCAAAATCAAAGATAACATCTAGAACAAAAGAAGCAATTTGAACCATCATATACATAAGGCCAATGGGCATGAAATCTTGCTCATCTTCACCAAAAACATGGCACAGGGTCCTGCATATCTCTACAGCCTGGGAAGTGAAAAGACTCTACTTGAAAGGTTCTTTAGAGGCTACAGTAATTATTAGCAGAGGTCCTATAGTACCAATGTGTGCCCTGAGTGCACCTCCCTTAATTACATCTCTCTTTTCTTTGTATTCATTCTCTAATTCTGGAAAATTGATTGGCACATGGTAATCTGATAATGGTTCTAGGTGAAAAACCTCTCTAATTTCTTCAGGGCTAATTGAGACCAGAGGCACACCATCATTTCTTCTCACAACCATAATAGCTTGGTCATAAATCTTGGCAATGGTTTCAAGAAAATCATAATCAAAATCCAAATATTAGCATGAGGGTGAAATAACTTCCTTTCTAAAAACCAGTTTTTAAACAAGACAAGACTAGTTTGAGTAGTGATTGCATCCCTAACCTAGTTCCCCTTGTCATATAAGCCATCAAAAATTTTCAGCCCAGGGTTTAAGGAAATTAACCTTTTAACTTGTGTAGGCTCTGTAGTGGATTCTGGGAGTAACTCTAACAAATTATCATGGACATTCCTATCCATATAATTAACTTGCCTAGAGAATGCTTTCTTAGGAGGCATCTTGATCATAATAATAGGAATTGGAATTTCATAGAGGTTACATACAAGTACTTACTTGACTTGCTAGACTTATTCTTCTTTGGACTTCTATAGTTGCTCTTGAACAAATGAGGAATCACTTCATGTCTTTTCCAAGCTTAACACAATATGATCAACAGGTTCTTATGCTTAGAAAACATGAAATCTTTGTTTGTGTGGGACTAGAATTAATGAAAATCTCTTGTATTATACTCTATTTCTCCCACAAGAGAAGCTTTCATTCACACTAAATGTGTAGAATAGAAAAATAGAGTAACATTGTACTTCCTTTTAAATTTGCGCCATTGATCCTTGAAAAATCCTACAATCCAGGAATGAAAACTAGGCTAACTCAATGTTCTTGTTAGCATGTTGGTAGTCAAACCAATAAACTACCTCCATCTATACCTTTCCTTCAATGCTGGCATTTCAAACTAGGTCCATGGATGACCAAGGACACATGTCATCAACTCACTAACTCACTATACATAAATTTCGAACACATTTCCATAGCGAGCTAGCAATAAGAATTATTTTGCTTTGATCATGTGGCAAATATTTGAAATGACTTTTAAGAAAACAATGGTGGGTCCCTCGCTCGCTAACTTGCTATACATAATCTTCGCACATCTCTTCATAGCGAGTTAGCAAGTATCGTTGATCCATGCATGATCTGATGATCTGAATTCTTCATATGTTTTATACATGGGGAGTGGGTCTAGGTACTACTATCACTAATCTGGCTCAATAGGCTAGCACACATATGTATTTTTTACTCTCTTACTGACATCACATGTTCTTTCCCTTTCCATCTTCATGACTTTCAAGTGGGTCACTACATCACTACCAAAAAAAATACTATCTAGCTAGCGATATAGCGAGTTCTGACAGATCCAAATTTTCTACCTTATAGATGCTCAGTAGGATGCCACCATGTAATTTGATCTGCACAATTTAGCTTTATCATGTCACTCATTCAGGGCCCACCTTTGAGGATTTTCTATTACATCACCACTTTCCAACCAATCACTACATTGCTACTGGTGAAATTACCATCTGGCTAGCGATATAGTGACCTCTCAGTAAACATTAAAACTGACATTGGGAAATAAAACTCTGAGTGACACAACTTGCAAATAAATAAAAGAAAATCTTGTACAATATTTTCCTTAGGATCCTCAAAATCATTCCTTGTTATAAAAGAATGCTATCTTTTGTCATGTCTGGGCCTTCGCTATGATGCTACTAGAAAATTGACATTATTCTAGCTAGTGATATAGCAACCTTCAATGGATTCTCAATTCTGGTGATAGAAAACAAGAACACATTGATTGCAAATTTACCAATTAATACTAGTGTCAAAAAAGGTAGTTGTGCATATTTATAAGTCTACATGGAATTTTTTGTAGTCACATCAACCTTTAAAAGAGCACCACCTTTTGCAAAATCTGGGCATTTTCTATGTAGCCATCGGTAAGTCGCATGGATTTTCTAATAGTGCCTTAGTGAATCGCTAGAGAAACTTGGACTCTGGTGACACCATTTATGGGTTTCTTCACATGTGTTTATTCTTAAAACTAACAAGCCTAGGACATAGCATGTGGCCATAATGTCTTCATTTTAACACTATTCTCGGTGCCAAACTTCATTTTTCAATATTAAAGACACAGTTATCTGATGGTTGCTACCTCGCTCAGCATAACATTTGAGCATCTTTCTATAACAAGTATGCGACAATCGTAGATTCAAATAAGATCTGATGGTGGGATAAAACCTCTTTCAAAAGGGCTAAACAATGACCTCAAAATGGGTGGGAAAAGAATATTCACTTATCCCCCCTTTTTTTAAAAAAAAGTTTGTGCCAGGGAATTTTTAAATGGAATGTGACATAGGATTTTAACAAAAAATTTCAAAGGCTAACAAATGGAAGATTTGGCTAGAAACCCTATCCACCATTAATAGATTCCAATCTAAATTTTTATACCTTGACAAAGGAAATTTTATCATGCAAAAGTTCAGATCAACAAAACCAATGACATGACTAATTGTTAGAAACCACCAACGAGCATCAATAATTCTTCAAGCATAACTGAACTCCTTTCATTAACTAAGCCACTTTGTCAACATAGAAACCAAACTAGCTATGCTCTCTAGTATATGTTGAGTTGCTCCTTCACAATCGATTCCCTTCAATGACTAAGCTACTTAGTAGTATCTCCCTTTAACCTCTCTTAGTGAAAATTTTCAACTATTTATCTATACCAACTTGATCTTTCCATTGTTCTTCTGTCAGATACCACAAAAAATTGTTATGTTGAAATCAATGAAAAACACAGTCGTAGATCTAACATATCATTAAGATAATGATTTAATCATGTTTTTGCAATGCTCCCCCATAGGAATATCATCAAAATTGATGCTTCCAATACTTCTATCTCATAATAAGGTCCAACTCTTGGTCCCACATGCAAGTGTTAAGGAATTTTAGCTAAACAAGGATACCAATGAAAAGAGAGCTAGATGGGTTACCAAAGTCATTGTATATGGAAATGATATTAAGATCACCATACTTGTGAGAGGTAGGGGATTGTGTGAGAAAATTTACTCCTCATGTGAAACACCTAAATAGGCTATCCTCTTAGTACAAGGTAAGCAAGTAGTAGAGGATGGGAATTAGAATGATTAGTTGCATGATATTACTACCTTCTTGATGGAGGGAAGACATCCCCAAGGCCTACATAGAGCCAAGAGAAGAAAATTTAGATTATAGTCTATTCCTTAGTGTTGGCTCCTAATTTACCAAAATTTGAATCACCAAGTATGTAGGGAAAGAATGCATCTATGGGTAGCTATCTCCAATAAGATACATAGTTCACCAAGAACCTAGGCCACCTATAAAGCTACACTCCTTCTTCACTTCAGCCTTTACAAAACCTAGGTGGCTGAACCTCTTAAGATCTGATAATGTGACCAGTGCAATGAGCATAATTAGGATCTAGAATAATAGATGAAACCCATAAATCTTCTATACTTAACCAAGAAATCACAAGCATGAAATAACTAATAGCATGACTCATGGAATTGGTAAGCTAAGTAACGATCATACTTTGAATAACTTTCAACATAAAAGGAAAAAAGATTTAATATGTTGATATCGGCAAGACCTAGGTATGAGAAAAAAAATTGAATGATCCGATTGGTGTTTGAAAATGTTACCCATTTTCAATTACCCTGATGAGAACAAGATGCATCTAGGGGCAACTAACTCCCATTATCAACACACCCATTTAGACACCAGGCCAACTATAAGGCTATACTCCTTCTGCACTTCAGGCTCTGCAAAACCTAGGCAGGTGAACCTATAGATTCCTTATATGGTACCAGTTATCAACGCATACACTGAATCTAATAAAAAGCAGATAGAAACCCTTATTTCTCCTAATAACTTATGAAATAACATATATCTGCAGTAGCTAGATACCAAACAATGAAATTCATAAGCTCAGTGAGGGCATTCTGTTTATAGCTCTTCAACATGAAAGGGAAATTCATTTGATTAAAGATGTTGATTCAACAAAACCTCAAAAATGCAACAGTATAACCAGTGATCCTATAACTGATCAGTTCCTAATCCATTTGGAAATTCCATGAATTCAAAACATACATTTGTGACATTAGGACGTATCTCATATACCCAGACATCAGATCTATCCAACCACCTTGTGATTCAGACATCCGTGTTCATTTAGGTCTCATTCTCATGAAATATCCTTCTCAAATAACTAGTAACCTTGTTTAAACATATCGAGCATTTACTTGGCCCTTTGGTCCAACAACAAGATACATCAAACATATAACCTAAAAGGGATGCAAATGGGACTCAAATCTTTGTTCCAAACCACATAAGACTTATAGATTGCTGAGACAGGAAATAAGAACCAGAAAAAAACTAGTGAAATTGTTGCTCACATGTATTCATTTCCTTGAAACTATACATTCAAATGCATAAAATTAAAACATGAAACAACCTAATATCTCAGAACTATCTATATTATCTCTACAACTGCTATTCACATCAGAGTTCTGCTGAAGAAAATGGTGTCACAGTCATGGAAGCATGTCAAAATACTGGAACCAATGGTCTCACAGTGCAAAAACTGGAATCCCTAATGGTATCACAACCATGAACTTTTTCTTCCCAGAAACTGGACCCCTATCAATGACAGAAAGAAAGAATGATATAGAAGAGAAATAATTTTCAGATCAGATCTTTACTTGATAAGTGTCCACTTGAAATTCAATCTTCTGGCAACTAAAAACTTCGTCCTTCCTTCTCCATCTTGATCTGATTCTGTTCTCATCATTTCTTGTAACAAACTTGAAAATATCTCTACCTAATGATGAAATTCTTTGAATCACCAAAATATCTGATTTGCCTCAATGAAATACTGATGAAATTGAGATTCAATCTGATTAGAAAATGGTTAAAATTGCCTCAAATCTCACTTTCACTTCCTTTTAACAGTATTTAGGTCATTTCCATGCTAGAAAACAACTTTGAATATTGACACTTGAATTCGGTTGCAATCTGGGAACCTAAAATAAAACCTCTTGTAGCTTGAACCAGCTACTACCTGTGCAAAATATGACTCCAAAAATGGATAGCTCATCTTTTCCTGATTTTGACGTATATTGGAGTGCATACCTAGCCTCCCAAAAATGCCCAAAAAGTCGATTTGAAAAAAGTCCTCTGGCTAGGAAACTAAGGTCTGCGACTAAAAACTTTCAAAAGAAAATTTAAATATTCTAAAGTTTGAACTTTAGAATAAAAGGCCTTCTGATTTAAAAGTCTTTTCTTGCACGTATATTTTGAAATTAATTAAAATTATTTATCAAAGTTTTCAATTTTCTACCCTAGCCTTCCAATCCATGGTCAACCCTCCCTTTGACTGATGTCACGTGTCATTCATTTATTGGTTGACCTCTCAAACTTAGTGCCATGTCATCACTGAGCGGGCCCATGCCACGTGGAAAAATCTCGCTTTCTTGCATTATTTAAATTGGGTGCAACTTCATATTGCAAGGAAGTGGGCACCCGTTGATATCCACCATGTGGCATCATCTCATGCGATCTTGGTTTCTGGGAGCCACATCAGTGTACTTAGATTTTTGTGTAAAAATTTGCACTTGTCTTACTGATGTCACCTGAGCATTACTATCGACTGGGACCCTCAACCGACCTTTTATGTCCACAAAAGACTCCGTGTCTTCAAGACATTTCAAGTGGTGAGCGCTTTTCTATTTATACATTGAAAATAACATCCACACTATGAATGTGGGATCAAGCTCCTTATATACCTTTTCCCTACTCTGCACCTTGCTCACGGTGTGAACTACTCTCTGACTGCATTTTCTCTTTCACTATGCAAGCAACAACCTGATGGATGTCGCCCCTGTCATGGATGTATTTGCTGTTGGAGTGCCTTTTCCATTGCGTGAGCCATCTCTCTCCCTACAAACTCATGGACTGCAGGTCAAACAGTGGGTGAGCTTTTTTCCTATGGCATCTTTTTTAAAAAACATGGATCTCCTTTCCCGTTTGCTGTGGCTTTTTCATTAAAATAGCTTCTCTTCAAGTTTGCGGGTTCCTCTATTCTGGGCATCATTGCCTAGCATCAACCTCTGAATCTGCACCAACTTTAGACAAATTCATTTGAGTGTGTAGACATCTTGTTCTTGCAAGTGTAGACTTCTTTCTCCATGTTGGTAGCTTGGTCTTCAAATGCTGTGAGCTCCTTATCAACGTGAGCTCTTGCTGTGAGATACCTTTTAATATTGCCAATGTGCTTGCATTTTAAACGGTAGTCTACTCTTTCTTATTGATGTAGGCTCCCTTTGTGATGGAGTCCCCTATTCTTCTTATGCCGCCTCTTGCTCCTATCACTATCTTGCATTTTTAATTTCGAATTTGCTTGCCTTTAATCCTACTGTCGACTCCCCTGGTTGGGCATGTTATGTTTAACTGATGGCTTTCAACTTCTTTGGTGTGTGAAAAACTCCTCCTTGACATTGGCGAGTCGTTGACTGCGTGGAGCTTTGTTTCATTGGCATGGATAGTTGCAATTTTCAAAATGCCTTCTTTGTTTAGTGTAGGGTCTCCCCCTGTTCTGCTCATGGTACCTACTATAGCTCCAAAGAAAGAAATCACGGTGCCCATCACTGTTCTTTCAGCCAAACATGATAGTACTCGAACCTACCTGACTGCCAGAGGAAATTTCTAGCTCTTATAATATAAGCTTTCATGCTCTGTTCCTTTTGATGTGTGAGTTTTGGTTTTTGTTTGGGTGGGCAGCTTTCTTGTGTGGAGATGGCTCTGCCTGTTCATTAATAGTCTTTATAACTATCGACTCCCTTCTTATCTGGCACTGGGGTTCTCTTCTTCATAGACTTGGCTCTTCTTTTACGTGAGTTACTTACTGTGGCAAGGCAGATTCCTTTGTTTCTTGAGCATCTTCGTGGGTGCTGCGGTTTCTACATATTGTTAATACTCTAGCTTGGCCACAGTTTGAATCTGAGGAGCTTTCACTTTGATCTGTATGGAGACCTTTCTCAGCATTTGTTGTGGATGGTTCTCTTTCATTGGTATGAGAATCTCTATTTTCTTTTTGAGAAAGTTGAGCCATTTTTTTCTTTGAATCATAGGAGATTCTTGATTGTTTAACTTGCAATGGAGCTTCACTTTACTTCCTTCAGTCAAGGATGTCTCTAGTCAATCCCATCTAGTTCACTCTCAGATTACATGGCCTTTCAAAATGTCAATCTCGAGCCTCCCTCAATGTCTTCTCAGTGCACATCCAATAGTTTAGAATTTAGATAATAGATGTCACTGTGCATATGCATTCATATCAAACAACACTCCCAATGTTATCTGTCAGATCATACCTCCTAACAAACATCATCCAGGAGAGTACACATGTTCTCATTTGTTTGCCTACCTCCAACACCAAGCAAGGCCAAGATTTTAATAATTTGGTTCTCAATGTTTCTCTTTATCTCCATATTAATTTCAATTCATAAGACTTCAATTTGCATCCAAATTTTATCAGTCTGATAGAAACAGTCAGACCCCAAAGTGGGTCCGACTAAAAAAATTTCATTTTCGAACAACTGAACTGGCAGACTCATCAACTGACCTCTCGAACTGATTAGAATCAAGTTCGATCATTGATTTTTCATTAGAAACTAATTTTTATCCCCTTTTTGCACCATGTCACTTTTGATGTCAGGAGGACTGTTGACTGCCTTTGAAAATTGATCCGAACATCTAATCAAGATCTGAAAAATGACACATTGAATCTCTATTCCACATACTTTCAGCCTATCGAATCTCACCTCATGACGAATTCGTGGTCAAAAGATATTCGCTGTTAAAGTTGACCTTTTAGAACTTCTTGCAAGAAAACATGTCAGAAAACAACAAATTGGCTCTGGAATCGGCTTGGAAAACCAGGCAAATGAGCACATGGGGAAATGAAAATTGGGGTGTTGGTTCTTTGTCATGAGGACATTACGAATCTGTGATTTGGACTCATGGCGAATAATAGGATGCAAATGGTGAGCGGTCAAAGTGGGCTACTTGGAATTTTGCAGACTGGAAACATTGACGAAAAGTAATTTTTGCAAATGGAATTGACCTGGTAAAGTGTGAAGACGGATTCGTCAAGTTCTACAAACTGGCACACTTGTAGTATTTTTAGTGGATAGTATAGGGGAACAAACTGTTTGATCTTTCTAATCATGGATTTCATGTTATAACATCACGAACAGGGGTATTGATAAATCTGGAAGTGCTAACACCAATAAAAAGTCATAAAATGCGTTTGGAATCGCGTTTGAAAACTGATCAAATGGATTTGTCAAGACTTAAAAATTGAAGCATGGAAAGTCTCTAATTTTTACAATACAACACAGAAGGAATTTTAGCACTCGGGTCAACTGGTCAAAAGTTATAACATGTCAAACAGGGCTTCCCAGAAATATGAACAAAGTGCAAAAGCATGAAAACAGTAACTGACCAACTTTGAGGTATTCAAAACCTAATCAAATGAACTCCAAACGACTTGAAATATGAAAAATAGGTTCTTAGGTATGGATATTAGATACTCCCAAAGTGGTAAGTAATGACACATTTCTGGGTTCAAGATATTCAGGTGCAAACATGGCCTTCTGTCGTTATCTGACACTAAGGATAAAATGCAGATTTAACATTTGTTCAAAATAGGACTTCGCCAAATAGCTCAGAATGATAATTTAACATCATGGAACTCATAGAAACATCAAATGCAAGTTGTTAGAAACATTAAACACCTCTTGGGGCTCAAAAGTATAGCCAGGTACATATGCACTTAAAAGCATTTTATAGGGCTTAATTTTCTCAAAAGTGCTCAAAATTGACCATGCAATTTTTAGCGCCAACAGTTCCTACAATTGATCAATACCTTATCTATTGGGAAATTAAATGAATTAAAACCATACATCTTCTAGAAATCTTTAAAATAATTCCTACATCAAGAACCCTGATCTATCTTTCACCTTGTGAATAGACATCTACATCAAAATGAATCTCATACTCAAATTATCTCATCATGAAATATGTAAACCCTATGATAAATATCGAGCAATTACATGGTTCTTTGTTCCACAAGCAAGACATTTCAACCACATGCATTTCTAAACAAAATGCAACCTAATTACAGATCCATGAATATGAGATAAGATTCAGAATGAATGTAAACCTTTTGTTATGCTTTTATTCATTTTCCTTGAAAACAAATATATGGAAGATGCACAAAAATGCTTCAAAAATCACCTAACAGATGAGAACTATTTGTATAAAAACTTAAATGTTGTTCAATACAAGAGAAAATGCTGGGTGTCTGGCTTTCATAGCCTGAGCAAACCTCCTAAAACTAAAAATTGAATACCAACCAACAAAACTTCATAATAGAGAAGAAGAATGAATATATAGCAAGGAAGCAATTCTTGAATTTGCTCAAAATATGACAAGTGTCCCCTAAGAATTCTTTCCCAAGAAGCAAAATAACATCTCTCTAACTTCTCCCATCAACTACTGATCATATCCCTTATGTTTTTCCTTTCCAAATGCAAAGTATCTTAGTAGAAGACAAAAAATTGATAACTGAACATGGATATGTGACAATTTATCAATTTGAAGCCAAAATACTACAAAGACTCAAAATAACTAGATATGAGACTCACTGAATGTGTTTAAGGTATTTCTCCACTAAATTTTACAATTGGCAACTCAAAACAACTGATAAAATACACAAATCACTCTGAGAGACAAAACCTCCTATAACATGTACCTGTGACATCATGTGCAAAAAGAAACTTCAAAAATAGAAAGCTTATTTTCTCCCATTTTGAATGGTATATTGGAGTGCACATTTCACCCATTAGAAACCCCCTAAAAGTCATTTCAAAAACCATTCCTCTATTGGGGCTCTATGATTGCAACTTTTAAATTTTTTAAAAAATTTAAATTTCTAAAGTGTAAACTTTAGAAAATATAATTTTAATTTGAAACAAGTCTACACATTCCCTTTTAGATTTAAAATATTTTATTTTTGCCCTCCTTATGCCATTTAGGTGCTGCCATGTGGCATCATGCCATTGGTTGAGAATTGTCTAGTCATTGACACTTCACTATTGACAAGACCATCCACATCACCATTAGCTTGCATCGACTACCACGTGGCAACCAAGTGCTTCCCCACATTACTTGTCCATTGAGAAACTTCCCCAAGTGAGGAAGTGCCCACCATAGGATGCGCGATGTACCGCAATCTTGTGGCTCAAAATCTAAGTCCACCACATCATCAAATTCATTATTTTTTTTACAATTTTCTTGTAGGGGCCTCCAACTAGCCAATCATGAACCCCACATGATGCACTTTGCCTTCTAAAAAGGTTGTTGACTTAAGAAATAAGGCTAATAGTGTGCTTTTCTATTTAACCATCAGATTCTCCATCTATGGCATGAATGTGGGATAAGTATTTATAAGAAGATCTCCTTCTCTATGAGATTTAAAATGGACATTGGCCATGGAAAAGTGTATTCCATCAAACTCTTGCATTTAGTCTAAGCTAGCATAGCTTATCCCTTGCCATGGACTACCTCCCTCAAATCCTATTTCATGCATTATATTTTCTGTTGAATGGTGTTTTCTTAAGGTCTTTCAAGTCATACTTTCTCCTCCTACTAGCACTAGAGGTAACCAAGTTAGTAGGCCACCATACCTTCCAAATATGGTAGTCATGGCACCTTCTCCATCTATGCCACTTCTTTTTCTAGATCTCCTATTAATGAGTATAGGATCCATCTGCCCTTTTGCATTAGCTCCCCTATTTTCACATCACCTCTTTTTCTTTTCTAGTGTCAACTCCGTATGACTCCAATACATTTTATGTGAACTCCTTTTTTAGTCACTGCTTGCTCACATAGGTCTCCTCTACACATTTTCAACATTGATTGCTACTCAAGCAGCTTTGGAAAGTTCTTCAAATAAATGATTTCCTTGGCATCTTGATATGTTTGGTCACCTATTATTCAAAACCCATCCTCCCTTTGGCATGGATTCCATTTTTTTCCCTTAGATGACTTTGATCCTCTTTATATAATGATGGTGGTAGCCTGCTTATAAACTATCCTTGATAATGTTATGTCGAGTCTACCTTTGACTGACCATCTCCCCTATGACTTTTTATTTGGCATGAGCTACCTTCTTTCTTTCTCCTTGTATTTCCCACGTGAACATGTTTTTCTCCTTGTAATTAAATGCATCATCAAAACCTAGGTTGTTTTTTAGTAAGTCCACCTTTTCTTTGCTTCCAACACTCCCAACAATATAACAACCATGCAACTTGGCAAATTGGCCAACAAGCTGACCAACTGCTCTAATAGCTATAGAGATATAGACTATTTCACCTAGCTTAGGGGAGCTCACAATAAAAAAAACCAACATAAGTTATGTGTATAGGCATTCCTAGAGCATCTATATAGTAGGAAATAGGTACATCTATATGTATGATCTTTCACATCATCCTACCTTCTGGTATTATACTATACTCTTCCCATCCGATAAAGATAGATGCCAAATCCCCTTGTTCAAATTCTAGGTTATTTGATATTATAACCTTGGAGATACCATAGCCATTGATAACCAATCTAGGAGTAAAAGGAGTTGAGAAGTAAGAAGCAATATTTTTCATGTAGCCTTGCATGTATGGATCACATGAAAAATACAAATTCTCTACAAGAATGTCTCGTGATCCATCTTTCAACTATGATGGAAGCTTGGTACATTTTATCCACATAGTAGAATCCTTTGTCATTCTAGTTACATAATCCTTCAAGATCAATTGCTTATTACTCACTTCAACACCTACCATTTTAGTATAGTTTCCCTTCATTACTTGGTTAGAAAATTTTACTCTCATGCCTCAATCATATCGCCACCACCTTTATTGCCTCAGATGGAATAAGTCAAGCCCCAAAGTGGCTTCAACTTAAAAAATATTCATTTTCAAACACTTGAAATGTTAAAGTGGTCTATTCACCATCTGATACTGATTTCTTGAAGAATCTATCAGTTTGCATCACTTTTTAACTTTTTAAAACTTATTTCAACTCTTAAAGCAATTGTGATTTTTGTGTCAGGAGATCCTTTGACTGGCCTTAAAAATTGATCTAAACAAACAACAAATCTTTGAAATTTGAGACACAAATTCTTTGTTCCACACACTTTTACCTTGTTGAATCTCATATCATGACAAATTCTCAGTCAAAAGATATTGACTATCAAAGTTTCCTACAAGACAACATGTTAGAAAATCATAAAATTCTTTTGTATTTGGCTTCAAACACTAGGTAAACTAACACTTGGAGGCATGAAAACTAGGGAATTAGTTCATTTTCATGAGGAAAACATAAATCTAGGATTAGGGCTCATGATGAATAACTGGGCACATTTGGTGAGCAGTCAAAATGGGCTACTTAGAAGTTGCAGACTAGAAACACTAATAGAAAAACATTTTTTGCAAATGGAATAGACCTGGGAAAGTGTGTGGACAAATTCATCAACACTTAAAAATTGGTGCACTTGAATTATTCTTAGAGTAGAACATAGTGGTACAATCCATTTGATCTCATCTATCATAGATTTTGAGATATGACATCATGAACACGGGTATTGACAAATCTATACTTCTTGACACCAATAAAAAGTCAAAAATTGCATTTTTAATTGCATTTGAAAACCTAGCCAAATAGATTCAAAATGACTCAAAATCTAAAAGATAGGTTCTTTGATATGGACACTAAATACTTCCACAGTGGTGGGTCATGAAATATTACTAGGTGCAAGATATTCTATTGCGAACACATTTTCATGTTATTGTTTGACACTTAGTGAAAGAATGCATAATTGACAATTGCTCAAAACGAGACTTCATGAAATGGCTCAAAATGACAATTTATCATCATGCAACACATAAACACACTAAATACAAGGTTTTAGAAACATTAAACACCTCTTAGGCCTCAAATTGGTAGCTGGGTACATGTGCATCAAAAACACTTAAAGGGTTTGATTTCTCAATGGTACTCAAAATCAAGGCTTCAATTTTCAGTCCTAACAATGGCTCTATCTGGGGATACATGTCCCTTGTGGGCATGGAAAGGATTAAGATCTCTAGAAGAAGTAGACCATTCCCAAAACAACAAAACCATCCTCTTGAACAACTTTATTGAAAGCAAGAAACAACTACTTCTACTATGTACAAACGATGGCCCAAAGCCATGGAACTTCAAAGAAACTTCTTACTCCTATCATAAATCTGATTTTCATCTACATTTTCATGAGGTAAGCTAGAAATACCATTTCTATCAGTTTCAACAATCTTATTAGCATCTTGAAACACACCACTTAGCAAAATTGAATCTACAACTTCACTTTCATAATGCATATAGAAACTAGATTCATCTTCAACAACTTGCTCATTATGAAATTTTTGATCAACATGCTCAAAAATATTAGAATGAAACTAAAAATCCTCTTCATCAAATGAATCATGCATGCTATGAGTCTCAAATATGAAGGCATCATATTCAACATGGGGAAAGGGATCACACATACCTTGAAATTGTGTATCCTTATGTATAGCTAGGTGGTATTTAAATGAGCATTTAGATTTGTACTCACACATGTCATCAATGTTAGAATCTAAAACTGATCTAGGATGTTCAAATGGTTCTTTAAAATCAACAAACAGATCAGCCATCATATTAGAATATCCATCATTAAATCTATTACAAGGTATATGATGATTTTCAACAACAACTTTGTCAAACAACTTGTTATCCATATTATGAGATGCAACATCATCATCATAATCATTGTCAAATTCAAAAGAAGAGCAATTTGATCTCTCACAATAGTAGGATAATGTATCATTATTAAGATCATCCTCAACTAAATGTGAAAATTCCATGTCCTCTTCAAACAATGGATTGATAACTCCATGCAATGATCCTTTTTGAAAATCTTGAAAAAATATAGGCTAATCATCATCACAATATTCATCATATAAAGCATTAGTATACACTTTAAACTTACTACCCACTTCATCTTTATGGAGACTCTTAGCATATGAAGAAAAATCCCAATTATATGAAGACTCACCTATTGAAATATTCAAAATGGAAAGAGTAATTTCTTTTTTGAGGAGGGGGGGGGGGGGGGGGGGGGGGGTGAATCAGAAGTACTACACTTTTAACCTAATCTAATCCTTTAAATTAGATAACTGGAAAATAACATGCATGCATGTAAACATATTAAGTAAACATAAAGCAAACACATGCAATAACACATGTAACACTAGATTTGGTAACCCAAAAACCCTCCAAGAATAAGAAGGTAAAGTTGGGGTGGGGATGATACCCACAAAAATCACTACAGCAATAATTGTTTGACCACTTCTGATGGTCTGCCCTATGAAAGGCCTACTCTATTAAAGGAATTAAACTATGTCAATAGTGACCTAGTTAGAGGATTTACAAAAATTACATGAACTATCACCCTGTTAAAGGATTTAGTCACCTCTTCAAAGGATCTATAGAGTAGTTGTTAGGCTAACCTATCAACATAGGATTTTCACTATCTAATACAATGGTTAGAGAGTATTAGAAACCTTTGACCTGTTTGTTCACAATCTTCAATTGCTAGTTTTAGGCACTTTATTTTCTCACTCTAATGTGATCCTTTATTGATTTGATATTTGTTCATATCCCTTGCTTTGTTTTAATCAAATGGATGTGTAATTGTTGCTCAATTCACTAGGTCTATGATGCCCCTGCTATTTTCTCTATTCTACAATTTGCTAGATCTACTTAGCAACTTCCTTGACTTCCCTTCAACAACATAAAATCATGGGGTCTAAGTCTTCCTATAACAATTTTTTAGACTTAGGGTTAGGTATGGATCTATGGTCCATATTGAATCTTAAGTTCCTACTCATTCCTTGCATTTTTCTCATTGGTTGCATGCCTTCTCTATTTTTCTGATTGGCTACATGTTGATTGCATAGGAAATGTAAAAGATTCATCCTTATCATTGTTATCCTTCAAAATCCTTCTATGTTAGCTCCAAAAATGGTTTACATCTGATTTTATGAGGGCACAAACTCATATGTTGATTTTGTGTTACTTGGCACATATTGGACTATTGGTGCTTGACACACATACTATCCTGCTTTGCTCAGCACATATTGCATACTGTCGTGATTGGCATCAACTATGACTCAACACCTATATAATGCTCGACATCGAAAGTCACTCAACACCTATTGGAATTTTCACTCAGCACACACTATGGCTTGGCATACATAGAGTACTTGGCTTCAATATAAAAAGTAGTTAATTGTGTTGACACTCAAATGTGAAAACCATCTAAGCCCAACAATCTCCCCCTTTGACATGAGTGTCAAAAACCCTTAACTAAACATTACTAATCTATCCTTATGAGTACCCTATACAATCTATTCTGCATATGTACAAAATTTCAAAAATAACTTATAACTCCCTTGAGCTGATTCTATCATTACATTCTTGTATCCTAAAATTTTGTGCTAATGTGCCTAATGCTCTTTGTCTTGACCCTGTTCCTGTGTGCTGAGCAGTTTTGCCAACTCTATTTGTATTTTCTTGTTTTATTCATATTTCCCTCAAAACATTATATCTCCCCATGAAAGAATGCAATCAAAACTTAGTATTCTCCCCCTTAGATATATCTTCCTTACTGTTATTTCTCCCCCTATCTTTTTTTATTATTTCTCCCCCTTTTTGACACTTATGTGAAAAGGTTCTAAGGAGTAATACCATATTTTTTCAAAAATGTACTATTTACCTCCATTATTATTTTCAGAGCTACATCCCACTTCTCCAAAGCAATATCTAATGATTTATGTTGGATGGCAATCTCTTCAGCAAGATGTACAAGTCCATCCAATGTAGAAAGATTAGGATCTTTCTTTAGGATAGTTTTAGCATAGACTTGCTCTTTGTGGTGGACCTCCAAGTGTGGGGTTATGGAGAATTGAATCTACATTAATTTGGCCTTTATATTGGCCTCTTCACTTGCTAATGTAGCTAGTTCTCTTTGAGTGTGAAGTAATTGGGAAAAATGCTTCTCACTTAGAGCTAGATCCTTTGGTAGTTGCATGCTAGAAATCTTCAAATTTCTTTCCAAGCTCAATATCCTCTAATTTGTCTCTTGTGTGAACTTGGAAAAATCACAAAGCTTTTTTGACAACGAGAAAATATTCTCGAGTACAACTTTTAACTTGCCAATTTTCTTGGCCAACTCTACTTGTTCAACTGCTATACCACTTGATATTTTATCATTCACATTCCCTTGGAATTTCCTTTTAGACCATTCCATAAGTTTAACATTTGTATGCTAGTCTTCGCTAGTCACCTAGTCAACTATATCAAATAGTTGTTCTATTATGGGCTTTGCTTCTTCTGGTGACTACAAGCTGAAGGCATCTATAAACATGTCCTTGATCTCATGTAATGCTTGCTTGTGTTTGTACTCTTTTCTGAGTATTTCCTGCCTCTTCCTTCTATTTAATGCATCTTAAATTTTAGTGATTTGATCCATATTGATGTTCTTGGAGTCATAAGTAAGTATTAAAATATCTTCATCTAACTCAGAGTCTCCATAGTGAAGTACCTTGGCCACTCTAGTTAAGCTTGAGCCTAGAGTTGAGATTTGCAAAGGAATGGCTTCACTAAACTTTTGAAGGGTTTTTTTAGGAGTTCCTATCTTTGGTAGTTCTACCAATATTTATATAGTGACTTTCTCCTTTTCTTTTGATGTATCCTCCTTCTCATCTAACTTTCCTTCTACTGCACTCAACTTCTATAAAGTATGACCTGCTACTGTAGGTGGTGGAAGCATCAAAATTTTAGTGCTAGTAGCTATGTAGGTGAAAGGTTGTTCCTTTGTTTTCACCTTTTATTTTTTTGGTCCTACTACTACCTTCTATAGCTCATCTACACTCACCAATGTAGGGTTTACGCAAAATTGTGCCTATAGAGTGGATTGGTGAAGGATCTCGGAGAGATCCTCTACAGTTAGGGGATTGATGTTCTTAGTTGAATTGTCAAGAATATCCTTGATAGTTATTATTTATTAAGGTGTAATGGTTACATGAGGAGGGCTAGGAGGTGGCATTTATGTGTCTTGCATAGTCCATTCCTATTCTTGCTACTGTATAGCTATTGCCATATCTTCTTCTTTTTGTGTTTCTTCCTCCTCAACTTTTTCTTTCTCTTCTTCTCCTTCCTCATCTTCTTTTGTTGTTGCTTCCTCTTCCTTCTCTTCCTCTCCTTTCTTCTCTTTTTTCCCTTTTCTTCTATCTTTTCCTTGGCACTGATTTCTACCTTATTTGTTTCCTCATCCTTGTCATCAACTATCTCATAATTTTTTTTCCACAATTCTGTGGATTTATTCACAACATCCTCAATCTTGTTTTGGAGGATGCTAAAGACTCTATACTTAGGTGCAAATTTTCCACCATGTTTCTTATGAGCCTTTTTTATTTGACCTTTTATCACATTAGGCTTTACTTGAGCTAAGGTAGATTATCTAATATCCTTTTCCATTTTCAAACAATAATGCCATTTATTTTCAATTATCTCATATAGTTCTTTAGGCATGGTATTGTCTACTTCTAGATGTGTGTTTTTGAATTTAGCCATCATGGCATACATAGATTCCTCCATTCTATTTTTTTCTTCTCTACTTAGCTTATTGAAATAAATGTTTTTCAAGTCATTTAAATTTGCATTTATAACATTTTCAAAATTTTTGTATAAGGTAGATTTGGGGGGATGACTTACCACTCTGAATTGTCTAATATCCTCTTACTTTGTTCTTTTGTCATCATCAATATTTGGCCAAGCCACATACTTTCTTCTCTTCTTTGGAACTTCATCAGCTTGTTTAGTGATCTTCTTCTTCTCTTTTGATTGTTCCTTGGCCTTTTGTGTGGATGTTGTTCTAGTAGCCCTTGTTGCTGGTGCATGCTTATGACCTTCTTAGGTTTGGACTGAGTTGGAGGCTGAGTTTTTGCCTTCCTTTATTTTTTTTGGCTAGTGTGAAGCTTCCTTGGATTTGTATTCCTCAACACCTTCATCCTTGTCTTCTCCTAAGCCTTGGGTCAACTCTACTGGGCCTTGCCCTTCCTCTTCTTCTTCTTCTTCTTCACCACCTACTTCTCCTTCAATATTTTCTCCAAATTTCTTCTTTATCTTCTTTACTAATTTATCTTTCCTCATAATAATAGAAGTTGTTTTCAATTTAGTTTCAACTTTTGATTTGAAATCATCATGTGTGTCAAAGTGAGGAGTTGCCTTATCTATCTCCTCTATAAGCAATGCTGTGATTGTTGCTAAGGCCTCATCTATATCAAGCTCATATCCCAATGGCCTTAGCCATCTTAGTCTTGGTATTGGTACCTAGATGTAGGTATAATCAATGTCTACCAAAAAGCATATGTCATTGATGTGTTTTTCCACTAGGGAAATTGGTATTCTTACCCTTTGCTTCATGAATTGCATAAAATCCTCAAAATAGCTTGTCATTTGGGCCTCAAAATTGTCACCCATCTGATGAATGAACTCATTGATTTGTATAATTGTAGTTTTGTTAGGGTTCCAATTCACCTTTCTAATAGAAGGAAACTCTTGAATAACATAAAAGAATATACACATAAGAAATGAACCAAATTTGCATTGAGCACCTTTTGATCTCTTTATTGCTCCTAGGTTTTCATTTAATTGCTATAACATAAGTTATGAGAGATCATACATGTGATCTTTCTTTACTAGTTTGTATGCTACATCAACAACTATACATGGTACACTATTCAATCTATTGGATTGATAGAATTTTTGAGATATCACTCTCACAACAAAATCTAGAAGAGGATCAGTTACAGTATCAATGGTTATACCCCTCTTATTCAATTTGACTCTTGTATTCCTTTCAATGATCTCTTTGGAATCACTGTGTAGGGTCTTAGCCCAATGTAGGGTTGGGAAATGCATAACCCTATGCACTATCCTTTTTGTAATATTTTCTAGTCTTGTTTCCAAATATAAACATCCATTGTGAATTCTACTTAAAAATCCATATCCATTCAGTTTTGAAACCTATAGGGTAGATTAGGGCATTGATCAAACCCTTTTTCTTGACTATTTAGAATTTGTCCTTCAGAATATTGTTCTCACATAGTTTGTTATAGGCTTGGAATATCTCTAGGTCACCTACTACACCTATCTTGCAATTATAATGCTTTCTCACATCTTGCACCATGACAACTTTTGGTGGGATAATGGATAATGCACTAGCTGGCTCAATTTTGTAGGCAACTTCAGGGATTGTCCTAAACTAGGGTTGTTTTACTTGATTTCTAACTAACTAGACCTCATGGCCTTCCTTTCCTTTAGGGTTTCTTGAACTAGAAGCCATTATACTAAACTAGGGTTTAAATATATTAAAAAATTTAACTCTGTGTAGCTCAGCACTTGATAAATACCTTAGATTGTCAAGATGTATGTTGAATTTGTTAGAATTCTTTAGAATAACTGAGAGGGGGGGTGAATTAGTTATTCAATGTCCAAAATTATCTTTTAATGCCTTTTTACTACTTTTAATGAATCCATACAGCTTTCATCCATCCAATACTTAAATCAATCATATAAGCAAGTTACTGTAAATGAACATGCAAAGATAAAACATTGAATATCAACACATGACATAATGATTTACGTGGAAACCCAATTTGGGAAAAACCACCCATAACATGCTACTTGATTCTCACTCTTCTGAAGTGATGCCCTGTTAAAAGCCTGCCCTATTAAAGGCTTACAACACACTGTTAAATGTGACCCTGTTAAAGGATTTCACCAAAATGTTAGGAATGAGCCTGGTTAAAGGTCTTTAGAACATTCTCTTGGAATGTCACCCTGTTAAAGGATTTATCTAATGGTTATTAAACCAACCTAAGTCCATAGGATTTAAACTTACTGTTACAATTGCTAGAAAGTAATGATAATGGTCTTTTGATCTAATATAACTTACAACATACTTATCAGATTTTAGATCACACTCTCAGTTCAATCCTTATGCTTGGCTTTAATCACTTTAGCTCTGACTGCTTGTCTTCCTCTCAAGCTTCATCTCCTTGAGTCTTCTTACTCATTCTGCCAATGCAATCATCCTTGTGGTCATCTATCCAAACAAAGTTTCTATGCTTTCTTCTCCTTAGCACCTTCTTCAGTACTTCATGCTTTTATGCTCGAGCACCTCTCTCTCTCTCTCTCTCTCTTTTTCATTAACTTATGTCTTCTTAAATAGAAGTTTGATTTTCCTTTGCTGCTCAATTCTCCCTCTCCAATTTTAGGGTTTCAAGATGGATTAGGTAGGATACAATGTATCTACCCCATATCTTGTTCTCTTTTAGAAACTTCACCAATTGTATCCATAAAAATGTTCTACATGGTGTTCTGTGCCACAAACTCATCATTCTTATCTTCCTTTTAATTCACATATTTCTAGATAACAACCTTGTCGGATTAGATCTAGTGAATCTTCAATTTTTGAAATAATGCATTAACTTGGCATTATTGAGTTACTAGTGCTGGATACCTTTGTGTTACTTGGCACCTATACCTACTTGGCACTTGGTTCTGCTCTGTGTCACTCGACATCTGAAGTTTACTTGGCATCTGGAGTTTACTCGGCATTTGAAGTTTACTCGACATCTGGAGTTTACTCGACATCTGAAGTTTACTCGACATTTGAAGTTTACTCAGCATCTGGAGTTTACTCAACATCTGAAGTTTACTCAGCATAAACTAGGAATTTTCTTGGCTCCTCTCTAATAAACTTAGTTTGAGCTTTATGAAAGACTTAGCTAAAACCTTAAATCTTTGATATGTTTCAGTGTGCTCATTCTTTGTATCTTATAGTATGTCATCAAATACACTTTTTCATCAATGGCTTAGCTAATCCTTGTACTTCATTACAACATCATAACTTCAAACTTTCTCTAGGTGTTCTAGTTACATCTTATTGATTGCCTCCACCTTGACAATCAACTAATTGATAGTATTTGGATCACTAAAGAAATTGTCATTCCTGCAAGTAGCAAGTTTGACATCAATGACAAAACAATAATTGAGGACATTCTTTACTAGTTCCATATATTATGCTAACAACTTTTCTCATGATCATTTCAATCATTTCCAACAATCTCCCTCTTTGGCATTGATGGCAAACCAAACTAATCAAGTAATTAATTCAATTACCACCAAGATTGTATATGTTGTCTTGCTATATTTTTACTACTAATCTCACATATCTCCCTTTTTCATAAATATCTCCCTCTTTGTTTGTATTGATCAATTTTCTGTATAATTCTCCCTCTTTGACATAAATGCCAAAGATGCAGCATCTTTATTATGCAAAATATAAGCTTTGGATTCTTGTTAATTTTCTCCCTCTGTCACCATACTTGTGATTGATTTGGAGTTTCTGCTCCTGTTGTCATCCTTGTATCAACCTGTTAATATTTCAATGATGTATTCCTGTTGATGTAGGGTAGCTTTCTTGTTGCCTTAAACTGCTTGAGTTAGGGGTATTACCCCCAACTTGCCTCTAAGATATTCATAGGCATCCTTGGGCAATGGTTTGGTAAAGATATCTGCAGTTTGTTCTTTTGTGTGAATGTATTCCAACTTTACTTGTTTGTCTTCTACCAATTCTCTGACATAATGATACTTGATTGCAATATGCTTGGTTTTTGCATGCATCATTGGATTTTTGGATATGTTTATAGCACTTGTATTATCACAATACAATATCAAAGATTTTGTTACTTCTTCTTTCATTCCTTCCAATAGATGTGTGAGCCATACAATGTTTGTGCAATTGACTGCAACTACCACATATTTTGACTCTGCAGTGGACTGAGATGTACATGTTTGTTTCTTGCTAGTCCAGGTGACCAGCCTTTTGCCTAGAAATAATGCACCTCCACTTGTGCTTTTTCTATCATCAATGTTACCTCCCCAGTCTACATCTGTATATGCATTGAGCTCAAATTTTCCATTCTTGTTGTAGTATAGACCAAAATCATCAGTTCCTTTAATATATCTCATTATTCTTTTCACTACTCTGAGATGATTTTCTTTAGGATTAGCAGAGAACCTAGCCACTATTCCAACTGCTAATGCTATGTCTAGTCTACTATGTACAACATATTGTAGTTTTTTGATCATGGATCTATACGTTGTTTGATTGACTTCAGCTGACTCATCATTTTTGGATAGCTTATTTCCTATGGCTATTGGTGTGTTGACTGGTTTGGATTCCTCCAATCCAAACATTTTGAGAATTTCTTTGATGTATTTTGATTGTGTAACAAATATTCCATGTTTGAGTTGATGTACTTGCAATCCAACAAAAAATTTGATTTCTCCAAACATAGACATCTCAAATTCATGTTTCATTTTGTTAGCAAAACCTTTGCAAAGTACTTCCTTACCACCAAACATTATGTCATCCACAAATATTTTAGATAAAATAATGTCTTTACCTTCTTCTGCTTTGATGTACATGTTGCTGTTATCATCAGTTCTTTCAAATCCAATTTGCACTAGATACTTGTGAAGTCTCTCATACCATGCTCTTGGTGCTTGTTTCAAACCATAGAGTGCTTTATGTAGCTTACACACCATATCCCTATTGTTTTCATCAACAAATCCTTCTGGTTGTTCAATGTAGACTTCTTCTTCTAGTATACCATTTAAGAAAGCAAATTTTACATCCATCTAATAGACTTTAAAATCTTTGTAGGCAGCATATGCAAGTAAAGTTCTTACCCCTTCCATTCTAGCAATAGGAGCAAATGTTTCTTCATAGTCTATTCCTTCTTCTTGAGCATAACCCTTGCATACTAGTCTAGCTTTGTTTCTGGTAATCTCACCATTCTCATCTAGTTTGTTTTTGAATACCCATTTGGTGCCGATCACATTCTTGTTAGTTGGTCTAGGAACCAAATTCCATGTTTTATTTTTTCTTATTTGATCAATTTCTTCTTCCATAGCTTTATACCAGTCATCATCTTGTAGTGCACCATATACTATCTTGGGTTCAAATTTGCTGATTAGACATGATTCTTTTCTTAGTCTGTTCCTTGTCATTGGTCTTGCATTTTTGTCACCAATTATCTATTCAACAGGGTGATGTCTTTTTACATATTTGGATAATCTTGGCTTTGTCCTTATTTCCATGTTTGATCTTTTAGATTCAGGATCACTATGCACTTCATTGTCAGGTTGTTCTTCATCATGTGTACTATTTTCAGAATCAGATTGTGCATTTTATTCATTTCGCAACTTGGCATTCACTGGTTGAGACTTGGTTGATACTAAAATTTTTTGTTGAGTTTCAATTTGATTGACATCATCCTTATCATCATTCATTCCTTCATAAGAATACACAAAGGTTCTGCACTCTTCCATTTTCTTTGGTACTTCAGCTTGGACTTCTGTGTTCTCATCAAAATTTACATTTTCACTTTCCACAATTTTTTTAGTGTTAGTATTCAAGCACTTATATGCCTTACTTCTAGTGGAATAACCAAAGAATATGCCTGCATCACTTTTTGCATCAAATTTTCCATTTCTAGCATCTTTAACGATAAAACATTTGCAACCAAACACTTTGAAATGTTTTACATTGGGTGAGTAACCATACCATAATTCAAAAGGTGTTGTATTTGTACCTTTCTTGACTTGTACTCGGTTTAGTGTATGAATAGCTACACTTACCGCTTCTCTTCAGTATTTTAGAGCAACAATCTTTTCCATCATTAATGTTTTGGCACAGTCAATCACAGATCTATTTCTTCTCTCAACAATTCCATTCTGTGGGGGAGTTCTAGGAGCTGATATTTGTCTTTTGATTCCTTTGTCATTGCAGAATATTTCGAATTCATTTGATGTAAATTCACCACCTCTATCTGATCTTAGGCATTTCAAGCTTTTTCTAGTTTCCTTTTCAACTCTAGCCACATACCACTTCAACATTTGAAAAGCATCAAATTTTTGTTTTAAGAACATAATAGTCATCATCCTGGAATAATCATCAAAAATTAGCATTATGTATTTATCTCCTCTATAGCTTTGTATTTCCATTGGACCACATAAGTCAGTGTGAACTAACTCAGGTATCTCTTTAGATATATAGTTTTTGCTTTTGAAACTTGACTTTTTCATCTTTCCTAGCTGACATTGTTTGCACATGATGTTATCAAGCTTGTTCAATTTTGGTAAACCTCTGACTTTCTTCATTTTACTGATGTTGACTAGATTTTCAAAGTTGACATGACATAATCTTCTATGCCATAACCATTCATCATCAAATTTTGCAAATAGGTAGGAAACATCATCCATATCAAGATAAAAGAAATTACTCTTTGTTTGATCTCCTTTTCCTATCAGTTTACCATCAGTATCATAGATTTTTGCAGTTTTGTTTCCAAATTCCACTTTGCAACCTATATTGCCTAACTATGAGACACTTAGTAAATTGTAGTTTAATTCTTCAACATAGTATGCATTGTCACATGAAATTTGTTCTGTAAGCTTAATGGAACCTTTTCCTTTTATTTGACATGGAGCATCATTACCAAATCTAACACTATTTCCATCATACTAAGTAAAGTTAACAAACTTACTTTTGTCTCCTGTCATGTGATGTGAGCATCCACTATCTATGATCCATCTGTCATTCTTGTTTATACATGTTACCAGTGCTGTGGTCTCTTCTTCATCAGATTGGTCCTTCATGGCTACATAAATAACTTCATCATCATTGTCATCGGAATTTTCTTCAACAATATAACACTTCTTACCTTTTTCTTTGTAATCTTTCTTGTCATCATTTCTTCTGTACTTGTATTTGTTTCCTTCCTTGGAATCCTTTTTCTATGGACACCTTGCAACGATATGACCTACTTCATTGCAATTGAAACAAATGATAGGCATCTTACCTTTGAATTTTCCTTTGCCCTTGTGAAATCTTCTAGCAAGCAATGCTTCCAATTGTTCCACATCTTCCTCATCAGTGCTACTGTCACTGGATACATACTTCATTTTTCTTCCTTTCTTTGATTTCATCTGTTCAACATCTATTAGTGATAACTTGGCCTCAAAAGAAGATTCAACATTTTCAGGTCTGTAGTTGTCAAAGTTAGATAACTCAAATGTAGTGAGTCTACCGATTATACCTTCAAAACTTAGATTATTTCTCGGTATACATCTTAGCTCTTGTATTGTTGATACTCTTATAGCATAGATATGGAGCAAGGTTCTTAAGAACTTACTATTAACAGTATCTTCATCCAGTTGACCACTCAAGCATCTTATTGCACTTACCACTTCCTTTATTCTTGCACCATACTAAGCAACATTCTCATTTTCTTCCATTTTCATGTCATCAAACTTTCCTCTAAGACTTTCTCTTTTTGCTCTTTGTACATTCTGATCTCCTCCATAGATTTCTGATAGGGCTTTCCACATTTTTAATGTAGTGTCACATCCTTTGATATCATCAAATTCTACATAACTAAGTGCAGAGACAATTTCTAGCATCGTCTGATTATGTTCTTGATTGTTTTTCATGTCTTCTATAGTAGGAGCACCCATTGGATCTACATGTTCAGTGACAATTGAATTTTGGGCATAATCTCCTATGGATCCAAGATGTAACTTCATCAAACTTTTCCATGCGACAAAGTTGTCTTTGTTAAGCTTGGGAACTTCTCTTTTTGCCATTTTGATCTTTTCTGCTTGTAGTCCTTTTAAATTAAATCAGCAGTCAAGCTCTGATACCAATTGTTAGAATTCTTTAGAATAACTGAGAGGGGAGGTGAATCAGTTATTCAAGGTCCAAAATTCCCTTTTAATTCCTTTTTACTACTTTTAATGAATCCATACACATTTCATCCATCCAATACTTAAATCAATCATATAAGAAAGTTACTGTAAATCAACATGCAAAGATAAAACATTCAAGATCAACACATGACACAATGATTTACGTGGAAACCCAATTTGGGAAAAACCACCAGTAACATGCTACTTGATTCTCACTCTTTTGAAGTGATGCCCTGTTAAAAGTCTACCCTGTTAAAGGCTTACAACACACTCTTAAATGTGACCCTGTTAAAGGATTTCACCAAACTGTTAGGAATGGGCCTGGTTAAAGGTCTTTAGAACATTCTCTTGGAATGTCACCCTGTTAAAGGATTTATCTAATGGTTATTAAACCAACCTAAGTCCATAGGATTTAAACTTACTATAAAAATTGCTAGAAAGTAACGATAATGGTCTTTTGATCTGATATAACTTACAACATACTTTGCAAATTTTAGATCACACTCTCAGTTCAATCCTTATGCTTGGCTTTAATCACTTTAGCTCTAACTTCTTGTCTTCCTCTCGAGCTTCATCTCCTTGAGTCTTCTTACTCATTCTGCCAATGCAATCATCCTTGTGGTCATCTATCCAAAAAGAGTTTTTGTGCTTTCTTCTCCTTAGCACCTTCTTTAGTACTTCATACTTTTATGCTTGACCACCTCTCTCTCTCTCTCTCTCTCTCTCTCTCTCTCTCTCTCTCTCTCTCTTTCATTAACTTATGTCTTCTTAAATAGAAGTCTGATTTTCCTTTGCCGCTCAATTCTCCCTCTCCAATTTTAGGGTTTCAAGATGGATTAGGTAGGATACAATGTATCTACCCCATATCTCGTTCTCTTCTAAAAACTTCACCAATTGTATCCATAAAAAACATTCTACATGGTGTTTTGTGCCACCAACTCATCATTCTTATCTTCCTTTTGATTCACATATTTCTAGATAACAACCTTGTCATCTTAGATCTAGCGAATCTTTGATTTCCAAAATAATGCAGCAACTCGGCATTATTGAGTTACTAGTGCTCGACACCTCTATGTGACTTGGTACCTATACCTGCTCGGCACTTGATTCTGCTCGACACTTGGTTCTGCTCGGCACTTGGTTCTGCTCTGTGTCACTTAGCATCTAAATTTTACTTGGTATCTGAAGTTTACTCGGCATTTAGATTTTACTTGGCATTTGAAGTTTACTCGGCATCTAAATTTTACTCAACATCTGGAGTTTACTTGACATCTGAAGTTTACTCAGCATCAACTAGGAATTTGTTCGGCTATTACTAGCTTGGTCGACTCCTTCTCTCTAATGAACTTAGTTTGAGCTTTACAAAAGACTTAGCTAAAACCTTAAATCTTTGATATGTTTCAGTGTGCTCATTCTTTGTATCTTATAGTATGTCATCAAATACACTTTTTCATCAATGGCTTAGTTGATCCTTGTACTTCATTACAACATCATAACTTCAACCTTTCTCTAGGTGTTCTAGTTACATCTTATTGATTGCCTCCACCTTGACAATCAATTAATTGATAGTATTTGGATCACTAAAGCAATTTTCATTCCTGCAAGTAGCAAGTTTGACATCAAAGACAAAACAATGATTGAGGACATTCTTTACCAGTTCCATATATTATGCTAACAACTTTTCTCATGACCATTTCAATCATTTCCAACAGAATCACTATTGAGATTAATGCAAATGGCTTCAAAGTTGTTGTTTGATCACTCCTACTCTTTTTTGATCTTTCCTCTATGTTTGAATGGCATGAAAATGATCAAAATTTGACCTTATACTTGTCAAAGCCTAGCATTAAATGTTGAGTGCATACAGTTGTAAACTTGGCACTTAAAGGTTTCACCATAACTCAGCTTGCATTGTATTTCATTTACTCAACTTCCACTAGCTCTCCACTTCACTCGACTTCAACTATCAAATTAGTCACTGTTAAAAACTTAGCATCCATTAGTACTTTGCTTGACTTATAAGGATAGTTCAATAGTATTTGCAAAAACTTTAAATTTTATCTTGGCATCTTTTCTCATGCTGATTTCTTCCTTGTAGTACTTCTTTGTCTTGGAACTGATGTATGATATAACTTTGTATATTAGTACCATACACCTATTCTTGCTTAGTTGGATGAGATGTTATCACTTGACCTTTTGGGTGAAGTGATCTCTCCATTTGATGTGCTACACTCATCTTTCTTCTTCCAAGTCTTGTTCATTTGCCCTCTTATTTGTTCAACACCAACTTTCTCTTTTCCTTTGTTGACTTCTACCTTGGGTGCTTTTGGGTTTGTTGGACAATTCCTACTAATATGACCAGTTTTCAAGCAACTAAAACATGTAGTTTGACTTAATCATCTGCTATAATTCCCTCTAAAGTGTGTCCTTGTGCAATTTTAAGTAATGTCTCCATACTCCTGACAATAGTGATAGCTATACTTAGTGTTGTAATTCCAATTGTAGTGATGACCGTGGTTATTTCCTCTTGCAAGCTAATTAGGTGTTCACATAGGCTTTGATTTGCATTCAAATACTCTATGTCCATACTTTTTGTAGTTGTAGTACTAACCTTCAAATCTTGGTGTCCTTATAGTTTTGGTTCTACATTCATGTGCTTGATGTCCTTGCCTTTTGCTCTTGTGACAAAAGCTTGCACTTTTAGGCTTATCATGTTGATGACTATTCTTGCTTCTACATACATTAGAGGTATGTCCCTTTTTACCATAGAAATGACAAGTAGGTTTAGTGTTCTTACCTTTGTTACTCCTTCCTTCTACTATCTTAGATGGTTCTCCTTGCTTAGTGTTGGTGTAACCATATCCTGAAGTATCATTAGTAGCCCTTGATGATTTTAGTAGTTGCTCAAAGTATTTGATAGACTCATTGGGTTTGTTGAAGCTTTCTACTATCTCGTTCTCTCTTTTTAATTCATTCTATAATTGATCATTTTGTATTTTGAATGTAGTGATCACAATGTCCTTCATATTTAGTTCATGATGAGCATTCAATATTTGGCTCAAGGTATCAAGCTACATGTTTGAGATTCTTTCAAACTCCATTGTCTTCTCCTCCAATCTTTTGGTAAGATTTCTCTTGTCATCTTCTATCATGACGTTGTCTTCAATGGCTCTCTTATTTTGTTCAATCACTTCACAAAAAATTATGGCTTGTGACTCTTGTTCAAGCTTGAGTAGTCTGATTTCCTTAGCTTGTGCTCTATTTTTCTCCATCGGTTCTACTATTGCTGCATCAAATTGCTTAGAATCTCCATTGAGAAACACTTGTGTGGTATCAATATCCTTGTAGTGTATGTCATTTTCAGCTATGGCTATGTCCTCCCTTCTATTTAAGGACTTTCTCAATTCTTCTTTAGCTTCCTCTAGTTTGTGTAGAGCAAGGTGAACATCAATCACCTGATTGTCTATGATCTTCCCAAGTTTGAAAATTTACATCTTCAGATCTTGATGGGGACACTCACATAATGGACACAATAGAAAAGGGGAAATTATATTAACTGATAAAATAAGCTAGTACACACAGTACAGAGAAAATAAACTTCAAAACATGCCTTAAGGGATTACAATAGCATAAATCTGGAGATAATTTCTCCTTTCAGTACCTCCTCTCAAGCTCCACTCCGAACTACCTTTTACAATGCTAAAAATCTCCTTAAATAGACCTTAGACGGTTAAGGACTAGGAGTACATTCTAAAAAGTTCTAGTAGGCATCCACCGACCAAGTAGAAGGTTCTAGAAGCTATGTTAGAAATCGATGCAAATCTAGAAGAATCCAGAAATGGTAACCAAACTTCCGGGAGGCATAACTTTTGAACCGTAGCTCCGATTGACGAATCGTTTACATTTTTGGAAAGCTCTCAAAGTGCCCTATAGCCCTATGGACCAACTTTTCTCATCCCCCATTCTTTGGCCCTTTTAGAGGTCATTTAATGCCCCTAACCTGACTTTGAAGCATTCTTAGGAGGTCTCCACAACCTGAAAAATTGCAATAACTTTCAAACCGTGGGGCCTTTTGACCTGATTCTTTTTTTGGAATGATCTAAATTACAATTAAATTCATCTAGCCAATTTACACCTCCTAGTTCACCAAAATGATGGCTCAATTACATACTCCTATTTTTTTTGGGATTTACACGAACACTGATAGTGGAACTGTGAGAGTTGGAACCTTTATTTGACCCAAGTGGGTATCCAAAAATGAAAACACATGAAACAAAAACTAAGTCTAAGTATATTTTTTTGGGTGACACAAAATTGCCCTTATACCTCTGGATGCTCCTGCATCAGATCTTTTCTCTAAGTTGTTAGGTTTCTCCTTGTGAGAACCAATGCTTTGACACCAATTGTTGAAATATTCAAAAAGGGAAGAGTACTTCTAAGGGGGGGGGGGGGAGGTGAATTAGAAGTACCACACTTTTAACCTTTTCTAATCCTTTAAATCAAATAACTAAAAATAAGATGCATGCATGTAAAAATATTAAGTGAACATAAAGAAGATACATGCAATAACACACATAACACCAGCTTTCGTAACCTAGAAACCCTCCAAGAATAAAAAGGTAAAACTGGTGTGGGGATGACACCAACAAAAATTATTGCAAAAATCATTTTTTGACCACTTATGATCGTCTACTTTTGAAAGGCCTACCCTTTTAAAGGCTTTACACTGTGTCAATAATGACCTAGTTAGAGGATTTATAAACACTTTACATGAAGTGTCACCTAGTTAAAGGATTTAGTCACCTCTTCAAAGGATATACAAAGTAGCTATTAGGCTAACCTATCAACATAGGATTTTCACTATCTAATACAATGGTTAGAGAGTATTAGAAACCTTTGTCCTATTTTTTTAGAATCTTTAATTGCTGATTTTAGGCACTTGATCTGCTCACTCTAATGTGATCCTTGATTGATCTAATATCTATTAACATCCCTTGCTTTTTTCTGATCAAATGGATGTGTAATTGTTGCTCAATTCACTGAGTCTGTGATGCCCTTGCTATTTGCTCTGTTCTGCAATTTGCTATCTTCTTAGAAACTTCCTTGAATTCCCTTCAACAACATAAAATCATGGGGTTTAAGTCTTCTTATAATGACTTCATAGACTTAGGGTTGGGTAAGGATCTATGATCCATATGGAATCTTAAGTTCTTTCTCATTCCTTGCATTTTTCTCATTTGTTGTATGCTTTCTCCATTGTTTTGATTGGATACAAATGTAAACTATTTGTCCTTATCATTGTTATTCTTTGAAGTCCTTATATGTCGGATCCAAAAATAGTTTACATTTGAGTCTGTGAGGGAACATACTCATATATTGATTTTGTGTTACTCAACACATACTAGACTATAGGTGCTTGGCACATATACTATCCCACTTTTCTCAACACCTATTACATTCTATCTTTCTTGACATCAATTGTGACTTAACACCTATATAATGCTCAACACCTTTATAATTCTTTCCACCTATATAATGCTTGGCACCTGAAGTCACTTGGAACCTATTGGAATTTTGACTCGACACACACTATGGCTCAACATACATAGTGTACTTGGCTTTAATATAAAAAGTGGTTAAGTTTTTTGACACTCAAATGTCAAAACTATCTAAGATCAACATCACCTTCAACTCCATCAATGAAGCATGTAGAAAGTAGATCAATGTTAATTGCATTGTCTTCATGAAGGTGATTTGACTGTCTTGCATACAAATTATCATTTAGCTTACTAAAAGGTGTTGATGCATTAACCTCAAAATTGTTTTTATGCTAATTATCATTGCATGTATCCTACAAACATTCATCTACACAATTAGGTAATCCATCCTTATAGATAATCTTTTTGTCTTCATATTGTGTAGACAAATCTTCTTCGCAACTTTCAACCTCAAGCTAATTTCTATAACTCTGAAATGGAATTTTACTTTTAGATCTAGAAATAGAACTCATACCTTTACTAGAATAAGAGTATTCACTTTCATCATTTCTTTCTTCTTACCAATTTGCATTTGATTCACATGAAGACAAATATATACTATCATTGTCCTCGTCTTGATTCAAGTAACAACTCTTGTCATTGTCTTCACAATATGTCAAATCAGCAACTTCACCTTCATTAATCGACACATCACTTCTAGCTTCTTCATCCTCATGCTGAGATGAACATCCTTCAACTTCATGATTAGTTATGTTCTCAACATAAAACAAATCATCCATAGGAGAAGAAACCACTGAATTTACATCTTGCATATCTAATTGGTCAAATCAACTAACTTTGTCATCTGCTATTATGATATCACTAACATGTGTCCTATATTCAACAAAAATGGATTCAGCTCCTTTTTGCAAA
Source organism: Cupressus sempervirens (assembly GCA_028749045.1). Taxonomy (NCBI): domain Eukaryota; kingdom Viridiplantae; phylum Streptophyta; class Pinopsida; order Cupressales; family Cupressaceae; genus Cupressus; species Cupressus sempervirens. Next base: position 1,030,462,646 of record CM053785.1, read on the forward strand.
AAAAATATTTCATGTTCACTTTTTTTTACTTCTAAATCTTCAACTAGATTATTTAAAATAGTAGGGGTATCTATTTGCTGATTTGAAAATAAACACTCTTTATGATATTGATTTGTCTTTTGCAACTCATCTTGCTAGAAAACATTCCTAGAGAAGTTAACCCTAGTTAAACTATACTTTATATTGTTTTCAATCTCTATTGCTGTCATGAATGCCTAATGCAAAGTCTTAGCTCTTTATCTCTCAATAGGTAACTGATCTTTTTATCAAATTCATCAAGATAAACAACTAGACACACTTGATCATTGGGCTTATAACTTTTAGGAATGTCATTTAGAACCTTTGCAAATCTGATATTAAATTTAGGAACTAGTTCACCATTCATGATTTCGATCTTCAACAACATATCAAAATAATCAAAGATTCTTTCTCTTTCCGTAAACTACTTCATGAAGGCTGAAAGTAATTCATCCCAAGATGAAATTGAACATGCTAGTAGAAAGAAAAACCAATCCCGAGCATCACCTTGTAAAGTTTGAATAAACAACTTCATCTAAATATCTTCATGAGAAATTTCAAAATTACCAACCAAGTCATTGAACATCTAAATATGATGACTGGCTAAATTCTCATGGTTCCCACTAAACTTAGGTAAATACTTTCTAAGATTATATGATATAGAGTTTGGAAAACCATGAATGCCATGAAAATTCAAAGGCATGTATCTTTTGGTAGAAATAGATCTAGAAATTTTAACAATGGACTACATAATAGGTGAAGGGAAATTTTTCATTTCTAACAAACTTATAATTCATTCACCAAAGTTACCTTCAAAATTCATTGCTTGCAGCAAATCTGAAATTCTTTCTACCAATTTAAACTCCAAACATACTTCAAGATATGAAAACACTTGCTGAATCTATTCTTCACAAAGTATGCTGAGATAAATCAAACTAATCTCCTACTTAGTGCTGAAATTACCACTTGATGAAGAAATTTTTGCATAGCTTAGTTTTTTTGGAAATGAAATCACATGAAAGTGTAAAATACCTTTAGTGTTGATGCTTCAAAATATTGATCTGCTAATTGGCATAGGTGTGGATTTCAATTCTTCACACCATTGATCAAATCCTTATAGAGCTACCATCTCCTTGAGGAGAACCAAACAAAATCACTGCTATGATTCATTTTTATCATTCAAAAATTCTTATGGTAGCAGATCAAACAACACTTGGAAATTCATTAGTCAAGAACTTATATATCTCTCTTCTTTCTTAAAACTTAACATAACTTTTAGATCTACCTGATTCAGCTAAAAACTCTTTGAAAAAAATTATATATAACTAATCTAAACTGGTACAAAGATCCTTTAGAGAGTTTCCACTAACAATTATGAGGAAGATTTAAAACATAATTCATAACATGATAGATTTGAATTGGATTCTCGCCTTGTAGAACTTTACAAATCTTTGAACACTTAGAAGAGAGAAACCACCTTTACATAATTCTAACTCTGAAATTATAGTAGTACTTTGAAAAAAACAACTAGCTAAATTGACTGAAGATGAACACTCTTGAGAAATACAATTTGCATTCAACCTCAATGTTACTGCTACGAATGGATAAAACTTAACTAGGAAACATGAATCTTCAGCAAAGAAATGGAAAACACTTCATGACATTGTTGTTGTAGTAAATATTTCTTGTTGTACTAAATCTTTTCAAATTCTCAAGGTTTGTCAATCAACCAAATTTTGAAAATGCTATTTATACCAAAGATTCTAGTACTTCTAATAATGAATTTCTTCATAGACTCCCCAACAGAGTCACCATTTTGTTGGTTCCTAATTTAATAGAATTTGAATCACCAAGTATGCAAGGAAAGAATGCATCTCTGGGCAGCTATCTCCAATAATGGACATAATTCACCAAGAACCTAGGCCAACTACAAGGCTACACTCCTTCTTCACTTCAAGCTCTGCAAAACCTAGGTGGGTGAACCTCTTAAGATCTGATTATGTGACTAGTACAATGAGCATAATTAAGATCTAGAATAATACATGAAACCCCTAAATCTTCTATACTTAACCAAGAAATCACAAGCATGAAATAGCTAATAACATGACTCATGAAACTAGTAAGCTATGTGAGGGTCAAACTTTGAATAACTTTCAACATAAAAGGGAAAATGATATAATATGTTGATATCAACAAGACCTAGGTATGAGTAACAAAAGTGAATGAACCTAGAACTAATTAGTAAATAATCTATTAGACAATTAAATAAATTACAACCATACATCTTTCAAAAATCTTTGACATAATTCCTACATCAAGAATCGTGATCTATCTTTCACCTTGTGAATAGACATCTGCATCAAAATGAATCTCATACTCAAACTATCCCATCATGAAATATGCAAAACCTATGATAAATATCAAGCAATTACATGGCTCTTTGTTCCACAAGCAAGAAATTTCAACCACATGCATTTCTTAAAAAAAATGCAACCTAATTTATGCTCTTGGTTGACAAATTAGAATGAATGTAAACCCTTTGTTGTTCTTTTATTCATTTTCCTTGAAAACAAATATATGGAAGATGTACAAAAATACTTCACAAATCACCTAATAGATGAGAATTATGTATATAAAAACTTAAATGTTACTCAATACAAGAGAAAATGTTGGGTGTTTGGCTTTTATAGCCTAAGCAGAGCTCCCAGAACTTAAAGTTGAAAATTGACCAACAAACCTTTACAAAAAAGAAGAAGAAAGAATATATAGCAAGGAAGAAATTCTCAGATTTGATCAAAAGATGCCAAGTGTCCCCTTAGAATTCTTTTCCAACAACCTAAATAACCTCTCTCTAACTTCTCCCATCAACTACTAATCATATCCCTTCTGTTTTTCCTTTCCAAGTGCAAAGTATCTCAATAAAAGACAAAAATCTAATAACTGAACACGGATATGTTCCAATTGATCAATTTGAATCCAAAACACCACAAAGACTCAAAATAACTAGATACAAGATCACTGAATGTGTTTGAGGTGTTTCTCCATTGAATTCTACAACTAACAACTCAAAATAATTGATAAAACACACAAATCACTTTGAGAGACAAAACCTCCCATAGCATGTATCAATGACATCCTATGCAAAAACCAACTTAAAAAATGGATAGCTTATTTTCTCCTAGTTTTGATGGTATATTGGAGAGCACATTTTTCCTATCAGAAACCCCCTAAAAGTTATTTCAAAAATTGTTCCTTTACCAAGGCTCTATGACTGCAACTTTTAAACTTTTTAAAAATTTAAAATTTCTAAAGTGTAAACTTTGGAAAATATCATTTTAAATTGAAACAAGTCTACATGTACCCTTCTACAAAACTTTTAAAACTAACATTTTAAAATATTTTATTTTTTCCATCTTATCCCATTCAAGTGCTACCACATGGCATCATATTATTCATTGAGAACTACCTAGTCATTGGCACCTCATTTTGACAAGACCATCTACATCACCATTAGCCTGGCCCACTACCATGTGTTGCCTAGGTGCTTCCCCACTTTACTTATCCATTGAGAAACTTCCCCAAGTGGGGAAGTAGCCACCACAGAATGTTCCATGTAGCACAATCTTATGGCTCTGGATTTGAGTCTACCACATCATCATATTCATCATTTTGTTTAAAATTTTCTTTCAATGGCCTCTAATGGGCTGACCATGGGCCCCACACAATTTACTTTTCCTTCTCAAAAGGCTGTCATTGTAAGACACAAGGCTAATAGTGCGCTTTTCTATTTTACCATCAAATTTTATGTTTATGGCATGAATGTGGGATAACTCTTTATAAGAAGATCTCCTTCTCTATGAGATTTAAAATGACCTTTGGCCATGGAAGAGTGTATGGCATCAAACTCTTGCATGTAGTCTAAGCTAACATAGCTTCTCCCTCAAATTGTATTTCATGCAATATCTTTTCTATCGAATGGTGTTTTCCTAAGGTCTTTCAAGTCATACTTTCTCATCCTACTTGCACCAGAGGTAACCAAGTTAGTAGGCCACCATACCTTCCAAACATGATAGTCGTGGCATCTTCTCCATCTATGTCACTTCTTCTATTGGATCTCTCATTGATTCATATAGGATCCATCTACCCTTCTCTATTAACTCCTCTATTTTGGCATGTAATGCCCCACTTGAAGATCCTTGGAACAAGGATGAAATATAAGAAAGATTTTTTTTGTTTTTTTGCAAGTGCAAGTGTGCATGACAACAACATACACAAATCAAAAAGATCGTAACGAAAGACTAACAATCATCCAAACACCAATGAATCTCCAAATGCTACTACTAACCAAAACATAAGTAAGAAAACATAAGAGATCAACCAAGTTGAAAGACAAATTCTCACTCCTAAAAATTGGCTATGTTTGAAATCCTAAAACCCTAAAATTTGCCTAAGTCTTAATTTCTGAAGCCCTAAAATTTCCTAGAATCTTTATCTTAGCTCGTAAAGGTATGGAATCTATCTCAAATGAATCATCACATATATAAAAATATATCTTAAGTATAAGACTTATACTTAAATGATATATTTAAAACCCCTTAGGAACTCTATTTTGAACTAGGAGGGTGTAAAACCAAAAAGGGTATCAAAAACCAATTTCCAAAATTTTATCTGACAAACCTAGATAGCCCCTATTTTTCATGTGAAGCCTAAGAATACAAGATTCTCGCGTGAAGAAGTGCATAATTATGTGCAAAGGCTTGTGACCAAAACACCAAAACTAGTGTAGGGTTTTCTATCAGGAAGTGCCTAGCCACACGAAGAAACCCACCACACCATGCAAAGACTTGCATCCTCACATAAGAAAGTGTAATCTTGTGCAAGAACTTAAATTAGCACACAAACACAAAAAGTAATAAAGTGCTAAGGAAACTATGAAACAAAGTTCCTCCACACTAGGGATTACCAGATCCACCTTTTGAGGTGAGAAAACTCAAATCATAATTGAAAGATGAAAAACTAGAAGCATAGTCTAACCATCTAATTAAAAATGAAGGGAAGAATAGAAGTGAAACATCATAGTGAACTAAAACCAATATTGTAGTTAAATAAAAATAACATTGCATTGAGAAAAATAACTAAACTAAGTATGCACTTCTTCCCAATTATCAATGGCATCATAAGACCATCGTAGACCCTAGCCATCCCCCATGTGTAACATCTTGATCCACCAATCAGATCATCAATACTATTGTGATAGGGATGTCACTACTAAACATTCTACAACATAAGCATAAGGAAATCTAACATGCTATTAGTGAAGCATAAGCTAATCCTACAAAGTAGATAACATCACCTATCACATGCTAATCATCATAATAAAGAAATGGGATATTAACTATCATCATCTAAATAAGATATACAAGCATACCAATGAAAGAAAAAATCACAAAAAAGAATACTCTATAAATTGAAGTACCAAGTGAAAAGATCTAGCAATGGTCACACTAGGATACAAGACTATCTCTATACACTAGCCCCTAGTAGTGGTGAAGGTAGCTATGCCTCCCAACCACATGGCACCCATAGGTCCACACCCACAATGCTGATGGAGATAATGATCCAACCACAAACACATGCAAAGAAAACATCCATGGCTAACACATACACCACATAGTATGATGACTAAATCTAAGACATAGGTAATGCATAACTAGAGGTCCTAGTTAGACATCTCAAAGGGCTACTAAGTAGGGGTTGACATCATGGAGAGTCACTTACCATAAAAAAGCCCAAGCTTGGATCATGTGAATTTAGTATCCCTTAATGGAATGGATCAATACAAGAATTTTATTATCTTTAGTTTTATTACCACCCAATATTTTATTTAGTTATCACTTCTATAAAGCTCCCTCTACCGACCCATGGCACCATGGTCATTGGGCTACAAGATAGAAGCCCCCTCCATATGCTACCCTACCCTAGCCATGCTCATCAAATGATGAGTGCCCATAGGCATGCAAATTCCCAACCCATCCCAAATGATCACAACTTCTAGAGGTACCATGGAAGATTAGGCCCCATGGGTCACCCAATAAATGTACTCATGTGTGGTGCACCACCATCACAAAGATCATAACAAAAGGATTGGATGAGAACACAGAGAAAAATGTCAATCAACTGAAAACATATTCAAGATGATATATGCTACATGCATCCCAATGCAAAACCAAAATGCAATAAAGGTCCGACTGATATCCAAATGGATCATCCAAGCTGGCAACCAAACTCATCCCAAGAAAACTTGATAAAATTGGGTGACATGAAAAATGAGGTGAAAACCCCAAAATTGGAAAAATTCCAAAATAAAAATCTAAATTCCTCATGGGTGCAAAAACCTTGAAAATCCAATAATAATTGAGTTTGGACACCATATGCAAAAATAGCTAGCATAATGGCTCAAAATCCCAAACCCCCATCCAAAAAATATAGGAAATGTTCATACCTAACCAATCGGGTAGTAGAAATGGAGGGGAATACTTGTTCTTAGCCTCCTATCAAACAACTATAAAAAATAGAAGCTAAAATAGAGCAAAGACCATAAAATGGAAAGGCCCTACCTGATAGTAAAAGGGGTAGATTCCAAAAATGGCCTCATCAAATAACGAGTCTACTGAAACTACCAAAAGTGGTGGCAAAGCAAGGTCTCTCCAAGCCAAATCCAATGAGACTGATCTCGCACAAAACCATGCTCGCAATACCTAGAACAAATAGAAAAAGAATCCTATTTCTAAAAAGTGAGAAGTGAATAATGAATTCACTTTTTTAATACTTATTCACTTTTCAAGTGAATAGTTGATTATGGAAAATAGCTAGATGGAGTAGCTAATCTTTGAATTGACCCAAACTAAAATAGATTATTATCCATAAAGGAAATTCACCTAAGGCAAAGTTGCCATAAATTAAATCCAAAAAGATTTAAAACCCAAAAACCTAAAAACACAAAAAAACACTTAACACTTTCATGGCAAAGTGAACCTCTAAATGCACAAACACACTCACATGTCTAATCACATAATTTAAATAAGTTTTGATTTACTAATCACCAAAAGGTTTTAATTTAAAACAACAAAATAAGGATACATTGACCATATAGGGATGACATTGGTAAAATATGAATATCTAAATCACTAACTCCATGTACCATTGTTAGGGATATAATTTGTACATACTAAAACACATGATCAAGTGAAATATAATAGCTGAAGCAATTAAAGCACTAATTAACTAGTTAATACATTTACATCGCTCATGTTCATAGAAATTATAAAGAAAAAGAATGAAGTAAATAACCATAACATAGAATCCATCTCATAACATAATAAACAAATATGTCCAATAAACCATATAACCAAATATCATCATAGATCTACTATCATTTCAACATAGAATCAACATGCAAATATGATAAATTAAATAGCATAATAGTTTAGCATCTATGGTACTGAATCAAAGTATAACATTCAACCCTTAGGTCATCTCAAGGTACAAATAACAATAATTGTATCAAGTATCTCTTGAATAAAAATAGATGAGGTATAGGCTACAAACACGAGGGGCACTACATGGCATAAGTTATTTTTTATTTGTTGCTTTCAACTCGATATGTCTCCAATACATTTTATGAAAAATCCTTTCTTAGTCACTGCCTACTCACGCGAGTCTCCTTTGCACACTTTCAACATTGACTATTGCTCAGGTGGCTTTGGAAACTTCAAATAAATGATTTCCTTGGCATCTTAATATGTTTGATAACCTCTTCTTCACAACCCACCCAACCTTTGGTATGGATTCCATTGTTTTCCCTTAGATGACTTTGATCCTCTTTAGATAATGATGGTGGCAACTTGCTTATAAACTATGACTTCGATAATGTTATATTGTGTCTGCCTTTGATTGGCCATCTCCCATGTAGCTTTTTATTTGGCATGAGCTACCTTCTTTCTTTCTCCTTGTATTTCCCACATGAATATGGGCTCCTCCTTGTAATTAAATGCATCATCAAAACTTAGCTTGTTTTTTAGTAAGTCTGCCTTTTCTTTGCTTCTAGCACTTTGAACAACATAACAACCATGCAACTTGGAAAATTTGGCCAACAAGTTGACCAATTTCTCTAGTAACTATAGATATATAGATTGTTTCCCCTAGCTTAGGGGAGCTCACATTAAAAAAAACAACATAAGTTGTGTGTCCAGGCATTCCTAAAGCACCTATATAGTTGGAAATAGGTACATTTGTATGTATGATCTTTCACATCATCTTGCCTTCTGGTATCATACTATACTCTTCCCATCCAGTAAAGCTATATACCAAATCCCCTTGTTCAAATTCTGGGTGATTTGATATTACAACCTTGGAGATACCATAGCCATTGATAACCAATCTAGGAGTAAAAGTAGCTGAGAAGTAAGAAGCAATATTTTTCATGTGGTGTTGCATGTATGGATCACATGACAAATGCAAATTCTTTACACGAATAATGTCTTGTGATCCATCTTTCAATTGTAATGGAAGCTTGGTACATTTTATCAACATAACAGACTTCTTTGGCATTCCAATTACATAATCCTTCAAGATCACTTGTGTATTACTCACATTAACACCTTCTACTTTAGTATAGTTTCCCTTCATTACTTGATTAGAAAAGTTTACTCTCATGCCTCAATCATATCACCACCGCCTTTATTGCCTCTAATGGAATTAGTCGGGCCCCAAAGTGGGTCCAACTAAAAAAATTCATTTTCAAATACTTGAAATATCAAAATGGTCTATTCACCATCTAATACCAATTTGATGAAGAACCAATTATTTTGCATCATTTTTTAAACTTAAAAAAACTTATTTCACCTCTTTCTGCTACTATGATTTTTGTGTCAGGAGGTCCTTTAACTCCCCTTAAAAACTAATCCGAACAAATAATCAAGCCCTAAAATTTGAGACAAAAATTCTTTGTTCCACACACTTTTACCTTGTCAAATCTCATCTCAAGAAGAATTCTCAGTCAAAAGATATTGATTATCAAAGTTCCCCTCTCAGAAATGCCTACAAGAAAACATGTCAGAAAACCATAAAATTCTTTCTGATTTAGCTTCAAAAATTGGATAAATTGACACTTGGGGGAACAAAAACTAGGGAATTAGTTCATTTTCATGAGAAAAAAAATAAATCTAGGATTAGGGCTCATGATGAATAAGTGGGCAGATTTGGCGAGTAGTCAAAATGTGCTACTCAGAATTTGTAGACTAGAAACATTGACAAAAGTAGATCTTTTGCAAATACAATGGACCTAGGAAAGTGTGCAAATGGATTTGTCAAGACTTGAAAATTGGCATACTTGAATTATTTTCAAAGTAGAACATAGTGGTATGATCTGTTTGTTCTCATCTATAATAGATTTTTAGATATGACATCACAAACAAGGGTACTTACAAATCTGCACTTCTTGACACAAGTAACAAGTTAGAAACTGTATTTGGAATCACATTTGAAAACCTAGTCATACAGATTCGAAATGACTCAATATATGAAACATAGGTTATCTGGTATGAACACTAAAAAATTCCAAAGTGGTGAGTTAGGAAACATTACTGGGTGCAAGATATTCAATTACAAACATGACCTCCTGTCATTGTTTGACACACAATGCAGAATTGACAATTGCTCAAGATAGGACTTCACAAAATGGCTTAGAATGAAAATTTATCATCATGGAACACATAGACCCACTATATTCAAGGTGTTAGAAACATTAAGAACCTCTTAGGCCTCAAATGGATAGCCAGGTACATGTGCATCAAAAAGTGCTTAAAGGGCTTGATTTCTCAATGGTACTCAAAATTGGGGCTTCAATTTTGAGTTCCAACACTTAGTTCTTGGTGGATAGAGTATTGTTTAGAAAGGATTATGATGGAGTCCTATTAAGATGTATCCAAATTGATCAAATTAGCAGGTTATTGAAAGAGTTCCACAATGGCCCTACTGGTGGTCATTTCTCATCCATGATTGCTCCAATGAAGATCGTGAGGGCTAGTTATTATTATCCAAGTTTATTTAATGACTACCAAAAGTGGGTGAGGAAATGTGAGAAATGTGCTTTCCTCTTAGGAAAGAAAACATTGGTTGCTCTCAAGTTGAACAACCTTTTTCTCAATGGGGTTTGTATTTCATTGGTCCAATAAATCCACCTTCTAGTGCTGGTCATAAATGGATTTTGGTTTCCAAATATTACTTCACAAGATGGACACAAGTAGTGGCTTTGAATTTTGCAAAAGAGGCTTCAATGGTTGAGTTCTTTAATGGAAAAGTGACCAAATTTGGTGTTTCTTCAATCATTATATTAGATAATGCAAATTGTTTTGTTGGAACTCATATATGCTCTTGGGATCTAAAAAATTGTTGAAAATAGATTGATACAAGTATGATAATGTGCTTCAATCATTGTTTTGTCACTTATGTCAAACCTACTACTTTTTAGTAAGACACTTTCTTAAATGATTTGAGTAGTATTATTTGTTTGATTGATGAAGATAATTTGATCAAATGAGGTAGCAATAAAACCTAGAGGAAAGGTTGAGTTATAATATGAAAAGGAGGACATGGATTAGTTAAGATAGTGATATTGTAGTGCATTGATAATCTACTTAAGGTTTCAAAGGATGGTTACACTAATTAAGTTCTGAAGAAAAAGTTAAATGAATTATGTCAGCCAAACATAACAATCTACATAACAGGTGCCAAGAAAATTTAGTGTAACTCAAGAAAAAAATTAATTGGAACAAAGTAAATTCAATTTTAGTAGAAGCCGAGTAAAGCTTAGTTGATGTCAAGCACCACTAAGCTTTAGTTCATGCCAAGTGTTTTGATAGTGGATGTCAAACAATGTAGTATGTGTCAAGCATCAAAAGTTAGTTAATAATGAGTGTTATTATTATGAGAAAGATCATGAATTTGGTGAATCTAAGCCAACAAGTTTGATTTCTTGGATTGTGTGAACTATGTGAAAGGTAATCTTGATAAGCTAGTGGCACAAAATTCAAGGTGAACCATTTTGAGGAAAATTCAAAGAGGATTGAATGAGAAGTTTCTAGAAGGGAATGAAATGAAATGATGGGTAGATTTATTGAATCCTACCTAATCAAACCTAACCCTAAAATGGATTATGGAGGATGAATAACAAAAGTTCTTAATTTTCTATTTACAAAGATGATTGATTAGAAGCGAAGGTTTTCATGTGTGAGAACATGAGGAAGATAAGGAGTCTAGGATATTGCATTATTCGGTGACCTAAGAGAAGTGACTACATTGGTAAGAAAAGAAAGAAGGCTTAAGGGTATGGATGCTTGAAGCGTGAACAAGATATTAGAGTTGAACTATGTGAAAGCCAAGTAGAATGGAGGAATAAAACAAAGATCTTTAATCTACAAGTATGTTGTAAGTGGTTTTTAGATCAAGCCTTATTGTTATATTCTAATCATTGTATCAGTCTAGGGTAAATCCTTTGGATTCAAGTTGACCTAATAGTAATTCATAAATCTTTTAACTAGGTTGCATTTAACAAAGTGTGTGGTAACCTTTAACAAGGTTGGCCTTTCACAAGGCATCACTTCAAAAGAGTGAGAATGAGTAGGATGTTACTGGTGGTTTTTTCCAAATTGGGTTTCCATGTTAAATCATTGTGTCAAATGTGTTATTGAATCCATTATGTTTTATGTTTACATTTATGAAAGGTTGATTTGATAGTAACCTACAAGTTTAAGTGATTGTATGATCTAATGGATGCATGTATGATGAAAATGTCTTATAGATATAGGTGTTGGAAATATTCAAGACTAGCTAGGTTACTAAGGGGGGAGGGTTGAATCAGTAACCTCAAAAATTTTGATTAATCTAACACTTAATAACATAATCCATTTACCATTAATAGATCTAATCTATTGCATGCATGGGAAACTAAAATCATAAAACACTTTGAACACAATATTTGGTGACCCAAAAACCTTCCAAATAGAAAATAAAACTAGGGTGGGAATGATACCCACAAAACTTCAATACTACAGCATAAAGTTGTCCTGTTAAGTCTTACAATGATTAATTTTGATGATCTTCCCTATTAGGAGCAATTAGGACTACTAGGTCCACCTTGTTAGAGGTTTTACAAACATACAATGAAGTATGCACTCGATAAAGAGATTTAAAGAAAGACTATTAAGTCTACCTTGTTAAAGGATTTGAGGTTGATTCACCTATTAGGATGAAACATTAGATCTGACTTACAACTAAATTACTGATTAAGATCCTTGAAGTACTGATCACCTTTATGTGATAGATGTAACTTTGATACTCCTAATATGATCTTGCAATACACTTAATCTGTTGTTGATTCACATTCACTCTTCTCAAAATCACTTTTTTCTTTTTTTTATTGGGTATGATACAATACATTACATATATAACAATATAATTGACATAATTACAAGGTTGGCCAATACACAAGTTAACACCAATATTACTCAGTTAGCCCAAATGTAGAAACACGAGTTCTGAAAACTAACTTGGTGAATTTCTGATACACGGCATTCACTATCATTACTCAACATCATCATGCACTCAATAGAAGTAGAAGCATAGTCCATACTAATCACTTCAATGTAGTTTCAAACTCAGTATACACTAGTGACTCAGTAGATATAGTGTCACTTGGTAGAAATTGAATTCCATGTTTACCATGTCTACATTTGGTAAACACTACTCATTTTATCACTCAGTTAACACTAATCATTCCATCACTTGGTTAACACTAAAAATTCCATCACTCAATTAACACTAACTTTTCATCACAAGAATCGATGACTCGATAGACACTATAAGGCTTGATAACCACTGAACTACTCAGTAGGGACTTTGAAGCTCAGTAACCATACAAAATCTAAAATAAGTGGTCACTAATAACAAACATGACTTAATACCAACAATGGATTCACTAAGTTGTGAAAAGTTGTAATTGTACATCTAGACCTTGGATAACTCATTCACCCCTCCTCTTAGTTATTCTAAAGAATTCCAACCATTGGTATCAGAGTCATCTACTTAAGAAGACTAGTTTGAAGGTAATAGAAGCAAAAAGATCAAGATGTCAAAAAGAGAGGTATCCAAGCTTAATAGAGATAACTTTCCTACATAGAACAATATGATGAGGCTACACCTAGGAGGTCTTGGAGATCATGCACAAGCTACCATCATCATAGAGAATTTTGATCCTGTTGAAGCCCTAACTATAGAAGATCGGAAAAAGATGAAAAAACACAACTAGACAATGTTGGAGATTGCCTCTACCTTAAGTTATGTTGAGTTTGATGATGTCATGAGTTATGAAAGTGTAAAGAAAATGTGGGATTCTCTACGCACCATCTATGGAGTTGACAAAAATGTTCTAAGAGCCAAATCTAAAAGTCTCATAGGTAAGTTTGATGATATAAGAATGCAAGAAGGTGAGAATATTGCTCAATTTTACTCTAGGATAAAAGATGTTGTTAATGCAATAAGAGGAGCTACTAGTAAAATAGATGATGAGACCATACTAAGAAAAGTTTTTAGAACACTATAGCTCATTTATATTAATAGAGTTTCTACAATACAAGAACTAAGATGTATACCAAGGACTAATCTGATTCTTGAAGGTTTGGTAGGTAGGTTCACTTTTTTTAAGCTATCTAATTTTGATAATTACCAACCTAGAAATGTTGAATCTACTTTCAAATCCAAGCTATCATTGAAGAAACCTAATGAGAAAAGGAAGAAAAAGGTAAAATATGTGTCCAATGATAGTGAAAAAGTTAAAGGCAAGTGCAAAGGTAAGTTAGCTAGCATGTGTTTCAATTGGAATGAGGTTGGTCATATTAATTCTAGATGTCTAGAGAAGAAGAATTACAAAGGTGGAGACAAGTACATAAGTAGAAGAGATGAAAATAGAAAAGATTAAAAAGACATGTTAACACTAAAAAATGGTTTGCATCTATGGTTTGATCACATTTTCATACCAATCCATCCCATTTTCTCATTCCACTAACTCTAATCTTTTGGCCAACTTGATCATAACTCAACAGTATCAATCATCATTTGTATCCTTGTTCACATCAATTGTAGACAATTTCAAAACCATTTTATCATTATCACAAATCCTATCAAATCAACCCAGAATCACCCCAAATCTACTTAGAATCACCTAGAATCAGTTTTAATCAACTCGAAACATTTCAAAATTCCCAAATCTATCATCATTTATCCAATCCTAGGCATTATTGTGGCTTTTATTGCCTCACAAATCTATCAATCTAACCTTATTACTATAATGGTTCTTAGTGCTAGGTCAAACCATCATTCTTGTCATTCAATCATGGACATTGTCGAGTCCCTTAGTGTCAAATCATGAAATCATCAAACCATCTTAATAACATTGATAGTGTCCATCAATGTCATTATGATCAACCATATTAGTCAATCTCAATCATGTAGCATTTACAATATTAATTAAGTGTTAGATTTTCTTAATTCATGTCATGTGTCCTTGGCATGTTATGAATTTTGATCAATCAATAAATTTGACCATGACTTTCATTCACCCATCATCATACTAGTCAATTTGCATAGTCATCACATTTTCATCAAATGACATTATCACACTTATTTAATCAAATTGGCCAATCATCTAGTAATTTTCTCTATAGGATTATAACCTATAATTTAATCCTATGTCATTTCATTGTTTAAACTTCATCATTCCCATCTTTAATGAATTAATTTTATTAATTAATTGATTCATCATTCACAAACTATGGAAATTCTCAATTTCCTAAGACATATTTTCCAGCATTAATTCCATTTTTACTAATTTCTCTTTGTGCAGAATAATGGATTTTTAATTCAAATATTCCACATAATATTGACATCAACGTGACACATGGGAATGACAGATCATGGATTCTCCATTTACACTTGGCTATGATATGTCATAATCCATATATTCTTATTCCTTATGCATATCCATATTTGACTTCCATTATCATATATTCTTGGCTTTAAGTGGGTTTGAGGTGTCACATGATGCATCATAGATCCTCTTCTAGTTATAGCCATGTCTGACTTTCAAGCTTCACACAATCCTACATTTGGTATCTTGTGTCATATGTGTCATGGATTCTCAAAGGAATCTCCTACCAAGTTATTTATCCAAGGTGACAAGTCCAATGCTCTTATCTTGCATGTGGATTATAAATTGAACATTCTTCCTCTCATTTCTGGTCCTAAGTCTGAAGTCCTAGGTCCCTAATTCTTTTGTCTTTTGCTCTCTCAAGCTTAAATCACTTCTTCTAGCATTCTCATACCATCATCATTATCATAGACTTTTTCTTCCTAATTGTTTACACTATAGGCGATTCAAGCTACATCAAATGGAGAAGAAAGAAGGACATGGGAGCTACAAATGAAAGAGGGGGTATTTAACCTTGTTTTGTTTCCTTTGTTTATTTGGCTTTCATGGTAGACTAGAGGGTGTCAATGTATGCGTATTGAGTTTGTGATTTGCTTATAGTATGTTAGATATTAGTCCATTTTTTGGTCCTACAATTGGTGAACCCAACATGAACATGATTAACTAACTTGGGTTTCTTGTGTTTGTTCTCGTAGGTGAAAGGCATTATCTCACTTGGAAGGGTATAATGACTATCTGCACTTCCTTATCAAATCTAGATTAATTAGGGGGTCCAATAACATGGTTATATGATCTCATTTTATGAATTCTATTAGCTTGTTGTTAGCTTGAATTCTATATGATCTCATTTTATGAATTCTATTACTCTACTCTATCAGGGTGCACTTGGGACCCCTAAGAGGAAGTTTTAGGGACCTAGGAGCCACCATAACCCCTATCTACTACTCCCAATTCACCAACTAGGATTAGAAACAACCAACTACACCCTTCTGGGTCCTAACTACACCATGGGTGTAGTCTAAACTATCTCAACATAGTTGGTAGGGTAGATTTCAAAATTTTAGTTTTTGGGTATTACTTAGGGCCAATTTTCCCACAATATGCAACTGGTCTCTCAACTACACCCATAAACTACCAACTATGCCATTATGGGCCCCAAGTGTACTATGGGTGTGTTTAGCACTATTTGAGTTCACTTGGGGGCATCCTGGGTCATTCTAACCTTCTAGGGTGTAGTCTACTCTATTGGAGCATAGTTGGTTCACAAAAAGCACATACTTCACTCAAAAACTACAGCTTGGGTTTGTGTTATTCATGGTCTATTTGTAGCATGTGGTGAGCATTAGATGAAGACATAATCATTACAAACTACTAATGCTTTTTTGCAAGATGTTATCAAAGACCCTATGTGCTTGTCTAAACTGTGTGGATTTCCTAGATTAAATAACACTTCATTTGGTGCATTAAAATGAATTTTTTCTATTCTACTTGGCATGTCTATAGTGTTTTAAACCCTATGAGTTACTTGGAGATATCCTCTCCCCTTTCCATTCATGGATCTTGGGTGTAAGAGAAATCCATGTGACTTCTATAGAGAAGCCTACCTTGGACCAAGATACCTAATATTGGGTATGCCAAGGGATGACTTCGAGGAAATAATGAGCCAAACCTAGGTCAACCTTCCCACTACTATATAAAAATTGATACATTAATGTCATGTTAGTGGTATTGCTACATGATATCTCTCCTGTAGTACCCTTGTCATGCATCAAACTTAGGTTCTCAGGGTTGGGAGACCTTCTAAGGAAGTTTATTATTCACTTCCCAAAAAATGCCTGTACTAAAAACCTTATTTTAGTGGCCACAAACCTTTCTACTCACTCGCTTAGGGGGTGACCCATGGTCATGAAGAAACCCCACATTCTCATGATCCTTAGTAGAGACAACAATCCCTTGGGAAGAAGATCTTGGTAGCCCTGAGAAATGAGTGCACTATAATGGGGAGCTTATAGTCCCAAGATTCTAAGTTTGATACTCTCGATAAGTGTAATTGAACTTTGGTTTGAGTGGGAATTGAGTGCATACAATCCTAAAGTCTAGGTTGTGGTGTGTATTTTCACTTTAACAACAACTATTCTTATCTTACTGTGTCTTGTGTGCATGTAAAACATTAATGAAGATAAAATCCAACTTTCATATTTACATCTTGGATACTATTCAAATGTTTTCAAAGCTTCAAAACATTGTTAAAACATTACAATCTTTGTCAAACTGAGAAAACATTGGTTAAAAACTTTCAAGACTTGGAAAACATGATAATTTGTGACCTTAGACATGCTTGGCATAACCTAGATTTTGTCTTTGCATAGAATCCACTTACATTCACCATATTTTGAGCCTCATAATTGCATCATCTAGGCTTCATTTAGTCCTCATTTAGTATCTCTCATCATTCATAGTACCTTCCTTAGGCTTCACTTTGCATTCTTTAGTCTTTGCATTTTAACTCCAAAATCTACATCTTGCATCTCCCATTTGCATTTATGCATTACCCAACCTTCATCTTGCACACTTGAACCATAATTTTGGGTGTCCTAACCATCATTATACACCTTCATTCTAGTCTTATCATTGTCCTCTACTATTTGGTTCACTGTCACATCAATCTAGAAACCTTAGCACCCAAAATCATCTTAGTTTCCACCTATTTTATGAACTATGCATTGAAACTACCAATTACACCCTAACTTGCCCCAACTATACCATAGGTGGAGTTGGTACTATTTGATTACACTTGGTAGTCTAAGATTCTAGTTTGGACTTCTAGATAGCATTTTAATACTTTAGATGTGTCCTTAAGTACCTGGATAGGCCCCATGTCTCAACATGCCCTTATCTACATTTTGCATGCCCTAGCCATCATTCTCTTCACTTAGGACATTATTCCTTAGGTCATAACCTTCATTTTTCATCTCCTATCCAATCATAACATCAACCCTAGCATCCTAGCTCTCTACTATAGTAACTTAGGCATCACCTAGCTCAAAATCAGCTAGCATTCCACCCAGCCTCCCAGTTACACAATGAAACTACCAACTACACCAAACTAGACCCAAGTGCACCATAGGTGTAGTTGGTGTTATTTCAGCACACTTGGTGCTACCAAAGTGCACTTGGATACCCACATGACCATTTTGGGCCTCCAAGTTGCATTTTGGGACCCAAAAATTGCTTCTAGAAGCCTATGTAGATTGTCATTTTGCATATGACCCAACACAACATCTTGCACCCAAAACCTCATTTTGCATCTTAGGGCCTTTGCATTTTTCATATTTAATCAGCATAACCATCATTCTAAGGCCCCTAGACATCATTTTGAACCCAAAACCTTTGAATTTAGTCCAAGATGTAAACAAAATTATGAACCCTACAATATTTCATCGTGTCAATCGATAATGGATCTTGATGACATCATTTTGTCAGTTTATTTTATCATTTTCTTTGGTAAAACTCTATCTATGTCAAGATGGATTTGGCTTTGTAATTTGATCTTTTCACTTTGATCTCTTTTCAGTCAAGATCCAAAGTCTATTGTCATAATGTTAAACTCTTAGGTTAATACCTTTTGAAGATTTCACCTAAGTTCAAAACGTTGCATATACCCTTACCATAGCATTTCCACATTCCTAGTTTTTCTAAATGTCATTTTGACTTACCCTAGTGGTATATCCCCCTCATCTTGCATTTTTCAAAACCCTAGCATCATTTTCCATGATCAAACCCTATTAACTTGTCTACCAACCAACTTGTCTCCTTGATCACTTATCCTCGTTTTGCATAGCACAAACACCATTATCAACCTTAGTACACCATCCCTTGCATAATACACCTTTCTTAAATCAACTTCCAACATTATTTCCAAGTCAAAAATTCTAACCCTAATCATCATTTTGCATGTACCATAGAGTCATTTTCATCTCCTTTAGTCAAACTCCAAAGTGCCATTTATATTTTCTTTTGCATACTTTTCCTAGGACATTTTCATTTTTCATATCAAAAACCTAGTTCATTTTTCACCTCCTTAGGTTTCATAACATCCCTAAACACCTAAAAATCTAAAAAAAAATCATATCTTGCATATCCACTTCCAGATTTCCAAGGTTTACCCTATTTTACCAACTACACCCTTGTTTTACCAACTATACACTTCAAGTGCACAGTTGGTAGTTTTAGTGCATAGTTGGTAATTTCATAGAACACTTGGTAAATGGGGATTTCATCTTAGGTTCCATAACCCTAATCTAGACTTCCATAGCTTGCATTATATCCCTAAACCATAGAAAACACTCAAAATCACTTAAATCATTCACATTCTACATTTTACTCAGCCTAACACCTCTATTTATGAATTTCATACCTTCTACTTACCAAATGCTTACCTTTAGGGCCCCAAGTGCACCAAGGGTGCACTTGGTACTATCTAACTATAGTTGGTAGTTTAGGTGCACACTTTGGAGGTAGAGAGTCCATTTAGGTTTTCCTCCATTGCATCTACATCCTTGGGTATCATACCAACACTTACAAGGACACAATCAATTTAGAGACTTGAAGAACTATACCAACCCTTGTTTTCTAAGGTAGAAAAACAACCAAAACCTCATCCAAGATGAAATAAGAGCAAGAAAACCCAAAAAATATTTGATGAAGACCAAATCAAAGCATGAAAACCTTTACTTATGGACCCCTTAAACATGTATCTACAAGATCACAATAATTAAGAGATGACACAAAAAACCCTAAGAAAAACACATAATATTAGGTTTCCTTCAAACACTTCTCCTACAAATGGGATGGTTTAATGGAGTCCTAACTTTGAACCCATATTTGTACTGATACCACCTAGAGGTGGAAGTGTGCCAACCACACTCAAGGATGAATAAGCACACTCCTTCAAATTCAAAAAACCCAACACAAGTACCTTAGGCACTAACACATTAAACAAACAAAAAGGTATTGTACACCTAAGTGATGACTCTGACATATATTATGGCATCACTCATGAAGAAATGGCTAGGGCATGTCAAGATGAAACCTTCTGAAAGAACTTTAAACTTTTGGAAGCCCAAGAAATTGTCAAATTTAACCCAAACTTAGAGGGGCCTAAGTCGAAACATAAAACTAACTCAATACTTGAAACCATATAGCCTATGATCAATTTGGACTTAGATAAGGGAAAAAAACCTTTGTAGTTTCCAAACATAATGATGGCACCTATAAGGTCCCATCATGAATCAACCATTGAAATCCTCCAAAGTACATTTGAATACATCAACATTAATCCCTTGTTTGATGAACCACCACCAATAAATGGAAACAATATTCTTCCTAAATATCCCAAAAGGATGTTGAAACTTGATCTCAATAACTTAATGCAACAAAAAGACATGCCCAATGGGACTTGTACTGTAGGGATGCAAAGCATACCTCCTTTGGAGGAAAATTGACAAAGCACACCTTTTCTCTTAACTCTACCAAAAGTTATGATGTCAAATGTTATGGGACCTCCCATGAGTACATCAAGTGTAAAATCAATTGCAACAATCCCTATTGACATACAAAGGAAAAGTCTTATTGACATTTCACCCACTCCCAAAAGGAACATGTCTCATTTTCAAATCAATATGATGTCCCAAGGAGAAATGTCTAGCACAAAAAAGTACCAAAATAACAACCCAAACATGATGTTCAATTCTCAATGACATAACCAACTTCAAAGATAACAACAACCTACAATGGTACAAGGACTTAACATTTCCAATGAACAACCAAGTTTAAATCAACTTAACACACATTCAACATATCAATAGCAACATCAACCACAACAATAACTTCAAGTGGTGCAAGGATCCAATTTCCTTAAGATACACTCCAATGTAAATCCACTTGACTTACACATAATGCATCAACAACAATTCCAAAAAAAAAAGCCTTATTTGCTAAACAAAAAGAGAAACTTAAACAATATTTGGAATACCAAAGATTCCTAGAGAAAAAAATTTCCTATCAATAACATTTGTTACAACAACAACATATGCCACAACAACCTCAACAAAATAGTCACATACATGGTCTCGCATGCACCTAATAGGGATATTTCAATAGCAACCACAAAAAATGGCACAATAACTACCAAAACAATGATGCAAGAACAATACATGGTATAACAATCAAAATCGATACCACAAGTACCACAACAAATACCACAACAAGTACCCCAACATGTACCACAAAAAAAACCCATTTGTCTTTGAGGTACTAACATACCTCCACCACCTAGTGACACATCACCTGACTCTTTAGGCATAGAAATGTCATAATTGGGTAGACATAGATCTCACCATAGCAAATGATCTACTCATAGACAAAAAAGATTTGAAGAGAAAACTAGCATGCAATACCCTAATGCAGAGTTACTACAACAATTCAAACAACTTTCCTAACAAGTCGAGGCATTGGGAGTCCAAAAGAAATAGGCTTTATATACAAAAAGGGACTTACATCCTAATCCATTTGATAAAAGTTTGTATATGCCTCCATTCCAAAAACACTTTGAGGCTCCAAGATTCAAAAAATAATGGGGAAAAGGCAACCCCATTGATCACATCAAAGAATTATATGCCTCTTGTACCAAACTTAGTGATGAGTCCACCTACCTCATGAGATTGTTCTCTCATTCTCTAGGTGGGCCCACACTCAAATGGTATTCCAAACTTCTTATACTATCAAATCTTGGTTAGAGCTAGTATAAAAATTCATCTCCCACTTTTCCTTCAACATTACAAATGAGGTGACTCTCTAATTTGTGCTCAACTAAATAAAAGATAGGAGAACCATTTATCACATTCTTACTATGCTGGAGAAGCTTAGTTAGTTGATACTCACTAAATATTCTTGAAGAACAAGTTAACCTTTGCATTGAAAACCTAGTCCTAGACTTAATGTATGAATGCAAGATCAAAAGTCCAAGCACCATCTCAAAATTGATGAAAAAAGGGGCTAGTATTGAAGATGCTCTTATCTATAAGAGAATCCTCAAGACAAATAAGGAAAACATAGACACCAACTCATCTAGTGACAAGGTGAAATTTTAATCTAAAAACAAGAATGTGACCAATGATGGTATTTTGGATGCATGAACAATTGGCACAACACAACCTCAACTAAATTTGAAAGGTATAAACCCTACGAATTCAAAAAATTCCAATCAAACATCATGTCCACAATAGAAAACTAAGACTTCCACATAGGATGGACCTTGATGAATACATCGTAGAACCAAAGATAAAAAATTCACACCCTTGGGGATACGTCTTGAGATTGCACTTCAATAATTACTTAGTAATAACTTCTTCCAATTACCCCTAATCAAATATGAACCACTAACTAAAGCTTCTTGGTGGGATGACAAATTTTTTTGTGATTACCACTGCACCAAAGGAAACAAGACCTCACCATGTTTCTAGCTAAAATATTCAATATAGAGCTTATTGATGATTGTCTGTTCATAGTCGATCCATCACCACTAGCATCCAACTCTAATCAAACTATTTTTAAACATCCTTTGGGTAATCATAACAAAGAGAAAGCCTCCAATTCAAACTCAAACTCACAAACCAATGTGAATTACACATGCACTGGATATGACTACACCATCAACTATTTCAATGAGTCTAATTCCCACGTATCTACATTGACCTTAAAGGGTAAGGAACCTCATTGTTTTGTCACTAAATGTTGTACCAAGATCACCCTATCTAGAGCTCCTTCTAGACCTATGGCCTCTACTAGACTTGCACCCCCTAGTAGTCCTAATGCTCCTACTTCATTTAATTATAGCCTTGTTGAACAACTCAGCAAGACCATTGCACAAATATCCATATTGGACCTACTATGTGCATCTCCCCAACATCAAAAGATCTTGGATCAATCCCTTAAAGAGTTAGTAGTCCCAAATAACATTGATGTTTCCTAGCTCCAAGCCATGGTTGGGAACCTATCTACATCACAACATATCACCTTTTCCCATCAGGATATTCCTAAAGATACACCCAACTGCAATGATCCCCTTCACCTTGAAGTCTTTATCCACAATGTTAAGGTTAGACGTGTCTTGATAGATGGAGGAGAAGGGTTCAATATTTATACCCTTAAAGTTGTCAAGGGTCTGGGTCACTTTGAAGATGATGTAGATCCCTCTCACAAAATCACCATAAAGGCCTATGATAATGGTGAATGCATCTCCATGGGTGTCATCATCTTACCTATCAAAGTTGGTCCAACTAGTAAGAATACTTTGTTCTAGGTGGTAGATATTGAAATTAATTACAACATGATACTAGGACACCCTTGGATCCATACTATGAAATTAGTGCCCTCTACATATCACCAATGCTTAAAATTTTCCTATAACAATGTAGAGGTTACCATCTCTAGTGATCTCAACCCATTCCAATTTTGTACCAATCTTAGAGGAACCACTACATGAAAGGTTTTGACAAACCATGCAAAAAATTTGCTCAAGTCCTCCAACTATATTGATTCTTCTACACTCACACCTACATTCAAAGGAAATGTCAAAATCAAAAACCAAGGTTGTGGTGAGTATTCCATGTCACATGCCTTTCATATTGGGAAACTCCCTCTCTCTCCCAAGTCATATGGAAAACCCCAACCTATGAATAGCAAGCCTAAGTTCACATTTTAAAAGAAACCTTCTATGAATTTCACTAGCGGAGGTGGACTACACAAAGAACATGTCTATGGAAACACATCTACATGGTTTGAAAAGGCTAAAAAACAACAAGAACTTTCTCCTATATCCTCAACCAAGTATGGACCTAGATTCACCATCATGTAGAAAAATGAATATGATGGATACAGTGGCTTAGGACCTCAAAAGAAATTAATTATTCAGCCCATCACTACATCAACATGACCTTGTAGCTTGGGACTTGGATTCAAACGATTTGTTTTGGGTCTCCCTAATACTAAGTCATCCTTGTCTAAGAATGTGAATGCTTCAAATAATGAAAAGGCATCTAAGGATACCCTACCTAAAACTAATAGTCCTAATAGTCCTTATGTACTTGATCATATATTTTGTAACCCTAATAGAATACCTATGGAGGATAAACATATAACTCCACCTATCACTCAAACCAACTCAATGCCTTGGATCAAAACATTTTGGGATCCAATTCCTCCTACTTCTAAGCATGATCCTAATTATACCACTAAACTTGATATCCATATATATGCCTTTGACCAAAACTTATTGAACACCAATGATGGCATTTCCCTAGTTGACCCCAAACTTATTGATTTGGACCAATAAGAATCACCAATATTTGACTAGTTTGAAAATGATGATGCCATCATAGAATTCTTTGAGCTCTATGACTATTTACCACATGGTGATCACAATTCAAGGTTCCCCATTAACATAAACATCATGACATATTTGTGGGAGTCAACTCCATCATCTAGTCACAAAGTTGAAAAAGTAGGAAAAAAACACAAAAGTAGGTCTATTGGTGAAAATCAAAAGGTGTCATTAGATCATGAAAAGGTGAAAATAAATGATGTATCCAAGGGTGACAACATATTTTAGGTACCCAAGGATGGAAGATTGGAGACATCCCCATTGAAGAAAAGATCAGAATTGCTTGTGGAAATGATAGAAGAGATAAATCTAGGAACACCTAACAACCCTAAGATCATACATTTTGCAACCTCATTATCACTAGAGGAAAAAGATGAATTCATCAGATTCTTTCTAGAGAGGTAGATCAACTTCACCTAGTCTTACACAAACATGTTGAGATTAGATCCTGAACTAGTCCTTCATCACTTTCCATTAAAACTAGGAGTGAAACTAGTAAAGAAAAAATTGGGAAAGATGCATCCTTAGGTTGCTCTCCTTGTCAAGGCTAAATTGAAGAAATTATTGGATGCCAACTTTATCAGACCCATTAACTATGTAGAATGGATACCTAATTTAGTACTAGTAATAAAACATTCTAGCAACATCTAGATATGCACTAACTTTCATGATCTTAAAAAGGCATGTCCCAAGGATTATTTCCCTTTACCAAATATAGATATCATTATAGACATGATAGCTGGATATGAAATGTTATCACTAATGGATAGCTTTTCTAGCTACAATTAGATAAGAATAGCTCCTAAAGATCAAGACAAAATAGCTTTTACATGCCTTAGGGAACATACTACTAGAAAGTTATGCCATTTGGTTTCAAAAATACTAGGGCAACATATCAAAGAGCAATGACTGACATATTTCCTGATATCATGCACATTCTCATGGTAGACTATGTTCATGACTTACTTGGAAAATCCCAAAGAAGAAAGGATCATTTGGGCATCCTAGACCAAGTATTCAATATAATGGAAAGCTATAAAGTCCATCTAAGTCCAAAAAGTATGCATTCAAAGTTGTTTTTGGAAATCTCCTAGGATACATTATTTCTCAATGAGGCATTGAAGTGGATCCTGAGAAAGTAAAAGAAATACTTGAAATGGCTTCTCCAAAAAATCTAAAAACATTAAGAAATCTACAAGGGAGACTATAGTCTATCTATAGATTCATTACACAACTAGTAGATAAGTGTCACTCCTTTCAACACTTATTATGTAAGGGTGTATCCTTTCAGTGGAACAACCAGTGTGAAGAATATTTCCAATAGCTCAAAGATTATCTTCTATATCCTCTAGTTTTAATGGCTCGCATACCAAGCAAACCATTCATTTTATACATATATATTATAGATATAACATTAGGAGCTCTTGTAGCACAAAATGATGAACAAGGAAGAGAGTGAGCCATTTGCTACATTAGTAGAACACTTCTGGGGTATGAACTAAATTATTCACTCATTGAATGAGCTTGCCTTGCCATCCTCTTTGTAGCCCAAAAGATGACACATTACATGCTCCATCAAAAAATAATGCTTGTCTGGAATATTGTCCCATTAAAGTATCTCCTAAGAAAGGTCACTCTCGTAGGGCACTTAGCCTAATGGGTTATGATCCTTGGTGAATTTGACATAGAATATGCAGATAGAAAGGCAATCAAAGGGTAGGTGATAATATATTAGCTAGTAGGAGCACCTGTGATAGATAATCATCCCATGTTGATAAACTTTTTGGATGAAAACATGGATATAGCTAATGAACGGAAGCTTTACCTTGATAGATCACATACAAGAAATGGTTTAGGAGCTTGCATTATGTTTATCACTTGCTAAGGTAACATAATCCCTAAGTCATATCATAGCATTCAATTGTACAAACAACATAGCTAAACATGAGGTAATGATCACATGACTCAAGATAGCTATCCAATGGAACATTCAAAATTAACAAGTTTTTGGCAATTTCCAATTAGTCATTCACCAAGTCAACAATGACTATGAAACCAAAGATGATAAGTTAATGTCTTACAAGAAAATGACAGACTTTCTTCAATCTAAATTTGTCACTATCTCTTTTCATTAGGTACCAAGAATACACATCAAGCAAGCTAATGTTATGGCTATCATTTCTCCTATTATTGATATGCCTGAAAATGTGGAATGTTGTGAGTTCCTTTTCAAGAAAATTTTGATTCTAGCATTTGAGCTCTCTCAATTTGAGTTTGTATGCAAACTTGATGGTCCCAATTCTCCCTTGTATCAAGACATTTATGATAACCTACATACACAAATCCTACCACCTAACTTATCCAAAATTGAATGCCGATCATCATCAATGACACCCTTTATGAGAGATCCTTTGACCAAACCCTTCTTAGATGCGTTGAGTTTCAAGAAGATGAAACTACCTTACATAAGGTTCATGAAGGTAAATGTGGAGGTCATTTAAATGGTCTGAGTCTAGCTAAGAAACTTGTTAGAACTATATATTATTGTCCCACCATGGAACAAAATTCCCATGAATTTTCCAAAACATGTCAGAAGTGCTAGATACATAGCAATTTGATCCATCCACTAGCACAAGAATTATAGCCAGTCATATCTCCATGGCCATTTTAACAATGGGAACTTGATCTTATTGGAGCTATTTCTCCTCCTTCCTCTAATGATCATAAGTTCATAATCATAGCAACAAAATATTTTACCAAGTGGGTTGAAGTCATCCCTTTGACTTTCACCACTGGAAATCAAATTTCAAGGTCTATTTTGAACTACATCATATGTTGGTATGGAGTTCCCTTGGCTTTTATTACTGACCATGGAAGTTCCTTTCAAAATAAAGATGTGGATAAGCTCTATGAGAAGTACAACATATACCATGGATATTCTAGTATTTACCATCCTCAAGGCAATGGCCAAGTAGAAGCATCTAATAAGACCATTGTTAAGATACTCCAAAAGACTATAAATGATTGTGGTTGAGACTTGCACTTACAACTAAATGCTTCTCTTTTGTCCTACTGAACAAGTGTGCATGCTCCCAGTGGTGCAATATGATACTCTCTTTTCTATGGCATTGAGACCATACTATCCATTGAAGTTAAAATTCCATCATTGAGAGCATCCCTATAAGAGTTGTTGATGATCAAAACTACCAAATATCTAGACTTCATGAATTGGAAATGCCTAACGAATGGAGAGAAGATTCCTTGGTACATCTAAAAGCTTACCAAAACTTACTCAAATGAAGCTATAATAAGAAACTTTGAGGTTTTCATTTTGAGGTCGGTGATGTAGCCTTGAAAATGAACTACAAGACCTAGCAACATAGAGAGAAACTAGGCAAATTTGAACCAAATTGGGAAAGACCTTATGTAGTTATTGCAACATTTGGATCTAGGGTATATTGGCTTGTGACTCTAGAGGGTGAACCACTACCATTGTCCATCAACAACAAGCATCTCCACAAGTACTATACTTGATTCTACCTAAAAGTCCTGAAAAAATATTTAAAATAATAGCAAGAAGTCATGAAAAAAGAAAAGAGAAAAAGTGAAAAAAAGTCATGAGAAATGGATGCCTTGATGAAAAATTGGAAAATAGGCATCTTGGCATGAAAGATTGAGTCAAGAGAAAAAAAATTGTCCAAAAGTGAAAACTAGCAAATAGGCTCTTTGGACAAGTACCATGGTGGAAACTTGGAAAACAAGTGCCATGTGTAATCAATTATTTCTCCTCCATATATTGGGATTCCATTTAGTTTTCCCCCCTTTTGTAATTCCTTGATCATATCCTTCATATTGCAAGACATCCAAGCCAATTATCATGGCCCACAAACTAGTTAATGTCCATTGTTATCTTACCCAAGCATCACCAGTTTGTACAAATGCTACCATTGGCCTTTGTACATAATTTGCATCTTGCCTGGGGGCATATTATTTACATAGTGCATGAGTTTGAACTTGAACTAGGAGCATATCCCTAAGAACATTTTATCCATTAGACCTATCACATATTGGATTAGAGCTAATACTTGGAATCCTTTATGATCGTAAAAAAATAATAAAAAATTCAAATATGATCCTAAAAAATCACTAAAAATCATAAAATTATCCTGAAATAATGATTAAAAATTATAAAATGTCCTAAAATAATCACTAAAAATTGTAAAATGTCCTAAAAAACTAGTTACACAAAAAATGCAAATATCCTCAAAAAACCCTAAAAGTCATAAAACCCATTGAAAATTCTTAATGAACCTTGTAAATAGTCACTATGGATTATCACTTCTTTTGCATAAACACTTGCGCTTCCACAAACTAAAACTCAAAGAACTACACTTCAATGATAATCACACCTATTTGAGCTTTTTGAACCAACAATTAATCTAACATGTCACTATGAACCTATCAACTAAATCTACAAATAGAACTATCACATGATCAACCTATCGAACACTATCTAAAGACCTAAAACACTAAAAGGCAAGTAATAATGGACAAGAATAGTTGTTGGCTCATGTTATTTAGTGAGTGATTTATTTTTACTTTTTTTTTCTTTGATTATGTTCCTATGCCACTCAATGCTATAAACTGATCTATGAGAGTGGTCGAGATGGTTCATGGTCATCTTTTATTTTTTATCTATTAAGATATACCTTTGAGATTCTAGGGCATGTGTATATGCCTTGGGAAGGACAAGGTCATTTTCTATTTGCATCGTTCTTATTTACGCAAAATGTTTGCATTTGCACTTTGGCCCTTTATGCCATGATTCATTGTATTCCATTTTCCATATCAAAATAAAGCTCCAACAACATGTAGTGCACTTTAAAAAAGAAAAAGTCCTCACCTCATACTAACTATTCCTTGTCTCATCTCCTTTATCTTTGTGTCTCCTTCATCCACCACCTTCATCTCATACTTTGATACATCAAAAGCATTGTTATTCTACATTCCTACATATCTCAAAAGTCCAAAACAATCCAAAGCAATACATCTTTGCATAAATATGGCATTTATATTATTTCGTATTTCATTTGCATTCATTCCATATCATTTAAAATTTCATTCACATACACTCCATATCATTTACATTTCATTAGGCATTCATTCATTAGAAAAACATGTCCCAACAATAAAGATGTCATTTGCTAAGAATATCATGTGATAAATTAGTGCATGATGTCATCATATAAAAGTCCACATAGAAAAGCATAAATGCATCCATATAAAACATATTAAAGATATGCATCAACCATCTCAAATAGTCATCATAAAATAGTTACATCTCATAAATGACTCAAAAAAAGCATCAAAGTATGTGATCATGGTTTGCATCAATACTAACTAGCTGTAGGCATGAACCATGCAAGAACATAACAGAAAACCAAAAAACCAAAATAGAGAAGCCCCTCTATACATGAGTATGTCTGTGTCAACCTATACAATCCCTAGCCTTGAAGCCTATATCTAGCCTTGAAGATGATCCCTCTTCTATCTATAGTGGCCTCATCAGCCCCAGCACCCTTGCACTACTTTTTGTTCTCTATGACTATTGCAAGTATAATCTCAATGCACAAAAGCTCTCTACACTCTACCCTAGTGACACTGTAATCGCATACTGATCCCTCTAGTATTATGTCTTCATATGTTCCCTAGTCATCATCATAGCCATCTCTTGGAATTTTGAATCTCTAATGCTACTAAAGAAATCCTAAGACTCCTACACTACCCTCTCTACCATGTGCACTACAGCATCCCTCTCTATCATGGCATGATCCCTCTCTACTATCACTGTATTCCTCTCTACTACAACCTGGTCTAACTAACTTCAGAGACCTCTAATCACCTCCATAAGCTCTAACTAGCTAGGCCCCACATGTACTAGTACTAATGTCCCCCCTATTGTAATCCATTGGATCCTCCTTGATGTCCATCACCACTGCATCCACACCTATGTCATTCTCATCACCACCACATCCACACCTATGTCATGCTCTTCACCTCCCTCATTGTCATCACCCTTTCCCTCCTCATAACCATCCCCATCCTCTCACCCATCACAATTCCCACCCCCACCTTCCCCACCTTCCTCCTCATCATCTCCATCATCCTCATCTCACTCATCCTCTCCCTCAACATCCTCATCATCATCCCCTGCATCATCATCCCCCACCTCCACATCCTCTCCATCCTCCCCCTCCTCCCCATAATCATCCTCATATCCCTCCTCCCTACCATCATCCTCATCTCCCTCATCCCCATCATCATCCTCATCCACTCCCTCCTCCTGATCTCCTTCACCCTCTTCCTCATCTTGCTCTGCCTATGATCTTGCTTGTGGCACTAGTACTGCTAGATCTTTCAAGGGCCTTGAACAATGTTTCACAAACCATCTATCATAGGCTACCATTGTAACTTCATCTAGCACATCTACTATTACTCCCCATACCCTTGGCTATAACTCCTCTAGCTATGCATAAGCCACCTATATCCTAATAGGTGCTCCCCACTCCAAGACCTCTACTTTGGACCATGAAAATAATGCTAGACCTGTTGGTACATCCTATCTCTCTCCAAACAATCTATGTACCTACTCTAGTTGGTAAATCTCTATCACTAGGTGACCAATCAATATGCACCCTATGAGATAGTTCTCATATTTGTAGTATGGTAAGTAAATCTCATCATCATCCCAATTAGGACAATCTCTATAGGGTCTCTAGGTTAAATGTGTCATAGTATCTAATTGATGTTAGAAATACCTAATGTATGCTAGTGGTCCTTGTACTAGTATGCCTCTATAACTATATGAATATGGCATGTTCTCCACTAGCTCCCTCTCTACAAGTGGTTTAAATATAGAAATATGATCATATGCCCAAATCTATAATAGTGTACCCCTATTACTAATTGTTAGCATAAATCTATATGCTACCTGATGTAGATAATAATAAAACATCCCAACATGCATGGACTGAAGGGAAACATAGTCCCATCCATGAGCATCCTCTCTAGAAATTGGTCCCATCTGATAGGAAATTGATGTCCACACATATCAAGTATTAGCAATCCACTGATAACCTAGAAGATCAAAACTATCAATCACTCATGGTGTGCCACCAATAGGACCCATCCAATCTCATAATCCAAGATCCCCATCTTTGCATCTCCACATCTAAATAACTAGTGTAGCATCACTCACCTAGTAGTCAAGTCATAGAAAACTAACTCTCCATGAATCAAAATCCTATGGATGTGACATACATCCTCCAAGGTCATAGTATCCTCCACTATTGGCAAATGGAATGAACTAGTCTTTGAATGCCATCTCTCTATTAATGCTATTAGTAGGGATTTGTTCCCTCTCACCTTTGGCATAAATGTGATATGATATAAACCATGACTAGATAAGATCCCTTTCTTACTAGCAGTCATCTAATGACATAACATCAGGATAAAAGGCTTGTGTCCCCTCATCTACAATAGGGGAAAATCCTCCTACATAACCATATAACCTATGTCAACCTTCTACAACTTTGTATGTAGTTTGACCTACTTTTTGACCCAAGTCTAACCTAGTTTGACTCTAGTTTACCTAATTTTAACTCTTTCCCAAGAATGTTTGAGTAATTTGACTTATGTTTTGAACTCTTTCTAGGTTTTTGAACATGTCTACCAAATTTTGGGTCATTTTAAGCTCAGTTGCATTATTTTGACCCATTGCCTATCCCTCTATTAGCTTTTTCCTCCATCTAGACTAGGTTTGACTAGGTTTGACTTTTTTGAGTATGTTGTTCTTAGTTGACCTACATATTCAACTCTTCCTAGGGTTATGCATAAGTGGTCTAATTTTTTTGTCATTCTGAGCCCATTTGCACCATTTTGGGCCCTTTGCATCACTCTTTGTCAGCATCTTCTTGAGTTTGACTTATATGTACCCTAAGTTTTACCTAGTTTGACCACTTTGACCACCTTTGACTAAGTTTTAACCCTTTTTTGACATCATCCTAGGGCCTTTCTAGTGTACCCCAAGTTTTAAGTCAATTTGGGCTCATCTAGACCTTATTTAGAGCCCTAGAGCATCCTACGGTGTAGTTGGGGCCCCCAACTGCACCCATGGAAAACTTGGTCATGCCTAGTGCACTCAATGCACATCTGGATATTCCAAGTGTACCCATTGCATATTTGGTAATCTTTTGGGTGTAGTTGGGGCATTTTGATGCCCTAAATTGGCCCTAGGACCCTTGTTTGAACCTAGACTAACTCCTAAGTGCCTAAAAAGCATAGAAAGGCATGAAAAGGCATGGAAAAGCATAGAAAAGAAAAAAAATCTCAAAGATGGCCTTGATGTACTCATTGGAGGTCCTACATTTTCTTGTCATCAGAAGGTATGCACTCATTTGCCATAGTGTTGCTCTTTGGGTAATTGGTCCATTCTGCTTTCTCTAGAGCCTATTTCTACCAAATGTGAAGGTGAACATGAATTTGGAAACCCTCTCCAAGCTCTTTTATAGTTTTTCCTTCCTAGATTGATGTGCAAGAGGCTCTTTCTATGTTGGTCGTGATGCCTTTTTGCACAATGGAGATCATAGCATTCACATTTTAGCTCTGATTTGTTATCCATTAATTTCTATGGCTTTGACTTCTTGTTGGTCAATTTCTCAAGGGGGCACCAATATATACCACCATTACTAGGCCATTCTTTTATGACTTTTTTGTCAGTGTTCTTTGACTTGATACTCTAAATCACATTGTATCAAAGAGGGGCAAAATGTGGGAGCTCAAAAATTGTTCACATCTATGGTTTCATCACATTTTCATACTAATTCATCCCATTTTCTCATTCCACTAACTCTAATCATTTTTCCAACTTGATCATATCTCAATAGTGCCTGTCATCATTTGTATCCTCTTTCACATCAATTGCAGATTATTTTAGAACCATTTCATCATCATCAAAAATCACATCAAATCAACTTAGAATCACATCAAATCAACTTTGAATCACCCCAAATCTATTAGTAATCACCTAGAATTAGTCTTAATCTATTG
The DNA here is from genome assembly GCA_028749045.1 of Cupressus sempervirens. Classification (NCBI taxonomy): domain Eukaryota; kingdom Viridiplantae; phylum Streptophyta; class Pinopsida; order Cupressales; family Cupressaceae; genus Cupressus; species Cupressus sempervirens. The sequence goes on from CM053785.1 coordinate 1,030,496,257, forward strand.
GAATGTGTCAAAAATCCTAAATGTATTGTCACTTGTCCAATCCTAAGTATTGTTGTGGCTTCTAGTGCCTCAAAAACCTATCAATCTAACCTTAGTACTATCATGGCTATTAGTGCTAGGTCAAACAATCATTCTTGTCATTTGGTCATTGACATTTTCTAGTCCCTTAGTATCAGATATGACATCAAAACATCTTAATAACATTGACAGTATCCATCAATGTCATTATGATCAACCATATTAATCAATCTCGATCATGTAGCATTTATGATATTAGCTAAGTGTTACATGTCCTTAAATCATGTCATGTGTCCTTGGCATGTTATCAATTTTAATTAATCAATCAATTTGAACATGTCTTTAGTCTACCCATCATCATACTAGTCAATCTGCATAGTCATCACATTTTTATCAAAGGATATTGTCGTACTTATTTAATCAAATTAGCCAACCATCTACTAATTTTCTCTATAGGATTAAATAACCCATAATTTAATCCTATCTCATTTTGCTATTTAATCTTCCTCATTAACATCCTCAATTAATTAATTTTATTAATTAATTGATTCATCATTCACAAACTATGAAAAATCTCAATTTCCTAAGTCATATTTTCCACCATTAATTCCATTTTTACTAATTTCTATTTGTGTGGAATAATGGATTTTTAATTCAAATATTCCATAGACTATTGACATCATCGTGACACATGGGCATGACACATCATTGATTCTCCATTTATACTTGGCTAAGATACAGCATAATCCATATATTCGCATTCCTTATGCATATCCATATTTGGCTTCCATTTTTATAGATTCTTGGCTTTAAGTGGGTTTGAGGTGTCACATGATGTGTTATAGACCATCTTCCATTTATAGCCATGTTTGATTTCAAAGCTTCACACAATCCTACATTTTGGAATCTTGTGTCATATGTGTCACGGATTCTGAAAGGAATATCTTGCCATGTTGCATATCGAAGGTGACAAGTCCAATGCTCTCATCTTGCATGTGGATTATAAATTGAACATCCTTCCTCTCATGTATGGTCCTAAGTCCAAAGTCCTAGGTCACTAACTCCTTTGTCTTTTTCTCTCTCAGGCTTAAATCACTTCTTCTAGTATTCTTAGAGCATCATCATTATCATAGACTTTTGTTTCCTAATTGTGTACGCTATAGGAAATTGGACCCACAACACATTGAGATGAAAGAAGGACATGGGAGCTACAAATGAGAGAGGGGGTTTTTAACCTCACATTGTTTCCTTTGTTTCCTTTTCTTTCATGGTAGACTAAAGGGTGTCAATGTTTGTTTATTGAGTTTGTGATTTCTCACCGTATGTTAGATTTTAGCCCATTTTCTAGTCCTACAAGACAAAGGAAAAAAGTCTTGCTACATTGTTGAAGAGGAAACAAAAGATGGATCTGATGATCATGATGATGAAGTGATGTATGTTGCAGTGAAGGATGAATCTAATGAGAATGAGGTAGCTACACTAGTGTCTTGTGTGAACAATAATGATAGATGGATCATTGATAGTATATGTTCACATCACATAATTGGAGATAGAAGTAAGTTAATCACCTTGAATTATTATGATGGAAACAGTGTAAGGTTTGGTAATGATGTAGCTTCTCTGCTAAAAGGAAAAGGTTCTATCAAACTCACACAAAATATTTTATGTGACAATGTTTACTATGTTGAAGGACTTAACCATAATTTTTCACAACTAAATAATTTAGGTTGTAAGTTTGATTTTGAGAATAAGATTGCTAAGATATATGATACTGATGGAAAACTAATTAGAAAAGGTTATCAAACTAGAGGTAATCTATTCTATCTTGATATAGAGGATGTAATTTGTTTAATTGTAGAATTTGATAATGTGTGGCTATGGCACAAGAGGTTATGTCATGTTCATTTTAATAACTTGGTTTAGTACTATGAGAAGATTCAAAGATCTGCCAAAGTTGAAGAAGCCTAACAACATAATTTGCAAACAATGTTAGTTATGTAAAATGAAAAAGTTATGTTTTAAGAGTAAGACTCATACCTCTAAAAGAATATTAGAGATTGTTCATACTAACTTTTGTAGACCAATTGATGTACAAAGATACAAAGGAGATATGTACTTATGCTATTTTTGATGATTATTCTAGAATGATGACAATTATATTTCTGAAATAGAAATCTAATGCTTTCCAAATATTAAGGTTTTACTTAGCAAGAGTTGAGAAGGAAATAGGTAAACATTTGAAATGTTTGAGACCTGATAGAGGAGGATAATTTACATCAAATGAGTTTGAGATGTTTTGTAATGATAGATGAATCCAAAGATAAATATCTACTCTTATGACCCCTCTACAAAATGGAATTTCTAAAAGGAGTAATTGATTTACAATGGACTATGCTATGACACTCATGATGGAGAAAAAAAATTCTTTGAAATACTAGAGAGAAGATGTAAGTACAACTATCTAAACCTTGAACTGTGTGAAGTCAAGAAAGGTACTTATTCAACACCTTTTGAACTATCATATGGATACTCACCTAATGTAAAATATTTTAAGGTATTTGGCAGCAAGTGTTATATTCTCAAAGATTTTAGGAATCATAACTTAGATGCAAAAGGTGAAGAAGGTATATTCCTTGGCTATTCCACAAGAAGTAAAGCATGTAACTATTTAAATACTAACACTAACAATGTTGTGAAAAGTAAAAATGTGAAATTTGATGAATATACAAAAGTACATGAGGATGAACCTATGAAGGAACTAGAATAAAAATCATTTGTATACCTTTATGAAGGTATGCCTATGGATGAAGATGTTTTAAATCAAGTTGTAAACCAACAACCCATTTCATTGACTGCCATGTCACATACTATGAATGTTGAGTTGTATGCAAGAATCGAGCTACATTTATGTGTCAAGTTATAAAATAAATTTGAGGCACAATGTGATTCTAAGATTATTGTACATAAAAGATATGATGAACTACTTGATAGAGATGCACATAGTGATTCAGAAAGTGAGAGACCAAATGAGGAAAACATAGTAGAACCAAGATTTTCTAAGTATGCCAAGAGACATCACCATGTTGTACATATCATTGGAGATAAAGATGCTAGACCAATGACAAGGAACAAGTTGAGAAATGATACATATTTTCTTAGCTTGCAAGAATGTTAGAAAGGTTAATCTTTCCTTGGATATATTTTAATTAGGATATTCCAAGGGTCCCTACATGTAATTTGTCCACTTGTACACATGTGGAGGACATGTCATTATTTGTCCTTTATTCCACATGTAAGGACAACTCTTGTTTATTTCTTTATTTAGTTTATCCTCCTTAAGAGGATTGTGACACTTTGCACACACCTATTATGAATGTGGCATTCATAGAAATGGGAGTTACAAATGCAACTCCTCTCTCATCTCTATATAAGAGATGCTCCTCCTTCTTTCTTCACAACTACACACCACTCTAAGCACTTGATGTTATTGTATTGAGCTACCTTTGCTCCAACAATCTCTCTCTCTCTTCTTTAGGCATTTGCCTTCATTCATAATAACTCACAAGGGGTTTTCTTTGCTTTCCCCTTATAAATCCTTGTCTCCATTGTTGAACCATCTTGGTGTATGCTCTTGGAGTTGCTTATCTTATGGTAACATTGTTTCACACTTAACTTACTTGGATTGTTTCTCGTTCCTTGCTCAACATTATTCATTTCTTACATGGTATCAGAGCTTGGTTATCTAATCCTTGTTTTAAGTTTTGTGGTGAAGGTTGCCATTCATTGTTTCACACTTAACTTACTTGGATTGTTTCTCGTTCCTTGCTCAACATTATTCATTTCTTACATGGTATCAGAGCTTTAGAACAGTGAGCAATTAAGACATATAAATATGGAATAATAGAAATACCAATTAACCCTAAAGCTTTTTCATTTTTTAATTTTTTTTTCAAAAATAAAAAACGAAGAAGCTTTAGGGTTAATTGGTATTTCTATTATTCCAGATTTATATGTCTTAATTGCTCACTGTTCTAAAGCTCTGATACCATGTAAGAAATGAATAATGTTGAGCAAGGAACGAGAAACAATCCAAGTAAGTTAAGTGTGAAACAATGTTACCATAAGATAAGCAACTCCAAGAGCATACACCAAGATGGTTCAACAATGGAGACAAGGATTTATAAGGGGAAAGCAAAGAAAACCCCTTGTGAGTTATTATGAATGAAGGCAAATGCCTAAAGAAGAGAGAGAGAGAGTGTTGGAGCAAAGGTAGCTCAATACAATAACATCAAGTGCTTAGAGTGGTGTGTAGTTGTGAAGAAAGAAGGAGGAGCATCTCTTATATAGAGATGAGAGAGGAGTTGCATTTGTAACTCCCATTTCTATGAATGCCACATTCATAATAGGTGTGTGCAAAGTGTCACAATCCTCTTAAGGAGGATAAACTAAATAAAGAAATAAACAAGAGTTGTCCTTACATGTGGAATAAAGGACAAATAATGACATGTCCTCCACATGTGTACAAGTGGAAAAATTACATGTAGGGACCCTTGGAATATCCCAATTAAAATATATCCAAGGAAAGATTAACCTTTCTAAGACCCCCCCTTAAGCTTTACTTGGGGAGTTTACTTCAACGGGTTGCAAACCCAAATTTTTACAATGGAACTGAAATCTCTCTTTAGAAAGTGGTTTTTTTAAGATATCAGCCACTTGATCTTCTCCTTTACAATAAAGAAGAATAATTTGATTTTCTTCAACTTGTTCTCGAATGAAGTGATGTTGAAGTGAAATATGTTTGGTGCGAGCATGATATACTGGATTCTTTGCCAAGGCAATAGCACTTTGATTGTCACAATGTATAGGTGTAGGTGATTGTTGAGGTAGACCAAAATCATCAAGAAGTCTTCGAATCCACAAAGCTTCTTTAGCTGCATTGGTACAACCTTTGTATTCAGCTTCCGTTGAGCATAGGGAAATAGAGTGTTCCTTTTTGCTTTTCCAAGAAAGTGGACTTGAACCAACAAAGAAAACATAACCACAAGTGGATTTCCCATCATTGGGATCTCCACCTAGATCGGAATCAGTATAGCCATGTAAAATTAATTCAGAGTTTGGATCATAAAATAAGCCTATATTAATAGTTCCTTTAATATACCTTAAGATGCGTTTAGCAACTTTAAAATGAGTTTGTTGAGGTTTAGACATAAAACGAGACACTAAACCAACACTATAAGCAATATCAGGTCTAGTAAGAGTTAAATAATTTAAACTTCCTACTAATTGTCTATACAGAGTTTCATCAACAAAAGGAGTATTCATATCATTCATTAATTTAGTTCCTAATTCACATGGAATTGAAACATGGTTAGAGTCATTCATCTTAAATTTTTCTAAAAGATCATAAGCATACTTGCTTTGAGAAACAAAGATACCATTAGGAGTTTGAAAAATTTGCATACCTAAGAAGTAATGTAAGATACCTAAGTTGGTCATTTGAAATGTTTGTTTAAGTTGTAATTTAATATCAGAAATCAAAATGGCTAAACTAGAAGTGAGAATTAAATCATCTACATAAACAATAACAATGATAATATCATCGGTAGTATGTTTAATAAAAAAATTAGGATCATTTTTGCTTCTAGTAAAACCTTGAGAAATGAAGAAAGAATTAATTTGAGAATACCATTCTCTAGGTGATTGTTTAAGACCATAAATAGATTTGTTCAATTTGTAAACTAGATTTTCACTACCTTTCTTAACAAATCCAGGTGGTTGAGCCATATAGATTTCTTCATGTAACTCACCATTTAAAAAAGCACTTTTAACATCCATTTGATGAATGGGCCAATTCAGTTTAGAGGCTAAAGCAAGAACTAATTTAATAGTAGGCATGTTAGCAACAGGTGCAAAGGTTTCATTATAGTCTAAGCCTTCAATTTGGGAAAAGCCTCTAGCAACTAGTCTAGCTTTAAATTTACTAATTTCATTATTGGTATTCAATTTTGTTTTATATAGCCATTTACATGAAACTAGATTTTTGCCAGGAGGTAATGTGACTAAGTCCCAAGTGTGATTAGCAAGTAACGAATTATATTCCTCTTGCATGGCTTTCTGCCAATGAGGTTGAGAGTTAGCTTGATCAAAAGACTTAGGATCGTTAGAATTCATAATAGTAGTCATCAAAGCATAATTACAATAATTAATCCTTCTATGTTTAATTCCACCAGATTTAGAAATATAATCATCAACTTCATTGATGAGATTTTGAGCCCATTTAGGTTTACATTTAGTTGTAATGGAATTATCACTAGAGGAAGAATCATGAGTAAGAAAGGTATCATTAGTATCTATTTGAGTATCATGAGATGTAGGAGTAGAAATAACCTGTGGTACTTGATTAAAAGAAAGAGTAGGGTTAAGAGAGGGAGGTTGGTCCTCCACTAGCACAATTTTAGTGCCACTGAATTCTTCATCCGTTGTAGTAGAGCAATCATGAACTCCAGTTTCTGCAATACAAACATCTCTAGCAACCTGAACTTTGTTAGTAGTGGAATCATAAACACGATAACCCTTAGTGTGTTCATCATAGCCAACAAACATATAAGGAGATGACTTAGCATCTAATTTATGCCTTTTCTGTTTAGGCGTATGGACATAAGCAGTAGAACCAAATATCCGTAAATGATGTAAATTTGGTTTCCTACCAGACCAAGCCTCTTCTGGAGTGATAGCTTTGAGAGCTTTGGTAGGAGTCCGATTAAGAATATAAGTTGCACAAAACATGGCTTCAGCCCAAAATTTATAATGCAAATTCTTAGCATGCAACATGCTTCGAGCCATTTCAACAATGGTCCGATGCTTTCTTTCCGCTACACCATTTTGTTGTGGTGTATAAGGAATAGTAAGCTCGTGCTTAATTCCACATGATTTCAAATAAGAATGAAAAGCATTATTCACATATTCCTTCCCATTATCAGTTCTAAGAATTTTAAGTTTATACCCAGATTGCCTTTCAACATATAACTGAAATTCAATAAATATATCAAGAACTTGATCCTTGCTATGCAAAAAATAGATCCAAGTTCGTCTAGAAAAATCATCAACAAAGGTAAGTGCATACCGAGAACCTTGGATGGAGGTATTCTCCATGGGACCCAAAAGATCACTATGGACAAGATGCAACTTATGAGTTGCTCGCCATGATTTTCCACTTGGAAAGGGCTCCCTATGCATCTTACCACTCATACAACCTGTACAGGTAATCTTGGAAGGAATAATGTTAGGCAAGCCATCAACCATATTATGCTTTTGCATGAAAGTAATATAATCAGAATTTAAATGACCAAGTCTTTCATGCCATATATTGAAATCAATAGAAGTATGTAAAGAATATCGTGAACTAGCAAATTCATGGAATTTAAACAAATTGTCGTTATCCATTTTAGCATAAGCAATTACTTTAAGAGTTGGTGGATCTATAATATAACATGTATCTTTGTAGAATTCAACTTTATAGTTCTGACATAGCTGTGAAACATAAATTAGATTAGTTTTCAAGTCAGGGACATATAAAACATTATGCAATTTACCATTAGGAATAGTAACATCACCTAGTCCTTCAACTTTACAAGTCTGATTATTAGCTAACTGAATAGGAATGTTAGCAATATCAGGTTGTAAGGAATCAAAAATTTCTTTATGAGAGGTGACATGTTGGGATGCACCACTATCAACAGTCCACTCTAGAGGTTTACAAAGATTAAATGATCCTAATTTGTTTATTAAACATACTACCGATGATATTATCATTGTTATTGTTTATGTAGATGATTTAATTCTCACTTCTAGTTTAGACATTTTGATTTCTGATATTAAATTCCAACTTAAACAAACATTTCAAATGACCGACTTAGGTATCTTACATTACTTCTTAGGTATGCAAATTTTTCAAACTCCTAATGGTATCTTTGTTTCTCAAAGCAAGTATGCTTATGATCTTTTAGAAAAATTTAAGATGAATGACTCTAACCATGTTTCAATTCCATGTGAATTAGGAACTAAATTAATGAATGATATGAATACTCCTTTTGTTGATGAAACTCTGTATAGACAATTAGTAGGAAGTTTAAATTATTTAACTCTTACTAGACCTGATATTGCTTATAGTGTTGGTTTAGTGTCTCGTTTTATGTCTAAACCTCAACAAACTCATTTTAAAGTTGCTAAACGCATCTTAAGGTATATTAAAGGAACTATTAATATAGGCTTATTTTATGATCCAAACTCTGAATTCATTTTACATGGCTATACTGATTTCGATCTAGGCGGAGATCCCAATGATGGGAAATCCACTTGTGGTTATGTTTTCTTTGTTGGTTCAGGTCCACTTTCTTGGAAAAGCAAAAAGGAGCACTCTATTTCCCTATGCTCAACGGAAGCTGAATACAAAGGTTGTACCAATGCAGCTAAAGAAGCTTTGTGGATTCGAAGACTTCTTGATGATTTTGGTCTACCTCAACAATCACCTACACCTATACATTGTGAAAATCAAAGTGCTATTGCCTTGGCAAAGAATCCAGTATATCATGCTCGCACCAAACATATTTCACTTCAACATCACTTCATTCGAGAACAAGTTGAAGACAATCAAATTATTCTTCTTTATTGTAAAGGAGAAGATCAAGTGGCTGATATCTTAACCAAACCACTTTCTAAAGAGAGATTTCAGTTCCATTGTAAAAATTTGGGTTTGCAACCCGTTGAAGTAAACTCCCCAAGTAAAGCTTAAGGGGGGGTGTTAGAAAGGTTAATCTTTCCTTGGATATATTTTAATTAGGATATTCCAAGGGTCCCTACATGTAATTTTTCCACTTGTACACATGTGGAGGACATGTCATTATTTGTCCTTTATTCCACATGTAAGGACAACTCTTGTTTATTTCTTTATTTAGTTTATCCTCCTTAAGAGGATTGTGACACTTTGCACACACCTATTATGAATGTGGCATTCATAGAAATGGGAGTTACAAATGCAACTCCTCTCTCATCTCTATATAAGAGATGCTCCTCCTTCTTTCTTCACAACTACACACCACTCTAAGCACTTGATGTTATTGTATTGAGCTACCTTTGCTCCAACACACACTCTCTCTCTTCTTTAGGCATTTGCCTTAATTCATAATAACTCACAAGGGGTTTTCTTTGCTTTCCCCTTATAAATCCTTGTCTCCATTGTTGAACCATCTTGGTGTATGCTCTTGGAGTTGCTTATCTTATGCTAACATTGTTTCACACTTAACTTACTTGGATTGTTTCTCGTTCCTTGCTCAACATTATTCATTTCTTACAAAGAACATAAAATAGTGAAAGATTCCTTAGAATATGTTGAATGGAGTAATGGCATGGAAGAAGACATTGAACAAATTGAGAAAAATAAGACATGGACTCTAGTTCCTAGACTAGAGGATAATCATGTGATTGGTGCCAAGTGGGTGTACATAAATAAGTTAGATGAAAATGATGAAGTCATAAGGAACAAGTCAATATTAGTTTTTAAAGGATATGAAAATGAAGAAGGGATAAAACATGGAGAAACATTCAACCCTATTGAAAAAATTGAAGGAGTAAGAACTCTGCTTGCTTACTCAACATACAAAGGTTTCAAAGTTTATCAAATAGATGTCAAGTCTACATTTATGAATGGTATATTAGAGGAAGAGTTCTATATATAACAACAAGAAGTATTTGTTGATTTTGACAAAAAAAACATGGTATGCAGACTATACAATGCTTTATATGGTTTGAAGCAAGCACTAAGAGCATGGTATGAAGGGCTTGATGATTATCTTGTGAAGATTGGATTTGATAGGATTAATGATAACAACAATCTGTACTTGAAGATAAAGAAAGATAAAGGTATTTTTTTATCTTCAAATTTCTTGTTGATGATATCACATTTGAAGGTCAAGTTACTTTATGTAAAGTTTTTGCAAATGAAATGAAGAAAGAATTTGAGATGTCTATGTTTGGAGAAAACAAGTTCTTTATGGATTTGCAAGTACATCAGATGAAATATGGTATATAAATCACTCAATCTAAATATGTAAAGGAAATATTGAAAACTTTTGGATTGGAAGGTTCCAAGCCAATAAGTACACCTTTTGTGATAGGACATAAATTGTCAAAAAATGAATATTCACCTGAGGTGAATCAAAGATTATACATGTCTATGATTGGCAAATTACAATATGTAGTACACAACAAACCTGATATTGTATTATCTATTGAGATTGTTGTGAGATTCTCTAATAATCTCAAGGAGAATCATTTGATGGCTATTAAGAGAATAATTAGATATCTCAAAGGAATAGAAGATTATGGTCTATACTACAAGAAAAATGAGAAATTTGAATTAAGAGCCTACATTGATGTTGATTGGGTTGGAAATGTTGATGACATAAAGGGAACTAGTGGAGGAGCATTTTTCATAGGAAAAAGGCTAAATACATGGACTAGCAAGAAACAAATTACATCTCTCAATCTACTATTGAAGCTAAATATGTTGTTGTTGTACTAAATTGTACAAACATTATATGGATCAAACAACTACTCAAAATTATGGAGGAAATCATTGAACCTATGATACTTTATTGTGATAATACAAGTGTTATAAATATATCAAATAATCCTATGATTCATACAAAGACTAAGGACATTGCAATCAAGTATCATTACTTGACTGAGTTAATTCAAGGTAAAGAGGTAAACACGAAATATGTTAACAAAAAAGAGAAAATAGTTGAAGTCTTCACAAAAGCATTACCTAAGGATGCTCATGAGTATCTAAGAGGAAAAGTAGGGGTGATACCCATATCAAAGGCTATCTAATAAGCATGAAGAGTTCCCTACATCAAATAAGTTGATTGACATATGTTACACATTGATGGAGTGGATCCTACTTTAGAGGTTGCATAAAATAATCAAAGAGCTAGAGTTACACATTAGTCATAAGCTAGGTGACCAAGGGAGAAACTAGAAATGTTAATATATGCATATTAAGGTGACAAGTCTTTGGCATTGTTGTCAAAGAGGAAGAAAGAAAAAGAAAGGGATAAATCCTAATCCTTCTAAGGAAGAAATTCTAACTATAGAGGGAGATGAAAGAAAACACAAAAGAAACATGGAATACCTAGAAAGAGGGAGTTAATATAAAAAGGGAGATATAAGGAGTAATCTAGAGGAAGTCTTAAGGATGGGTTGTGCTGGCTTGGTTTCTCACCCTTTATAATTTTTTTACATCATATAGTGAAAAAGCTCTAGTCCCATAATTAAAATTGTGAAATGTTCCAAACCCTAGGTGAGATTGTTAAATTTTCATCAAACCCTTGTTATTTTGCCCTAGCTTTTCAAATTTTTGGAAATAAGTTTTATAAATTTTCATGGGAAGGTTGTAACCCCAAGGTTTTATTTTTCCCTTTTTCCCATATTTATTTTTAGTCATCTTTTTATAGAATTCAGAAACCATTCATTATAAAATTGGCCTTAACTATGGTTTCACCTTTGATATTTCCTTAATACTTTATGAAATGTTTTAATCACTATGGTTAACCTTTATCAACTATTGATCTTTGAAATATCAATGATGAGTGCATTCTCACATTTAGAATTTGTTTAACTTTTAGTAAATGTGGGTGAGCACCTTTGTGCTATGTAGCATTTCATGACACCAATCATTTTAATGAGCCACAAAGAATGGGAAGGTGTTAGAACTTTCAAAGGTATCAATGATTGTTAGAGCACGTTCAAATTGCAAGTTATGCTATTGGTTATGCTAAGTAGTAGGGTCACATTTTGGTGTTATACTTTTGAACTATTAATCTTTCAAAGATTGATGGTGAATGTATTGCCACTTCATGAAGATGTGTAGAATTTAATTAATGAGGTAAAGTGCCATGACAACACTTGTGTTTAGTAATGTCATGCATGATGTTGAGGTATTTCAAAATGCACAAGATATATACATCATTGATCATGAGAAGATCAACAAGTACTACTTTCCTACAATATGAACATGCTCAAACTTTAGTTGAAGTAGGGAAGTGCCCACATGCCACATGTACTAGGATGAGGTCATATGCCCCTAGTTGAGCAAAGCTAATAGTTCAACCAATAGTTGGCGATTGTCAAAACACGTTGCGAAAAGGTGATGTATTTCATTGGTTGACTTTGTTGACTAAGCTATAAAAAAGATAAAATGCATAACATTTTTGATCTTTGGAGGATCAATACGGGGTGCTTCACCACAATATGAAAATGATTGAACTTTAACCAAAGTGATAAAGTGCCTACTTTCCATGTGGCCAAGTGGGGCCAACCACTTAGAAGGTTTTAGAGTCATGCCAAGTGGAAAATCTTGGTGATAGGGAGTGCAATGATAAGTAAGATAGTCCATGTATTACTAAGTTGGAAAGTGACAATACCAGTGGGCTTGTAATTTTAAAGCTTTAGTTATGAAGATCTAAGGATTTTTCTTGGTCATTGATCTTTGCAAGATTGATGATCTGCATTTTACTGCTTTGTGAAAATGTTTGAATTTTACAAAATGCGAGAATGTGCCTTGTTGATGTGTGGCAAATCTTCAAAAGAATTAACACAACCCTTTTGATTTTAAATTGGGCCATTCAATGGTGGAAATTTTCAATTCATGCCATGACTTGAAATTTGATTATTGAAGCATTACACCTTATCAATGTTGTCTTATGTGAAACTTAATGTTGTATAAGATTCTAAATACTCCATTATTTAGTAAAAACCTATTGAATTCCCATAGTGTGAAGATTTCTAGAGCTAGGGCAATAATTTTCCAAGGTTTTCAACATTATATAGAGTGATTTATAGAGGTGAAAAATTAAGAAAAGCCAAGTAAGTCATCCAAACTTCTAAAAATTAAGAAATTTTGATTGTATTAGAGTAAATTGCAAAAATGTGTCCATGCAAGGATTTTTCTCAAAAAGTAGATTACTTGAATAGGGTAGTTCATGACAATTTTCTAGAACAAATAACACTATTATTGGATGAATCGGCTAGGGGTAGAGAATTGATTCTAAAAAGCCCTAGGTTACTAGTTAGCGAGGGTTTCTATAACAAAGAAAACTAGTTGAGGGATGTATAAGTGTCTATGGGAGGCTTAGAACTTTTGAAGAAGTGGTGTGTAGAAAGGAAATTGGATACTCCAATAAGAAATGTCTACAAATTTGACATAGGTAAACTAATTTTCCCTAGAGTCTTCTTTGATGACAACCTAGTAGCAGATATGGCCAAGAAGTATGATCCAATTATTAGGGTTGTAAAGAACCATGTAGGGGATAAAATTTTTAGGGTTTCACTTGAATTGATCAAAGAGGTATTCAAGATAAACCCTAATCATATTGTTCATGAGAATATTGATATGGAAGACCTCCAATCTAGATATGATACACAAAGGGTATGTCTAAGGGGAGGGATGTTGTAGAAACACTTTGTTAAAATTGGATTATTGCCATTAGTCACACAAACTAACCATGAGCCCTTGGTGAAAAAAAAATTTAATCCTAGGGCACATGCCTTATATTTCTCTCTTTGCAAAATATTTTGTATGGATGAACAAGATAACATCCTAAGCTCTGTTGTTCATATTATTCCTCAAACTCCTTAGTATGGAATGAGTTCAATTAATGAGTTTTCTTCTTTCATGACTAAAGAAATCCATAATGGCTTGATTGGGATATCAAAAGGTAAAGTTGACAAGCCCTTTTTTTGGTATTCTATGTTAATGTATACATGCTTATATAAAGGAGTTACATTTTTATCCAAATAGATGAAACTGGAATTGGAAAGAGATGGAGAAAGACTCCTAGTTCAGTTATAGAGTGCAAACATGACATGGGAGGTAATTGATCCTAGTTTTGTTAGATTTGACAAGTATTTTTCCTCAAGTCTCAGAATGTTGTCAATAGGGGATAGCCCTAGAATACCACCATCCCTACTAGAATTAATAAGACTTAAAGTTCATGCTAAAGGGCTATTGGTGAGCCATAATTGGGGAGATATCATTCCATATGTTGTCTCTACTATTTTTAGAGCTTATTTTTTTTGGGAAAGCCACATGTGCTACCATACCAAGTAACTTTGAAGGTAGGGATTGCTAAATTATTATGATAAATTGAATCAGTTGTGGAGAGGGACTATCTAGGAAAATCTAAAAGTACTTTCTTTCCAATGATTACTGTCATTCATGATTTTGCATTTGTTAAGAAGGGATGGAGAAACCTAGGGAATTTTTTAGATAAATATCAGATGGCCCAATCCCATGCCCATTTTGTTGATTTAGAGGGATTCTATGACCTCCTCAGAGAAAGGAGTAAGGCTAAGGTTCATATACAAACTATATATTTTCCTAAGGACATAATTAAAAATAAGTTCTCATTGCAAGAACAAGAGGCTATAAAAGAAAAATGGATAGTTTATAGTAAAATTTTAGACTTTATAAATGCTTTTGAGCCAAAATATGATCGCTTAGTAGATAAAAAATATCAAGGAATAAAAAATAGATATGTTTATGAAAAACTTTGTTGGGATGATGCAGACACTAAATGAGAAAAAGGAAATCATGACAAAAGCACACCTAGAAAAGGCTATTGTGTTAGAAAGGAGGTTAACCAATAGAATGACTGTGACTTGAGTACAATATACACTACAAAGAAAGGCTAAGTATGTGGTGGTCTAGAACATACAATATGTTCCTCCATTAAAGATGACAAGGTCTCAAAGCCCTCTTGACACACATGCCCCTAAGAAGTAGAGAATAGAGCAATGTTCATCTTCTCATGTAAAAGAATATTCACCATCCCAAACTCCATTGAGAATAGATGATGAAGCATCTCTAAGAGAACAGTTGAGGAAAATTGGAGGCAAAAGGGACATTATGATTGTAATTGGTGATATTGAAGGAGGAGTACCTAAAGAGCATCCTATGTCATCTTTTGAGCTTACTATTATAGACTAAAGTGGTAAGGAAATAGACCTTGTAATTATAGAAGCTACCAAAAAATTCATTGATGATGAAAATTTTGTAAAGTTTAGAGCCTTTGCCCAATTTTTGCAGAGAAGTAACATTGGTAATTTTGAAAATAAGTGTAAATCAGTAAAAGCAGAGCAACCAAATAAGTTGGACACTGAGATTGAAGAAGAGGTTAAAGCTAACTTTATGCAAGAATTTGCACAACTAACCATTGAAGGGGGAATGAACCTTTTGAGAGACTCACAAGTTTTAATTTTACCTAAGTGGGACATAGCTAATGCTATGATTTTTGACTCTACTAGGAAAGAAAAAGATACTCATTTTAAAATTGAGGATGAAATCCTATAGGCACATAGAGGTTTGAAATACAATAATGATCACCAAGAATTGGTGATATGGTCCATTGAAGAAAGGGACAAAACAAGGATACAAGAAATATCAAGTGTTAAGCATACAATAAGCCTCAATGTGTACAGAGTAGGATAGGTGGATAGTGAAAAATTTTCTAAAATGACTAAAGATATGATGGATTTTGGGGTGTCAGTTGCTGAAAAGGATAAAAATGAATTTTGTGAGCTAAATGCCAAGTTTGAAGAAATATTGAAGGCATATGAGGAAAGAGGAAATGTAATACATTAGTTAGAGACTTAGGTAGCCTAGATGGATAATCAATTAGGAAAGAGAAAAGTGGGAGAATCTACCAAGCCCCAAATTACTTATCCTTATCCACCAATGGAGCCTTTTAAATCCACTCCTCATATTGAAATTCTAGATAGTCCACAATGGCCTAAATTTTATACATTTTGAAGAAGAAAAGAGTAAACTATGGGTGCTACATGTGGAACTAAATATTCAATATGAGGATAAGTTAAGAAAAGATCTCATGTATTTAGTTAATAAAATTGATTAGTCATCATTTTATGAGTAACTAACAAAGGCAATCAATATGTGGGATGAAATAAAGGCAAATTATGAAGCCTTGAATCTAATTTTCAACAAATGGAGTAAAAGAAATAAAGTGTTACTCTTTTATGTTTTTGTGTATCGCTTTATCCTATGAATATAGAGAAAAGACTTATGATATGAAAAATGATCTCTTAGAATTTGATGATAAAAGAGTTGAAAAAAAAAAGAGGATCATTAATTATCTTGACAAATATAAGAGTAATAATTTTGAATTCTTCCCACATGCCAAAGAGAAAAGGGATAAATTGAAAAATAGAGAGGAATGGGCCTGGGAATTGAATGACTTATTTTTACTTCAAATGAATAAGCTCATAAATGAAAAAGGACATGCATGGTGGGTAGCTACAACCAAAGAAGTTTTAAAGGTATAGTTATATTATGATTCTTTGAGGAAATATTTTACTGAAATTAATAGAATTGGAGAACATGTAATTAAAAAGCAAAATGATACTCTAAATTTTAAGTGGCTAGATGATATATTATTTGACAAATGGATGGAAGATTTTGTCCATGATAAATAGTTAGAACTAGATGAAAGTGATGATGATCAGGATGAAATTCAAATAATTGATACATCAGTACAGGCATAAGAATTCAAGAATTAAAAACCAATTTCAACTAGTAGAATCAAAGTCCAAAATAATAATATGGCAATAGAAGAATTAAATGTAACTATAGTTTTGGTAGTATCTGATGATGTGGATGGAGATTCTCAAGTTGAAGTAACATTGTAGACATCTGAGCCAGGCCCATCATGTGTAGTTTCATTAGATACATCTTCTAAGGAGCTATAACAACATCAAAGCCAATTATGAAATCCTCAGTAGTAAAAAGTGTAGTAGAAAATGGTACCCACCAAAGAACACTCATGATGAAAATATTCTATCACACCAAATTTTGTTTTTCTGTGATAGCGAAAATGTAAATATTTTTTTATCTTAAGGACGATTGTCATTATCTTCTATGCTTGAAGCTTGTTACATCTCACAATACATAAGTGAGATTCTAGGGCTAAAGGAAGGGTTTGATTCATTGTACAATTTTAGTTTTACTAAGATTTTTTTGGTCCAATCCTTGGTGCAAATTCTATGATGTATTTCCTTTATAAAAAACTAAGAATACATTAATGTTATAGGATCATAGTGTCTTATCTTGAGTTGTTTTGAGTTCTACCTTAGTTGTTATACAATTTTCAAAGAGAATTAATACAAACAAGAACTGTCCCCATATCTTTTCTTTCTGAATCTTGTCTCCATTTTTATTACTTGGTTATCTTGAGATTACATGAGCAAAGCTTGTTTAATTGAATACAATTAGGATAAATTGTATATCATCTAACTATTTCTTTTAATTCAATGAATTAGGTAAATGCTTCAGTGAATATGATATGATCCTCAAGTAGTAGGGAGGATATGTGTAAGAATGAGTTTCAGTGAGAATTCTTGATGATATTGATTGTAATGCAATCAATTAGGTCAAGAAATTGGATAGATTCTAAATCCCAATGTATGAGGCACTGATCAACTAGTTCATTTTATATAGGGAGAAACCAAGGATGAGCATCAAGCTTAAAATCAAATCAATTTTTCTTTAGTGTTTGAAGAATGTAAAAGTTGGTCACCACTTGTTTACAGTTAACTTTTGAGTCTTAGTTAGCTGCTATTGTCTAAATTTTTTTGTAGATCTAAGAAGAATTGTGACCAATCTTCTATAAGGGATGAATATTTTTATAAAATTTTATGAAATTAATGAAATATGAATGTAATATTAGGTTGTGAATCTTTTATCCCTTAGGTGCACTAGCCTTGGTTTTGCAGAGTCAAAAGAGTAGAAAACCTTTGATGATTTTGTTGAAGTTGGGTCTAGATCTGATGAACATATAGCTATTTATATGAAGTAGCTAATGCTTAGGTCATTTTCATCTTCATCATCTTGATATTAAGTATTTTGTTTCTCAGTAGTGTAAAAACACCAAAAAGTTGATTATTTGACTATTAATCATAACATAATTTTGTAACCTATTCAAAAGATGAAAGTTGTTGATAGAGGAAGAAATTTCAATACAAGAAACTATTTTCTTTTTGGTATTTTGTTGCTTATATGATTAAGTTTAGTTAGTTTTGTTTGCAATCAATACCAAAGAGGGAGATTGTTGAAAAAAAATTGATACAAGTATGATAATGTGTTTCAATCATTGTTTCATCACTATTGTCAAACCTGCTACTTGCTCATAAGAAAATTTCTTAAATGATTTGAGTGCTATTATTTGTTTGACTGGTGAAGAGGATTTAATCAAATGAGGTAACAATAGAACCTTGAGGAAAGGTTGAGTTATGATATGAAAAGGAGTACAAGGATTAGTTAAGATAGTGATATTAGAGTGCATTGATAATCTACTTAACATTTCAAAAGATGCTTACACTAATTAAATTTAGAAGAACAAGTTAAATGAATTATGTCTACCAAGTTTAACAATTCACATAGTATGTGTTGATAAAAGTTAGTGTAAGTAGAGTAGAAAGTTAGTTGGAGTTGAGCAAAGTCAATTTCAGTCTAAGCTGAGAGAAACACTATAAGCCAAGTAAAGTTTAGTCGATGCCAAAAATGTGAAAACTTTAGTTCATGTTAAGTTTTTTGATAGTGGATGCTAAGAAATGTAGTATTTATTGAGCATCAAAAGTTAATTAGTGTTGAGTGTCACCATTATGAGAAAGATCACAAATTTGATGAATCTAAGCTGAGAAGTTTGATTTCATGGATTGTGTGAACCATTTGGAAGATAAGCTTGATGAGCTAGTGGCACAAAATTCAAAATGAACAATTTTGAGGCAAATTCAAAGAATATTGAATGAGAAGTTTCTAGAAGGTAATGAAATGAAATGATGGGTAGATTCATTGAATCCTACCTAATCAAACCTAATTCTAAAATGGATGACGGAAGATGAACAACAAAATATCTTAATTTTCTATTTATAGAGATGACTAGTTAGAAGCAAAGGTTCTCATGTGGGAGAAGCTAAGGAAGACAAGGAGTATAGGGTATTGCTTCATTCATTTCCCCAAGAGAAGAGACTACATTGACATGTAAAGAAAGAAGGATTAAGGTTATAGATGCTTGAAGGGTGAACAAGTTATCAAAGCTGAAGTGTGTGAAAACCAAGGAAAATGGAGGACTAGAACATAGATCTATAATATGCAAGTGTCTTGTAATTTGTTATTAGATAAAGCTTTATTGTTACTTTTTAATCATTGTATTAGTGTAGGGAAAATTCTTTGGATTAAGGTTGACCTAAAAGTCATCTATAAATATTTTAACCAAGTGAAATTCCAAGTGAATGATCTCAAGTCCTCTAACAAGGCTCACTCCTAATAGGGTGATTGGAATTCTTTAACTAGGTCACATTTAATAGCATACATTGTAACCTTTAATAGGGTTGGCCTTTCATATGGCATCACTTCAAAAGACTGAGAATGAGTAGCATGTTACTAGTGGTCTTTCCCAAATTGGGCTTCCACATTAAATTATTATGTCAAATGTGTTATTGAAATTTTTATGTTTCATATTTACATTCTTACAAAGTTTACTTGATAGTAACCTACAAATTTAAGTGATTGTATGATATAATGGATGCATGCATGATGAAAATGTTTTATGGATGTGGGTTCACTAAGTTGTTAAAAGTTTTAATTGTACATCTCAACCTTGGATAACTTATTCACCCCTACTATTAGTTATTCTAAAGAATTTCAACAAACATGGGATATATTTGAGAAATTTCTCAAATTATTATCTCCAAGGAAATGGTTTGGCCAAATCATCTAATAAGAACCTCATTAGGATTAATTTTTTTTTTAATATAGCTAGAGATGTTGGCTTGCCAAGTTGAGGACTTCCCTTTGGGCTAACAAAATCACACCCAAGAGAGCAATTAAGAACTTGAATTTTATGTTGGTAAGTGGAAGGGAAGATAGGCTTCCTATCTCATTTGAGTTTCATTATCTTGAGCTAAGGTTTTCTATACATTGTAGATTTATTTCCTATTTTTAATAAGTGCATGGACACAAGCTTTTCTTTGTGAGATGATGAGTTTTTTAGTTTTTTAGCTGTAGAAGAGGAAGAGTTTTGTGAGGATGTAGATGGAATGCAAGGTTCATATTTTATGACTCCATCCCAATTTATTTCTTAAAGGCCACTAGTCTATGCGTAGTAGGAAAGCATCCCTTTCAAGTCACCAGAAATGTTAAATATTTTCCCCCCTTCTAAGATTTTTATTTTTAGGGTGAGAGCCATGATCATGATCATTATGTTATTCATTTATTGCCATGCAAACCAATGAGGATATGATAAAAAATATTTTATTTTTCTTTTATACATCCCTAAGCCCTAGAAATTTATGTCAATGGAGACTTTCTAGGTTGCAACAATGCAAACAATTAAGGTTTAACCATCAAGGAGGCTGTGAATATGCAAAATAGTCAAGTTCAATGTTAGTGTAGTTTCATAGCTTGAAGGAATAACATTCATATTTTAGTTGTGATGGAGAAATTAACTCAATCACATGATCAGAGGAAATTTTGAGTTCAAGAAAAATTGGGATGCAACCATACAAAGTCTAATGCCAATAGTTAAATTCTCCTATGCTTTTACACCATCATAGAGGATCAAACCTAACCTCAAGTCAAGGTTGTGAGATAGTGAAGTCTCTTTATCACTTGTTCATAGAGTTAAAATTTGGATTAATGATTCAAATGGTGATGCGGCTTGGTTTGTACTATCACAAGAAGGTCAAGTATTTAACCAAAGTTTAGGCTGTGATGTAACAATTTTCGTAAATGTTTGTTTGTAGAGTTAGCATCACAGGTTAATTTTTTGAGTTTCCACGATGTGACCATGGTTAGTCTAATGGATTCACTTGGTCACAATATTTATTGAAGAAGTATAAATGATAATCACAATGGAGCAATCATGGTTCAAGATTTCTTTCACATAGTTGTGGGTGTCCAAGATGTAGTTAGGTTTTAAGTTGTGACTATGCAAAAGGAAATGCTGGCAGTTAAATTTTATAATGGTCATAGGATTGCAATAATTAAGGACATAAAGTGGAAATTGGCCACAAATCCACCAAAAAGGGAAAATCTAAGTTAAAGAATCGATAGTTGAATTCTTGATGAGGTGGCAGAATGCTTCAATGATATTGGGCCACGTGGCAAGTTTGATGGTTGAATTGATGATATATCTAAATTGGCACATAAAAACACTATCAAAGAAATTTTTTTAAATGGAAAACTAATTCTTGGATTGACTACAACCTTGTTGAGTTTCCACTTTGGCAACTATTAGAAAACTTGGAGGCCATAAGGAAGGAAAAGAGTGCATCATGCAAATTGGCTTTTTACTACTTTGCATATTCTTCTATGTACAAAACACATTTCCAAAATTAGGCATAGTTGCATGAAAGACCAATAGGTCTATTATAGTGTAGTTATGAAAATTTATTAAGTAGCTAGGTGACAATTTTGATTAGTGATGACAAGCTACTTAAAAAGTTTCAAGAAATCAATGAAATATAGGTTAAGGATCACTATGTCCTTTGTGGAGAAGCATTATGAAGATGTATGTTTCTTAGTGGATGTTGAGAACACATATGTGCAAGAAGAAATACCAAGAGTGAGATTTCTCAACCCCTTTACACATGAAATCAATGTCGATGAGGCTTTAAAAAAAATTATAGCTCTTCTAGTAGAAGGCATTTGTAAGAATTTGGCTTAGGATAGAATTCACCCAAGAACTAAAGAACTCAGCACAAGCACACAGTAGACTAAATAGATAGAGTATGATTAGAATGATGATATTCATTCAATAACTATATGAGAGTATACTAGGAATGTCTATATATAAAGGCCTCAGGAGAGCTTCTAGAATGCATAGAAGTCAGATCATGATATGTCATACAACTAGGCACATGTCCACCAGATATGGATTATCCTCCATTGAGAACAAGATTAAATGTGATGATGTAAGGATAAGCCTAGAATGGTGTAGCATGCAAATGAGTGGTGTAGACAACATGTGCTAAATGAGGAGTGCAAATAATTGTGTTGTCATCATAACAACTTAGTGAATGATGCATACTCCTGTGTTGTAGACACCATGTGCATAATTAGAGTTGCGTAACTCAATGAGAGTACACCAAATCCTAAGTTTCATCTAAAATAATAATAAAATAATGAAAAATAATTAAATAATGCATTAACCTAAGTAAAATTAAGTAAGTGTAATAAGTAAATACTTATTTACACAAACACACCCCTTATGTGCAACTTAGGGCAATGCCCTTAAGCTTATGATATCTAGGATGAAATGCAATATGGGTCTTAGCTACTAGGCCATGTTAGGTACCCATGTACATAATGATATGCAATCTCTCATAAAGTGGGGAAAGAGGGAAAAGCTCATGGGAAAAACCCTCCCCAAAAAAGAGAGATAAATAGGGATGCATGGATGGATGGAGTAATCAAGATGCCCCCATTACGACATACATCTAGTATATACATAAGAGAATGATAAGAAGAGGAAGAGAGATAGGATAGGCTCCACCCCCCCCCACAAAGAAGAATGCCAATCAGTGACTGCTTTGATGAAGAAGTTGATCCAAGACTATAGAATGGTGTTCCTCCCCTTCAGAAGAAACAATGCCAAGGGTACAAAAGAGATGCATCTGCTATGTGTGGAAAGAATCCCATGAATGAGTGATGTCTCTGAAACCTACTCATCTAGCTAAAGAATCTGTCCCAAAGAATTGTCTATCTCTACAACTAATGAAGAACCCTATTGTAATTGCTGATCATAAGTATCCACAATCACTTCAACATGTGAGGATTGATCATGTAGAGAATGAATGAGAGAGTTTGATGGAACCCTCATGACAAATAAAGAAGGTAATTTTGCATCAAGAAGAAGAGGCAGATCATGAATCGTATCCCCCAAATCTATTACTGAACCTGTATTTGGAAGACTAGAAGTGCCCTTTTGTTTTGGACCTATCATTATGGCTAAGTATGCATGTGGACTGAACTAATGAGGTGACCTCTCACTGTATCTATTGATAAAACCCCATGTATCTGAATCTGTTGAAGCACTATCACTAAAATCACTATTAGTTTCCACATTGTATGATGTGCAAAGAGGAGTAGAGGAAAAGTTGGGTGAACTTTCCTCAAAATGTACATCCTTCTCCACAAAAATTTGATGTGTCTCAGGATCTAGAAGTCTATATGCCTTCACATCATCTTCATAACCAATGAAGGTACAAGGCTGAGATGACTATGCCTTGCATCCCTTGGAAGATCTCTTTGCCCATGTAGGACAATCAAAGACTCTGAAGTGTGTCACAATAGGTTTTCTACCACACCATGCCTCAAAAGGAGTTTTTCCATCTAAGGCTGGATGAGGAGAATGATTAAGAATGTGAGTGGCACTTGAGATTGCTTTGACTTCTAATGATGTATCTAGAGACTTGGCATGAAGCATGCAACTTACCATAGACTTAAGAGTTCAGATCCTCAAAGCTACAACATTTGTCTTATGTGGATTGAATGTTGGTGGAGTCTAAAGATCAATTCCTTCATGTCTGTAAAAGTCCTTAAGTCTTCTATTCACATACATGTTACCATTTTCCATGTAGAGTACTTTGATGGCCTTTCTAGATTTTCATTCTACATGAGTCTTGAAGTCTAGAAACTTGTCCAACACTTCATTGTTACTATGTAGAAAGTAGACCCAAGTGAACCTTGAAAAGTCATCAACAGAAGTGAGTATGTAGAGACCCTAGCTAAATGTAAAAGGACCTACTAATACCATGTGAACCATCTGTAGAACACTAGGTGCTCTTGAAGACTTCACTATTTGTAACTTAACCCTTTGGATGCATATCCACTAAATTTGTTGAACACTCACCCTTAGAAAAGTTGATTTGAGGTAGACCTTTCACCATGTGGTATGTGAAAATTTGCTAAAGATAGTTGAAGTCAAGATGACCATATCGCTCATGCCATAATTGCATGTTTGAATGTGATTGTGATAACAAGGCCTTTGAAGGAGTCTTGGACACAAAGTGAGAGAAAGATTACAACCTCTTGTTATCATTGACTTTCCCCACTGCAACCAAGGAATCATCTTTCAAACTGTGCACTAGAACCATGTTTCGAAGGAACTCAACTCTATTTCCATCTCTGAGGTGAGTGATTTGGTAGATTGATAGGAGATTCCAACTTAGATTTGGAACATAGAGAACCTCTTAAAACTCTCCATTTTCCATCTCCACATTTCCTTTTCCTTCAACTTCCATTTTACTATCGTTCCCCATGAAGATGTGTGGTACCTTTGAGTGATTCATTGAAGAAAAATACTCCTTTGAAGAACCCATGTGATATGAGGCACCTGAGTCGAAGATCCATTCCTTTGAAGAGTTTGCATTTGCCATGAATGCCTACCCTTTTCTCTTTGAATATGAAGAAGACCCTTTCTCCTTGTAAGCATTAAGCAATGGAACATTATGTTTCTTTATTATGTTGGTCAATTCATCAATTTTTTTGAGATAACACTCATGCTCTTCATGATCCAAATTCTTGCAATAAGTGCACTTCTTCTCCTTAGTGTTGTCACCTTTCTTGTTGGAATTCAAGGAATTGTCTTATTGATTGGATTGTGGTGCTGTCCTTTCTGCATCCTCAAATTTGTCTTTCTTCCACTTCTTCTTATCCTTTCCTTTATTTGAAGACTGTCCAGCTGAATTTTGAGAACCCTCATTGTTGGCCACCAATGCTTTAGACTAAGGTGTTTTGAGAATCTCTATTGACTTCAACTTCCTTTCTTCATCATCCAACAGTTTAGCATATTTGTCAAAAGTGACATTCTTGTAGGAAGACCCTAAGGTACTCTTTGGGGTGTTAAAATAAGATACAAATGTGGAATATTCTGATGGTAGCTTGTTATGGATGAGATAGATCAGTCTGTCATCATTGATTGAAATGTCACAATCAGTAAGCTTCATACTTAATTCATTCACCTTGATGATGAAGTCCTGTATTGAGTCATACAACTTAGGATCTAAGGAAACAAGCTCATCTTTAATCTTGAATACATCCTCTTTAGACACTTTCCCATAGAGGGTTTTGAGGGTATCCCAATCTTCCTTGGGTGTGGTACATTTTTTGATTCCATACATGATTTTATCATCTACCCCCAAACATATATCACCTAGGGCGTTCCTATCCATTGCTACCCATCTTGAAATATCACTATCTGAAACTTTATCACCTACTAGTTTAGGAAGAGTACCATCTACATATTTTGAAACTCCATTATGCATTAAGTGATACAACATTTTGATTAACCACAAAGAATAGTTATGAGGAGTTAATTTAGGAAACTTAAAGTTACCCATAATGCAGAAAATGAAAGAAAATTGTAGAAAAGAGAGAACACAACACCAAGAATACCCCCCCTTTTCACTAAATCAAGAAACCCCCCCAAAAATAGATTCCTTGGACACTTTATTAGTAGTGCGATTAAAATGGGCCACTTGCCAATTTTGGCCTTTGTGGACTTCTAATTTTGCTTGTACCAACCTCTTAATAGATTATAAATCTAAAACTTTACAATGCGCTACAATTCTGAAGCATTACAAAGAAAAGAAAGGCCCTATTACTGAAAGTGACACTGTCATCCACACAACCCTACAATCTAATAGTAGATCTAGAAAATAGACTAAAAAAATGAACTTTCAAAAAAATAGAACATGTTTTTTACTCTAGATGTGTTTGTATGTAGCATTTGAAGTTGCAAAATACAAGATTATCCAGTTATAGTCACCAAAAAATGCAATTTTTGAATCATTTGTGCACCAAAACTAGAAAAAACTACACCACTAAAAAATATAGAAAATTCTAACCAATTTTTAAAAAAATTGCACCCAATTTGGTGTCTGAATGTGTGAGTTATGGCCTCTTGAAGTCAGACTGCAAAAACCAAAATGAATTTGGAGAGGGGTTGCATCAGCAAAATATGGGGTTAAATTTAATGGTCATATGACCATTGCCACAGTTATAATTTTCCCTATTTTGATGTCTATATGGGCATCAAATTTAAGATACTAGACAGATGATGTCAGCCAAATTTTGTGCCCTTGGATGACATGGTTGCTGACGTGTCAATCTATACTATACAGATCATACATAAAAGAATAGCATGTCAGGTGACATGTTGATCTGATGTGGCACTGAATAGATGCTTATTGCATAGGTTGTACTGTCAATGCTGACTGTACTATCAACTGGATGTAGATGTCAATGATGACTATCCGAGCTAACTGTATTTCAGTAGGCTTGTAAATATTTGCCAAATGCTCAGTCGTGGCAGTGCCATGTGGTCCCTATGGGACATTTTTGTCTACTCTGCTAGCATGTAAGAATTTGGCTTAGGCTAGAATTCACCCAAGAACTAAAGAACTCAACACAAGCACATAGTAGACCAAATAGACAGAGTATGATTAGAATGACGATATTCATTTAATAACTGGATGAGAGTACACTAGGAGTCCCTATATATAACGGCCTCAAGAGAGCTTCTAGAATGCATAGAAGTCAGCATCATGATATGTCATACAACCAGGCACATATCCACCAAATATAAATTATTCTCCAATGAGCATGGGATTAAGTGTGATGATGTGAGGATACACCTAGAATGGTGTAGCACACAAATTAGGGGTGTAGACAAGATGTGCTAAATGAGGAGTGCAGATAATTGTGCTATCATCATGAGAAGTTAGTGAATGATGCATATTCTTGTGTTGTAGACACCATGTGCATAATTAGAGTTGCATAACTCAATAAGAGTACACAAACTCCTAAGTGTCTCACCTAAAATAATAATAAAATAATGCAAAATAATTAAATAATGCATTAACCTAAGTAAACTTAAGTAAGTGTAATAAGTAAATACTTATTTACACCAACAACATTGATAAAAGTGCCACCTCAATTTAAAACTATGAGGAAACCAACTAAAGGATAAATATTGATTTGAAAATTGCAATAGTTCTTAGGAAGAAGAACAAATTTGTTAAAAAGATGAAGGAGAGATTTGGTGAAGGGGGAAAAGAAGAAGAAGAATTAGGTGATGAAGAAGAAGAGGAAGAACAAGGCCAATCCTAATTGACATTAACTCAAGGACAAGGAGAGGATCAAGAAGAAGATATAGAAGGTGTCAAGGGAGAAGAAGCTGAGGAAGAACCTCAACTAGCTAAGAGGAAAAGAAAGGGAAAAGAACAAACTATGCAAAAACAAGTAAAGCTTGTGAAGAAGAAATAACAAAATCCTATAGTACCTACTACTAGGTCAAGCACAAGGGTAACCATGGTGTAGGAAAAAAAGGTTGTGAAGCCTAAGGGCAAGAGGTTAGCTAAGATTGTAGAGCTAAGTGAGCTTGTTAAGTAAACTTACAAGAGATTAAAGAAAAAGTCAACACCTCAACCTAAGTTAGAAGTGGAGAAGATTGAGTTAGATGACTTAAGTCAATTTAAAAAGTGGTAATCCACAATATTTCCTCTGACTTAGATAAATTTTTTTAAAATATAGTTATAAATAGAGATTTTTCAGGGTCCACACATAAATTTTAATAAGCTAGGGAGTGAGGATAAAAACAAGATTGAAGAAGCCATATATAATATGATGGCTACATTCAAATCCACTCCACTAGATTTGTCCAATTCTTTACCTGAAATTCTATTTGACAAAGCTAAGAAAAAGTGGCAATTCAATTTGACCATTGAAAGGAAAATAAGAGACACTTAGTTAGCCCAAATTATGCCTACTAATTTGCATAAGTAGATGATGACTAAAGCCATGAATAAATATAAGGAGAGATTTTCTCCCCAAATATAGATCATTTAAAATTTTGCAAAATTAGATAGAGGATGTGGTAACTCAATGCACATTGCTTTGGAAGACTATGTATGGGATACCCTTCAAACCAATAGAGAGAAAAATTGATGAAGTGAGAGAAGTACAAGCTACTAAAATTTCAGTCAAGGTTGTTGATATGGGAGTGACTACAAACACTATAGAAGAGGTCACAATTAAGGATGAATAGCAACATACACAAGATGCACACATGTCGAGAAAAAATCCACCACATGTAGAACACAAGAGTGAACAAGAATTATGGGAGTGAGCTACATTCAATTGCTCTCCTAAATGAACTTGCATTGCAAACATGTTGTAAGCTTCTATGTTGAAGAGAATACATTGTGTAGGTTTTAGAGGGGTGGGGTTGTTTTACCAAAAGGTTTTTACCCACTATGTGAGGCCTCGCCTCGACCCTTCGTAGCCTTAGTTTTTACTTTATCTTTTTGTTACTCATGACTCAAGATGTCGAGACATTATCAGATACTTGAACATATCATATTATTTCATGTTGTGTGATGTTATTTTCAGATATTTAATGTTCGTCATTTAAAGTTTCATGTATATGTATGTTGATGAGATCAGTAAATGTAGGATTGATGCTTTGAATTATGAGATTTTAATGGTTAAGAAATGAGAGAAACCTTGATTGATGTATCTTTCAATTTTTATGAATTTTTGATACGTATACATATATGTACATGTGATTTTATAGGACTACTGATGTGTGCAATGAGTGTGCAGATATTTTAGCCGAGAAAATTGACAGAGGAATATAACTGATCTCTATGTGCTAATTTTGAAAACCTTGTTGTTCATAATTCAAGTATTTTATTTTTGAGATGTATGTATTTTCTTTCTATGTTCAGTGAATGTTAATGTTCGTAACTATGTTCTTTTATTGTCACTTAACACTCGTGAATTGTTTGTGCTCTTTAGCATGCTAGTTAGGGTTAGCTATGTAACCCATGGACCTAAGTCAGTTTAAGCTAGTGTCAGCTACTAATTGGGTTCTTAATCGAGTTTAGTCATCCTTAATCTAGATTAGTGCTTAATCTGCATTTTAGAGTTATTAGTTGGTCCTAATTATTTCCTAGCTTTTGTTTGGCTCTAAACCTATTCCTAAGGCTTTATATCATGAAATTATTATACCCAAAGGGTATGGGTATGGGTCGGGGGTCTTTTCCAACCCCTAAGCCCCTTTTATTGACTTTTGAGGCCACTCAAAAAGTCTCTTTTTGCCTTTGTGCGAAAATTGCAAGTGGCTACCATGAGTTTCATCACCCCACCTCCACTTAGTGTTTAACCATGGTGTCGGTTGAGTTAGGAGTTTCTAGAATTTTAAGTGGGTGGGAGAAGTTATTGAGCCTTTTGGGTGTTTGAGTTTGAGGCTTATTTAAAGGCCTTTCTTGGACTAGTTGAGGTTGTTACCCAATCTCTACATTTAGAGAGGAGTCTTGGAAGATTGGAGGAAGGAAGGGGAAAGCTCTACTCAAACTTGTTCATTGCCATTACCTCTTGTGAAGGTAGGAAATTCTCATCTCCCTTGTTCAGTTTCCATGTTTGTTTCATGCTTATGCTACCTTGTTGTTGTTTCAATGTTTGTATGTCTGTTATTTTTGGATGATTTCCTTTCATGTTTATGTTTGCAATTTTGAGATTTTTCTTGCATGGGTGTTTTTGTATTACTCACCCTTGGAGAGGGAAAAATTGACCAATTTTGGGAAAGGTCTATTTAGTCGGACTCCAACCAGTGCAGAGTCTCTTCTCAGGATGAGAAGAGGGAGAAAGGGTAGGGTGTTATGGGCCCCTACCTGTCAGCACAAACCTTGTATGTTTATGGTATGTCGAAATGGAAGAACGGAAGTTCTTGGTATATAGCCCCGATTGAGCATCTGTTTGGTGTTGTGCTTGACTTCTCCTGGTTGGAAGAATCCACCTTTCCCTAGTTTTGATTCATTGTGAATCCCTTTGTGAAAACCTTGTATGAATATGCATGTTTGAATTGTTTCTTGGACATGCTTGTTGTCACCTGATCAGATTCTGTTCCATCCATGGTTCTAGAAATGTTGTGCAGAAAATGTTATAAATCCCTTGATGAGGGTCATGAAGAAAATTCAATTATATTGTTGAAATTTGAGATTGATATCCTATGTAAATTGGTATTTCAAACTTTGTTAGATTGGCAATGAAGCCAAGTTTTCTTCCTGATTCTTTCCTGGCTAAGCCCTTGAATCAGGTTTGCCAATAAAATTGGTGTTTGAGTAAAATTGTTTATCTTGTGATTTAATCGTAATTTCAAATTAGATGGATGCACATCAGGAATAAGATGATTTGATGATGGTTTAATTGGGAAAATTTTCAAGTTCCTTATATATTCCTTATATGTTCAAAATGATAATTATGTTAAGGAAAGAAAATAATGGCTATGGTTGATATATTGCAATTCAAGTTGTATAGGAGATCAAATAATAAGGTGTTAAGGTGCCACAAAACTATTGTATCCATGTTTTAATTCTATTCAAAAGATAGACCAAATATATATATATATATATATATATATATATATATATATATATACTTTGTCTTGTAATTCTATACTTAGAAAATAATTCAAAAAAAATGTTGCAAGAGAGTAAAAACTCTCTGTCTTTTGTATGGGATAAGAATTGTTACCATTTTGATAACAGAGAATCTAAAAGATTTCCTCATGATCCCTTTTTCTTTATTGAAATTTACTTTTAAAATTAAAAACAATAATAAAATCTATTTAAAAGAAAGAAAATATAACTAAATATCTTAAACTTACCTAATAAACTTTATGACTTTATTTCTTAACCATCTCTTCCAACTGGGCATCATGTTTGAGTCATGTTTTAAAAAATAAATTATTAATCAAAGTCCAATCACAATCTTTGGGTGACGTCACCCTGTACACCCTCCATCCCTTTTGTTGCAGTAGTCAAATCTTGATGGGAGCGCTTGAAGTTTCTAAGTCTTAAATGAGAATGCATTGAATGAGTTTCAACTTACCTTTTTCTGCACTTGGGTCGCCTTTTTCTTGAAATATCATACACTTGTTTTATTACATCTTCCTTCCACTATCTTTTTTTTTCACCATATTCCTTGGTCAGCGTGTGAAGGAGTAGCCTTGGGCTGCGCACTTTTAGTACCGCTAGGTTGGGATGGGGAAAGTGATGTGGGGAATGGGGTAATTTAGGTTAGTTTAGTGATAATTTAAATTAAGTTTGCATTTTAGATTTTCTTTTTTTTAAAAGTTAGTTCATGTTTTAGCTAGTAATTTTAATTTAGTTTGTTATATTATTTAAAAGTTTATTTTAGAATTAGTTTTAAAATTCACTCAAGTTAGAATGTTAGTAAATTTTAATGTTAAGTTTAGTTTTGGTGTTAAGTTATGTAGTTAGTATGTTTTAGAAAAAAAAAAATATATTAACTAGTTTAATGTCTTATGATTAAATAATTATATGGTTTTAAATATTGTAACGGGTGTTTATCTTTAGATTTGATCAAGTAGTATTAGTTAAAAGTTATTTAATTTAGTTTAGTTTTAGTATAGTTATATTTTCCTGCTAAGTAATTAGAAGCTAGTATATATATTTTTTAAGTTAGATAGTTAGTGTTTCTATTATTTAAGTAATTTTAAATTAATTATTAGTATTTTTTAAAAAATTAGATTAGTTGTTAATAAGTTAGTTGGTTGTAAAAGTAAAGTAATTTTAGTTCGCATGTAATATTAGTAAGTTAGTGAATTTAATAAGCTAAGCTTGTTATAGTATTACATCACTCGTAAGTATAAATGAAAATTAGTTAGCATGTTTTTTTTTCATAGTAAAAACATAATAAAAAAATTAAGATAAAGGTTGATTATTAAATTGGTACGTTTAAATTGAAAAGCAATTTGGTTAGTATCTACTTGTTAGTAACTAGTAAGTTAATGCATGTAATGTATTTTATTTAGAATTTAGTTTTAGTTTAGTATGTTTTAAATTAGTATTATTTGGAATTTGCTTAGTTAGTATCCTTTTAAAGAATTTGCATTGTTTAATGTTAGATTTTATTAGTGTAGTTAGTTTTCAATTCAAGGTAATTTTTATGTTTGTTAGTTAGTTTAGGATAGTAAGTATTTTAAATGAAGTCTTGAAATCTAATTAGTTATGCTATGAAATTTAATGGTTTAGATATTAGCTAATTAGCATTATGTTGATAGTTATTTTAGTTATGATTTATTAGTATTAAGTATGTAGTTAATTAAGATTTTTGTTAATATTTTAGTGTTAGTATGTTTTATTTGTGTAAAGTTATAAATTTTATATAGTTGTATTATTCAATAGTATTCATTATAAGTGTTTGGATTTCAAAGTAAATTTGGAAATTAGTTTTAAACTAAATAGTAAATTTAATTAATATAATTAAAACTTTTAGTGTACTTGGTGTTAAGCTATGACCTCTTTTTTTTTTAAAGTTAGCATTAATAGAGGAGTTGGTTAGTAATTGGTAAATTTAGATTTTAATTAAATCAATTTAAAATAAGTATAATTATGAAGTGATGAAACAAATGTCAATAGAAATTTTATAATGAGAGTAACCTAGTTATTTTTATCTTTTAAAGAAAAGATTGTGTGTGTTTTTGCCCTCATATTTTGGGCATGACACACTAGCATACCTTTGTGTTTATGTATTTTCTTTCTCTATTTGTTTTCTATATTCATGGCTAACTAGAATATTATTTTTTGCATAATATCAAACCTGAAATTGTAAGGATTTAATAGGAATTTGCATAATACTTTCTTTAAGGGATTAGTATAGGAAGTTGCTTTTGCACCTGAGTTTCCCTATAAGTGTTGTTAGAGCTTGATCAACTTTTTATCCTAGTTGTTGGGTAGGGTCTTTTGAGCTAATCTCAAGATGAGTGGGAGTTTTGTGCAGAGCATTCTAAATCTTATTTTTAGATTAAGATGTCAAGTTCATCATATGGAAAAGTGGAGGTGGAGAAATTTAATGGTAGGAATTTCGAGTTGTGGAAACTCAAGATGTAAGACTTTCTTAAAGATCATGATCTATGGGAGGGAGCTTCAATTGATGTGAGACTTGCAAAAATATCTCAAGCGGATTGGGATCTAAAGGATAAAAAAGCTAATAGTCTCATTAAACTCTATCTAGCTTATTCAATTCTCCTGAATGTTCTTGATGAGAACACCACACACAATTTGTGGACACAATTTGGGTCTATGTATCAGACCAAATCTTTGGTGAACAAATTATTCCCAAGGAAGAAGTTGTATTCTCTAAGAATGGAGGAAGGATGATCTATTATAGATCATCTAAATGCTTTTAATTTACTAATTACATAGTTGACATCATCTAGTGTCAAGATAGAGGGAGGATTGATGTATGACCCTATTATGTTCCTTACCACATTCATGGGACCATCTTGTGATGGCTCTTAGAAGTACTTTAGTCACTTTTAGAATAGATGATGTAGTTTCTTCATTATTATCTGAGCAAATGTGGAGAAAGTCTTCAAGTTTGGCCAAGGAAGCTCTTGTTATTCATGGGAGATCCAATGACAAAGGGAAGATAAATGAAAATAGGTTTGGAAAGGGTAGATCCAAATCCCATAGAAAATCAAAGATTTATGGAAAGTCAAAAGAAAAATTCTAGAACTATGATATCTCTGGGCACTTTCATAAAGATTGTGAAGAGCCAAAGAAGAAGAAGGAGGCCTCAGATTTATGCTCATAAAAATTTGAAGAATATGGTGATTCTTTTATGGCATCCTTGGTATCACATGCATTTAATGATGTGTGATTTATATGTTAGAAACAATAGTCCACCACAATAACTAAGGGGGGGTGAATTAGTTATCCAAAAATTAAAATATTTATCTTCTTTAATAAAACTTAACCATTCAACCAAAGTAAACAAAAACCATAATAAAGTGCACATAGACAATTACACCAAATATGTTGACTAGAGAAACCCTTGATCAAAGGGAAAACCCTAGTGGGAATGATGCCCACAAGATGATGTACTAATATAAATATTTCTTGTTAGAGGATGGACCTTGTTAGGATTATATTACAATATTTAGTATATAGAGTCCCTATTAGGAGATTCCATCCTTTTTAGGAGTTGTACCAACCATGTTAGGAGTTTTAGTACAATGTATGAAAGATGAGCCCACTGCCAAACATGCGATTTCAACTACAAGAAGAGTTTACTACTCAAACATGTAGTTTAATATTATGTTCTTCTTTCATTTTCTTTTTCAACCAAACTAATCATTGTCTAACCTTGTAGACTAGGTCAAAAATCTTGGATCCAAATATCAAACCTTGGATCACTCAACAAAACCTTGACAATGAAGTTTCCTTCACTTCTGCACTACTCTGCTCAACTTCACATTCTACTCTTGCTATTGCTTATCATCAATTATAAAACCATACCATGATAAAGGAAAATTTCCTTCCTTTTATACCAAGTCCACAAAAACATTTCCTAAGTTGACTATTAGACCTTCTCAATTAATTATTATAGGACCACACTAAGAACACATTACATTTAGCGATAACATTAATCTTCTACCTTGCAACTTGAATATCTTTCCATACATGCAATACCATGATGAGAAAACTTAGCCATGTCATTATCAACATTTCTTGTTCATGTCCTCAACCTTGATTCTTACAATAAAAAATTTGATAAGAGATACAACAAGTTTACCGGAATGTGCCTCTGTAAATTCTATCTCAGACTAGACATCACCAAAACTTAAATAACTTCTTCTAGAATTATCATTTCTACTTTTGATGTTAACTACATATGCCAAATACTTAGAAGTATCTCTGATAACCTTGGATAGTTAGAATACTCAACTAGCCATCCATATAAACTTGATCTTTTTGCTATTCTTCTGTCAGATACCATAGGAAAACGTTGTGCCAACATCAATGACAAACTCAATCATGAATGTAACACATAATCATAGTAACATATCTACAATACTCCACCATAGGAATATCATAAGCATCCATGCTTCTAATAATCTTGCAATAATCTCCCCCTTTGGCATTGATGGAAAAATACTTGAAAAATCTAGTTCAAGAATACCAACAAAAGATTGTTGTTCAACTTACTCTTCAAATCCTCTTCATCAATCATTCTCCCAAATTGACATACCTTAATATATCTTCTATCAAACTATATTTCCATGTTGTACTTATGCTAAACATTTCTAACTATTAAACATACTATTTTTTTCATGTTGTTTTTCATACCAAAATTCTCCCCCATTCAATGTCAAAGGTTTTAGAAACCAACTTTACTACATCAGACTCTACAAAAACTAATTCTTACTAGCTCAAGTGTTAAAACACACTATTCACAACAATATCCAACAAGATTCCTAGATGACTATGACCATCACAAATACTCCCCCATATAGGAAGCATCAACATTTAGTTTAGACAAAAATGGTGCTTTGTTAGACTTGACTCATGCACTCTTGCATCTTCTACTCTAGTGTAAGAAGGGGAATAACCCCAAACATACCTCATAAGTACTCAAAAATCTCTTTAGGAAGAGGCTTAGTGAATATATCTACAATCTTCTCTTTAGTGCTCACATATTTCAATCTAATTTCCTTATCTACAACTTTCTCTCTCAACATGTGATACTAAATAGAAATGTTCTTAGTCCTTGAATGCAATACTAAACTCTTAGACATATTTACCATTCATGTGTCTTCACAATGTATAACAATAGTTTCATTAATTTCTATCCTTGTATCCTTCAATATCTACTTCATCCAAACAACTTGATTGCAATTGTTTGTTGTTACAACATATTCTTCTTCTACCATAATTTGTGATGTACAATCTTGCTTCTTTCTCAACCAAGAAACCAATATTCCTCCAAGAAAGAAGGCTCCACCACTGGTGCTCTTTCTGTCATCCATACTGCTTGCCCAATCTACAGCAATATAAGCACTTAGAGTAAAATCGTTAGATCTGTCATACCACAATATGAACTCAAATTTTCCTTTCAGATATCAAAATATCATTTTTGGCTGATGTATAATGTGCTTCACTAGGATCAGCTTGGAATCTTGCAATAATTCCAATTACATTTGCTATATCTAGCCTTTTGTGAGTCGGATATTGTAATCCTCTAATCATAGATCTATAATTTTTTTGTTCAATAGTAGGTGTTTCATCATTTGTAGATAACTTGTGTCTAGTTACCATAGGTGTTCTAATAGGTTTGCATGTTTCCAAACCAAACCTTTTCAGTAAATCCTTTAAGTACTTTAGGAAATAAAGATTCCTTCTTTATTATGTATAATCTATAACCTTAGAAAATATTTAATTTCATCTATCATACTCATCGCAAATTCTTTCATCTCGTTAGTAAACTTTTTGCTTTCCTCATCATTACTTCCAAATATGATATCATCAAAAAATATTACCAAAATTGTCAAACCATCATTACATTATTTCCAATATAGATTACTATCTTCCATACCTTTGCTATATCCAAGCTTTGTCAAATGCTTGTCCAACCTTGCATACTAGGTTTTGGGTGCTTGCTTCAAACCATACAATGGTTTGCTCAATTTTCATAATGGGTATGTGTAGGATCATGGTCAACCAAACTATGCTCTTAAGTGGCAATAAAAATTTAGAAAATCAGGGTCATGTCAACTTGATGTGCAATTTTCTACTTGTTATTAACTTTATATCAAAAACTTGAGAGAAACGAATCTCTAGAAAATTGAATCTAGTTTCTAAAAAACTAGGACTTATCTCAAAAAAATAAAAATTGATTGGTCAAAATTTTGAATTTTAATGCAATATTACAAAAAATTTAGAACAAAAATAAGAAGTAGATATATGTCTGACCGCCTTAATTAAAATCAAATGATAATATTTTTTAATAATATTCTAGATATAAGTAGTAGACTCATGCTTGGATGTGACATATATTTTTGGGTATTTTTATTCTAAATAAATAAATAATAATTAATTTTTGACTTCAGTATTTTTGGAAGAAAAAATCTTGTGTCTGACCACCTTAACTAACTCAAAACTTTGCAAAATTCCATTTTTTGGTGCATTTTTTGGATTTAAAAAATGTTGTATCATTTGAAAGTTATAGTTGTTTTTCAAGTAGTGTGTTAGTCAGCACTTTATACTTAACTCCATTAGAAAATAAGTAATAATTAATTAGTAAACTCATAATTTGACAAACCTTACATTTGTGGAAAGATAAGAACATTCTTAAGAAACTATTTTCATTTCATTAAATTTTGGTGAAGAAAAGGTCATTAGCTACATGTTTGAAGTAAAAATCACATAAAAACAAGCCAAAAGCACATTTTTAGAATGTTTTTAAAGTTGACCATATAGATTTGGTATCAAAAGATATAGTAGTCCTTATAAAGATATTAATTGTTTTCATTTAGTATCAAGGTGGGTGGGAAAAAGGTTGGGATGGATTTTGAAATGGTTTGAGATATTTCAGAACTATAGTTTTTTTAGATTACCACTTTTTGGCACACCATGATTTTGCACATACATTAATATGTCCTTGTTATCTATCAAAGGACATCCTTTAAGCTACTTAATGTACACTTCTTCTTCTAGTTCTCCATTGAAAATTTTTGACTTGACATCCATTTGATATACTTTAAATTTCTTCTATGCTACATAGGCTAAGAATAATCTTATTGCTTCTATTTTAGCCATTAGAGCATAAGTTTCTTCATAATCTATTCCTTCTTTCTATGAGTAACCTTTATATACCAATATTTATTTGCTCCTTACAAGTTCTCCTTTCTCATTCATTTTGTTCTTGAATACCCATTTAGTTCATATCACATTCATGTCTACTATTCTAGGGACCAATTCCCACGTCTCATTGTTTACTATTTGATCCAATTCTTCTTTCATAGCTTGTTTCTAGTAATCATCTTTGCATTCTTCATCTACTTTCTTGGGTTCAACTTGAAATATAAAACATAGTTCTTCAATGACTTTACTTCTTGTCATCACACCTTTTTCTTTGCTTTTGATGATCTGTTTGGATGGGTGATTCTTTATCATATCCTTTCCTAAAGTAGGAGATACTATCTCAACTCTTGGCTCAACCAAAAGTTCTAAGATTTGTTCCTTCCTCGGCTCCCCTTCATTCTAAAAATCATTGTTAGTCTCAAGAAATACCTCATCATTCCTTAAGTTAGTAGCAATATCATCATCTAAATTGTAATCAACTATTCTCTCTTGTATCCTTAATTTCTCATCAATTCTTACATTTGTAAGTTCCATAATAGTCTTCGTTATTTGATTATAATATCTATAAGCCTCACCTTTTATTGAATAACCAATAAACATACCTTCATCACTTATTGATGCAGGAGCATCCTAGGTTTCTTTTTAATCCTACACTTTTGTTCATTCTAACAATTGATGTCGAGTTGCCAGTTTCTAAGTTGCCAGAGTTCAGTTGATGAGCTAAGTTTCTAGTTTTCAATTGATGTTGAGTTGGTAGTTTCCAATTGATGATGAGTTGCCAGTTTGTAGTTGATCTTGAGTTGCTAGTTTCTAGTTGATGTCGAGTTTCTAGTTTCCATTTAATGCCAAGTTCTAGTTTATAGTTAATGGCATGTTATCCACTATGTGCTGAGTTGTCTGTGTTTCTGGTTCTTAGTGGGAACTGACTTGTATATTTAATTTTTATCATCAATTTCATGATAAGATCTTTTTTAGGGATGAGTTTTGACAATTTTAAGGTCAACCTTTCTATTATGTAATGTTCTAGATTGATCTGTAAGCCATTTTGGCAAGTATAAATAGAGTGTTTAGGCTTAGATTAAAGGGAGAACCTAGAGGAGGAGGTAGAAGATGCAAACTTGAATTTGGTTGTCTACATTTGAATATATTTCTAACTAGCCATAACCCAAAAGGCCTTATAGTTTGGCATGTATGCTATTTACTTGATGAGTTAATAAAGATATTCTTGTTCTCTCTCCTTGGTGTTGTACTTTGTGTTATGTTTTTGCTATGTGACTCTGGCAAGTTGATTGGTTCAGCTAGGCATGCCCTAGACCCTAGTTGTTCTCTTTCTTCCTATGTCAGTGATGGGGACACAACCCAAGAACAGAATGGAACCAACAGAAAGGGAAAATTATATTAACTAAGAAAATAAGCTAGTACAAATAGTACAGAAAAAATAAACTTCAAAACATGCCCTAAGGGCTTACAATAGCATAAACCTGGAGAATATTTCTCCTTTTAGCACCTCCTCTCAAACTCCACTCCGAACTGCCTTTTACAATGCCAGAAATCTCCTTAAATAGACCCCGGAGGGTTAAGGACTAGGAGTACATTCTAGAAAGTGCTAGTAGGAATCCACCAAAAAAATAGAAGGTTCCAAAAGCTACGTTAAAAGTTGGTACAAATCTAGAAGAATCCAGAAATGGTAGCCAAACTTTCGGGAGGCATAACTTTTGAACCGTAGCTCCGATTGACGAACCGTATACATTTTCGAAAAGCTCTCGAAGCGCTCTATAGCCCTATGGACAAGCTTTGCTTGTCCCCCATTTTTTGACCATTTTTGAGGTCATTTAATGCCCCAAACCTGACCTTGAAGCATTCTTAGGAGGTCTCCAAAACCTAAAAAACTGCAATAACTTTCAATCATGGGGCCTTTTGACCTGATTCTTTTTCTGGAATGCTCTAAATCACAATTACATTCATTTGGCCAATTCACACCTTCTAGTTTATCAAAATTATGGCCCAAATACATGCTCCTATTTTTTTGGGATTTTCAAACGCACTGATAGTTGAACTATGAGAGTTGGAACCTTTATTTGAGCCAAATGGGTACATTTTTTTGGGTTACACAGGATTGCCCTTATACCTCTAGATGCTCCTGCATCAGACACCCAGGGTAGATTGAAAAGTGACCCTGTCACTTTATGGATGGTAGAGGAAATCCCAAATGGGAAACCTCAGCTGCAGAAATCCAAGTTGAGTCCTCGATTGGTCGTCCTTTCCATTTTGACCAAATACTCTTCATACTGCCTGTTTTTGGTACTCCTACCCACACAATAATCTAGAATGTCTTCTATCTCCTCCTTCTTAGAAGCAGGAATTGGACATGGCTCTAACACCACCTCCTCATCTACACCATCATCATGATACTCTGTTAAATCTGCAATGTTGAAAATGGGAGAAATCTAAATACCATCTGGAAGCTCCACTTCATATGCATTTCCTGAGTCACATTTCTTCAAAATTTTGCAAGGGCCAAATTTCTTCATTTTCAGCTTGTTGTAAGTACCGGCTGGAAATCTTTCTTTTCGTGAGTGTACCATGACTAAATATCCTACTTGGAATTCCTTATGTCTTCTCCTTTGATCAGCCCTAGCTTTATACTCTTGATTCACCTTGATAATGTGTGCTTGAACCTCCTCATGTAGACGCTTGATGTGTTTAGCAAATTCCTCAGCTTCAACACTTGTCCTCTCCCCTTGTTCTATCTTCCTCAATTCTGGTGCAGTCCTTGGGCTATTCCCATATACAATTTGAAATGGTGATTTTCCAGTACTCCTATTTACAGAGTTATTATAAGAAAACTCTGCCTGTGGTAGAATCAAATCCCATCCCTTGGGCTTATCTCCAACTAAACATCTCAGTAAATTGCCCAGACTTCTATTTACCACTTCTGTTTGGCCATCAGTCTGTGGGTGATTCGTGGAACTGAATTTCAAGTATGTTCTCAAATTCTTCCACAATGTCCTCCGGAAATACCCCACAAATTTAGTATCTCTGTCAGAAACTATACTCCTTGGAAGACCATGTAGTCTTACCACCTCTTTGAAAAACAAGTCTGTAATATGGATAGCATCATGAGTTTTGTGGCATGGAATGAAATGTGCCATTTTGGAGAACCTATCAACCACCATGAATACTAAGTAATTACCCCTTTGTGTCCTTGGCAATCCAAGAACAAAATCCATACTTTTGTCCTCCCATGGCCTTCATGGAACAGGCAATGGCTAATATAGTCCAATAATGGCTGAATCCCTTAGCAACTTGACAAACTTGACAACTTTGTACAAACTTCTTCACATCCTGTGAAATTTGCGGCCAAAAATAATGTTCTCTAAGAATGGAAATGGTCTTATCTCGACCAAAATGTTTTGCCATCCCTCCACTTTATTTCTCCTTAATCAGATTTTCTCTCATGGAACTCCTTGGAATGCACAATTGACTACCTTTGAACAACATGCCATCCTGAATCAAATAATTTAACCACTTGGTTCTATCTACAGCAATAGGTTCTTTAAAAGCTTTCCATGCTTCAGCAAAATCAGGATCCTCGGGGTACAAATTCTTGAGTTCATCAAACCCAACTACTTCAACCTACATTGTTGTAAGCAACAACTGTCTCCTACTTAGTGCATCTACAACCCTGTTAGATTTTCCACTTCTATGCTTCAACACAAATGTATAACTCTGCAAGAATTCTACCCACTTCATATGCCTCTGATTCAATTTACCTTGGCTATTTAGGTACTGTAATGCCTGATGATCAGTATACAAAACAAATTCCTTTGGCAATAAATAATGCCTCCATTTCTTTAAGTCCTGAACTATTGCATAAAACTCTTGATCATAAACATAATACTTCTTCTTTGCATCATTCAATTTCTCACTAAAATATGCAATAGGCTTACCTTCTTGGCTTAATATAGCCCCAATAGCACTGCCACTAGCATCACAATCCACCTAGTACACTTTTCTAAAATCTGGAAGTGCCAACACAGGTTGTTCAGTCACCGTCTTCTTCAGCAATTCAAAACTTCTCGTAGCTGTTGCAGTCCATTTGAACTCTTTTCTATCCCCTCTTATTGTATCAGTTAGGGGTACACATATGCCACTAAAATTCTTAATAAACTTCCTGTAAAAACTAACCAAACCATGAAATGATCTTACCTCAGTAGCAGTCCTTGGAGTAGGCCATTCCAAGATGGCTTTTACCTTCTCTGGATCCATTTTGAGACCTTCAGGTGATATAACAAACCCCAAATAGACTAACTCCCTTTTTGCAAAGACACACTTCTTTAGATTAATTAACAGTTTCTCTTCCCTTAGCCTTTCAAGGACACTACGAATATGCAGTAAATGTTCTTCCAAAGTCTTGCTGAAAATTAAAATATCATCCAAATAAACAATAACAAATTTTCCCAAGAACTTCTTAAGTACCTCATTCATGAGCCGCATGAAGGTGCTTGGGGCGTTCGTCAATCCAAAGGGCATGACTAACCACTCATAAAGACCCTCCTTGGTCTTGAAGGCTATTTTCCACTCATCTCCTTCTCGAATCCATATCTGATGATAACCACTCTTCAGATCTATCTTTGTGAAGTACTGAGCTCCACTCAAGTAGTCCATAAGATCATCCATCCTTGGCAAAGGAAACCGGTACTTGATGGTGATCCTATTTATAGCTTGAGAATCTATACACATCCTCCACTCTCCATCCTTCTTTGGTTTGAGTACTGTAGGTACTGCACATGGACTCAGGCTCTCTCGAATCAAGCCCTTCCTCAACAACTCCTGAACCTATCTATTTAGCTCCTCTGTTTTAGTAGGAGTCATCCTGTGAGAAGCCTTGTTAGGAAAACTAGCTCCTGGAATCAGATCTATCTGATGACTAATTTGGCTTACTGGTGGCAGTCCATCTGGAACATTATCAGAGATAATATCTCCAAATTCCCCTAGTAAATCTGAAACTTCATATGGTATTTCACTACTACCTTCTTTATCTTTTCTAGGAATCAAAGCATAGCACATATGCTGATGTTTCATGCCATCTAAAAACTTCCTTCCATCAACAAGACAAATCCTAGCACTGCTACATACCTTTTCACCTTCCTTTTTCATGGGCTTCAATTTGTGGCAAACTCCATCCTTTGTCAGAGAGTATGTGTTTGCATGTCCATCATGCACTGCATGTCTATCAAACTGCCATGATCTACCCAATAATAGATGGCCAACATCCATCAAAATAACATCACAGAGAACTTCATCATGGTAACTCCCAATTTTGAATTTTACTAAACATTTTTCACTCACCAGGACCTTATGATCATCTTTTACCCAAGAGATCCGATAGGGCTGGGATGTTTCTCCCTCTTGAGCTTTAGCTTAGAGACCATCTCTTCTAATACCAAGTTATCAGTGCTACCACCATCAATGACCACATCACAACATTTATCCTCACACTTGCATCTAGTATGGAACAAACTCCTCCATTTTCCTGGTTCATTCTCACCACTTAGTAGGACTCTTTCATTTACCAAGGTCTCTCCTTGTTTTGCATCCTCTAAATCTGATGATTGTGCATCCTCATCCACATGAGAAACCCTAGCTTGGCCCTCAGCTCTCCTATCTGTCCTTCCTTGTCATTGAGGGCATTCAAAGGCACAATGACCTTCTTCATTGCAATGGAAATAGGTACCACAGAAGCCTCCTCTTTGATTTCCAAAGTCTTGATCATGGGAGCAGTTGAAACCCTCATTCCTCTAGTTTCTGCTAGTACCCACATCTTCATTTTTCTTTTGGGTTTCATTTTGGCCTCTAGATGATCTACCACTTCCCCTTCCTCCTTGACCATGCCCTCTTTGTCTTCCTTCAAACCTTTTACTCAGCTTCTCTTCAACTCATAAGGCAAATTGGTATGCTTCTTCAACGCTGGTCATTCTTACCAGACTTAATTCCTCCTGGATGCTAGGTCGAAACCCACTGATATAATGAGCAACCTTCTCCTTATTTGCTTCTACATGTCTTGCTCTAATCAAGAGTCGGTAAAATTCTTCTGTATATTCTTGGACTGATCTTCCTGCTTGCTTTAGCCTATGCATCTTCTTAAACAGATCAAGCTCGTAGTCCATAGGAATGAATTGCTTCTTCAATTTGTCCACCATGTGATCCCATCTTGTGATCTTCTCCTTTCCTCTTCTAAGTCTTTCTAGTTGAACCTCTTGTCACCAAATTTTGGCATGGCCTTTCAATTTGGCCTTTGCAAACTTAACCTTATCTGGGTCCCTTATATCCTCATACTCAAAGTATTCTTCCAGTTCATTGATCCAATCGATCAACTCAAATGGTTTTAGATTTTCTGAAAATATACCCACTTCAATTGTAGGTCTTTTCCCAAACTTAGTAATGGCCCTAAAAAGCCTTTCCTCTATAGGACTCAGAACTTCCCCATCAACTTCCTCTTTTGGTCCCATTACTTCCTCTTCATTGTCATCCTCAGTATTGTCACCTACGACAACATTTTCTCCTCTACGAAGCTCCTCTTGCAATGCTTGTACCTGCCTCTAGAGGGCTCTAACCTCCTTAGGATCAATAGCTCTGGCCCTTCTGCCATGCTCTCTTCGTGGAGGTATCTTCTAACTCAAACCCAAAACCACACAGTCCTAGTGCAAACTGCCTCACAGTCGATGCTCTGTCTAC
This sequence comes from Cupressus sempervirens, assembly GCA_028749045.1. NCBI lineage: Eukaryota > Viridiplantae > Streptophyta > Pinopsida > Cupressales > Cupressaceae > Cupressus > Cupressus sempervirens. Next base: position 1,030,540,819 of record CM053785.1, read on the forward strand.
ACACTCAAGAAAACCCGCTCTGATACCACTTGATGGGGACACAACCCAAGAATAAAATGGAACCAACAGAAAAAGAAAATTATATTAACTAAGAAAATAAGCTAGTACAAATAGTACAGAGAAAATAAACTTTAAAACATGCCCTAAGGGCTTACAATAGAATAAATCTGGAGAATATTTCTCCTTTCAGCACCTCCTGTCAAACTCCACTCTGAACTGCCTTTTACAATGCTAGAAATCTCCTTAAATAGTCCCCAGAGGGTTAAGGACTAGGAGTACATTCTAGAAAGTGCTAGTAGGCATCCATCGATAAAATAGAAGGTTCCAGAAGCTGCGTTAGAAGTCGGTGCAAATCTAGAAGAATCCAAAAACGGTAGCCAAACTTTCGGGAGGCATAACTTTTGAACCGTAGCTCCGATTGACGAACCGTTTACATTTTTGGAAATCTCTCAAAGAACTCTATAGCCCTATTGACAGCTTTGCTCATCTCCCATTTTTCAACCATTTTTGAGGTCATTTAATGCCCCAAAACTGACCTTGAAGCATTCTTAGGAGGTCTCCAAAACCCGAAAAACTGCAATAACTTTCAAACTGTGGGGCCTTTTGACCTGATTCTTTTTTTGGAATGCTCTAAATCACAATTACATTCATCTGGCCAATTCACACCTTCTAGTTTACCGAAATGATGGCCCAAATACATTCTCCTATTTTTTTAGAATTTTCAAACGCACTGATAGTTGAACTATGAGAGTTGGAACCTTTATTTGAGCCAAATGGGTATCCAAAAATGTAAAGACATGAAATAGAAACTAAGTCAAAGTACATTTTTTTGGTGACACAGGATTGCCCTTATACCTCTGGATGCTCTTGCATCAGTCAGGTGGTATCAAAGCTTGAGGTTCATCCTTGTGGAGATTGGATTATGTGGAACCCTGATTTGGATTTGGTTGTAGGGTCGTAGATCTGTAGATTTGACCTATAACTTGTAGAGGGTTATGATCTTACATGAACTTAATTTGTGAAGATGGTTTGAGGTAGAGGAAATGTTGATAATGTTATATTGGATCAATTGAGACAAATTGAAGCTAGATTAGATGCTATGGAGATAGCCTGGAGGAAAGGAGCACATCTTCATGATGTAAGTGATGATAAAGTAGTAACACCAAACCCTAATCAAGAACCTGAAGAAGACCAACATGAAGCTAGATTATTGAGAGTATTGTCTAGATAAAATTCAAAGCCTATTATGGAAGTTGTTCCTTATGATGGAAAGTTGGATACTAATGTTGTATTGGATTGGATCTCTAATATGGAGAAGTTCTTTGAGTATGAAAACACTCATGATAATAGGAAGGTGAAAATTTTAGTCACTAGGTTGAAAGGTCATGTCTCACTATGGTGAGAGCATTTGCAAATTGGTAGACAAAGGAGAGGAAATGAAAAGATTAGAACTTGGCCAAGGATGGTGAACAAGGTAAAGAAAAAATTTCTTCTTACTAATTACCAAGTTAGCTTGTTGAAAAAGATGCAAAATTTGAAACAAAAGGACATGACTATGAAAGAATATACTGAGGAATTCTATAGACTGGACATCATATATGAACATGTGGATGATGATGTTGAGAAAATTGCAATGTACATTAATGGATTGAGATCTAAAATACATGTTGAAATAAGTTTTCTGAAGTTGGAAAGTGTAGAAGAAGCATATCAATATGCCTTGAAAGCCAAGGAGATCTTGACAAAGAAGCATGAACAAAGACAAAGAGGTAGTGGTAGGAGATTTTAGAGAGACAAATGTAGATCTTATGGTGAAGGTGGTAGATCCAAAAATTTTGTACATGAAAAAGGAAAATATGAGTGGAAGAATGATGACAAAGGCAAGAGAGAATAGAAAAAAAAGGATTTCTTACTTCGGAGGTACTAGTTCTTATCAAGGAAGAGGTAATTCTTATTCTAGAGGTGGATATCATGGTAATTATTTCAGATGTGGTAAAACGCAACATAGATATTTTGAATGTAGATCCTCTAAAAGTGGGAAAGGTAACAAAAATATTATGCTTCAAAGAGATGATGAGGGTTCACTAAGTGGACTTGAGGCTATAGAAAATTTGATGGTGAGAAGAACCTTATGTAATAAGAGAAGTGATGAGGAACCTATTTTAAGAAAAAGTCTTTTGAAGACAAGGTGTAAGATGGCCGAAAAATGTTGCAAAGTGATCATTGATACTAGAAGTTCTACAAATCTAGCATTAGAAGAGCTAGTTACCAAGTTACAGTTGTAGGGGCTAAAGCATCCCAAACCTTATCATGTTTCATGGATCAAAAATGAGCATAAGATATTGGTAAGTAAGCAATGCCTTGTTAAGTTCAAAATTGGACATTACTTTGATGAAGTTTTGTGTGATATTATGCCCATGGATTGTTGTCATATTTTGTTGGGTAGACCTAGGCAATATGATCGATATGTTGTACATGATGGAAGATTGAATCAATATACTCTTTGGGTAAATGGGAAGAAACAAACATTACTACCTTTAATTGAAGGTCTAGATGAGTTTAATCGTACTGCTATAAAAATTTGCATGGTTAATGGGAAATACTTTGAAAAGTAAATGAAGAAGAATCAAGTCTATTTTTCTATAGTTCATAGGGGACTAATTTTTGGTAGTAATAGCTAAGCAATAGAAGCTAGTAATGACTGAGTGACAACATATATTGATAGTCGAGTACTAGTAGAAATTAAAAAATTGCTATATGAATATAAAGACATTATTACTGATGATATTCCTGATGGTTTACCTCCAATAAGAAGTATAAGTTATTGTATGGATTTGATTCTTAGAGCTAGTTTTCCAAACAAAGCACCATATAGATTGACACCTACAGAGAATGAGGAACTTAAGTGCATGAATTATTATAGAAAGGTTTGATCAAAGAAAATTTGAGTCCATGTGTTGTACCTACTATATTAGCACCAAAAATGAATAGAGAATGGAGAATGTGTACTAATTCTAGAGCTATTAACCAGATCATAGTTAAATATAGGTTTCCTATTCCGAGGATGGATGCCATAATGGATTGTTTGAGTGGAGCAAATTTTTTTACCAAGATTGATTTGAAAAGTGGCTATCATTAGATCATAATCAAAGAAGGTGATGAATGGAAGATTTCTTTCAGGAAAAAAGATGGTTTTTATGAATGGTTGGTTATGCCTTATGGTTTGACTAATGCACCTAGTACTTTCATGAGGTTGATGAATGAAGTTCTAAAAATATTTTTGGGTAAGTTTGTGATTGTTTATTTGGATGACATTCTAATATTCAATAAGACTAAGGAAGAACACCTTGAGCATATTAGACAAGTATTGCAAAAGTTGAAAGAGGTAAAGTTGTTGATTAGTTTGAAGAAGTATTCTTTTATGTAAGAGGAGGTTGTGTATTTAGGATTTGGGATTTCAGCTGTGGATTAAAAATGGATCTTGATAAGGTTAAAGCAATCTTGGAATGACCTACACCTGAGAATATGAGTGAGGTAAGATCATTTCATGGTTTGGCTAGTTTTTACAGAAAGTTTATGAAAAATTTCAGTGTTGTTTGTAATGCTATGACTGAGACAATGAAAGGAGGTAAAAATAAATTCAAGTGGACACATGGAGTTGATAAGAGTTTTGAAACTTTGAAACACAAGGTTGTTGAGTTACCTATATTTTCTTTGCCTAATTTTAATAAAGAATTTCAAGTTGAATGTGATGCAAGTGGTAATACAATAGGAGATGTATTAAGTCAAGAATGTAAACCTAATTCTTTCTTTAGTGAAAATTTGAATGATGTTAAAAGAAAATGTTTTATGTATGATCAAGAGTTTTATGCTATTGTTCAAGCTTTGAAGAAGTGGAGATGTTATTTAATTCCTAAGGAGTTTTTGTTGTATACTAATCATAAAGCTTTATAATACTTGTGAAGTCAACATAAATTGAATCAAAGATATATGAACTGGGTTGAGTACTTGTAGAGTTTTACATTTGTGATCAAGCATAAGAGTGGAGTTACTAATAGAGTTGCTGATGCATTGAGTAGAAGACTTTCTTTGTTGACTAAAATGAAGGTTGAAGTTCTTGGTTTTGATGACATGAAAAAGTTTTATGATGTTGATCCTAATTTTTCTAAGGTGTGGAGAGAATGTAGAGCACCAAATCTAATAGATCACATAAGTAAGTATGATAAGTATTTCATTCAAGAAGGTATGTTGTTCAAAGGTATTTAGTTGTGTATTTTTAGAAATTTTATGATGTTGAATTTGAGTAAGGAAAAGCATAGTGGTGGATTAGCTAGACATTTTGGAATTGATAAGACATTAATTTTTCTGAAAGAGAAATATTATTGGCCAAAAATGTATAAGGATGTTCAAAAATTTGTGGATTTTTTCAAGTTGCAAAAGGAGTAAGTTAGAATATTGGTTTGTATACACCTATTGTTGTTCCTGAGAAACCTTGGAGTGACATCAGTATGGATTTTGTTCTTTGATTGCCTAGGACAATGAAGGGGAATGATTCTATATTTGTTGTGGTGGATAGATTTTCTAAGATGAATCATTGCATACCATGTAGGAAGACATCATATATAGAGCATGTTGCTGAAATTTTCTTTAAAGAAATTGTGAGATTGCATGGATTACCAAGAAGTATTGTTTTTGATAGAGATAATAAGTTTGTTGGTTATTTTTGGAATAGAAGCTTGGGTAATTTGCTGAGATGTTTAGTTAGAGATAAGCCAAGTAATTGGGAAGTAGTGTTAACACACGCTAAGTTTGCATATAATAATTCTATGAATGGGAGTATAGGGAAGACACCTTTTGAGATTGTTACTGGAATGCATCCTAGAAGTATATCAGATTTGAGAGATGTTGTTGGTGAAGAAAAGAGAAGTGTTGGAGGAGAAGAATATTCTAATTTTATGGAGTCTTTAGATAAAAAAAGTGAAGTTGAGGTTGGACCAAAGTAATTAGAAGTATAAGGAGAATGTTGATAAGTCTAGAAGACATGATGATTTTGAAGTTGGTGATGAGGTGATGGTTCATTTAAAGAAAGAAAGATTTCTTGTTGGAATATATAGCAAGTTGGTGATGAAGAAATTTGGATCTTGTAAGATCCTAAAGAAGTTTGATAGTGGTAATGCTTATTTAGTTGAGTAACTTGATGACATGGATATATCTAATATATTCAATCTTGTTGATCTATACAAGTACAATGAGTTAGATAATGAAGTTGTTGTACCTGATGATTATCCTAAGAAGCAAATTGAAAAGGTTGAATAGATATTGGATCAGAGAGCTGGCGAAAGCACAAGAGGAAAAAACTACTGCAAATATTTGTTGAAGTGGAAGAATAGACTAGTTGAAGATGCTACATGGATTTCTCAATCTGAGTTGGATTCAGTTTAGGTTGTGACACTTGCATTATTCAGAAGAATCATTTCTTCCAAACCTAGTTATCTAATGTAGGAGCATCCTAGGTTTCCTTTCAATATTGCACTTTTTTTCATTATGCTCTTTGATGCTAAGTTTCTAGTTTCAAGTTGATGCGAAGTTGCTAGTTTCTAGTTGATGTTACATTGCTAGTTTCTAATTTATACCAAGTTGCGAGTTTCCAGTTGATGTTGAGTTGCCAGTTTCCAATTGATATTGAGTTTCCAATTTCTAGTTGATGTCGAGTTGCCAATGTCATGCCACATTTCTATGAGACAAAACACAACATGTCATGCCACATTTCTATGAGACAAGACAAAACTATTTTTTATATTTTTGGTCTCAAGCAAGCTAGAAACATGAGGAATGTTAGTGGTACTAAGTTGTTTTCTCAAAATTTGGACCATTCCTAGTTCCTCTTGTGTTGATTATCTGATAACTAAAGAAATTAGTAGCCAACTATGAAGGGTGTAGTGAGAGTGAGTACTTAATTTTTTGCATATGGTACAAAACATTTGATGACCAATAATACACTTAATTATGACATCAGAGAGAGAGGATCCCAAAGTTAATTTGAGAAGATGTTATATAATTAAAAAATTGCTTCCATAAATTTTAGGTATATCCTTAGATTGATATTATTATTATTCTAATGTAATTATTTATATTCTTATTTATATTATTATTTTTAAACATCTGTATTGAATACACATAGTTTAAATCATTTGCTAATGAATTTATCTTAATACTTAAGCTAAATTTTCTACCTTAAGATTTTTGAGCAAGTCATAATAATTCAAATTATTCTTGTTATTAATATTTTCCACCATATTTTTATAAAAGTGAATATTCATTTAAATCTATATACTTTCCCCATTCCTACAACCTAAAAGTAACTAAATCAAATGGTCCAAGCTAAAGTATAAGTATCCCCTTAGTCTCCTTATTCAAGATACCAACATCAAGACCATGATCTTAATTATACAAACCTTAAATTTAAATGCCACATTAAATTAATAAATTCAAGATTTATCCCTTACTATATCATATTTCCATATAAAAAATAAGTCAATCTCAATCTAAACCTTCTATCCCACAAATCATAGGAAATTATCTTATGCATTTCTCTATCTATAACAAAGATACCATTAGTTCTTACCCTCTACACATGTCAACAACCAAATTTACTTTTACTTTTTGGAAAAAAAGAAATTCTAATAGTCAAATTTCCTAGACCCACGTGCTCAACAATGAAGTATATTTTCTTCCCCATGAAACATCTACATGCAACAAAAAAAACAAAAGGTCTCTTAAGTACTTGAGCCGACTTGGTTTGACAAGTCTTACCATTGCACTTAATGTTTCCTCCCATTTTTCTAGTGCCAACTTCTCCATCTTTTCTAGGAATGGAATGTGGGCGAGTCAGATTTGGATGAGTCTACAGTGATTTGACTAAAGTTAATGCCTAGGATATAATGGAAGTTTTGGTTTTTTGTTATGACATACAAATTATTTTCCCTTCTTCACACATGGTCACCTAGTGGAGTCCTCCATCCACTTTTCCCTCCTCTTTGCATGATAAAATTTAATGTGTTGAGTCATAATGGGTGGTCGCCTAGTGGGATTAGGTAGTAAATATTTTTGTCATGCTAACTCCTTATTTATTACTTGATGCCAGTTGTAGGATGGTCTAGCTTAGACATAGTGTATATATATATATATATATATATATATATATATATATATATATATATATATACAAAAGCTTCTTTGATCTAATGGGAGATTGACTTGGATTATGTGTTCCCTATGAGGCCCCCTCTAATGTTTTTAAATATGATAATGATTTTATCATGTTAAAATAAGTCTCATAGGTTATAGGGTTCTAGGATCCTAAGGAATTCTTTTGATTATTTTAATGTCTATATCCAGGAAAGAGATTTATTTTACCCTTCCATACATTTTCCAAAAAATAAAATGTGCACCCCCAACAAGCTTATGACTTAAGACTTATATATTTTATGTCATCTATTATGCTTCTATTTCCATAATTCAAGGTATTCATAATATGTTGTAATGAAAAATTGGGGGTTGCTTATCATTATGTTATAAGTATATAGTCTAATTGATGAATCCTTTCCACATTTGTGCTTTAGACTGAATGCAAAACATACACACATTCCATAACTAGATTATATGTAATACTATCTGATTTTTTTAATTGATATCTTAGGAAGCTCAGAATCCAATGGAACCAATAACTTGAGAACTAATAGTGCATTCTTTTGAGAAGGATTAAATCTAAATCTGTAGATACAACTAATGCGTAAATGAGCCAAAATAAGAATAAAGTTCAATGAGAAGAATCCTCCCACCATTACAAATCTTTCATCATATTAAATCCATTTGGCAACCCTATATAAACATGAAGGATATTATGAACTATAAAATAAGACACCTCATCTCTTAATCACATCATATAATTCTTACCACAACTTCCATAATGCACAAAAAAGGTGGTGAACCACCATACAGAATCATACAAATGGGTAAACCCTACAACACACACAGATGTTCATAATTCCACTATTGTCAATTCAAAATGAATAACACAATACTCTTAGATAACATCAATATAACACAAAGTGAGTTGGAGTTGTATCTCCGTCATCAACTCATTTCCAATAGTAATTACTTCCTTATGCAATGAAAACTTCATGACTTCCTGATATCCATGTGCATCAAAACCCTACAAAGATCATAGTTATAGAGCCATGGAGGCTCACCTCCCAACCTAGGCCTCAAGGAGACCACCCTTGTGCTAGAGGAAACAAGGTTCAACTAGGATGCAACCAAGAAATACCACCATAACAAGAACCGACATAAATACCATAGTTTAACAACTCATTCACAACCCCCAACCAAGGCTTGCAGAATGATTCTCAATTGGAATCATAAACATTGGGTGAACGTGGGCATTTAATTAGGAGAATTTCCATAACATACCAAAGCTATAACAACAATTTTCATGCCCTTTCGAGGCTTTCGCAAAGCAACAATTTTCATGCCTTTCAAGGCTTTCACAAACATCCTCCAATCATACCACCATTAACCAAAGCATCCTTGGATTTCCATACTTCATCAACCTTCTTACCATACCATTATTCTCCTTATTGTCCATAACAAATTATGAAAGAATATGGCATACAATGGAGCCCATACTCCAAGGTTCTCAACTATATTTTGAGCCCAACTAACCCCTTCACCCAAGGCTTACTCTTCCCTCCCAAGGGTGAGTGAAGCCTTCACACCCATGAACAAATTTCAACATCCAAACAAAACAAGAAAATTTAGAAAAACACTCCAAGAAATTTCATGAACAATACACATCCTCACAATACAACACAACACAAGAATTCTAAGAATAATACTTGATGCCATATCACTCACACAACCCTACAAAAGACACTCTTACAATTTCCAATATCAGCTATATGATATAAAGAAAGCATGGCATGAAGCACTAACCTGCTTACAAGCTATGGAAATGGGATGAAGACCTCTTCCTGCATGGCTTCCAAAATTCTCCTTTCCAATCCCTACCTATCTCTAAAATTAGAGAGTGGGTGAATAATCCCCAAGGTTGGAACAAGCTCCCTATAAAGAAATTCCCTTTCATCCTCACCTACCCCTCTTACTTTTTTGTATCTTTCCACCAATGAAAACTTAACTAAGTGGTGTCATGAGGGAAGAAGTCATGTGATAGTATGATTTTCGAATTGGCTTGGAAATGTCTATTTTTGAGGGTCCCCTAGGTCTCCTAGACCCACTTATGATTATATTTAAACCCCTAACCCATACTATTACCATGTGGGTAACTTATTTTCACCAAATTAACACTTGGGAATCATTTTAGGCTCTCTAAATTTCCTATCACTTATAACTCGAATGTCGTCAAGAAGGTGAATCTTCCTAACACTCTTCAAGGTGGGTTAATTGATTTCATAATGAGGATTAGGCTTAGGTTAAATGACTTCATGCCAAAGAATCCTTTCTGACATGTCAATTACACATAGACAAATCAAGTGTCAAATGACACTCACACACACATTAAAACACTTTAGACATCATGATGACATGTCTCTAATGAATCATGCTCTCTATCTATAATACTCATGCACAATCACATTACGAAATAAACACAACACAATGAGGTTTTGAATCTTCCAAAGATTCACCTTGGTTTTACTTTGTTCACATAAGATTGAACCTTGTTTCCCCCAATAATCTCCATGGTTCAACTATCCTGCACACTCAACTTAAACATTAGTAGCTCAGTGAAATAATATAAAAATATGTACAAATAAATGTAGAATGATCCTTTATCACATAATTTGCATTAACATATACAATTACCTTTCATCTAATTATTTCCTTGAAATATTCAAAACATTGAAACATCAAGGTATGCATAACATTAATCTTTCTAATCATAGCAAATTACTGTCCTAAATTTCATCACAATCCTTTTCCATCTTAACAATGAAACATCAAGTCATATCCATTAAATCATTATAACATGTAAAATGAAGACTTAAGTTATATATATCTTAAGTGAACATCGCTATTTGAAAATTGTTTACTAGCATCCTTACAAATCAACCGACAAAAGTAGTAATTCTAACAAGGTTCTTTTATCCCATTATGAGCTGTGTGCCCCTAGGGTTAATTTCTCAGACTTTTAGAATATTTCAATAATTATGTCATAATAGTTTAAAAGTAATTTTCCAAACATATCCATATGTCTTAATGTCATCTTAATCTATGCTCATAGTTGTTCTTAGTAGAATGAATGCTATTTTATCTTTCCTATTCACTCGGTGGGTCACACTTTGTATCTTGTGACTAGGTTCTTAGCTCGAACGTATTGAGTCTCATTTTCATGTGGTACTATCTTATTGTCCTAATGTTATAGGATAGGGTATCAATATTATATTAATCAAAATCTACATTAGCCTCTAATAGGGTCCCATAAATCATTATTAGTAACAAAAATTTCCATCATGACCTAATTAACTCCTAATCATATTTATTTCATCAGGATCTAGAATAGGGTGCTAGTGTAGGCCTTACAACTAGTTTCTAGTTGATGCTGAGTTGCCAATTTCTAGTTGATGTCAAGTTGTCAGTTTCCATTTGATGTCGAGTGCCAGTTTCTAGTTGATGTTGAGTTATCCAGTGTGTGCTAAGTTGTCTACTTTTTTGGTTCTTAATGGGAGCTGACTTGTGTATTTAATTTTGATTGTGAATTTAATGATAGGATCTTGTTTAGGGATGAATGTTGACCATCTTAAGGTCAACCTTTCTATTATGTAATGTTCTAGAATGATCTCTAAGCCATTTTGGAAAGTATAAATAGAGTGTTTAGGCTTAGATTAAAAGGAGAACCTAGAGGAGGAGGTGGAAGATGCAAACTTGAAGTTAGTTTTTTGGATTTGAATCTATTTGTAATTGATCATAACTCAAAAGGCCTTACAGCTAGGCATGCATGCTATTTACTTGATGAGTTAATAAAGATATTCTTGTTCTCTCTCCTTGGTGCTATATTTTGTGTTGTGCTTTCCGCTGTGTAACTCTAGCAAGCTAATTGGGATAGTTGGGTGTGTCATAAGCCTTGGTTGTTAGAGAGTGTAGAACACCAAATCTAATAGATCACATAACTATGATGAGTATTTCATTCAAGAAGGTATGTTTTTCAAATGTATTTAGTTGTGTATTCCTAGAAGTTCTATGAGTTTGAATCTAATTAAGGAAAAGCATAGTGGTGGATTAGTTGGACATTTTGAAATTGATAAGACATTGAGTTTGCCAAAAGAGAAATATTATTGGCCACAAATGTATAAGGATGTTCAAAAATTTGTGAAGAGTTGTGGAGTTTGTCAAGTTGCAAAAGGAGTAAGTCAAAATACTAGTTTGTATACACCTATTGTTGTTCTTGAGAAACCTTGGAGTAACATCAGTATGAATTTTGTTCTTGGATTTCCTAAGAGAGTGAAGTAGTATGATTCTATATTTGTTGTGGTTGATATATTTTCTAAGATGATGCATTTCATACCATGTAAAAAGACATCAGATGCAAAGCATGCTAATGAACTTTTCTTTAAAGAAATTGTGAGATTGCATGGATTACCAAGAAGTATTATTTCTGACAGAGATAGTAAGTTTTTTAATTATTTTTGGGAAATTTTGTGGAAGAAGATGGGTACTAAATTGAATTTTAGCTCTACATTCCATCCATAGAAAGATGGATAGATAGAGGCTATAAATAGAAGCTTGGGTAATCTTTTGAGATATTTAGTTGCAGATAAGCCAAGTAATTGAGAAGTAGTGTTAGCATAAGCTGAGTTTGCATATAATAATTCTATGAATAGGAGTATAGGGAAGACACCTTTTGAGATTGTTACTGGAATGAATCCTAGAAGTATATCAAATTTGAGAGATGTTGCTAGTGAAGAAAAGAGAACTATAGGAGAAGAATTTTCTAATTTTATGGAGTCCTTGCATAAGTGAAGTTGAGGTTGGAACAAAGTAATTAGAAGTATAAGGAGAATGTTGATAAGTATAGAAGACATGATGATTTGAAGTTGGTGATGAGGTGATGGTTCATTTAAAGAAAGGAGGATTTCCTATTGGAACATACAGAAAGCTAAAGATGAATAAATTTAGACATTGTAAGATCTTGAAGATGTTTGATAATAGTAATGCTTATGAAGTTGAGTTACCTGACGACATGGATATATCTCCTACATTCAATGTTGCCAATTTGTATAACTACCATGAGTAAGATGATGAAGTTGCTATACCTAAGGATTATCCTAAGAAGTATATTAAAGAGGTTGAATAGATATTGGATCAGAGAGTTGGCAATAGAAAAAGTGTAAAAGACTACTATGAATATTTGGTGAAGTAGAAGAATAAATCAGTTGAAGATGCTACATGGATTTCACAGTATAAGTTAGATTCAGATTAGGTTGTGACACTTGCATGATTTAGTAGAATCATTTCTTTCAACACCAGTTGTTTGATGCAGGAGCATCTTGGGTTTCCTTTTAATCCTACACTTTTGTATATTCTACTAGTTGATGCCAAGTTGCCAGTTTCTAGTTGATGCTGAGTTGCCAGTTTCTAGTTGATGCCAAGTTGCCAATTTCCAGTTGATGCTAAGTTGCTAGTTTCTAGTTGATGTTGAGTTGCTAGTTTCTATTTGATATTGAGTGCTAGTTTCTAGTTGATGTTGAGTTATCTACTATGTGCCAAGTTGTCTGTGATTTTGGTGCATAGTGGGATGCTGAATTTAATGATAGGATCTTGTTTAGGAATGAGTGTTGACCATCTTGAGGTTGTCCTTTCTATTATGTAATATACTATAATGATCTATAATCCATTTTGGCAACTATAAATAGAGTTTTTAGGCTTAGATTAAAGGGACAACCAAGAGGAGGAGGTAGAAGATGCGAACTTGAAGTTGGTTTTTTGGATCTAAAGCTATTTTTAATTGGTAGTAACCTAGAAGGTCTTATTGTTGCGCATGTATTCTTTTTACTTCATGAGTTAATAAAGATATTTGTGTTCTCTCTCCTTGGTCCTATATTTTGTGTTGTGCTTTCTGATGTGTAACTCTAGTAGGTTGATTGGGATAGCTGGTTATGCCCTAGGCCTTGGTTGTTCTCTTTCTCCCTACATCACTTATAGCATCAAACTTACCTATATTATCATCTCTTTTGATATAACACTTACTCCCAAAAATTCTAAAATACTTATCTAAAGGTGAGTGATCAAACCATATTTCATAAGGGTCCTTGTTTGTGTCTTTCCTACTTTGAACTTTATTGATAGTGTAGACTGTTGTATTCATAGCTTCTCTCCAAAATGTCTTGGACACATCATTCTTAGCTAACATAGCTCTTGTAGTTTTTTTAACTGATCTCTTCCTTCTCACTGCAATACCATTCTGTTTAGGGGTTCTTGGAGCTAATAACTATCTTTTGATTCCATTTTCTTCACAAAATATGTTAAATCCATTTGAAGTAAATTATCCTCCTCTATCTCATCTTAAATATTTAATCTTAATATTAGATTCATTCTTAACTCCATTCTTGAATATGTTAAAATTATCAAATGCCTCAAATTTCTCATTAAAAAATGCACCCCACATCATTCTGGAAAAGTCATTGACTAGAATCATAAAGTACCTTTCACCATAGAATCCTTTAGTCTTTGTAGTACCACTAAGATCTATGTGTAAAATATCTAACTTCATTGTAGTAGTAAACTTATTGCAGGGAAAATAACTTTTTTTATGCTTTGCCAACACACATTCCTTGCAAATTGTGTTAGTAGGCTTTATAATTTTAGGCAAATCTCTAACTGCAAACATATTAATAGTCTTCACAATACTATCAAAGTTTATATCAAAAAATCTCTTATTCCATAACCATCTGTCACCTACATTTGCAAAAAAGCATGTCATTTTAGTAGGATTCAACTAAAATACATTACCTCTAGATGTAGTTCTTATTTCAATTACCTTTGCATCTTTATCTTTGATCATGCATGTCATATTTGTGAACTATAACTAATAACCTTTGTCTACTAGTTTTCCAACACTCAAAAGATTGTGCTTTAAACCATAAAAAAATATACATCCTTAGTCTAAGTTTATTATCAAGAGTTATATATTCAATACCTTTAACTTGGCATGTTGCATTATTTCCGACTCTGAAAATTCCTCCATTCTGACTTTTGAAGTCAACAAACTTGTTCATGTCACTAGTCATATGATGTGAACAACTACTTCCAATTATCCAATTAGATTTCTTCTCAACTTGTGACACCAAAGCTACCTTTTTCAGACTTTCTTCTTTAATTACCACAAATCCAATATCATCATCACTAGCACTTAATGCTTGTTCATCAGCATTATTATCTTCATTTGCATACAAACACTCTCTATATTTTGTAGGATTATAATTTAATTTATACTTTTTCTCTCTTTTAGGAAACATATGCATAATGACCATATTCATCGCAAGTCTAACATTTAAAGATTTTCTTACCTCCTTTTTCTCTTCTTACTAGAAGAGCTACTCCTTCTTCAATGTTTTTGTCCTCCTCAAATCTTCTACTACTAGAAAGATATCTTCTAGTACTTGTGCTCCTTGATAAATTAGGTTGAATATTCAAGGCACTAAAAGCTATCTCTATTCAAAAAATTTTCTAGACTATCTAAGTTCATTCTCAACTACTTCAAGTCTTCCAAGCACTGTCTCCTTTGATAAATCTTAGGTACAAGATATCAACATTTGTATCATTTGAATTGGTGATATAAATGGTGGTGTTAGAGTCTTCAATATCTTCCATATAACCTCATCATCTTCTTTGGTTCCTCCTTGGGATCTAATATCTACAATAATTTCCTATATTCTACCTATATATGTTCTTACAAATTCATCTTTCACCATTTTAGCATCTTCAATTGCACAAATCCAACTTTGTAATCTCAATTTCGTAGGAGAGCTCACTGAATCGACTATTAGACCTTCTCAATTAATTATTATAGGACCACACTAAGAACACATTACATTTAGTGATAACATTAATCTTCTACCTTGCAACTTTAATATATTTCCATACACACAATACCATGATGAGAAAACCTAG
Organism: Cupressus sempervirens; assembly: GCA_028749045.1. Taxonomy (NCBI): domain Eukaryota; kingdom Viridiplantae; phylum Streptophyta; class Pinopsida; order Cupressales; family Cupressaceae; genus Cupressus; species Cupressus sempervirens. The sequence continues at coordinate 1,030,556,005 of CM053785.1, forward strand.
GCACATCATCACCAACATGTCTTCTTCATGTCCTCAACCTTGATTCTCAAAATAACAACTCTATTGAGAGATGTAACAAGTTTACCATAACATGCCTCTGTAACTCTATCTTAGAACAAACATCACCAAAACTTACATAGCTTCTTCTAGATTTATCATTTCTACTTCCAACACTAACTACATATATCAAATACTTAGAAGTATCTCTCATAACCTTAGATAGTTAGAATATTCAACTAGCCATCCACACTAACTTGATCTTTTCACTGTTCTTCTACCAGATACCACATAAAATTGCTATGTTAGCATCAATAGAAAGCAAAAACATGAATGTAACATATCATCATAGTAACATATCTACAATACTCCCCCATAGGAATTTCATCAGCATTGATGCCTCCAAAATTCTTGCAACATGATAGACTTATGTGCTCCTTTCCACGTGACCTATCATCGAAGTTGGTTCTCAAAGAATGAAGATTTTGATTGTGGAAAGGTGTACTTTGGTGATGATTCTCACCTAAGGATAGTTGGACAAGGATGGGTCACTATCAAATTCCATGATGGATGAGAAAAGTTGATCAATGGGGTAATGCACATCCTTGGTTTGGTATGAAACCTATTATCTATAAGTATGTTTAATGATGTAGGTGTACAAGTTGTTTTTTCTAAAGATGGATGCAAGATGATGAGAGGAGCTATGGTACTTGCTAAGGGTACTAGGAGAGGTACTCCATTTTAGCTTGGTGCATGCATTTCTTAGTGCAATAGTTATTCTATTTCGAAGAAGAGAGAAACTATCACTTCATCCCCACCATCTAAATGAGCAGTAAAGAAGAATGTGGTTATGGTTGTAATTGTAGTGCACCATGTGTACCTAAAGATGAAAACACTTTGGAATTCAAGCTTCTTGTAGAAAAGAAAATTCTATGGCATATGATATTTGGCCACATTGGTGAGAAGGGTCTCAAAACCGTAAAAAATAAGAACCTCATTGAGGGGTTAAATGATTTAATCTTGATTTTGACTTTTGCAAACATTGTGTCTATGGTAAAAAAAATCATATTTAATTTTAGTCTAGTTGTCAGAAATATTCTAATGTTTTAGATCTTATTCATTCTAATTAATTTGGTCCTATAAAATTTCCTGCAATCTCCAAGTCTATATTTTTTTGTTAGAAATAGGAATTACTACGGGGGGGGGGGGGGTGGTGGTGGTGAATTAGTAAACTATAAACTTTAGTCACCAACTAGATATTGTAGACTACAAATTCATATACTTCTCTAAATCATTCCATTTAAGATCTAACTCCTAAATTATGATCTAGAGCTTCCTAATTGTGGAGTGAAAAGATTGAGAAATGAAATTAGATGCTCTCAAAAAAATTCTCAAGCTATAAATCTTTGCTAGTAAAACAACAATATGGAAGATTCTAAGATGAATGCAACTAGATTTAAACTATGAATGCAAACTAAATATGAACTATGAATGTAAACTAACAATATATGAAATGAAATGTAGTGGAAGAAGATAGAAGATGGGAAATGAAAAATTGAGAGGTGAAATACAAGAAGAAATGTAGCTATGCACAACTACAAGGCATAAATGCAATTAGAATGAATCTTAGCAAGTGAGTTTGCAAGCCTTCTAATTAAATAGATGAAACTTATAGGAATGAAAGAGAAAACTAAATTGAGGATTATATGAAAGAAAGCCAAGAATGAAAGAGAGGAGAAGGATGGTAATCAATTCAAGCCTTCTTTGCTGATGTCTAGAATGGTGGAGCTTCATGATAATGTTGACCAAATCTTCTCCTCTTGATGTGAAAATAACCTTCAATACTTGAGAAATTGTTTTAGATTCCAATGGCATAACCTTAGCTTTCTATCATCAATCCTACAACACAACAATACTCAAAAAATGGTGGATTCTTGAGGGGGAAATCTCTCTCCCTTTTAAAGAAAAATAGATGGTAGAGATCAAAAGACAAGAATATCCCAATCAAGGGTTGAGATGAATCTAGAATAAGTAGATTATGTTCTAATGGAAGAGACAATTCATAGTGGAGAAGAGTGGAAGACATGTCATAGTGGAGGAATAATGTCATAAATAAAACATTAAAAAATTTATTCAAGTGGAGACATGTAAGGGATAAATGAATTAAAAATTATTTTAAGGGCTATGTGCATAAAGGAGGAATAAATGATTTTAAGAAATCATTTATTAAATTTGGTGGAGGATAGGTTATGATTAAGATTAATTTAGATTAATCTTAATTAGGATTAGGAAACTTAAACATGTGGAGGATTTAAATAAATTAAACTTATTTAAAAGGGAATTTATGATGTCACTATGCATTAAATGAATTTAACATATTAGAGGGCAGTATTTGAATTAAATTCAAAATAAATTAGAGAAGTGAAGTTATTTAATTAACTAAAATTAATTAAATAAGTAGAAGAATATGAAAAAATATAATTAATTAATTAATAATTAATCATAATGTCAAAGGAGATATTAAATTAATGGATATTCATGTGTTTTTCTCAAAGGGGTTCAAATTTGAGTTAAATTAGAATGTCTAACATTTAAATAAATTCAAATGTATAGCCATCCTAGGTGTTATGAGCTCGAATTTGAATCAATGATTGTTCAATTTTTCTTGATTTGATCATAAGAATTGATGGATTTAGTAATTTGATTTTGCAAGGCCAATTTTGGGCAATTACATTTGCCCCTCTTTGACTAATGTTTAATCAATATGGGAACACATGTGGTCAAAGAATAATTAAGAACCTAAGAATTCCTCATCTAATATGTGATCAATCTAGGAACACATCAAATGAAGAAGCCATGATAGCAAATAGATAAATAGCTCTAACTTACAAGTATGAAGTTATTCTCTAACTAATGTCTGATTGATATGGGAACACATGTAATCAAAAAATAAAGAGACTATAATAGCACTAGCAAGGATTGAGTGAATAGACTTGTAGTGATAGCCTAGAACACTAGATAGATCAAGAGCAAATGGAAATGGTCAAGCATATGCCCCTGAAAGAGAAAATGTTTCCAAATAAATAGCAATGATAGATTATGTTTGCCCCCTCAAGATCAAAATCAAAATTATTGAGGAAGGACAAAAACTAGCAAGATATGATCAATAAAGAACTAGAGCAATAAAAAATGAAATGAAAGTATGCCCCAAGGAAGGATGAAATAGAAGAAACATGATATGAAGTGAATATGGTAAGTGAAAAGAGAATGGAAGCAATGTGAAAATGAAGAAGTGAAAAAATGCCCTAGTGAGAATCAAACATAGACTCAAGCAAGTCAGCTAATTGCATAAACAAAAATGGATTTTAAAATGCAATTTTGACCTTAGTCATGAACTCAAATTTTGATTTCAATCTCAAAATGAATTTTGTAATGACCCATACCAATAGGCCACTAAACAAAACCCTAAATTTAATACACTACTAAAATATATTTCTGAAATAAAAGAAATAATAGTGCCAATGTATTAATTCAATGAAAACCAAATGTTTTTACAAATGATATGGCAATTTTCAGCACCAAAACACTATGACATGGTACATTACAAAGAAACCCTAACTAGCTGTATACAATTGAGAACTTGTTGTAGCTATAGATTAAAATGAAGAACCTGGACTGATCAAATGGTGGAGAATGAATACTGAAAATGATATGGTGAAAGTGCAACTCCACTGGAAACTCCAAACTAGCAATTAAGCACAAGTGAAAGGACTGAAATATCCTTCCCATAGCTGCAATAATTCAGGTGATCTTCCACACCCTCAAAATTGCATACCAATTGAGAGTTTTCATTATTAATGGCCAATTGTGACTACTTACAAAAACCCTAGGCTCCACAATGCACATAAGCAAAAATCAATAATAAAACTTGATGATAGGCAATGAGCCCTCAATGCCTATTTATTCTTTTTTTCCTTGATAGGTCAACCTCCTTTTAATTTTTTCTTCGCTTCTTCCAAAAACCTCTAGAAGATTTTCTTATTTAATTTATAAAGTTACCTTTTAATATATATATATTTAAAATTTAGAACTTTATAATTAACTCCTCCAAAAAATGGGACACTACAGATCCATCCCTCCTAAAATTTCTTGGCCTCAAGCAATCTTAATGCTAGATGCTGCAAAATCACTTCTCCCTCCCAAGTAGCATCTTCAATAGGTAAATCTTTCCACCTAACTAGATAATATCTAATTACTCTCATGTGAAGCTGCTTCTCTCTACTATCTAGAATGGATTCTAGCACTAAGATCAATTTCCCCTCATCATCCAAGGGAGGTAATACTGCAGAAGGCATCACATTCTGACCCAATGCCTTTTTGAGGCATGATACATGAAACACATTGTGCACTCCACTTTCTATGGGAAGCTCCAACTCATAAGCCACCTCACCAACTCATTTGATGATCTTGAATGGTCCATAATAGCATGGCTTGATTTTCTCTGCACCACTCTTCTTGAGAGTGGACTGCATATATGTCTGCAACATGAGGTAAACCATATCATTTATCTTAAAACTACGCTCAGTCCTCTTGTTGTCTGCATACTATTTTTGCTAGTTCTGAGCTCTAGCAATGTTGTCTTTGAGAGTAGCAACTATATCCTTACTTTCCTGTAATAGTTCACCTGCACGAGGTACTCGACTATCTCCCAACAACAAATCTAAGAAACTAGATGCCTTATAACCATAAAGTGCCATGAAGGGTGTCATTTGTATAGTCATATGATATGTGGTATTGTAACAATACTCACAGAGATATATCCATTTAACCCAAGCTCGCTGTTGATCTGCCACATAATTCATCAAATACCCTTCCACCCATTTGTTTACAATCTCTGTTTGACCATTAGTTTGTGGGTGATAACTAGTACTAGGTGTAAGCTCAGTGCCACACAACCAGAATATATCCTACCAAAAGTGACTCATGAGGTGGTTGTCCCTATCACTCACAATGCTCTAAGGCAAACCATGTAATCTAAAAATCTCCCTGAAGAAGATCTCTACCACCTGAGTTTCTGAGTATGTAGTAGTGATAGGGAAGAAGTGAGCATATTTTGTTAGCCTATCCACCACCACATAGATACAATCATGCCCCTGGGCCCTGGGCAAGCCTGTAATAAAATCCATAGAGATGCACTCCCACTTCCTATCAAGAATAGGAAGTGGCTATAGGAGCCCTGCTTGATAAGTGTGTTCTTGTTTGTTCTGCTAGCAAACATGAAACTCATTCACATATTGCAAAACATCAGCCTTAAGTCCCTTCCAAGTGAACCATTCCCATACTAACCTGTAAGTCTTGAAATACCCAGGATGGCCTATTGTAGGTGAATTATGGAATGATCTCAAAATCAACTACTCCATTTTTGATCCTAGGACTAAGTAAATTATGTTCTTGTAGATGATCAAATCATCTATGAGAGTCTATCTAGTGTTGATTTTTGTTCCCTCCACTATAACAGAGGCCCACGTATCTTTGGCATATTTTACTATAATCAAATGTCACCAATCCTCTGATATTTGAATCATAGAAGTGAGGTGTGGCCTATGGGATAAAGAATCTACAATAATATTTTGTGTCCCCTTAACATATGTGATATTAGTCCCCTTAACATATGTGATATCAAAATCATATTCCTATAACTTAGTCACCCACTTCTACTGACAATCATTCAGGACCCATTGTCCCTAAAAGTGCTTCAAACTATTATGATCAATTTTAATATAAAATTTTTTGCCCACAAGATACTGTATAAATTTTGCCAAGGCATGCATGATGGCCAACATCTCCTTATCATATATGTTGAATGATCTCTCAGCCCCTCTGAGTTTCCTACTCTCATAAGCTACAGGATGCTTGTCCTGCATGAGTACATCACCAAATCCCTCTCCAAAAGCATCACATTGAAGCTCAAATGGCTTTGTGAAATTAGGCAATGCTAATACTGGGCATGTAGTAATTTTCCTTGAACTGCATAAAACACTCCTATGCCTCTCGAGTCCACACAAATGCCTGTTTCTTCAACAAATATGTCATGGGTGTTGTATGTTGTGAGTAGCCACTGACAAACCTACGATAAAATCCACATAGACCAAGGAACCCTCTTAACTGTGTAAGATCCTTTGGTGGTGGCCAATCAACAATAGCATGAATCTTTTTAGGATCCATTCAAACTCCTTCTGCACTAATGATGTGTCCAAGATACAACAATTCTATCATCCCCAAATCACATTTGGACTCCTTGGAAAATAAGGACTCCCTCTGTAAAATTCTCAATACTATCTCCAAGTGCTCTAAATGTTCTTGCCATGTCCTTCTATAGATCAAAATATCATTGAAGAATACTAGCACAAATCTCCTCAACTAATGGTGGAAGACCTTGTTCATAGTGGACTAAAAACTCATAGGTGCATTAGTCAAACCAAAAGGCATGACTACAAACTCAAAGTGCTCACAATGACACGTAAAAGAAATTTTCTCAATATCTTGCTCTTGAACTCTAATATGGTGATAGCCTGATCTCAAATCAAATTTTGTGAAATAGCAAGCTCCATGCAATTCATCTATCAACTCATCAATGCGTGGGATGGGATACCTATTCTTTATAGTTCTCTTATTCAACACCCTATAATCAATACACATTCGTAGAGTACCATCCCTTTTTTTTTACCAAAACAACAGAAGATGCAAAAGGTGACTTACTTGGTCTAATGTGTCCCATTTCTAGCAACTCCTTGATGGTCCTCTTGATCTCATCTTTGATTCATTTTGGGTGCCACTATGGTGTGATCATGACAGGCTTAGTGCCTTCCTCTAGCTCGATAATGTGCTTAATGCCTCTATTTGGTGACTTGCCTAGTGGAATCTCACTAAAAACCTTCTCATACTTGATTCTCAATTTTTGAATATCTGGATGATATTTATTCTTATGCTGCTCTTCCTGGGTAGGAATCAAGGTGCATATTGCCACCCACTTCATATTATTATGTGTGGCCAATCTCTCCAACTTCCTAAATGAGATAGTCATGACATCACCATTATAGATAGCCTTCAGCACATGAGTCCTACCATCCACCACAAATCATATTTCCATATCGTCCAATCTTAGGGTAACCTCCTTTAGAGAATTTAGCCACTACATCCCAAGTACTATGTACATGTCACCCATGTTGACCACATGATAGTCCACCTTAAACTCATATCTATTCAAACACAAAGGTAGATCTCGCACCATCTTGTCACAACGAAGAGTATATCCATTTCCTACCTTGACTCTTAGTCCCTTGAAATCCTTAGTAATGATTCCATGCCTCTCCACAAATTGTGCATCAATAAAATTATGTGTGGCACCTACATCCAATAGAGTAATAGCCTTCTATCCTGCCAAGCATCCACAAAATTTGAAAGATCCCTCTCTTTGAATACTAGACAGATGTGCCTCCTGTAAATGTAGCTCTAGAGCCTCTTTCTTCCTAGCACTATCTACCTCTTAATTACCCTCTACCTCATCAAGATCCTCATCTTGGTGCTCTGAGATATCTAAATCTAAACCTTCGTAATAAGCCCACATCACTCGGTTAGCCTTCCCCTTAGGCTTTGTAGGACAATCATGACCAAACTCATATGGACCTTTGCAAAAGAAGCATAGCTTCTTCCTACGTAGGTCACTAAGTGTTTCCTTATCCCAAGGTGAAACTAGCTTGTATTTTTAGTCACTAACCTTCTCTTTACCCTTGCTGAGTTCCCCTTTGTTATTTCTAAATGATGAAGAACTTTTTGAACTAAACTTGTTTGTTGGAGCTGCAAGTTCCATACTGCAGGATTTTTTCATGGCTTCCTATAATGTAAGAGGATCAAATGCCTTTACCCACCCCTTGAGTGGTTTAGTTAATCCCTCTATGAATCAAATGACTAGCCTCCTTTCTGAAATGTTAGGCACCATCATTGCAAGCTTCTGGAAGTCATTGATAAATTGTTCTAAGCCTCCTTATTATCTCAACTGAGCTAGCTCCCAAAAATAAACTCCAAGAGTTTTTTTATCAAACATTTCTATCAATCTATCCATAAACTCCTAATAAGTAGTTACCTAATTTTGTTCCAATGTGATCATGCCATGTGTCCACCAATCATGTGCTACCCCATCTAAGTGTAAAGTGGCATACTTGAGTGCTTCAAATTCTAACATCATCTTCAGAGATAGGAAAGTATCCACCTTATGAATCCAAGCACGAGTAGTCATTTTTCCAATGCCATCAAATGTGGGTAATACCAACTTGTTGGTGACCTTTTGTAACTCACTGTGTTTATCTACTTGCTTATGCCTGGAAGCTCTATAGTTCAAGTACCTATCAAATGTACATCCATTCTGTACATATTCTGGTAAAGAATCCCACTCATTCCTTGCTTGTCAAAGTTCATCTACAATATCTATTACCATACCATCAGGTGTACATGCTAGAGTTTCTTCTTTGAATGTAGGACATATGGGTCTATCAGTTCTTCTAGACCATGTCCTATGTTGTGACCCTACTATGCTCCTGTCATCCTAGTCATTATTATGATTATTCCTCCTATTTTCCCCAATCAAGTGTTGCATCATAACCATCATTTCTTGTGTACTTGCCTCTATTGACTGTAGAAGCCTCTCATGTTGTTGTAAAGTCTCATCATCTTGCACACTTTTGGATGGGCTTTGAGAATGTCTCTCACCCATATTCTTAGTTATGTTGGTTCTTTTGTAAACTAAATTAAATGGTGGTTGGGTAACCCTATCAGGCTAACAGGAAATCGCTCTGATACCACTATAATGATCTGTACCAATAGGCCACTAAACAAAACCCTAAATTTAATACATTGCTAAAATATATTACTAAAATAAAATAAATAATAGTTCCAATGTATTCATTCAATGAAAACCAAATGTTTTTACAAATGTTATGGCAATTTTCAGCACCAAAACATTATGACATGGCACATTATAGAGAAACCCTAACTAGCTATATACAACTAAGAACTTGTTGTAAGTACATATTGAAATGAAGAACTTGGATTGATCAAATGGTGGAGACTAAATGCTAAAAATGATATGGTGAAAATGCAACTCCATTGGAAACTCCAAACTAGTAATTAAGCACAAGTGAAAGGACTAAAATATCCTTTTCACAGCTGCAATAATTCAGGTGATCTTCCACACCCTCAAAATTGCATACCAATTGAAAGTTTTCATTCTCAATAGCCAATTGTGACTACTTGCAAAAACCATAGGCTCCATAGCACACATAAGAAAAATTCAATAATAAAACTTGATGATAGGCAATGAGCCCTCAATGCCTATTTATTCATTTTATCCTTGATAGGTCAGCCTCCTTTAAATTTTTCCTCTGCTTCTTCCAGCAACCTCTAGAAGATATTTTTATTTAATTTATTAAGTTACCTTGTAATATATATATTTTTAAAATTTATAACTTTATAATTAACTCCTCCAAAAAATGAGACACTGCAAATTTAGGGTGTCAATTTTAGCTCTAGGTGCAAGTAGGTCAAAATAAGAAATTTGAAGTGAGATAACAAAATGGCAAGATTATGAAAGATATGAATATATGCTCAAGAAGAAGGAATAAAAGATGAATGTAGCTAGTTGACACATATGTAGATGATTAAGAGAGAGAGTTTTCTCCATATGCAAGATTAAGGTACAAATGAACATATAATGCAAGCTAACATACAAATTTGTTTACCAGCAAGGGACACATAACATTTAGACTCTTATTTCATCATTGAGCACTTATAAGATCATACAATCATCACCAGCATGAGCTATGAAGATATGAATATGACCTTATCCAGATGTCAAAATGAGGTGTAAGCATTAAGGCACAAGAAGTAAGAATGACCAGAACACCTATCCCTTTTAATTTAGCAAGGGAACATAAGCATCAAATCATAAAGGCTAGGATGACCAAAATTTTTCTTGTGGACAAACACACCAAACACGTGAGAGATCCTTCTCATGCTAAGTAATTAGGAAGTATTCTATCTACAATGACCCTTGCATTCATAAGCTGAGATAGAATTTTGCTAAGTATACTTGTGGTGACCCATACATTCACTTAGAGGATGAGTATCAATATGTACTATAACATAGAGAACTCACTCAAATAGACTAGAAACCCCCGAGTGTGATCTTACAAAAATAGTCAAGGATGATACTTTTATAAGTCAAAGTGTCAAATTGGACAAGCATGAACTCTTTATACACTATAGACAAATAAAGTATACCCACAAACAAAAATTAAGGAAACCTACCCCATGCCCCTAGTTTTCGAGTCCATGACATCCTCAAAAGAATATTGGGGAGGGAACATATAGCAAAGAAATCATCATAGATAGCACACAAAGTAGATAAATATCATCATATCTCAATCATTTTAAGTGTTTAAGTGTATGTGTGTACATCACTTGACCATTTCTTCAAGACTTGATTCTAATAGTGAGAAATATTGTGACATCAAGGACCATACGTAAACTATCTGAAAAGTGTTGAAAAACAATTGATGCTAAGTTGGGGGGGTAGTGTTGAGAAACACTATTTTGTGAGTTGCCAAAGAAACCCTCATGCACAAGGATACCTTAATAGACTAAGTAGCTATGCCCCTAAGACAAGGACAACAAATAATCCAAAGCTAGGAATGTGTAGCAAAATGGGTGATTGAGATTGATAGACATAAGTGCAAGAGTCTCAAGTAATGCCTATTTCTAGGTTTTCACCACTTCATAGTTTTTTTAGGACTTTTTTCCATTTTTAGGATTTTTCAGCATCATATATGATTTTTTTTTTGGATTTTTTAAGAATGACTAAAAATTTACTAGCTCTCAACCAAGATCACATCAATTTGACCCAATGTCTAGCAAGGTGTAGGATATGATGTCATAATAAGATTATGGATAAGAAAAGATGGAGATGCAAGAAGTATGAAGTGAGTGAAAGCGATCCTCAAGGACTAACTCCTCAAGAGTACCCAAGCTATGTACAGATAGCCATATGAAGCAAATTTTGGATAAGTAGTGGAAGCAAAGAGCAAGAGATAGTAGGAGCATAAGCTGATAAGTGAGATAGTGTAGAGGCATAGAAGCCAATAGTGAGAGCGTAATGATGAGATGTCATGAAAGTAAGTAGTCCAAAGAGTGAACATGCCAAGAGAATTTAGTGATCAAGATCAAGGGGATATGATAGTGATAAGATAGAAATAGGAAAAATGGTATATGTGAAGGATATGATTGAACAAGCAATATAGGGTGAGTGATAGATAAGATAGCCAATGCACTTGGATAGCTCAACAATGTCAAGATCAAAGAGAGAAGAGGGAAATAATCTTGTTTGCTAGTTTTTCATCATGGTACTTATACAAGGTGCCGCAAGAAGTAGTTTTCACCATAGGATGAATCTATTTCTTTTTACTTTTGCTACAAAGGTGCCACAAGAAGTGGTTTTCACCAAGGCACATTTTTTCGTATTTTCTATTTTTCAAAAAAAAAAAATCCTTTTTTTTTTTTGAATTGTTATCTTCTTTCTTTTTTGAATTTTTTTAGAAAAAAGGAAATTTTTTTAGATAATTCTCCTTGAAAAGATAAACCATGATATGCCAAGGATTCAAAATGATATGCTCAAAGATGTTGATAGGGAAAGGAAGATGGAAGAGAAAAATGGAGGATAAGCTTTTATGCAAAGCAAGTGAGGTTGGAAGATATGAGGAATAAGAAAATGAGGAAAATGGATATGAGGTAGAAGGATAGTGAATGGAAGGATTGTGAAAGGGTGGACAGAAAGGAAGGTAAGATCAATTTCAACACACACCTTGAAGGATGGTAAGAGGATGGAGAAAATGTAAATGAAGGAATACATGAATGAATATGGTGAATGGATAGAAGAGGTTGTGGTTTAAGCACATGGAATGGAAGAATTCTTTTGGAAGAAGATGAAGTGGATGTCTTTGGAAGCTTGAATGTAAACTTCACTTGTTTCTCAACATTAGACTCTTTCAAGAGAGACTTTGCAATCCATATAGCTATAGGCTTTTCATTTCTTTTTGATGATTTAGAGAGAATATCTTCAATGATGGATTTTGGAACCCATACTTGTTTTGTAGTTTTCTTCTTAGATATATCTTTTGATTTTATTCCTCTATGTTGATTAGAGAAGATATGGTGATATTTTTTAGATGGATTCTTGTATTTTTTCTTTTTCTTGTATTGAAAATTCAAGTTACTTCCAAAAGACTTTTGACTTGTGGAAGAAGAAGGGGGATATGACTGGTTTAGATGGATAGATGGGTGAAAAGTCATCGAGAATGAGTGTCTTTGTTGATCTTGATGTGTGATGGTAGAGATAGGAGATAGAGGAACATAAGGCACCAATATGGAAGGGAGATTTGAAGGCTTTAGCTTAGATGGATAAGGACCAGAGATATATTTAGAAGATACAAATGGATAGTGAGAAGGGTTTTTAACATCTTTAGAGTGAGAAACATAGCCAAAGCCATCAATAGACTTACAAGTAGCTTTGATAGGAGCAATGTCTTTAGTAGGAGCATTTAAAGCTAGAGCATGTGTTTGAAGTGGATTTTGAGAAGTGGAGCAAGAGAGAATACTTTGATCTTGACATGTTTCTTTAGATAATATAGGCATGGAAGGTTTCTCATAATTTTTAGTAAGCTCAAATATAGTGTCATTGTCACACTTAGGAGGTGGAAGGATGACATCTTGAAGGATATGAGAAAGTGATTGATCTTGATCTTTATCCTTTGGAGAGTCCTCTTGACATGGAGCCACTTCTAAGGACAAGGGGGAATGTAGAGAGAGCAAAGAATTAGTAGAAGTGGGAGAAGAAAGCATAGAGTCACATAAAGGTTGAGCATTTTAGGTTTAGTAGCATGGAAAAGGTTTGTAGCCAAGTGTAGATTATCTTGGTTCTCTTTTAAAGGTAACCCTTCAAGATATGAATAGCTAGTGTGGAAAGAATTAGGTTATTTTTTTTATGGAAGAATTTTGGGAAGCTTTGATGCTTTAGGAGACACATGAATGTTGGAAGAAGTGGAGGTATAGATGAAACCACTACTATACATAGGTTCATCAATATGATCTTGCTCAAGAGAAGTATCCTCATCACATGAGTCATTAGAGATATTAATAATCTCATTATCAATAAGATCTTTGATTTTATGTTTCAACTTAATGCAATCTGAAGTACTATGCTTATTATGTTGATGACAAGAACGATAGATATCAAAGAATGGGTCTCAATATGAGCTAGAATTAGGTAACATGATGAGCTTGGTGCCAAGAAGTGTTTGCAAAGTGTCATCATAAGAATCTTCCAAGGGAGAAAAAGTTCTATCCAAAGTATGTCTAGAGTCCTTTAGTGTTTCTCAAGTGAATGGTATGTTTCCATGTCTTCATCATTTTCTTGGTCAAATATTGGTCCATCATGATAGCTTGGAATAGGCTCAAAGGAGGTACCACTTTCTTTCTCTCTAAGGAGGTCTTTAGATCTAGAAGATGAAGACATTTGATGTCTTGGAGTAGAATATGTAGACCTTGAAGAAGATGAACCATGTGTATGTAAAAGTATTAAGGGAGATTTATTTAAGAATGAAATTCTCTCCTCTAATCTTTTCTCAAGTATAGACTTCATTTCTATCATATGCTTAGAGAAATGAGGGTAAGAAAGATCTTTTGTCTCTTCTAGTTCTTTTTATTGAGCATATAGATATTGAAACTCTTTAGTAGCATGAAGGATATCATAATCATCTAGATTTGGTTGAGGTTTGGTAGCACAAGGTTTGAATGCCATAGTGGTAAATAGATAATCAAGCATAAAGGAGACTAAAGGAAGCTAAAAAAATAACACAAGGTAACTTTATATCCAAACTAGAGAGGTAGAGAGTTCACTTGCCAAAATAGTAAAGATAGAGTAAAGTGACTTGACAAGAAAGTGTCCAAGAAACATACAACACTAGTGACTCAAGTCAAGATTTAGGCAAGAAGCTAAATAGAGAAGTAGATAGAGCAAGCAAGGTGACAAGTGAACAACTTTCCCAACATAAGAGTGTAGTCAAGAAATCAAGGTAACCATTTCAGAAAAAAATATAACTAGCAAGAAGACATAGACCATGGAGATAGAAAGACCAAAATCAATAAGACCAAAGAGACACCTTAAGCATGTTCAAGAACTAGAGACATAGAAAAGAAAAAATCAAATGCTAAGACTCCCATCAGCAAGCAACATAAGAAAATTGTTAAGACTTGATGCTTTGACTTAGTTGACAAAGTTTGACAAGAGGTTATAGCATAAAAAGTTTGATGTTCAAAAGCAATTTCTTTCCAAGTAAGATAGTGACACATGAAGTAGTATTCAAACAATCAAGCAAGGGACAAAGCAACCTTTCATGATACATCCATATATGAGGTCTTAAAAGAAAATCTCAAAACTATCATCATGTGTATGTTCAAAATATTTCCATAGGTCTAGCACATTCAAGAACACATCAAGCAATATCTACCTAAAAGTCATGGTTCATTACTCAACAACTCAGCCCATTCTTGATGTTCTTTTTCCTCACACCAAGTGGTTTCCCACAAGTGATATTGGATTTGTCATGGAAGTGTCATAAGCACAACCAAGGGAATAGAAATGGTGAGTGTAAAATCCTGGGGGTGATCTAGGTAGTCCACTAGGATCGATCCTTGCACCAAGAAGTTGAGTGGCAAAATAGGGTGGGTACTAACCTAGGGTGATTGGAAATAATTGGACAAAATAGAAATTTGATCATTGACTCTTGAATTAGGAACTTAGATTTTGTTCATTTTAAATGTCCAATTAGGTGTATCAATAGATTTTTAATCATGAACTAAGCATGGAAGACAACAATAAGTGATTTCAAGAAAATGTCTTCAAAAAATAAGCAAGGGACAAAGAAACCTTACACATGAACAATAATAGCATTCTAGTATCAATCTAATCCCTAGAACCACCACTATATATGTTCTCAAAATGTTTTCCAATCATGCACATAGTCTTAGAAAAGAAAATTTGGTAGCACTATGGTTCTTAGTAATGTTCAACTCTGCAAATTTTGCAATCTAGAGTGGGTGAAATCCAATCTCAGAGCACTAGGGTTTTGACATATTTCAAGAATTTAATCAATCAAAGATATTAACAAGATCTTACAACCTAACAAAAGACTACACCTATGAGGATTTCCCCCATAGGGACATTTATATAGATGTCACTACTACTATGTCAAAAATGGCTATTACCATTTGAGGTTCCATCCATGTGGTTGACCCAATAAAGTGAATGTCCACTATGGTTTAACCCTCTCTAATCAAGGAAGACTCACAAAGTTGTACCACATTGGGACTTGGACAAGATTGAAGGGTTCCAAGTTTCTCATGTGCCCAGAAGGGAATAGAGCATACTCCTTTAGCCTCTTTGCCTTACCCAAACATAGAAAACAATATTCTTTGACACGCTAATTTGAAGTAAACTCACCAACTTTTTGGAAAATCCAACAAAAAACTCCACCAATCTCAAAAGAGAAAGTACTAATGGATGTTGAGAAAAAATCCAAGTGGAATAGAGAGATAATAACAAATATCCTTCCCTACCTACAATGGGATCCATTGTCAAGATGAGCTTCACATGTAAAGAAAGAAAATGAAGCTCAGCCTCTCAAGATCTCCCAAATAGTTATCATAGGGCTTAATTACTATGTGAAACATAGATGCATGAAAGAAAATCTAGATCCAATTTTAGAGCAAAAAATGAAGTGTGAATCTATGATAGCATGTAAGAACATTGAATCCAAACACATGAGATGTTTATTTTACTTCCAAATCCAAATATTATAGAGATCCAGCAAAATACTTGGTTATCCTTGCAACGTATGTTTTCTTTGTTGAAACTTTCATTTACGCTTGAGTACTCACTCACAATGAACAAAGAAAGAAACAAAACAAGCAAACACAATAAACCTTCACAAGGGGGTTGACTCCAAAAACATATAAAATCCACAAGAAAAGGTGGGTTGCCCCATGGTGGGCATAAAAAATATAAACTAAAAATTGTATACTTCTCTAAATCATTTAATTTAAGATCTAACTCCTAAATTATGATCTAGACCTTCCTAATTGTGGAGTGTTGAGATTGAGAAATGAAATTAGATGCTCTCAAAATAAGTCTGAAGCTATAAATGTTTTCTAGTAAAACCACAATATGGAAGATTCTAAGATGAATGCAACTAGATTTAAACTATGAATGCAAACAAATCTAAACTATGAATGTAAAATAATAATATATGAAATGAAATGCAATAGAAGAAAATAGAAGATGGGAAATGAAGAATTGAGAGGTGAAATGCAGGAAGAAATGTAACTGTTCAAAACTACAAGGCATAAATGCACTTAGAATAAATCTTAACAAGTGAGATTACAAGCCTCCTAATTAGATAGATGAAACTTATAGGAATGAAAGAGAAAAATAAATTGAGGATTATATGAAAGAAAGCCAAGAATGAAAGAGAGGAGAAGGATGGCAATCAATTCAAGCCTCCTTTGGTGATGTCTTCAATGGTGGAGCTTCATGATGATGTTGAGAAAATATTATCCTCTTGATGTGAAAATAACCTTCAATACTGGAGCAATTGTTGTAGATTCTAATGGCATAACCTTAACTTTCTATCATCAATCTTGTAGCACAACAATAGCCAAAAAATGGTGGATGCTCGAGGGAGAAAGTTCTCTCCCATTTAAAGAAAAATGGATGGTAGAGGTCAAAAGACAAGAATATCCCAATCAAGGGTTTAGATGAATCTAGAATAAGTGGATCATATTCTAATGGAAGAGAATTCATAGTGGAGGAGAGTTGAAGAGATGTCATAGTGGATGAATAATGTTATAAATGTCATAAATAAAACATTTAAAAATTTATTCAAGTGGAGACATGTAAGGGATAAATGAATGAAAAATTCATTTAAGGGCTATGTGGATAAAAGAAGAATAAATAATTTTAAGAAATCATTTATTAAATTTAGTGGAGGATAGGTTAGGATTAAGATTAGTTTAGATTAATCTTAATTAGGTTTAAGAAACTTAAGCATGTGGAGGATTTAAATAAATAAAATTTATTTAAAAGGGAATATATGATGTCACTATGCATTAAATGAATTTAACACATTAGAGAGGAGTATTTGAATTAAATTCAAAATACATTAGGGAACTGAACATGTTTAATTAGGTAAAATTAATTAAATAAGTAGAAGAATATGACAAAATACAATCAATTAATTAATAATTAATCATAATGTCAAAGGAGATATTAAATTAATGGATATTCATGTGTTTTTCTCAATGAGGTTCAAATTTGAGTTAAATTAGAATGTCTAACATTTAAATAAATTCAAATGTATAGCCATCCTAGGTAGAAATGAGAGATTAATGAGTATGAGCTAGAATTTGATTTAGTGATTGTTCAATTTTTCTTGATTTGATCATAAGAATTGATGAATTTAGAAATTTGATTTAGTAGGTCCAATTTTGGGTGATTATAGATGTTAGTTGTTGATTTAAAACATACATAACAAAGTAATAAAGTAATGTTGAACAATAATAGTAACCATGCTCAAAGATAAGTCGTAACACCATAATTTGTTAACTGGGGAAACTTTGGCCAAGAGAAAACCCTAGTGGAGATGATAACCACTAGATAATATACTAATATATAAGTTCTTTGTTAAAGGATGGACCCTATTAGGAGATTTTAAATCCCTATTAGGAGGTTTCAATCTTGTTAGGAGTTGTGGTATAGTAGATTCAAGATGAGCCCACTACCCAAACATGTACTTCTAATTACAAGAATAACTCATTGCCCAAACAAGTAATTAGACTTTTGGAATATAGATTATACAACTTCTTTCTTGACTAATCTCTAATCTTTAGCTTGATCTCAAATCACAAAATAGCTTTACAGAACTTTGCATATATTACTTTCACAAAAGTTTAAATACAATTGTTCAACACAACATATCACAACTTCTAAATTTGAATTCACAAGATGTCCTTTGCATAAATACTGATGCAGGAGCATCCAGAGGTATAAGGGCAATCCTGTGTCACCCAAAAAAAATGTACTTAGACTTAGTTTCTGTTTCATGTCTTTACATTTTTGGATACCCATTTGGCTCAAATAAAGGCTCCAACTCTCATAGTTCAACTATTAGTGCTTTTGAAAATCCCAAAAAATAAGGAGCATGTATTTGGCCCATCATTTCGATAAACTAGAAGGTGTAATTTGGCCAGATGAATGTAATCATGATTTAGAGCATTCCAAAAAAAGAATCAGGTCAATAGGCCCCACGGTTTGAAAGTTATTGCAGTTTTTCGAGTTTTGGAGACCTCCTAAGAATGCTTCAAAGTCAGGTTTGGGGCATTAAATGACCTCAAAAAGGGTCAAAAAATGGGGGACAAGAAAAGCTGTCCATGGGGCTATAGAGCACTTTGAGAGCTTTCCAAAAATGTAAACGGTTCATCAATCGGAGCTACGGTTCAAAAGTTATGCCTCCCAGAAGTTCAGTTACTGTTTCTGGATTCTTCTAGATTTGCACCGACTTCTAACGCAGCTTTTGGAACCTTCTATTTTGTTGGTGGATGCCTACTAGCACGTTCTAGAATGTAATCCTAGTCCTTAACCCTCTGAGGTCTATTTAAGGAGATTTCTGGCATTGTAAAAGGCAGTTCGGAGTGGAGTTTGAGAGGAGGTACCATAAGGAGAAATTATCTCCAGATTTATGCTATTGTAAGCCCTTAGGGCATGTTTTGAAGTTTATTTTCCTATATTGGTTGTACTAGCTTATTTTCTCTATTAATATAATTTCCCTTTTCTGTTGTTTCCATTCTATTCTTGGGTTGTGTCCCCATCAAACGGTATCAGAGCGAGTTTTCTTGAGTGTGTAGATAGAGCACCGATTGTGAGGCAGTTTGCACTAGGACTATGTGGTTGTGGGATCGAGTTAGAAGATACCTCCATGAAGAGAGCATGGTAGAAGGGCTAGAGCTATTGATCTTGAGGAGGTTAGAGCCCTCCAGAGGTAGGTACAAGCATTGCAAGAGGAGCTTGGTAGAGGAGCAAATGTTGCCGCAGCTGACAACAGTGAGGATGAGAATGAAGAGGAAGTAATGGGACCAGAAGAGGAAGAAGACGGGGAAGTTCTGAATCCTATAGAGGAAAGGCTTTTTAGGGCCATTACTAAGTTTGGGAAAAGAGCTACAATTGAAGTGGGTATATTTTTAGGAAATTTGAAACCAGATGAGTTGATCAATTGGATCAATGAACTAGAAGAATACTTTGAGTATGAGGATATAAGGGACCCAGATAGGGTTAAGCTTGCAAAGGCCAAACTAAAAGGCCATGCCAAAATCTGGTGGCAAGAGGTTCAACTAGAAAGACTTAGAAGAGGAAAGGATAAGATCACAAGATGGGATCGCATGGTGGACAAATTGAAGAAGCAGTTCATTCCTGTGGACTACGAGCTTGATCTATTTAAGAAGATGCATGGGTTAAAGCAAGCAGGAAGATCAGTCCAAGAATATATAGAGGAGTTTTATCGACTCTTGATTAGAGTGGGGCATGCAAAAGAAAATAAGGAGAAGGTTGCTCATTACATCAGTGGGTTGCGACCTAGCATCCAAGAGGAATTAAGTCTGGTAAGAATGATCAGCGTTGAAGAGGCATACCAGTTTGCCCTACGAGTTGAAGAGAAGCTGAATAAAAGGTTTGAAGGAAGACAAAGAGGGAGTGGTCAAGGAGGAAGGGGAAGTAGTATATCATCTGGAGGCCGCATTGAAACCCAAAAGAAAAATGAAGATGTGGGTACTAGAAGAAACTAGAGGAATGAGGGTTTCAACCGCTCTCATGATCAAGAAATTGGAAATCAAAGAGGAAGAGGTAGAGGACGTGGACAAGGAAGAGGAGGCTTCTATGGTACATGTTTCCATTGCAATGAAGAAGGTCATTGTGCCTTTGAATGCCCTCAATGACAAGGAAGGACATATAGGAGAACTGATGGCCAAGCTAGGGTTGCTCATGTGGATGAGGATGCACAATCATCACATTCAGAGGATGTAGAAAGAGGAGAGACCTTGGTAAATGAAAGAGTCCTACTAAGCGGTGAAAATGAGCTAGGACAGCGGAGGAGTTTGTTTCATTACAGATGCAAGTGTGAGGATAAATGTTGTGACGTGATCATTGATGGTGGTAGCACTGATAACCTAGTATCAGAAGAGATGGTCTCTAAGCTAAAGCTCAAGAGGGAGAAACATCCCCAACCCTATCAAATTTCTTGGGTAAAAGATGATCATAAGGTCCTGGTAAGTGAACAATGCTTAGTAAAATTCAAAATTGGGAGTTACCATGATGAAGTTCTCTGTGATGTTATTTCGATGGATGTTTGCCATCTATTGTTGGGTAGACCATGGCAATTTGATAGACATGCAATACATGATGGACATGCAAACACATACTCTCTGACAAAGGATGGAGTTCGCCACAAATTGAAGCCCATGAGAAAGGAAGGTGAAAAGGTATGTAGCAGTGCTAGGATTTGTCTTGTTGATGGAAGGAAGTTTTTAGATGGCATGAGACATCAGCATATGTGCTATGCTTTGATTCCTAGGAAAGATAAAGAAGGTAGTAGTGAAATACCATTTGAAGTTTCAGATTTACTAGGAGAATTTGGAGATATTATCTCTGATAATGTTCCAGATGGATTGCCACAAGTAAGGAAAATCAGTCATCAGATAGATCTGATTCCTGGAGCTAGTTTGCCTAACAAGGCTGCTCACAAGATGACTCCTACTGAAACAAAGGAGCTAAATAGACAGGTTTAGGAGTATAAAGCATCTACATGAGGAGGTTCAAGCACACATTATCAAGATGAATCAAGAGTATAAAGCTAGGGCTAATCAAAGGAGAAGACATAAGGAATTCCAAGTAGGGGATCTAGTCATGGTGCACTTACGAAAAGAAATATTTCCAGTTGGTACTTACAACAAGCTGAAAATGAAGAAATTTGGCCCCTGCAAAGTTTTGAAGAAACATAACTTAGGAAATGCCTATGAGGTGGAGCTGCCAGATGGTATTCACATTTCTCCCATTTTCAACATTGCAGATTTAACAGAGTATCATGATGATGGTGCAGATGAGGAGCTGGTTTTAGAGCCATGTCCAATTCCTGCTTCTAAGAAGGAGGAGATAGAAGACATTCTAGATCATCGTGTGGGTAGGAGTACCAGAAACAGGCAGTATGAAGAGTATTTGGTCAAATGGAAAGGACGACCGATTGAGGACTCAACTTGGACTTTAGCAGCTGAGGTTTCCCATTTGGGATTTCCTCTACCATCCATAAAGTGACAAGGTCACTTTTCAATCTACCCTAGGTGTCTGATGCAGGAGCATCCAAAGGTATAAGGGCAATCCTGTGTCACCCAAAAAAAATGTACTTAGACTTAGTTTCTGTTTCATGTCTTTACATTTTTGGATACCCATTTGGCTCAAATAAAGGTTCCAACTCTCATAGTTCAACTATCAGTGCATTTGAAAATCTTGAAAAAAATAGGAGCATGTATTTGGGCCATCATTTAGGTAAACTAGAAGGTGTGAATTGGCCAGATGAATGTAATCATGATTTAGAGCATTCCAAAAAAAGAATTAGGTCAATAGGCCCCATGGTTTGAAAGTTATTGCAATTTTTCAGGTTTTGGAGACCTCCTAAGAATGCTTCAAAATCAGGTTTGGGGCATTAAATGACATCGAAAAGGGTTGAAAAATGGGGGGACGAGCAAAGCTGGTCCATAGGGCTATAGAGCGCTTCGAGAGCTTTCCAAAAATGTAAACGGTTCATCAATCAGAGCTACAGTTCAAAAGTTATGCCTCCCGGAAGTTCAGTTACCGTTTCTGGATTCTTTTAGATTTGCACCGACTTCTAACATAGCTTTCGGAACCTTCTATTTCGTCGGTGGATGCCTACTAGCACTTTCTAGAATGTACTCCTTGTCCTTAACCCTCCGGGGTCTATTTAAGGAGATTTTTGGCATTGTAAAAGGCAGTTTGGAGTGGAGTTTGAGAGGAGGTACCATAAGGAGAAATTATCTCCAGATTTATGCTATTGTAAGCCCTTAGGGCATGTTTTGAAGTTTATTTTCCTATACTAGTTGTACTAGCTTATTTTCTCAGTTAATACTATTTCCCTTTTCTGTTGTTTCCATTCTATTCTTGGGTTGTATCCCCATCAAATACTATGCCTTTACAAAAATTGTTGCTAGGTTTTCTAAGGTCATAATACACTTTTCCAACTTACAGTAAACATATAGGATGCCAGATCTAATTGGTCAAGTAATTATTTTGCAAACAAAATAATTCCTTTCCTTTAATTCCACTATCTTATTTCACTGGTAAAACACAAATGCCTCTTTTCCATATAGTTCATACTAACTTCTAAGGTTATACTCATCATCATCGACATGTATACAATCTCCATCTAACTTTTCCAGTCATAATATGATGTTACTAACAAGTTACATACAAAATAATACACTATTGTAAACTAAATTCATACTTATAAAATTTTATGAGTACCAAAAACTAAGTATCTTATGTTTGAGGTTTCATGTAAGCATGTACATCTTGTGTTACCATAAATGAAAATAAATACATATCTTCATTAGAAAATTGTCAACAATAGCCCCCTTTGGCATTGATGACAACAAAATAGGGAAAATTGGCTAAGTATCAAAAACTTGTCAAAAACAATACAGAAATCAACTATTACAACTTGTCCATCTTACGTTTGCTTCCCCTTACAATATGATTAAATACCTTACAATATTATCTTCTCTTTTACCTAATTTACAATTTTCTTATGTATTTTCTCCCCCTTTGACATCAATGACAAAGGTTAAAATGTTGAAACTATAAAAAATTACTGTCAAAAACTTTGTTCTTCTACCTTAAGTTGATAATATCTTCATGCAATCATCAAAGCTTTCCTTAAGACTATTTATAACTTGTTTCCATGTATCCTTGGCTGATTCCACAAAGCTAAGGATCATGCATAGGGCATATGATGCAATCTCAACTACATTAAGATCAGAATATAAAAACACAGAATAAGTTTCCTTGGCCTTGACACATTCCTCCAACTATCTCTCAATAATAGATACTTTCGAAGAAATAGACTCTCTAAACTCAAAAAATCTTTTCAATTTTTTTTCCTTTTGAAGTTCTAGTTTCCTAATATCACAATGAATACTAGCCACTTGTCCTTTATAGTCATCAACTTTTCTAGAAGTTAGTTGTACGTAGTTGGGTAGAGCCTCTAGTTCACTCAACTTACCTTCAATCTCACAATAAATATCCTTAGTCAATTTTTGAGATAAGTTATACTTAATGTACAACACGTTTCCATCCTATTGATATTTCCAAAGTTCCTTGATACAAGTATCAAGACTTATCAAATCATTCTTGATATTTTGATAAATAGTGTTAAACAAGTTAGCATCATTTGAAATCTATGCCTTTGATTTTGCAACATTTAGTAAATTTGTGATTTCTTCATCAAAATATTTTAGCACTTCCTGTGCCCTCTATTTTGGATCTATCTCTATATGCTAAACTAATAGAGTAATATGTAATCTATCAGTAACCTCCATCAAGGTTCTCTATAGGCTCTTTACTATTATGTTCTCTTCAATAAGTTTTGACAAAGATGAGATCAAGTTACTTTGATCATCATCATCCGTTGTTAGGCTAGCAAGAAAAAGTGGAGTATATGAACTAGAAGATTTAGCATGATCTTCCCTTTGCTTCTTTTCAACTGCCTCTTTGACTCTTCTTTCATCTTCCTCTTCCCTTTCTCTTTCTTTTATTTATTTTTCTCTCTTTTCTTCGTCCTCTAATCTATTCATCTTATCTTCCTCTAACTTCCTCTTGATTTCTTCTTCAACTTTTCTTTTCATCTCATCTTCAAGCAATTTCTACTAGGCCTCTTCCATTTTCCTTTTCTTTTCCCATAATAGCCTCTTTTCCTTTTCAATTTGTTTCAATTTTTCTTCAATATCCTTGGTGTGAAGTTCATCTTGCTTTGAACTCTCAAAAGGATTAGTATCATCAATGTTAATAGAAACATTGGTCTGATCTATTTACATTGTGTAACCACTTACTAAAACTTTTGAGGTTTTGGGTGTTGGTGAAGATGCTACCTTGGACTCTATCATCATCTGACTTATAGCTACCACAATTTCACTTATTATCTTGTCTTTCTCACCCACAATAAATAGAAGTGGTCTTACTTTGTTTCTCAAGTAAGGTGCTATATTTTTCAACAATCTCTTGACTTCTTCTTTATCATTAGTATTACATATTGTTCTTATCATAGACTTCCAAATATCTATGCACTCTTCTCAGGTTTGTGCCTTCTTTTCAATAAGTCCATCATAGACTTCTTGGTTTACCATGCCTTCAATATCTTTAAGTTTTAGATTTTTGACTATCATGTATCTCATATTAGAGATATCAATCTAATCTTTCTCAAAGTTATTATACAAGTCATAAAATTTGTTCATCTACACAAAGTTCCCGACATTACCAATAGCTAAATTTATCTTTTCTGTCTTCAGCTTCCAAGATTGTTGAGCTTTTCCTATTGATTGTTTAGAAGTGGTTACCTTCTCTACCTATTTAGCTTCTTTTTCTTGTTCTTCACTAGACTCAATAATTGTCATCAATGTCCTTTGCTTATTTCCTAGTCTATTGGCTTATTGTTTGACCCTTTTAGTCTTGGTGGTCACAACTTCCACTAATCTCTCTGATTTCCTCTTTGGCTCACTTGGTTGCACATTCGACACTACTGTATATGGAATGCTCTATTCCAAAGATGTCTCTACAATATACACTAACAAAGGTTGTACATATGTTATACCTTATTTCATAATCTACCTAACTACCTGTGACTCACTCTTAGTTATACTAGCCTCTGATAAATTTTTCATCATTATTGTTTATATCTTCTTGTGAGATGTCTTCTCCAAGGATGCTTGATAAGTTGACTAGGTAATCTCATCATAAGTTCCAAATCTATACTCAGCTTGGTCCTTCTCAAATTTCATTAATAAATCAATGTATCCAACTCTTGTTTCATCACTCAATTCATTACCCAAGGTATCAAAAAATATTTCCTAAGGTTTGACTACTTGAATATAAGTAAAATTTATATCCACCATAACACATATATATTCTTTAAATTTATCTAGAATTATAGGTGCAATTCTAAATCTTTGTCTCATGTCATTCTAAAATGTTTTCATTATCAAGATCCTACTATCTAATATTTTATCTATTTGATGTCTTCTACACACTTCTGTAATATTCTCTATTGTTCATCTCTCACTACTCATAATTTTTGTGATTGAAAAATATGGAAATCTCTTAAGTACATGAAAAAAATGTGATTGATACACCATTCTTAGTCTTTTTGATTTTCTCTAGGTTCTTAAGAAGTTGCATTATTAGAATTTCACCTACGTTAAATTGTTCCTTCTCAACACATATCTTATATGCTATATAGATGAATCTGGTTGACAATTCATCAATCTTAAAACTTGCACATATAGAGTAGAAAATGATTCTACCCAAGAATCTTACAACATCTTTTTTAATGATGCTGATCACCATGGCCTCTCCATTATAAACTACTTTTGTATAGCTCTCAACTTTCTTCTTAACCAATTTCTCACCTATAGGTACACTACCTTCCTTGCTAAGACCAATTACCTTATAAATAAGGTTCACTGAAATATCAACTACACTATCTTCCATCCATAGTTTTCCATTATGTATTCTACTCAGTATTATGTATGTCCACTCATTGGTGTCCAATTTTCAATAGAAATGATATTTGAAGAGGTCTAGTTCCTTGAAATGTTCAAATCCAAGTTTCAAAATCATATCATGATTAAAGACTAATTCCATATCCTTGTTCATATACTCACTCCCAATAGATTCAAATTTACTAGTAAGATAACTTCCTACATCTTCCAGATACACTACATTGTTCAGAGTAATGTATAATGTTGAATTAGGGTTTCCTTCTTCAGGTTTCATGGGAACAACCTTCAATTTTGGTCTCTCCTCATTCTCAACATTATGAACTACTGACATATCCATGCTTCTATCAAATATAAACTTTTATCGAATAAATTCTATTGATAAACTATAAATACCTCTTTTCGAAAATAGAGTTTGCTTTATGTTCATGTTTTTAAACTGTCAAGTAATAAGATACCTAATACCAAGAAGATGAAGATAAAAATAACATAAGGATTATCTACTTCCCATAATTAGCTAGATGCTCTTCAAATCTAGACCCAACTTCAATAGAATTATAAATACTTTTTACTCTTTTGGCTCTACAAAACCAAAGTAGGTGCACCCGAGGATAAAAAAATTTAAAGCTTGATACTATCTTCACATTTCATTCATTCAATGAAATTCTACTATAGTATTCATCCCCTATAGTATATTTGTCACAATTCTTCTTACATTTATAAGTAATTCTAGGTAAGAGTAGCTAACTAAAACTCAAAGATTAAATGTAACCAAGTATTGACCAACTATGATACTCTTCATACATTTAAAGTAAAATTGATTTGGATTTTAAGATTTTGCTTGATGCTTATCCATGATATCTTCATATGTTAACTAAAATAACTAATTAGTGCCTCATCCATTTAGATTCAAAGTCTACCCAACTACTATGACCTAATTGATTGTATTACAATCAATATTATTAGCAATTCTCTCTAAAACTCATTCTTACACAAATCCTTCTTACTACCTAGAGATCCTATCATATTCACAAAAGAATTTACTTAACCCATTGAATTAGAAGTAATAGTGGACTGATATATAACCTATCCTAGTTACATTCAATTGAGAAAGACTTTACCCCATACAACTGCAAATAACTAGTCAATTAAAATAGAGACAAGATTCAGAAAAAATAGATATGGTTGTGATTCATATTTGTATTAATTCTCCTTTAAAATTATGTAACATTGAAATAGTACTCAGAATAACTCAAGACTAGACAATCTAATCTTTAAAAGCTAATATATCTTCAAATCTGCAAAGAAGAAACATCATAAAACTTGCATCAAGGACTTCACTAAATAAAGCTAGAAAAACTAAAAGTTATACAATAGATCAAACCCTTTCCCTAGCCTTGGAATCTAACTTATATAGTGTGAGATGCAACAAGATTTAGGAATAGAAAATACTAATAGCTCTCCTTAAGAAAGAAAGATATTTACCAAGGTTACTATCATAAAAGAAAAAAAATGTTGCAATAGAGTGGTTTAAATAATGAATATTATTTCATGGGACCACTTCTATTATACTCTTCACTGATGAGTTTATGATTGGATTTATCATAATAATTACTCCTTAGAGCATGTGGTCATTGGAATTGCATGTGATGGGCCCTATTTTGATACTTGAAAGTTGAGCTAAACCCAGGGTTCTCCATACATGTCATCTTGTACTAATAGATTGATAGTCACATTTGATTGTCTTGTTGCCAAGTCATTTGTTTGGGCCTTTGTGCTTGTAACTGCAATTGATTACTTACCTCTATCATCTTCTGGTTTTACCGATGTGTGAATTGTTTTTAATTCATGTTGTTCCACTCCATCATAATTAGTTTCATCAAGCTCCAACTACTTTGCATGAAAAAAATATGACATCCACTTGTCAAAACGGGTGTGATCTAGCCAATGAAAATTTAGAATCTCATGTTTTTTCATCACATATTCTCTAAATTTATCAATTTCAATAAAATATTCTCTCAAAGATTCATAAAACATTTTCACTTCACAACTTCTTTAGTTGTATTTTTCCACTAAACATTCCCTTCTCGTTTATGAGCCTATTCATCCTAAGGCATAATAGGTCATCCAATTACTAGGCCCATTCCTCTTTATTTTTCAATTTATCCATTTTATCTAGGGCATGTGGGTTTAATCACCCAAAATTGGTCAATCCTTTAATTGTAGAATTATATCTCATGGAGATGGTTCAAATTGAATTAATTGAATCAAAGAATAAAATGAATTGATTCAAATATACTATTACAACCCATTTGAATTTTGACATATGAATATTAATTTTAGAATAAGCATTAATGATTCATTATTCTGGAAATCAATTTAATATTGATAAGGGACCTGCTATCAATAAGTGAATATTTTATTATTTATGGGGTCGAAGGATATTCTTAAACAATTATGAGTGCGATCTTCACTTTAGATTGTTTATTTTGAGTGGGATCTCCACTCTGTATTATTTATTTTACTAAGATCTCTGCCATGAATAAAATAAATACAAGGCATTCTATGAGCTAAGGGAGGCAGTTTTAGAGGAAATAAACTCTATTAGATTAAGCATTCTAGCATTTGATTTCTTTTCTATTTCAATTCTAGCTTAACTGATTTATTTCTTAGCTTGATTGTACTCCATGCTAGTTTAATATTTCAATTCTAAGTTTGAATCTAGCATTCATGCTAGCTTGAATCTCTCATTCTAGAGGTGTTATTGTCATTGATTTGGTCTTAATTTTGAGAGCAAATAATTGCATTTACATACTCATTCATTAGCTAGAGAGCAACAAGATAGTTTCATGGGTTTTATGTTCAATTTTGATATCTTATATTTTCTAACCCTATGTTCAATCAATGATTTTTTCAATCAACTCATCATTTTTGGATAGGTTTATAGATTATAGAGGGGGTTTGTTCTTTGTATTTTTAGTTTACATGTTGTATCAATGATCAAATAGTCGATTTACCAAAACTAGTCTATTTTGACAAAGTCATTCCCACATAAGAAAATGGGTAGATACGACCAAGATTCTTACATTTATAAAAACCTCTCTAATTTTTAGTAGGGGTCCCTT
Organism: Cupressus sempervirens; assembly: GCA_028749045.1. Classification (NCBI taxonomy): domain Eukaryota; kingdom Viridiplantae; phylum Streptophyta; class Pinopsida; order Cupressales; family Cupressaceae; genus Cupressus; species Cupressus sempervirens. The sequence goes on from CM053785.1 coordinate 1,030,585,116, forward strand.
CTTTTAACTTCTATTTTTGAAGCTAAAATCATAAGAGATAAATCAAATCTTGTTGGCTAGGTCAAAAACCAATATGAAAAAAGGGGCATTTGATAAATAGCTCGCATTTAATTTTCACATGAATCAATGTAGGATGTGAGCTTTTATTTGGGTTATTTTTTTGGCTATTATCACTCTTTAAAATTATATTTTCAAATCTAACGCTAGTTTTGTATAAGTTGGATATATCTTGCATATCTTGTGTTTGCTTGTTTTGCTTGTTGCTTTGTTCATTGTGAGCGAGTTTCCAAGCATAAATGAAAGCTACAATAGAGAAAAGATGTGTTGCAAGGATTACTAGGCATTTTTTTGGATCTCTATAACATTTGGATTTGGAAAGGAAATTAACCCTCTCATGTGTTTGGTTTGAGTGCTTTTACATGCTTTCATAGACTCACACTTCATTTGGTGCTCTAAAATTGGATCTAGATTTACTTTCATGAATATGTGTTTCACATAGTATTTAGGCCAATGAACACTATTTATGAAGTTCTTGATGGAATGTGCTTCACTCACTTGCCTTAAATGGGAAGCTCTTCTCAATGATATATCCCCATATAGGTAGGGAAATATATTTGTTATTATCTCAATATCCTGCTTGGGTTTGTCCTGAACATCCATTACTACTTTTTCTTTTGAGATTGGTGGTGTTTGTTATTGGCTTTTTCCAAAAAAATTGATGAGGTGATTTTGAATTAGCATGTCAAAGAATCTTGTTTTTTATGTTTGGGTAAGGTGAAGAGGCTAGAGGATTATGCTCTATTCCCTTTTGGGTACATCAAAAACTTGGAACACTTGAATCCAAACCAAGTCCGCATGTGGTACAACTTTGTGAGTCTTCCTTGATTAGAGAGGGTTAATTGTAGTGGACATTCCCTTTATTGGGTCAAGCATGTGGATGGAACCTCAAGTGATCATAGCCATTTTTGAAATGGTAGTAGCAACTGCTATATAAATGTCCCTATGGGGGAAATCCTCATGGGTGTAGTCTTTGTTTGGGTTGTCAAATCTCCTCAATATCTCTAATTGATTACATTCTTAGAATACGTCAAAACCCTAGTGCATTGGGATTGAATTTTTCCTACTCTAGATTGCAAAAGCTATACAGTTGAATATTATTAAGAACCATAGTGGCACCCAATTTTATTTTCTAGGACTATGTATGTAATTGGAAAACATTTTGAGGACATACACAATGGTAGTTCTAGGGATTAGATTGGTACTACAACACTATTCTTGTTTATGTGCAAGCTTGCTTTGTCCTTTTCTCATTGTTTGAAGATTTTTCTTGAAATCACTAATTTCTATCTTGCATGCTTGGTTTATGATTCAAAATTTATCACACCTAGTTGGATATTTAAAAGGAATAAAATTTAAGTTTCTAAATTGAGACTTTATGATCAAACTACTTTGTTATCATGTTATTTCCAATCTTCCTAGGTTGATCTGATTTAGATTAGGCAGCTTACCCCATTGTTAGAAGCTTATTTGCACCTTGGGTTATTGTGCTTTGACCCCTTCAAGATCTTAGTCTAAAATGGTCAATTTTTTTCTACCTGTGATTACTGAAAAAAAGGGTAGAAGAGAGTTTTCTTGCTTCACATAAAGCTAGACATCACAATGGCTAACAAAAAATGCAAAATATCCAACATTCCTATTGAGGAAGAAGCCATACTTATTGTAGCCATGAAGAAAAAAATCCAATCAATGAGTGCTTAACATCAAAGACTGAAGGAAGAAGGTGACACATCATTGAACAAATTCTCTTGGCAAGAAAATTCTCCTTCCTCCAACAACAACAAATCATCAACTTCCTATGATGTTGGATCCAAGCCATCTAAAAACAATGCACACACACCCAAGAAATCTAGATGTAACTTTGAAGGAAAACCTTGGGGACCTAAACCAAAGTGTGATTTCACCCCTTTTTGAAAATCTTATGAATCAACTTTGGAAGAACTTCTTGAAATCAAACACATTGTTTTACCTAAAGTTAGTTTGGCTAGAGTCTACTTTATGAGTGAATATTGTGCCTATCATAGAGATAATCTATATAAAACTTCATGTTGCATTGAGTTGAAAAATAAAATCCAAGATTTATTTAATGAAAGCATATTTCCAAAACCTAAGAAATTATGTTCTAAAGATACTACTCTCAAGCTTGATCAACATAATGAAACCATGTCTAGTAATGGTTCAAATGTGATTTCTATTTCTACCAACATGCCATCACCTTCTAAAGCATCTAAGCTTTCCAACATACCTCCACCAAATGAAGAACTCACTAGTTTCTCTATTGACTGTGTACACTCAAGGGCTACCTCTAAAAGAAAGCCAAGCCAATCTTGACGCAACTGCAAACCTCTCCCATACTACTCAAACTAAATATCCAAAACCTTCATGTCTGACTACTCCTACTACTCCCACTCTAGCTAGTCCTTCACTATCTCTTCAAGAGCCTATTGGGATGAAAAATTGGATGCTTCATTTTTAGTCCCATTTCAAATTTTGAGTCAATACAAGGCCTATGAATGCCCATAATTGCATATATACCCGGCTGTCAATGTGAGACCCCTAAGGTGTTCAATGTTTCTAACACCTTCCATTCAGCTTGTCTACCTATTTCATGAAGTTAATTTGACATTCTGAGCCTTTCTGTGAAGTCCCATTTTGAGCAATCGTCAAATCTGCATTCTTACCGTGTGTCAAACAGCGACAGGAGCCTGTGTTTGCCATTGAATATCTCATACCCATAAATGTTTTAGGACTCACCACTTTGGGAGTGTCTAGTATCCATACTTGAGAACCCATTTTTCCAATTTTGATTCATTTCAAGTCCATTTGACTAGGTTTTGAATCTCTCAAAGTTGGTAGTTTACTGTTTTCATGCTTTTGCAATTTGCACATAATTTTGGGAAGCCCTATTTGACATGCTATAACTTTTCACCAGTTGACTTGAATCCTCAAATTCCTTTTTTGTTACATTGTAGACATCAAATACTTGTTATGTATCAAGTTTCAGTTCATGAAGAATCCGTTTGATCAGTTTTCAAACGTGATTCCAAACGTAATTTGTAACTTTCTATTGGTGTCAATATTTGCAGATTGATTGGTAACCCCCTTTTGTGACATCATATCTATTGATCAATGATTATTCAAGTCAAATGGATTGTACCCCTATATTGTCCTCTAAAAATACTCCAAGTGTGTCAGTTTGTAAGTCTTGAAAAATCCATATGTACACTTTTCCAGGTCAATTCCCTTTGCAAAAATCGTTATCTTGATAGTGTTTCCAATTCACAATTCTAGGAAGCCTTGTTTGACCAATGATATCTTTGATCCAGTTGACCCACATGAAGAAATCATTTTTGCATTATGTTCTAGGCGTCAGACACTTCATATGTTCAAATTTTGAGGTCATGACAAATCCATTTGATCAATTTGCTATCATGATTAAAAACCTAGTTCCCATTGTTTTGTTACAACTAAGATATCCAGATTGATCCGTACCCCTGTTTGGCACATTATAACTTTGATCGTGTGATTGGTAAGCCTAAGTGAATTGTACCATTGTCTTGTGTCCTGAAAGTGCTTGAAGTATGCCAATTCTTAAGTCATGATGAATCCATCTGCATACTTTCACATGTTTGTACATTTGCCAAAAACCACTTTTTGACATATTTGCCAGTTAAAATTTCCAAGTACCTATTTTCAAAAATTTTCCAAATGCGTCTTGTGATTCGTCATGAGCCCAAACCATAGAATAATTTTCTCCTCATGGCAAGGAACTTATACCCTTGTTTTCAGAACCCCAAGTGATCAATAACCCAATTTTATAATGCCAAACCCAAGCCCAGTTTATGTTTTTTAAACACTGTTTACTTGCAGGATATTTGAAGTATGGATGTTCAGCAATTAAAATCTCCTGACTGAGAGTTCATCATGGGCTGAAAATTTGCAATATAATAGAGTGTGTAGGATTGAACAGTCATGCCAATTTTCATGGCCTGGTTACCTGATTGAATCAATTTTTTAGGCCACCTGGCGAGTCTCCAGATGAAAATTCACAATTTGCAAAATTGACTAAAATTGGTCATGGAAAATGTCTTATTCAGTACAAGTGTTTTCTTGCTTGTCACAAGTCTCTAGTTTGTAGATTAAAATAGATGTTATGAGAATGAACTACAATCCTCTTCCTATTTTGCTACATCTGCAACAGAGAGAAATAGGTGGTGATTGAGCTCTCATATGGTATGGTATGAAATGCTTTGAGGAAATGGCATTTTCATTTTAAGGCATAATATATGTTGATGGGATTCTGAAGACATTTTATAATGCTAGAAAGTTTTAAGAACTTATTATTTAAACATGTTATCTGTTTTAAGAATAATAAATCATTTGGATAAATGATTTTCTTCAAAAATGTGCTAATGTTTTTGATAAATAAACATTTAATGTATACAATAAAAAGCCCTTTCTGCTAGATGATTTTTTTTTAATATAAAGCAAGATTCCATAGACAAGCCAACACAAATGGGAGGAGCCCCATAATAGAGGCAGAGCCATAACTTTCTAAGAAGGCTTATTCACACTTTTAAAGGAATTTGAGGATAGGAATTGCTGCTAACAGAGAAGCTGTTAAAATTTGTTTTAAAAAAAGAGGGGGAAGAACTAGTGAATAGATGAGCAGGGCAGCCTCATGGAATTGTAGCAATGAAGAAATTTTCCAGTCAAAGCATGGAAGAGACCATGTAGGGCATCAATCCACAATTAGGCAGAGAAAGTCATTTCAACAAATGAAAAAAGGGAAGTCAGCATAACTAAAATGAGAAAGGAACAGTCATGCCAATGCATCAAACGACATATGGCACTAATTTGAAGTAGAAATTGCAATGTTAAAAGAAAAGAAGAGCTCACGTTTTAATACCATGAAACCTTGGGAGAAGGTGAAAACCATCTGCAAAATAGTAGCAGACACATATTGAGCGGATGTGTTTAAAAAGGAAGGCACCAAAGCATATAAAAGAATCTATAGTCAAAGTAAAGATAAACATGCATAAAAAAAGGAAGAATAAAGCATGCATTCAGAAGACAAAGATGCAAACACATTAAAAACCAAGCCTCAAGCAAATTGAAAGGCACACCCATGTTTTGGGCAAAGACAATCGACGTAGAAGAGAGGAAGTTTGAGCAACATCACTGTCCCACACCACTTGTATAGATGGATGTTTTTATATTTAAATACATTTGAACAGTCATCCTTAGTGTGAACAAGATAGAAGCTTTTAAAAAGCTAAGTCTATGCACGTGGGTCCCAGTCATGAAAGATAAACGCAGTCAAAGTATAATTTTAAACTAATGCTCAAGTAAAAACGGTGATTTCAGTAACAACAAGCGACCAAAAAGTTCAAAAGTTTGGTACCTCACTACTTTGCCAGTCAAAAAATGCAATTTTTTCTGGTTAGTGACATAGTGAGTCATCGTAAAACCAAAAAATCTAGCAAAAACATCTGAGTTTAGATGGAGCAAGATCGCGACACATGTCCAGATCAGAGCATCATTGCTAAGTCACTAAGAAAATATGCTCACCAGTTAACTATAGCGAGATAATGATGTTGATGTGGTGTGGGTGACTTGGCAATGATGTGGAAGGAAAATTAGGATGAGATGTGGGTCTCACTGGAGTTCAAAGCCAGTAAAAGAGTGACACATGGCAGATGGTCAAACCAAATTTAACCTGGGTAGAAAATGAGGAGTAATTTCAAACTTTTCAAATTTTAATATTTTTTTATTTTTTTCTTGAAATCTCACGTCAGGTTCATTTAAATAATTTTTGAACCTTTATATAGCTTAAGCTATATAAAAGTTTAATTTCTTGCAAAATATTGTTCAAACCACAGTGTAGAGGCCTGATTTTCAAACGGCCATAACTAGGGCAATTTTTAACCAAATTGGGTGCTCCAATATACCATTGGAACCGAGAGAACCTAAAATTTCCCAATCTAAAGTCAATTTTGACACAGGTATTCACTGATTCATGCTATAGGTCAGTTTTTGAAATTAAGGGCATTGGCGACAAAAGAGGCTGAGTTCTTCATTGATGATTAAGATTGGTTAGAGGATAGTTTTAGAGGTCTATTGCAATCTGAAAGTGAAGAAAATTAACTTGGGGTTGTTTTCTTGTGTTCTCAAGACCATTTTAACTAATTTGTTACTTTTCCCTGAGTTCATTTTTACACCAAAATTAGTTAGTTTTCACATCATCAGATTTTGAGATATTTTGATGCCTTTGAGAGGTAGAATGAAGAGGATCTAATATGCAATTATAGAGAGAAATTAGAAAGAAGCTTTGATCTTCTTGGGAAGGATTTCAAAAAGGTTAGATGTCAGTCATAAATTTATATCTGGGAATTGTCTTCTCCATACATATTCTTTCTTCTTCTCTCAAAAAACTAGTTCTTGGTTGGTTTTCTATTTCCAGTTCTTGGAGCTCTGCTCAGGCTGTGAAAGCCACACACCCAACATTTCTCTCTTGTATTGAATAGTATTTTATGTAGATAGTCCTTACTAGTTAGGTGATTTCATGAGTAATTTCTGTTTATCTTTCATGTATTTTCTTTCAAGGAAAACAAATATAGCACAACAAAGGTTTTAAGTTCAGTCTGAATCTTGTCTCCTGATTATGGATCTATTATTTCTTCTAATTTGTGATCAAAGACCATAGATTAGGTTGCATTTAATTTAGGAATGTATGTGATTAAAATGTCTTGCTGGTGGGGCAAAGAACCATGTAATTGCTTGATGTTTGTCATAGGGTTTGCAAATTTCATGATAGGATGTTCTGAGTATGAGATTCATTCTGTAGCAGATGTCTATTCACAAAGTGAAAGATAGATCAAGAATCTTGATGTAGGAATTATGTCATAGATTTTCAGAAGATGTATGGTTATAATTCATGTAACTTCTCAATAGATAAGGTACTAGTCAGAGATAAGATCATTAAGTTCTATTTCTCATACTCGGGTCATGTTGTTATCAACATATTAAATCAATTATCCCTTTTATGTTGAAAGCTATTCAATGTTAACCCACACTTAACTTGCCAGTTTCATGAGTTATGTTCTTAGCTATTTCATGCTTGTGATTCTTGGTTAAGTATAAAAGATTTAGGGGTTTTTATCTGCTTCATATTAGATTCAGTGTATGCTATGATAACTTGTACCATATAAAGAATCTATAGGTCTACCCGCCTAGGTTTTGCAGAGCCTGAAGTGTAGAAGAGTATAGCCTTATAGTTGGCCTAGATTCTTGGTGAATTGTATCCATTATTGGAGATAGCTGCCCATAGACACATTCTTGCCTTACATACTTGGTTGTTAAAACACTCTTAAATTAGGAGCCAACAAAATGGTGACTTTGTTGGGGAGATAAGATGGAAATCCATTTTGTTGAAAGAACAAGAGTCTTTGATTTGAAATAGATTGGATATAGCATATCAATAGAAAGATGTGTTTCTTGTTTTCTTGCTGAAGTTTCATATCCCCCAGTTGAGCTTTATTCATGGACATTAGTATGTTGTAAAACTAGATGAAAACTGTGTTCTATGACTGTAATAGGTCTATCTTCAATTAGTTCAATCATTGCACGTGCTGTTGAGAAGGTCCAAAGTCAGGAATCGATTTATAAAGTGTATTTTCTTTTCAAGATGTTAATGATCTACAATTTTCTCCTACATTGAAGGTTTGGTTCAAATTTGTCAGGTGACAAATTTTGTTTTATTTCTTGCATAAGTGAGTGACGAATCTTAAATCTCTATACTAGTTGTTCCTAGTTGATTCCATTGCAAAATTTTGAAGGACCTTTAGTTGTATGGGTAGATTAGAAGCTTTTGATAGTTTCTTGGAAAGGAATTTTAAATTCTTGATAGTTTTTAAGTGCTTTTTGCAATCTGTTGTTACAAAGAATTGAAATGTAAAAGTAGATCACAGTTGTGATCTCTTTATCCTCTTGAAAGGAGGTGGCGACTCTACAAAGTTTGATTAGTGGTGTAAAGGATTTTCAGTCTTGCACTTGTACCAAATCAGCAGATTGAAGTTTAGCATCAGCACTTGAGGTATTTTGGTTTTCATGTTTTCCTTTCATGGAAGTCAACTGTTTAAAGAAGTTGCCTCTATTAAGTGATTTTCAGCACTAGAAAGAAGAGGTAGAAATTTTTTTCTATAATGGAATCAGATCTCAAATCCGACATTAGTTTCCCAAGTTTTGAGAGTTTAGAAACTGTGAATAATAACATTGTTATGCTGAATAGATTGGTCTACAAAAGGATTGTCAGTCTAATAAGAATTGAAGTAGGTAGTACTCAAGGTCTAAGTGTCGAACAATTTTATTTAAGGCTTAAATCAATAATCAGTAAGATGCCTTTTCATCGTAGACCTGAGGAATCTTCCCTACCTAGTGTTTTCCTTGATGTTCTAGTACCTAATTCAGTCAATTGGCCAACACATATGAGATTACAAAGGTTTTTAAAAATTGAAAGATTCATTCCGAAGATGGAAGATGATGATTACAAATTTCATGTTATGTCTCTTGATGATAATGAGTGTGTTGAAAGTCAGGATAGTAATGAATACAATGAGTTTGTAGAGCAAGATAATCTGTCTTTTGAATGTGAAGAGAAGGATTCAAATGCAAGTGAATCAGGTAATTACAATTAGCATAAGGAAGATGGATATGAAAGTGAAAATAAATTTTGTTACAGTGAATATGAAGTTGAAGAAATTTTTAACAGTAGTAAGGGGAATGATTGCTATGATAAGAGTGAATATTGTAACAATTTTGATTTTCTAGATTGTTATACTAATCATCTTGATGTTGTAAATTCTTCATGCCATCCAAATGATAATCATAGCCGGGAGAAGATTTGTGAGGCAGTCTTCTTGAACTCTGATGAAATCTCTATTTTGTTGGCTCGTGATTTTGAAAAGCAAGTATTTCTAAGGATCTTCATATTTTCCATCATAATGTTTCTTCATTCAGTCAAGTTAATTCCCCAAAGTTTGATGTAGAAAGTGATGCGGAATCCAAACAATCCTTATCAGATTTTGAAGGTGTAAATGACAATACCTCAAATATCTTTGCACATGACAATTTGTTGAATGCTGATTATGTTAGCGAAGGGAAGTTTAATGCTGTTTCAAATTCTTTTCATGCTGGTTATGCTACAAAAAGTTTTGATATTTCATGTGATGAAGAGGAAAATAGTGAAGGTTGTCAATCAGATTATAGATTTTCTTCATGTGCTGATAAGTCTTGTAAAGATAAGTTCAAGGTTCATTCTGACATTAAGTTAGAGGAAGAAAATGATAGTGATCAACATAGTTTAGTTCAACACTTTTAGAATGAGTTTTCATGTTTGGTAACTAATTAGTTATTTGAAGACTGTGAAGAGGTCTTAGTGAAAGATGAATATGATTTAGTGAATGATATGACTGCAAGTAGGCAACAATTGGATTCCAAACACTCTTTGCAGCCAGAGACACGAGGTGAGTTGCAAGTTTTTGGTGTTTGCAACTCGATGAATGATGTAGATTATGAAGTTTTTGTGTTTCCAATCAGCATGCATGAATCATCATTGGATTTTGATTCTCAGTTCAGTTTGTGTAGTCATGAGCATGCTGATGCTTTTTCTCATAGTGAGCATGAAGATGAAATATTCTTTGAATTTTATATGCGCTATGAGAATGAAGGAATTTATTTTGTTTTGCCAAGTAATTTGTTTCAATATGCTAATCTGATTGGTGAAACAAAGGAGATTGATAATCATAGTTTACCTCATAAAGACGTGAATGAAAATCAAGTATATGACAGAGGTAAAAGTTTTTGCTAAAGCTTAGTGGCTTGGGGGCAATGTTTCTACATAGTATTGTGGTTTTTTCCCTATTTTCAATAAAGTTGTTCAAGAGAAGTTTTTTTTGTCGAGTGTATGGTCTGCTTCTACCAGAGATCTAAAATCTTTCCATGCCTATAGGGGGCATGCATCCCTAGACAGAGCTACAATTGGGACAAAAAATTACATGCTTCATTTTTAGTCTCATTTCAAATTTTGAGTCAATACAAGGCCTATGAATGCCCATAATTGCATATATACCCGGCTATTAGTGTGAGACCCCTAAGGTGTTCAATGTTTCTAACACCTTCCATTCAGCTTGTATACCTATTTCATGAAGTTAATTTGACATTCTGAGCCTTTCTGCGAAGTCCCATTTTGAGCAATCATTAAATCTGCATTTTTACCCTGTGCCAAAAAGTGACAGGAACCTATGTTTTCCATTGAATATCTCGCACCTAGAAATTTTTTAGGACTCACAACTTTGGGAGTGTCTAGTATCCATACCTAAGAACCTATGTGTCAAATTTTGAGTCATTTCGAGTCCGTTTGACTAGGTTTTGAATCTATCAAAGTTGGTAGTTTATTGTTTTCATGCTTTTGCAATTTCCACATAATTCTAGGAAGCCCTATTTGATGTGCTATAACTTTTGACCAGTTGAGTTGAATACTAAAATTCCTTTTGCGTTACATTGTAGATGTCAGATACTTGTTACGTTTCAAGTTTTAGTTCATAACGAATTTGTTTGATCAGTTTTCAAATGCAATTCCAAATGTAATTTGTAACTTTCTACTAGTGTCAGTATGTGCAGATTGATTTGTAACCTTGTTTGTGAAGTCATATCTCCTGATCAGTGATTGGTCAAGTCAAATGGATTCTACCCCTGTATTTTCCTCTAAAAATAATCCAAGTGTGTCAGTTTGTAAGTCTTGATGAATCCATACACACACTTTACCAGGTCAATTCCCTTTGCAAAAATCGTTATCTTGACATTGTTTCCAACTCACAATTCTGGGAAGCCTTGTTTGACCAATGATATCTTTGACCTAGATGACCCATATGAAGAAATTCATTTTGCATTGTGTTCTAGGGGTTAGACACTTCATATGTTCAAATTTTGAGGTCATGACGAATCTATTTGATCAATTTTCTAACATGATTAAAAACCTAGTTTGCATTGTTTTGTTACAACTAAGGTATCTAGATTGATTCGTACCCCTGTTTGGCACATTATAACTTTGATCATGTGATTGGTAAGCCTAAGTGAATTGTACCATTGTGTCATGTCCTAAAAGTCCTTGAAGTATGCCAATTCTTAAGTCATGATGAATCCATCTGCATAATTTCACATGTCTGTACATTTGCCAAAAACCACTTTTTGACATATTTGCCCGTTAAAATTTCCAAGTACCTATTTTCAAAAATTTGCCTAATGCGTCCTGAGATTCATCATGAGCCCAAACCATAGACTTATTTTCTCCTCATGGAAAAGAACTTATACCCTTGTTTTTAGAACCCCAAGTGATCAATAACCCAGTTTTATAATGCCAAACCCGAGCCCAATTTATGTTTTTTAACACTGTTTGCCTGTAGGATATTTGAAGTATGGATGTTTGGCAACTAAAATCTCCTGACTGAGAGTTTATCATGGGCTAAAAATTTGCAATATGATAGAGTGTGTAGGATTGATCACTCATGCCAATTTTTGTGGCCTGGTTAGTTGATTGAATCAATTTTTAAGGCCACCTGGCGAGTCTCCAGATGAAAATTCATAATTTACAAAATTGAGGAAAATTGGTCATGGCGAATGTCTTATTCAGAAAAAGTGTTTTCTTGCGAGTCACAAGTCTCTAGTTTGCAGATTAAAAAAGATATTATGAGAATGAACAACAATCCTCTTCCTATTTTGTTGCATCTACAATAGAGAGAAATAGGTGGTGATTGAGCTCTCATATGGTATGGTATGAAATGCTTTGAGGAAATGTCATTTTCATTTTAAGGCATAATATATGTTGATGGTATTTTGAAGAAATTTTTTAATGCTAGAAAGTTTTAAGAACTTATTATTTAAACAACACGTTATATGTTTTAAGAATAATAAATCATTTGGGTAAATAATTTTCTTTACAAATGTGTTAATGTTTATGATAAATAAACATTGAATGTATACAATAAAAAGCCCTTTTTACTAGATGATTTTTTTTTTTAATATAAAGCAAGAGTCCATAGACAAGTCAACACAAATGGGAGGATCCCCATAAGAAAGGCAGAGCCATAGCTTTCTAAGAAGGCTTATTCATGCTTTTAAAGGAATCCGAGGATAGGAATTGCTGCTAACAAAGAAGCTGTTGAAATTTGTTTTAAAAAAAGAGGGGGAAGAACCAGTGAATAGATGAGTAGGGCAGCCTCACAGAACCACAACAATGAAGAAATCCATCAGTCAAAGCATGGAAGAGACCACATAGGGCATCAGTCCACAATCAAGCAGAGAAAGCCGTTTCAACAAATGAAAAAAGGGAAGTCAGCATAACTAAAATGAGAAAGGAACAATCATGCCAAGGCATCAAAAGACATATGGCACTGATTTCAAGTAGAAATTGCAATGTTAAAAGCAAAGAAGAGCTCACGTTTTAATGCCATGAAGAATTGGGAGAAGGTGAAAACCATCTACAAAATAGTAGCAGACACATATTGAGCAAACATGTTTAAAAAGGAAGGCACCAAAGCAATAAAAGGAATCTACAGTCAAAGTAAAGATAAACACACATAAAAAAAGGAAGAACAGAGCATGCATTCAGAAGACAAAGATGCAAACACATTAAAAACTAAGCCTCATGCAAATTAAAAGGAGCACGCATGTTCTGGGAAAAGACAATCCACGTAGAAGAGAGGAAGTTTGAGCAACATCATTATCCCACATCACCTATGTAGATGGATGTTTTGATATTTAAATACATTTGCACACTCACCCTTAGTGTGAACAAGATAGAAGCTTTTGAAGTGGGTCTCAGTCATGAAAGATAGACGTAGTCAAAGCATAATTTTAAACTAACACGCATGTAAAAATGATGATGTCATCAACAACAAGTGATCAAAAACTTGAAAAGGCCAGTGCCTCGCTACTTCACTAGTCAAAAAATGCAAGGTTTTCTAGCTAGCGACATAGTGAGTCACCAAAAAACCTAGAAATATGGAGAAAACATCTGAGTTCAGATGGAGCAAGATCGCGACAAGATCAGAGGGTCATCGCTAACTCGCTAAGAAAAGATGGTCATTAGGGAGCTATAGTGAGATAGCGATGCTAATGTGGCATGGGTGACTTGGTGATGATGTGGAAGGAAAGACAGGATGAGATGTGGGTCTCGCTGGAGTTCAGAGATAGTAAAAGAGTGACACGTGGTAGATGGTCAAACCAAGTTTGACCCTAGTAGAAAATAAGGAGAAATTTCAAACTTTTCAAATTTTAATATTTTATTATTGTTTTTCCTCAAATCTCATGTCAGGTTCATTTAAATAAGGTTTGAAACTTTATATAGTTTAAACTATATAAAAGTTTAATTTTTTGCAAAATATTGTTCAAACCACAGAGTAGAGGCCTGATTTTCAAACGGCCATAACTAGAGAAATTTTTAACCAAATTGGGTCCTCCAAAATACTATTGGAACCGTGAGAACTTGCACTTTCTGAATCTGAAGTCAGTTTTTACACAGGTATTCACTGATTTGTGCTATAGGTCAGTTAGTGAAATCAAGGGCATTGGCGCCAGAACAGGCTGAGTTCTTCATTGATGATTAAGATTGGTTAGAGGGTAGTTTTAGAGGTCTATTGCAATCTAAAAGTGAAGAAAATAAACTTGGGGTTGTTTTCCTATCTTCTGAAGACCATTTTAACTAATTTTTTACTTTTCCTCGAGTTCATTTTTACACCATAATTAGTTACTTTTCTCATCATCAGGTTTTCAAATATTTTGATGCGTTTGAGATGTGGAATGAAGAGGATCTGATATGTAGTTATAAAGAGAAGTTAGAAAGAAGCTTTGATCTTCTTGGGAAGGATTTCAAAAAGGATAGATGTCAGTCGCAAATTGAATTCAGGAATTGTCTTCTCCATACATATTCTTTCTTCTTCTCTCAAAAAAGTGGTTCTTGGTTGGTTTTCTATTTCCAGTTCTTGGAGCTCTGCTCGTGCTGTGAAAGCCACACACCCAACATTTCTCTCTTGTATTGAATAGCATTTTGATTTTTTATGCAGATAGTCCTTACTAGTTAGGTGATTTCATGAGTCATTTCTGTATATCTTTCATGTATTTTCTTTCAAGGAAAAAAAAATAAAGCATAGCAAAGGTTTTAATTTCAATCTGAATCTTGTCTTTTGATTATGGATCTATTATTTCGTCTAATTTGTGATCATGTAATTTCTTGATGTTTGTCATAGGGTTTGCAGATTTCATGATAGGATGTTCTGAGTATGAGATTCATTCTGTAGTAGATGTCTATTCACAAAGTGAAAGATAGATCAGGAATCTTGATGTAGGAATTATGTCACAAATTTCCAGAAGATGTATGGTTATAATTCATGTAATTTCCCAATAGATAAGGCACTAGTCAGAGATGGGATCATTAAGTTCTGTTGCTCATACTTGGCTCTTGCTATTATTAACATATTAAATCAATTTTCCCTTTTATGTTGAAAGCTATTCAATGTTAACCCACAATTAACCTACTAGTTTCATGAGTTATGTTCTTAGCTATTTAATGCTTGTGATTCTTGGTTAAGTATAGAAGATTTAGGGGTTCTTATCTACTTTATATTAGATTCAGTGTATGCTATGATAACTTGTACCATATAAAGAATCTATAGGTCTACCCGCCTAGGTTTTGTAGAGCCTAAAGTGTAGAAGGAGTATAGCCTTATAGTTGGCCCAGGTTCTTGGTGAAGTGTGTCCATTATTGGAGATAGGTTCCCATAGATGCATTCTTGCCTTGCATACTTGGTTGTTTAAATGCTGTTAAATCAGGAGCCAACAGAGCCTACCATGCAAACTCCACATTCTACCTTGTCCTTAGAAGTGGATCCATGTCAAGAGGATTCTAAAAAACTTAAATGTCAATATGAACAACTTTCTCATCTCCTCAAGATGCGATCCCTCCATCTCAAGAGCCACATAGTCCTCCATCTCCCATGTCATGCCTCTCTGCTAGGAAAGATCATGATATTCCTTCCACCATCCCTAAAAAGATTAGTAAAGATTAAGAGAAGGATACTTTTCCTATGATACCTAAACTTCCCTGTGAAGATAAGACAATTCCCTCACCCTCTTGTTCTACTTCTCTCCATCCACTTAAAATCTAAACTCAAGCTATAAGTGTTCCTATAAAAGGTGTTGCTCCTATTAAAGTTACATGTGAGTCTATTAATGGCCTAGGTCATGTTCCTCACACTAAGGATGCTGATATTCCTAACCACTATCCATTTGTATCTTCTAAATCTATCCTTGGTCCTTATCCATCTAAGCTAATGCCTTCAAACCTTCCCTCTCGGATGCCTCACCCCAACTCATATTAGCATCGATGATACATTATTATTTTGATACTCATGACTCAATATATCAGAACATTATATGATGCACTGAACATTATTATGCTATTTTATGATGTGTGATGCTTTACTTCAGTTATTTGATTTTGTCATTTAATGCTTTATGAACATGTATAATGATTAAGTAAATGAATGCAAAACTAACACTTTGAATATGCAATTCTAATGGTCAGAAATATGAGTAGAATTAGATAAACAACTGATTATTCGAAAATGGATACTTTAATTTATATGATTTTTTTGATACGTAATTTACATAATGCATGTGTTTTCTTGATCTACTGATGTGTGCATTGAGTGTGCAAGAAATTTAGCCAGAAAAACTCAATGGAAAGAAGGAACTAAACCACTTGTTAATTTTGTGCTATCTTGATTTGTCTTCCTTGGAAGATTGTAATTGGTCTTAAAATTCTCCTAGCTTTTATTTGTTCCTATTAAGACTTTAAGGCTTAAAAAATTAAATTTAAGTACCCTAGGGGTAAGGATGTGGGTGGAGAGCACTTTTCAACCCCTTAGTCTCTTTGGTTGACTTTTAGGGTCACTCAAAAACCCTATTTTTTGTTGATTGTAAAAATTGATTGTCTCCCTCATGAGTTGGTGACTAAAACTCCATCTTGAGTTTACTTGAAGTCTAGTTGAGTCAAGGATCATACTTAGAGCCATTTTGGAGTAGTTTTGGTTTTGAGTTACCCAATCTCTAGTTTTGGGAGAAAGTTTGAAGATTGAAGGAAGAAAAGGGAAAAGCTCTTCTCAACCCACCATTTTTTCCATAACTCTTTTGGTGAAGGTAGGAGTTCTTCACTTCTTTGAATTTTTTTCTTCATTGTCCATGCTTGAACCTTGATTGAATCATGAATAAGGCATTGGGTTGTGTTTAGACTGCTTGCTTGTGTGTTGGGGTTGATGGGGAGGGATCTTAACTTGTTTTCTTTTGATGTTATTCTCATGCTTGCTTTGATGTTTTGTGTTTTGAGGTGGATTTCATGGGGATTGTTTTGGCATCACTCACCCTTGGATAGGGAAGAAGTGGCCATGTATGGGGGAAGGGCCTTAGTTGGACCTCAATAGTGTAGATTCTCCTCTCATGGTGAGAGGAGGGAAAGAGGGTAGGGTGTATGGGCCCCTACTTGTCATCCCGTACCTTGTATGAATGTTTTTGAATTTTTGAAGAAGGGAAGAAATGAATACCTTTGTTATATTGGCCTCGAAAGGGCATTTATAGAAGAATGGAAGTTCTTGAATGTTGTCCTTGAAAGGGCTATGTTATGGTATGGTGATTGACATCTCCTATTGAGAAAATCCATCTCCCCCCTATTTTGGTTCATTGTTGAACAAATTGTGCAAAACCAAGTTGGTAATGCATTGTTGCATTGTTCATCTTATCATGTTGTCTTATCTCCATGTTGGTTCTTGTCTATCCCATAGTTCCCTTGGTGCTTTGAAGACATTGGTAGAGATCTCTTGTGCAATCCCTAGAAGTGAATTCAATTGAATTGTAACATTATACAAAATTGTATTTTAATTTTTGATGTATTTAGCAAAGATGTCAAGTTTTCTTACTAGTTCTCTCCCAATGGAGCCTTGAACCAGGATGAGTAATAGAGAAAGAAAAGAATTGTGAAAGCTTCCTTGAATTGTTCTTATGTGATTTCAAATTATGCATATGTATGGGAGGAAATAGATTAATAGATAATGTCTTCCAATTATGAATTCTCAAGTTTTCAATTATGTAATGAGAAGTAAATTTGATATGTTGAAGTTTTCAATTCAAGGTTTATGCATCAAGAAAAAATAAAATTCCTACATTGTGGTTGCAAAGTTACCTCTCTTGTTGATAAATTCATAATGGACAAAATCAAAATTTGGTTAAGAATTATGCATCACCTTGAATTCTGAATAAATGGAACATATATCTTTGTCATATGATGATTGATAAAACATAAATTATAGGAGAAAAGAATAATTTTATACACATCTTTGTAATAGTATGTTTGAATAAGTGATTAATGTGGTCAATAGATAGATACCATTCCTGAAATATCACAAAAAGAAAATATATATATCAACACTTAGAAAATGGACTTCCAAAAAAATTGCATTTCCAGGTTTAAAAAAACCTCTCTGGAGAATGTATGGGAAAATTAATAATTTAACTTCCCCAAGTTACAGAGAATATTCCCCTAGATGCTCCTTTAAAAAAAAAATCATAATTTCATTTAAACAAACCCAATCACTTAATTTGCAAAATTAAATAAGTACCTTATGACAAATCCCCTGGCTAAGGTAATGTCTAATCCCCACCAAATTAACTTTTTTGCAATAACTATTCTACTCCCATTCCTAACTTGTTTAATCCTTCCCATTTAAGGGCTAGGCATGGCAAATTTTCCCCCCTGGCCACAACATGGTATGCATGTCACTTTAGTGGGGAATCAAAGGAGGTTTTATAGCATATAAATCTTTTTTTATAAAATAATTGAGTCTGAGTGAATGCTCCCTCGTTTATATATATGCGTTGGCCCCAAGTCTTCACTGATGGAGACACAACCCACACAAAATGGACACAACAAAAAAGGGGAAATTATATTAACTAGGAAAATAAGCTAGTGCAAATAGTACAGAGAAAATAAACTTCAAAACATGTCCTAAGGGCTTACAATAGCATAAATCTGGAGATAATTTTCTCCTTTCAGTACCTCCTCTCAAACTCTACTCCGTACTACCTTTTACAATGCTAGAAATCTCCTTAAATAGACCCTGGAGGGTTAAGGACTTGGATTACATTCTAGAAAGTGCTAGTAGGCATCCACTGACCAAATAGAAGGTTTCAAAAGCTATGTTAGAAATCGACGCAAATCTAGAAGAATCCAGAAACGATAACTGAACTTTCGGGAGGCACAACTTTTGAACCATAGCTCCGATTGACGAACCGTTTACATTTTAGTAAGCTCTTGAAGTGATCCATAGCCCTATGGACCAGCTTTTCTCGTCTCCCATTTTTTGGCCCTTTTCAAGGTCATTTAATGCCCCTAACCTGACTTTGAAGCATTCTTAGGAGGTCTCCACAACCCGAAAAACTTTAATAACTTTCAAACTGTGGGGCCTTTTGACCTGATTCTTTTTTTAGAATGCTCTAAATTACAATTACATTCATCTAGCCAATTTACACCTCGTAGTTCACCAAAATGATGGCTCAATTACATACTCCTATTTTTTTGAGATTTACACGAACACTAATAGTGGAACTGTGAGAGTTGGAACCTTTATTTGACCCAAATGGGTATCTAAAAATGAAAACACATGAAACAGAAACTAAGTCTAAGTATATTCTTTTTGGGTGACATAGGATTGCCCTTATACCTCTGGATGCTCCTGCATCATTCACTCATGCAAGGTGAGGGGGATAGGTCTAGCATGTGTAGACCTTGGGCAATGCAAGGGGCCACATTGGAAGGATAGGCCCACTTGGCCTCAGGAAAGGGGAGGGTAGGCACAAGTCTTAGGATAGGGGGTTAGTATTATATTTGTGTAGGATAGTTGTTAGTCATAGTTAGTATGCGGTCTAGGTTAGTATAGGAGTGTTTGGTTAATTTTAGATTTAGTGATAATTTAAAATTAGATTAGCATTAAATTAATAAAATTAGGTTAGTAATTATTATTTTTTGACATTGAAAGTGGCATTGTTATTTTTTTTATGTTAGTGTAGATGTTAGTAAATATGTTTTTGAATGTGGTTAGCTTGTTAATCTTAGGTAAATTAATTAGTTCATTTTAGTTATCTTTTATTAGAAATTGCATTTTAGTTTATGTTATTAATTAGTTTTTTTATTGTTACTATGGTGAGCTAGTTATATTAATCGTAATATTGAAATCTTAATATTGGACTTCAATTTTTTCTAATAGTTTTGAATAAAGCTTAGATAATTTATTGATTTCTTTGAATTAACTCTAGTATCAATTTTAATTGTAAATAATAGATTAATATAAATTAGGTTGTCATGAGAACCTTGGAGGTAATTTGAAATTAAAATGTAGATAGTATAATTGATAATAATGTTATCTCTACGGTATGTATATTAAAGGCTACTTAGATTTTTGATTAAAGTTATAAACATAGATAGCCTGGTTGAATAGTTAAATTTTATTGGTCTTCTAGAGTTTTGGATTCTCTGAATGTTAAATGGGTTAAATTGTAGTGTCGATCAAGTTATTAAGTTAATAGGAGGGACTAGGAAGTTAGTTCATTATAAAGTTAGTGGTTTTGATCATAATTAAATTGATGCTAATCAAGTTGTGTAATTAAGAGATAGATGCCATTTTAGTTAGTATGTCATTTTGACATATTGACTAAGTTGTTGTGTTAATCTATTGTCATCCTTGGAGGTAACATTTTAAGGAATTATTAAAACAAATTGATGGATTAGGACTTTAGTTAAATGGATTAGTCTTTTGATTTAATTAATTGACTTACTAAGAAATTTTCAATTCACCTTGATAACTCTGTTAACGAAATGTTCAAACTGAGTTGTATCCTTTGAATATCATTGAGAACTTATATCTAGCTTCTAGTACCTTTGATTATCTGAATTTCAAACTACTTGAACAATTAGTTCAATTATAGTTAATCATTTGAACCTTTGTCGACCCCTACTATCTTAATTAATTCTTTTAAAAAAGAAAAAAATTTGTTGTGTGTTTTGCCTGTATATTTTGGGCATGATATTTTGGTTAGAGCATGTGTTTTAACACTAGGAACCTAAGACCACTTTATTTTTGAAGCTTAACTAAAACTTTATTGTGTAGGATGCCTCCTACTACACGAAGCAACCATCAAGGTAAAGGTCATAAGGCAAGGGGTGGTAGAACGAGATAGGAGGATAGACCACCACCTCCACCATTGAACTTGAATTAGGATATTTTGGATGCGCTCCAGACATTGATTGGTGTAGTCCAACAGAGGATAGCACCTATAGTATAGCTAGGGCAGCAGATTCCCAAAGGGGAAGCACAAGATCCTAGAGGAGGCGGGGCCAGAGATAGAGAGAGGAGTAGGAGTCCTCCACCAAGGCAGGTTGAGGGACAAGGTGAGCATGAGGGTGAGACAATACATCAGAGAGGACCACCACTTGATAGACATCCTAGGCATATAGGAGATGATATTAGAGAGTTGATATGACTTGGACCACCAAAATTTACCGATTCCACAGAGGGGACAGTAGCAGAGGCC
This sequence comes from Cupressus sempervirens, assembly GCA_028749045.1. Taxonomy (NCBI): domain Eukaryota; kingdom Viridiplantae; phylum Streptophyta; class Pinopsida; order Cupressales; family Cupressaceae; genus Cupressus; species Cupressus sempervirens. Next base: position 1,030,605,867 of record CM053785.1, read on the forward strand.
TAGTTGCAGAGTCTTTAGTGGTGCTATAGATTATGTCCTTATGGGAGTAATCTGAAGGCACATCTTGCAGTCCATTAGCTGAGACGTGATCCCTCCAATTGGTGGCATCAGGAGGAGACTATAGGAGGAGTGAGCATGGATACCCTCACATGGGAGTTATTTTTAGAGAGATTTAGAGAGAGGTACTCGTCTAAGCACTTCATGTAGAGGTAGATTGAGGAGTTTCATTCTCTACATTAGAGAGGTCTCACTATAGCTTAGTATGAGAGTATGTTTCTCGTGCTCTATCCATATGTCGAGAACATGAAGGATGACAAATTACAAGTGCATCAATTTATCATGGGTTTGAATTTTTCACTTCAGGGTCTAGTTCATTTGGCCTTTCCTACTACCTTTAGGTAGGTAGTTGAGGTTGCACTGGTTATAGAGGATACTTGGAGTAAATAGGAGTCACGAGATCAGTCTCAAAATTGAAACTCCACCAAGCAAAAAACCCCTCAGAAAGGGAATCAAAACTCCACAGTAGGGTCCTCTAAGAGCCAATAGTCTCAGCAACAAAAACCCTCACAAGGTTATCAGGGCTCCAAGCCCAAGGAGTGGCATTCATAGGGTCTGAGGTAGGATCAAAAAGTATAGACCCCAAAATCATAGCCAGTGAACACTCGATAGTTTTCTAGGGGTGGTTTCAGTGGATCTAGCAGGTTAGGAGGCCCACAATAGTCTGCATCTCAGGGTGCACGATCTTATACACGAGGAGCATGTTACACTTGTGGTGGCATGGGGCATATTGCTAGAGAATTTCCTCAGGAATAGTCCTCTAGTGGTCAAAGAGGGGCATTTTTAGAGCTGACAGTTGGCAATGTAGGCAGATCCCATAGAGTTTTTGCAATGGTTGATAACTTCCAAGCCAAGCATCAGGCTACAATTATTGAGGCTATAGGTAGTATATAGGGTAGCATGGTTACTATTTTATTTGACTTTGGAGCTACTAACTCTTTTATATCTCCTTTTTTTGTGGAGTGTTGTAGGCTAGTGGCAGTTAGACAGGATGTTAGTTAGGAGGTAGAGTTAGCCTCGGGAGCCAAAGTGTCAGTTAGTTCCATTATGCATAGTTTCTCAATTTAGATTGGAGACATGTCCATGATGTCTGATCTATGTGTTACCCCTATAGGTTCTTATGATGTTGTTCTTGGCATGGATTGGCTTTATGACCAAAGCACCAAGATAGATTGTTGATAGAAGAGGGTGGAATGTGTGGATGAGGATGGTATCTTCAAAGTGATCCTTGGCATTAAGAGACCCATCTCCCTTCATATGATTTTTTCTATGTAGCTTAGATGGTGCATGTGAAAGGGATGTCAGTTATTTGCTATCACCATCAGCAACAAGGAGGAAGATTCAAAGGGTGAGCCATCCCTCAATGATTTTCCTATATTGCAGGAGTTTGCAAAATTTTTTCCTTCAGAGCTCCCTAGTAGACCTCCACCTAGAGCAGTGGATTTTCTTATTAATCTTGTGCCAGGGACAAAGCCAGTGTCAAGAGCACATTACAAGATGACTACTCATGAGCTTAGTGAACTAAAGATATAGTTGGAGGAACTTATAGAGAAGGGGCATATTTGACCTAGTGTGTCACCTTGGGGTACACCAGTGATCTTTGTAAAGAAGGATAGATCACTTAGGTTGTTTATTGATTATTGAAAATTGAACAAAGTAACCATCAAGAATCGATATCCTCTTCTGAAGATTGATGACCTCTTTGATCAGTTGCAAGGTGCTCGAGTTTTTTTGAAAATTGATCTCAAGTTAGGTTATCATCAGTTGAGGATTATGGATAGCAATATCCCTAAGACTACATTTCATACTAGGTATGGTCACTATGAGTTCACTATGGTGCCATTTGGTCTCATGAATGCTCTAGTTGTATTCATGAGCCTCATGAATGGAGTATTTAGTACCTTTTTGGATAAGTTTGTGGTTGTCTTCTTGGATGAAATCCTAATATATTCTCATGATGAGAAGGAGCATGAAGAGCGCTTGAGATAGGTATTGTAGAAGTTGAGGGAAAACCAATTGTTTGGTAGCTTGTTGAAGTGTGCATTCTTTAGACTTGAGATACATTATTTGGGTCATGTCATATCGGGCGATGGTGTCTCAGTAGACCCATCAAAGATTAGGGTCATCATGGATTGGCCAACACCCACCAGTGTGACTGAGGTGAGGAGCTTTATGGGACTAGAAGGTTATTATCGACACTTCATTGCAGGATTCTCTAGATTGGCACACCCCATCACATCTCTTCAGAGGAAGGGAAAGAAGTATGAGTGGATAGAGAAGTGTGATAGACCTTTTTAAGAGCTCAAGGGAGCCCTAATGAGTGCACTAATTCTTGTAGTACTAGATCCATTTACAAATTTTGTGGTGTGCACTGATGCATCTTTGGATGGTATAGGGGCAGTTCTTATGTAGGATGGCCAACCTATTTTCTTCAAGTCTAAGAAGTTGAAGACTCATGAACTCAATTACCCTACTCATGACCTAGAGCTTGCAGTAGTGGTTCATGCTTTAGTGAGGTGGTGACACTTCCTACTAGGTCATAGATTTGAGCTTCATTTTGATCACCAGAGCTTGAAGTACATATTCACGCGGCCAAACCTTAATTCTAGGTAGAGAAGGTGGATGGAGTTCCTTTGTGAGTATGATTTTGATGTTCATTACATCGAGGGGAAGGAGAATGTAGTTGCAGATGCCTTAAGTAGAAGGTGCCATGAGTTATCATCTATGACCACTAGCACCGATTTGAGAAAGTGGATTCTATAGCACTTGCCAGTGGATGACCTTTACATAGAGGTTAGTCAGGTGGTGCATTCTCAAGGACCCTTGGAAGGGAGGTATTCAGAGTACTCTTTGGAGTCCAGTGGACTCTTGCATCATAGAGGATGTATGTATCTACCTTCCATTGGGGGTTTTCATGATCTCATCATACTTGAGGCTCACAGAGCACCTTATGCAGTGCACCCTGATGTTAAGAAGTTACATGCAGATTTGAGAAAGTTAAATCATTGGCCAGGAATGAGAGTGTATATTGCTAATATAGTTGTGAAATGCCTTGAGTGTCAGAGGGTGAAGGCAGAGCATCATCATCCTGGTGGGATCCTTTAGCCTCATGAGATAGTAGAGTGGAAGTGGGATGTTATATCTATGGACTTTATTGTTGGTCTCCCCTTGTTGTCTTGTTGCCATGATGTCATTTTGGTGATAGTTGACACGTTGACCAAGGTTTCCCACTTCTCTCTCATGCATACTACATACACAACATGGAACATAGCCTAGGTGTTTCTATAGGATATTATCAGACTTCATGGTGTCCCTCGTAAGATCATCTCTAATAGGGACTCATTTTTCACTTCATCTTTCTGGAGAGAGCTGCAATCAACTTTAGGCACTAGGCTCAATTTTAGTATCATGTACCATCCTCAGATTGATGGGTAGACAAGGTGAGTGAATTAGGTTTTGGAGGACATGTTGCATATGTACGTGATGGACCATCAAGTCAAGTGGAAGGAATACCTACACCCTATCAAGTTTTCCTATAACAATGGGCACCATTCCTCCATAGGTATGCTACCTTATGAGGCCTTGTATGCAAGACCTTTTAGGATACCTTTGAGTTGGGATGGGATCGAGGATTGAGTATCGATTGGCCATCAGTTAGTTAATTTGATGGAGTTGTAGGTGACCCTAATTAGGCAGTGCTTGAGAGAGGCGTAGGATTGGCAAAATAATTATGCTAATGCAAAGAGGATAGATCAAGAGTATCAGGTTGGGGATAGAGTTTTCTTGAGGGTGCGGCAGCACAAGAGTCTGATTTAATTTGGAAAGGGATCTAAGTTGGCACCCCAATTCATTGGACCGTTCGATATCTTATAGAGGATAGGACTAGTTGCCTATCAATTAGCCTTGCCACCTAGCCTATCACACATCAATGATGTGTTCCACATTTTAGTACTTTGAGGATACATTTATGATGAGTCTCATATTATAGATTGGGATGCATTACAAGTCGAGTTGGCTGACCAATTAGCACTAGAGCCTATCCATATTATTGCCTGACTGAGCCTAGCACTTCAAGGTCAAGAGCTAGACCATGTTATAGTCTAGTGGGACTGCTATGATAAGGTTATAGCTTCATGGGAGGATGCAACACGGATGTGATCTCAGTACCCATATCTTTTTTATGAACTCTAGGAGGAAGTTTATGCCTAGTGGGGGAGGATGTGAGGTCTTGCCCCAACTCATATTAGCATCGATGATACATAATTATTTTGATACTCATGACTCAATATATTAGAACATTATTTGATTATGATATCTTAAGATGTGTGATGCTTTACTCCAATTATTTCATTTTTTCATTTAATGCTTTATGAACATGTATAATGATAAAGTAAATGAATGCAAAACTAACACTTCGATTATGCAATTCTAATGGTCAAAAATATGAGTAGAATTAGATAAATAATTGATTATTAGAAAATGGATGCTTTAATTTATATGATTTTTTTGATATGTAATTTACATAATGCATGTGTTTTCTTGATCTATTGATGTGTGCAATGAGTGTGCAAGAAATTTAGTCGAGAAAACTCAATGGAAAGAAGGAACTAAACCACTTGTTAATTTTGTGCTATCTTGCATTTTCTTCCTTGGAAGATTGTAATTGGTCTTAAAATTCTCCTAGCTTTTAATATTTTCTATTAAATCTTTAAGCCCTCAAAAAAATAAATTTAAGTACCCTAGGGGTAATGATGTGGGTGGGGAGCACTTTCCAACCTCTTAGTTTCTTTGATTGACTTTTAGGGTCACTCAAAAACCCTATTTTTGGTTGATTGTGAAAATTGATTGTCTCCCTCATGAGTTGGTGACTCAAACTCCACCTTGAGTTTACTTGAAGTCTATTTGAGTCAAGGATCATACTTAGAGGCATTTTGGAGTATTTTTGGTTTTGGGTTACCCAATCTCTAGTTTTGGGAGAAAGTTTGAAGATTGAAGGAAGAAAAGGGAAAAGCTCTTCTCAACCCACCATTTTTTCCATAACTCTTTTGGTGGAGGTAGGAGTTCTTCACTTCTTTGAATTATTTTCTTCATTTTCCATGCTTGAACCTTGCTTGAATAATTCATAAGGCATTGGGTTGTGTTTGTATTGCTTGCTTGTGTGCTAGGGTTGATGGGGAGCAGTCTTAACTTGTTTTCTTTTGATGTTATTCTCATGCTTGCTTTGATGTTTTGTGTTTCAAGGGGGATTTCATGGGGATTGTTTTGGTATCACTCACCCTTGGATAGGGAAGAAGTGGCCATGTATGGAGGAAAGGGCCTTAGTTGGACCTCAATAGTGTAGAGTCTCCTCTCATGGTGAGAGGAGGGAAAGAGGGTAGGGTTTATGGGCCCCTACTTGTCATCCCATACCTTGTATGAAATTTTTTGAATTCTTGAAGAAGGGAAGAAATGAATACCCTTGTTATATTGGCCCCGAAAGGGCTTTTATAGAAGAATGGAAGTTCTTTAATGTTGGCCCCGTAAGGGCTATGTTATGGTATGGTGATTGACATCTCCTATTGAGAAAATCCACCTCCCCCTATTTTGGTTCATTGTTGAGCCAATTGTGCAAAACTGGGTTGGGAATGCATGCTTGAATTGTTCACCTTATTGTGTTGTTTTATCTGCATGTCGGTTCTTGTCTATCTCATAGTTCCCTTGCAAATTTGAAGACATCGCTAGAGATCTCTTGTGAAATCCCTAGAAGTGAATTCAATTGAATTGTAACATTGTGGAAAATTGTATTTTAAATTTTGATGTATTTGGTAAAGATGTTGAGTTTTCATATTGATTCTCTCTCGATGGAGCCTTGAACTAGGATGAGTAATAGAGAAAGAAAAGAATTGTGGAAACTTCCTTGCATTGTTCTTATGTGATTTAAAATTATGCATATGTATGGGAGAAAATAGATTAATAGATAATGTGTTCCAATTATGAATTCTCAAGTTTTCAATTATGTAATGAGAAGTAAGTTTGATATGTTGAAGTTTCCAATTCAAGGTTTATGCATGAAGAGGAAATAAAAATCCTACATTGTGGTTACAAAGTTTCCTCTCTCGTTGATAAATTTTTTAATGGAAAAAATCAAAAATTGATTAAGAATTATGCATCACCTTGAATTCTGAATAAATGGAACATATATCTTTGTCATATGATGATTGATAAAACATAAATTATAGGAGAAAAGAATAACTTTATACACATCTTTGTAATAGTATGTTTGAATAGGGGAATCAATGTGATCAATAGATAGATACCATTCTTGGAATATCACAAAAAGAAAATATATATATCAACACTTAGAAAATGGACTTCCAAAAAAATTGCATTTCCAGGTTAAAAAAAACCTCTCTCGAAAATGTATTGGAAAAAAAAAAAAAATTCCCCAAGTTACAGAGAATATTCCCCTAGATGCTCCTTTAAAACAAAAACATAGTTTCATTTAAACAAACCCAGTCACTTAATTTGAAAAACTAAATAAGTACCTTGTGACAAATTCCCTAGCTAAGCTAATGTCTAATCCCCACCAAATTAACTTTTTTGCAATAACTATTCTACCCCCATTCCTAACTTGTTTAATCCTTCCCATTTAAGGGCTAGGCATGGAAAATTTTCCCCATTGCCCACAACATGGTATGCATGTCACTTTAGTGGGGAAGCAAAGGAGGTTTTATAGCATATAAATATTTTTTATAAAAAAAATTGAGTCTGAGTGAATGCTCCCTCCTTTATATATATTCGTTGGCCCCAAGTCTTCTCTCACACAACGTGAGGGGGATAGGTCTACCATGCACAAAACTTGGATAGCACAAGGGGCCACATTGTAAGGACAGGCCCACTTGGCCTAGTGAAAGGGGAGGATAGGCATAGGTCTTAGGAGAGGGGGTTGGTATTATATTTGTGTAGGATAGTTGTTAGTCATAGTTAGTATGCAGTCTAGGTTAGTATAGGAGTGTTTGGTTACTTTGAAATTTAGTGATAATTTAAGATTAGATTAGCATTAAATTAATAAAATTAGGTTAGTAATTTTTTTTTTTGACATTGAAAGTAGTATTTCTTTTTTAATGTTAGTGTAGATTTTAGTAAATAGCTTTTTGAATGTAATTAACTTGTTAATCTTAGGTAAATTAATTAGTTCATTTTAAATATCTTTTTTGATAAATTGCATTTTAGTTTATGTTATTAATTTTTTTTTTTATTCTTACTATGGTGAGCTAGTTAGATTAATCATACTATTGAAATCTTAATATTTGACTTAATTTTTTTCTAATAGTTTTGAATAAAGCTTAGATAACTTATAGATTTATTTGAATTAATTCTAGTGTCAATTTTAATTGTAAATAATAGTTTAATATAAATCAGATTGTCATGAGAACATAGGAGGTAATTTGAAATTAAAACATAGATAGTATAATTGATAATAATGTTATCTCTACGGTATGTATATTAAAGGCTAGTTAGATTTTAGATTAAAGTTATAAAGGTAGATAGCCTGGTTGAATAGTTAAATTTTATTGGTCTTCTAGAGATTTAGATTCTCTTAATGTTAAATGGGTTATATTGTAATGTTGATCAAGTTATTAAGTTAAAAGGAGGGACTAGAAATTAGTTCATTATAAAGTTAGTGATTTTGATCATAATTAACTTGATGATAATCAAGTAGTGTAATTAAGAGATAGATGCCATTTTAGTCATTAGGTCATTTTGATGTATTGAATGAGTTGTTGTGTTAATCTATTGTCATCCTTGTAGATAACATTTTAAAGAATTATTAAAACAAATTGATGGATTAGGACTTTAGTTAAATGGATTAGTGATTTGATTTAATTAATTGACTTACTAAGAAATTTTCAGTTCACCCTGATAACCCTATTAATGAAATGTTCAAACTGAGTTGTATCCTTTGTATATCATTGAGAACTTGCATCGAGCTTCTAGTACCTTTGGTTATCTGAATTTCAAACTACTTGAATAATTAGTTCTATTATAGTTAATCATCTGAACCTTTGTCAACCCCTAGTATCTTAATTAATTCTTTTATTAAAAATATAAACTATTTTGTTTTTTTCCTATATATTTTTGGCATGACACCATCTATTTTGAGACCTTATATTCCTCCATCTCCTAGTTCCACTCTTAACTCATTATCTAGTCCTCCAACCCTACCTCAAGAACAACAAAGATATATATCCTTGAGTCCTTCATATAAAGCTTTCCATCTAAACTAGTTGTATCAATCTTCATGATTGACAAGTCCCCAACCTTTTGGAAGAAATTTGGATGATCAACTTAAAAATAAACATAATCACTATGTCTCCTCTAATCGACATGTGAATAATAAGAAAGGAAATGCACAAAAGAGACCACAAAGTTTTGTTGTTGCCAAATAAAAGAAAATATGGGTTCCTAAATCCATTTTGAAAGAAATACAATCTAAAGCATTCAAAAGTAAAGAAAAACCTAGAGTAGCATGGATTCCCAGGTCTCTTTTGAAGGACTTGAATATTGAAAACAAATCAAAGTTGACATTCAAGCATCCACTTCCACTTTTTCTTCTTCCAAACATATTCCTAAAACGGTTTTAAAGTCTTCCACTCCATCTTCTTTCAAACATCTTCCTAAACTGGTTTCAAATCCAAAAACTACACCTTCCTCAAAAAAATTTATTCTACCATCTCCTACATCAAAATCTCAATCTGTCTCATCCATATCTACTCAATCGTTCCACTACCCTTCAAGGTGTGTGTCTTTGTTGATCTTTCCAACTTTGACACCTACCCTTCTACAATCCTTTGAAGCCTACACTTCCCTATTATCCATCTTCCATGTATCTATTCAAAACCTACAACCTTATCATCCATCTACCTCTCTTTTTCCTACAATATCCCTTGCATTACCCTATCAACATCTTTGAGCATACATTTCTATGGTCTTGGCCTATAATTACTTATCCTTCTAATAGGAGCACTATTAAACTTCAAACAGGCTTGGACTCTTTCTTTAAAAAAACAAAAAAAAAGCTTTCAAAACAATTCAAAAAAAAGGGTGCCTTGGTGAAAACCACTTCTTGTGGCACCTTGGTAGAAATAAAATAAAATAAATGTGCCCTATGGTGAAAACCACTTCATATGGCACTTTGGATAGTACCATGATGAAAACTTGGCCAACAAGCATCACATGTAATTCTTCCATCAACCATCTATCTTCTCTTTCACCTTTGATCTTGACAAAGTTGATTTGCCTATGAGAATTAGCTATCTTATCTATCGATTTCCCTATCGTGATCTTGTGTATTGCACATCTGATAGCATCCATGCAAAACTTTTCTATCCTACTCACTTGACCCTTTAGTCTTGATCAAAAGAAAAAGAAAAAGAAAATTGGTTCTTAGAAACCTCTTGACATGTCCATTCTCTTGGATAACTTACATTTCATGGCATCATGTCAATATCCTACATGCTACCTTTTGTTAAACCATTTTTCTATATCCTTTTACCTAGCTTGGGTACTCTTGAGGATTTAGTCCTTAGGGATCACTTTCACTTGGTTCATATTCCTAGCCTATCCACCTCTACTTATCTACCAAATTGCTACTACATCTTGTGCTACACCTTGCTAGACATTGGGGACAAACCAATGTGATCATGCTTGAGAGCTAGATATCTCTAAAAACAAAATTCTAAAAATTGAAAAAAGTCTTGAAAAAATCATTATCCTAGTGAAAACCTAGCAATAGATATCTTGATAATACGAAAAATAAAAATAAAAATGTAAAAATCCAAAAAAAAGCAAAAAAATGTTCAACATTCTTGTATAGCTATCTTTTTTTCTTTCCTACTTTGAGTGATTTTCTCTTTGCAAGTTTTATGCTTTAGCTTTTCTATCTTTGCTTGTGCATAAGCTCTCAGCTAATTTCAAAACATTGCTCATACCTACATGGACTGAAATCAATCATAAGTCTAGGGGGCAACCTACCTATTCTAGGGGGAAATGTCCTATACTTTCTAAAACTCTCTCTTATGTCAGTCATGAATTGTTCTAACTGGGTCTATCTACTATCGCTCTACTACAATGAGATTCCTTTAGTGTTATAAAAAACTCTCTCTCACTTTAGTTAGCAGTTGTTCTAACTACATCTATCTACTGTTGCTTTACTATAGAGATTTCTCACATTGACACTATGACTTTAAAACATGACATCAATTCACTTATACCAAACTTGAAAAATAAAAACTAAAATTGTTTGAGCTATGTTGAGCTTTACTTTTGAAAACTACCAAAAAAATCTATATATCAACAAAATAAAAAACATAATTAAAAATTTTCAAAAATCAAAAAAATATTCACAAAATTCTAAAACTTCTAAACATTCATATTGAATTAAGATAATCTCATTAGGTGATACATGTTTGAGGCAATATTTAGAAACAAAAATAATATGCACTTTATTAATGAACATCTAAAGCATTAGTTACAAACACACAAAACCAGAACATAAAACAAATGCTCATTGAGCTCCTCCTTGTGGAGGCTAGATATTTGGATTTCCAACAAGTGGTATTGCCACTCCTATTTGTACAATTCTAGATGATGAATCTCCTTATGTTAGTCTTGCACCTTCCCAAATTGTATCGATAGGAATCATGATATGGCCACATCTCAACATAGTGTTGATTTGTGTCATAAACATTCTATTTGAGAAGGATATTCCTCTCCTATGCTCTAGAGGGACTACTTGATGATACAATCCCATGTAATATGTTGCCTCTCATGCAAGCTTCTCTGACCACTCTTGGACTTCATTCATATCTGACCATAGTATCCCTACCCCAAGTAGCATTGTTTCCTATTGAAGGATGTCCCATTCTTCCTTATACATATTTGAAGTCAAAATATAGGACTCCCTCTCATGCTTCACTTCATGCATTTGATTCATGAAGTGGGTGATCCTTTCATTGGCAACATTTAATTGATCTTGTGATTGATACACTATGGCATTAGTCTTTTCCATAGTTGGTCTAAATTCTTCCACTTGAGCTCATAACAACACCATCTCATCATGAATTTTGTTCAACTGATACCCACTGATACCCACTCTACTACTAGAGATTTCTCTGCAGTCTCTACTTGTATTGACTCTACTACAACATTGCTTCTAAACATTTTGCTTCCTTGCATGCTCCATCTCCTCAGGCTCTCTCAATCAAACCTTGAAAGAGCTCTACATCTTTCTCTATGTTATCAGTTTGCTCTATCTCTACCACCAATGCTTTTTTTTAGCTTTACTTCCATTGCCATGACTACATTATGAACTGGTTGCAAGACAATATTAGGCTATGATTCTCTAAAAGGATGAAATGAAGACATAACAGAACTACTTGACTTCTCTGTAGAAAAGTCAATCATTCCCCCTAGGATGTTCTTTCCATGCCAAAATAATGATGCTACTACCTTCACCAAAGTTCCTTGCTCAATGAATACGGTAGCCTTTTCTATAGGCATTTGATCTCCTATCTAGCTAATAGCAAAGCAAACATGCATGTTGCTATCTTCTAGTTGCATCCCATCACTTGGAGATTCAGTCTCCTCCACTTTCTCAGTTTTCCCTATGATCTATGTTGCACTTTTAGCTAACATCTATAGTAGGGTATGATCCTCCTCATTTTTTTTTTTGACCCTAGGGAAGTTCACCTTGACTTGTCTCTACATCTTCTCATTCACACCAACACACATTTTTATGAGAGGATCCTTCGCTTGCTTCTGATTGGCTACATTTTGCTCTTCTATGTCTTCTCCATTGCATTCTATCTACCATGCTATCACTATCATCATCCACACATCCTCCAAGATTTTCTTCTCCCATCTAATACTCTTGTTGCATTTTTTCTTGTGATCTTACCATGGCTAGTTTTGCACACAAACAGATACAACTATCTTCTTATGGATTTTTGGAGACTTTTGATGTTTTTGACACACTATGAATAAACTCATTAATACTTTCTCACCTATTTATAGAAAAAAACTCTCAATACCTTCTACTACACACTACTGACTTCTTAGGAGCAGGATAGTTGTCTACCATCCTTTTCAAACTAACATGTAATAATGCCACTCTAATTAATTTTCACACATCTCATGAAACATAACAATCACACAAAAACCAACCTTATCTTTCCAACATATCAAACATAATGCCTTTTTATAGTTGCATTGCACTCTTGTTTCCTCCAAAAGACACTTCCCATGTGCACTCATGCTTGTCCTCCAAACAAGCAAAAATAGACACACTTTGACAAACACATCACATCCAATGCAAATTGTAACATTCTTTACAACAATAATTTATCCAATCTTTACTTGGTCAAATCATATGAGCATCCAAAAATATTATCACAATAGATAAACCTTCAACTATTTGCTACAACGGGTTTGTTATTTGCACTTGCTGACAAACACACATAGTTCTATCACTGGCTTTATTTTCTGCATGGCAAAAAATTGCATACTATTGTTTATAATTGTTCTTTGAACAAACATGCACAAGAAGATTACACAATGTTTATTTTTTTCAGTCATGATTTTTCTAGCAACTCAATGATGTTTGAGACTAGAGAAGCCAGGATGAAAAATATGAACTTTTTCTTTGTTTTCAAACTGTGGTGTTTTACTGCTGCAATTTTGTAATTATTGTACATATTGGTAATTACTGTAAATAATTTTCTATTCTTATACATATTGTCTTGGAATGATAAAGTATTCACACTGCCATGGTTGAACTAGTGGTGATTGTACTATATTAGTTTTTATACTACTCAATGATTAAAATTAAACCATACTAATTTAGTGACTAAGTCCTAGGGTTGCATTTATTGTAGGTTTACATTTCAACTCAGCTTTGTGCTACAAAATGTCTCCCATAGCTCTTTTACTGGACTTTGAAAAAACAAGGGGTAGACTATTTAACATGGATTGCATTTCAACGTCCCCTCCTTAATTAGATCATCATGAGTTCATTTTTGGGGTCAAAATCAAAATATGATATTCTTTGACTTTGAGACAACAATTGTCAAACTTGGTCAAACAGGTTCATATGGACCCTCACATCACTCCAAATGGACTCTACACTTTCTAAATTCTATTTTGATCTATTCTACATTCTTTTGAATCACTCATCATATCTACATCTTCATATCTATTACTCTACCTCTATTTTTTTTAAGTATCATCTTTCGATTTTGCTCCCAAGGGGGTAGGATGATTACATCATTGAATCTTACCTCAAATCTTTCTTCAAAATTCTATTTCAAAATTGTACTTCAAATCTTGCTTCAAAATCTTTCTTCAACATTTTCTTCAATATCTTTCTTTAAAATCTTGATTCTTCGATCAAATATTGCTTCAAAGTCAACCTGATCTAGAGAAAAGGTCCTCATTGCTAGGGGCATCTACGCTCTCTCTATCTCACACCATCTTCTATCTATCCTACCAATCAATTTACCAACTAGATTTATGTCATTTATCTCAATCAAACCTATGACAATTGAAATCATACATTGATGGACAAGTATTGGGGCATTCTAACCCTAACTCTTTAGGATTAAGCCTCATTCTAGGGATATTCCTATGACTCATGATAGTTCTTGGAATTTATTTTATGGATTGGTATTTGGGAATTCTAACCCAAACTCTAGAGGACTAAGCTTTGTTCTCAAGATAGTCTTAAAAATCTTATCAATCAGTCTTTATATAATCAAAATTGGAACCAATCTCAATTCTCATTCTGCACTTCAAATCAAACTATTCTTTGAATCAATGTACTACTCACCCAAAATTGGTCAATCCTTTAATTATAGAATTATATCTCATGGTGATGATACATATTGAATTAATTGAATCAAAGAATAAAATGAATTGATTCAAATCAACTATTACAACCCATTTGAATTTTGACACATGAATATTAATTTCATAATAACCATTAATGAGCCATTATTCTGGAAACCAATTTAATATTGATAAGGGACCCCATATCCATAAATGAATATTTTATTCTTTATGGGCTCCAAGGATATTTTTAGATAATTCTAAGTGGGATCTCCACTTCAGATTGTTTATTCTAAATGGGATCTACACTTCAGATTGTTTATTCCGAGTGGGATCTACACTTCAGATAGTTTATTGTTTATTTTGAGTGGAATCTCCACTTTAGATTTTTTATTGTTTATTATGAGTGGGATCTCTACTACATGATCGATAAAGATTAGCTAGCATATTTCCTTTCTATAGTGGAAATCAATTTAATTTTGATAAGGGACCCCTTATCAATTTCACTTTTTCTTCTGATCATTATGATCTCTTCTATATTCTTCAAAATCTCCAATTTCTTTTTTATTTCTCGATATACTGCTCTACATCATATTTTTGGTGTGTCATCTTTCGATTTCACTCTTAAGGGGGTGATGGGGACAAAACCCAAGCACAAAATGGACACAATAGAAAAGGGGAAATTATATTAACTAGGAAAATAAGCTAGTACAAATAGTACAGAGAAAATAAACTTCAAAACATGCCCTAAGGGCTTACAATAGCATAAATCTGGAGATAATTTCTCCTTTTAGTACCTCCTCTCAAACTCCACTCCGAACTGCCTTTTACAATGCCAGGAATCTCCTTAAATAGACCCTAGAGGGTTAAGGACTAGGAGTACATTCCTGAAAGTGCTAGTAGGCATCCACTGACCAAATAGAAGGCTCCAGAAGCTGCGTTAGAAGTCAGCGCAAATCTAGAAGAATCCAGAAATGGTAACCAAACTTTCGGGAGGCATAACTTTTGAATCATAGCTCTGATTGATGAACTGTTTACATTTTTGAAAAGCTCTCGAAGTGCTCCATAGCCCTATGGACCAGTTTCACTCATCCCCTATTTTTTGGCCCTTTTTGAGGTCATTTAATGCCTCTAACTTGACTTTGAAGCATTCTTAGGAGGTCTCCAAAACCTGAAAAATTGAAATAACTTTCAAACCATGGGGCCTTTTGACTTGATTCTTTTTCTGGAATGCTCTAAATCACAATTACATTCATCTGGCCAATTCACACCTTCTAGTTTACCAAAATGATGGCCCAATTACATACTCCTATTTTTTCATGATTTTTTAGCACACTGATAGTGGAACTGTGAGAGTTGGAACCTTTATTTGACCCAAATGGGTGTCCAAAAATGAAAACACATGAAACAAAAACTAAGTCTAAGTACATTTTTTTGGGTGACACAGGATTTCCCTTATACCTCTGGATGCTCCTGTATCAGGGGGCAGGATGATTATATCATCGAATCTAAATTTAAACTCAATCTGAATCTTATGTCCTCATCAGTCTAGGGAATCTCATCACTTGGGGCACCTTGTTTCCTTCTATCTAACATCTCTGTCATCTATCTCATCTTTTGATCAACTAATCACATCTTATAATAGTCCTTGTTAGAGTTTGATGGATAGGTATCAGGACAATCTAAACCCTGACTCCTGAGGGTCAAGCATCATTCTAGGGATGATTCTATGACTCATGATGGGATCTTGTTAATTTTTTTCAATCTAGGTATCTAGGTGTTCCATCTAGATCCCTTTAGGTTAAGCTCTATTTTGGAAATAATCTTTTAAAAGCTTACTGGTCTAAGTGTCTAAATAAATGAGATTTTATCCAATTAAGTATGTGGCTCTCATAAAAAATGTGTGCTAGAAATGTGGATCGCTTATCTACCAAACCAACACACTTCAATATAGACATTATATCATAGGGTTAACACATATAATGAATCAAAATTAAGCATAAAACCTATGAAATTGTCCTATTTCTCTCTAGCTAAGGAATGAGTATGTAAATGGAATTAATTACCCTTAGAATTAAGATCAAATGAGTGACATTGCCACCTCTAGAATGAGAGATTCAAGCAAGCATGAATGCAAGATTCAAAATTAGAATTGAAATGAAATTAAGCTAGCATGAAGTACAATCAAGCTAAGAAAAAAATCAATTAAGCTTGAATTGAAATAGAAAACAAAAGAAATGCTAGAATTCTTAATCTCATAGAGTTTCTTCACTCTAAAATTTCCTCCCTTAGCTCTTACAATGCCTTGTATTTATGGATTTTCCCAAGGGCTTGGGGTAGAGTTTGATCCAACCATGGTGAGGTTGGGGGTTGATTATTTTATTCATGGTGGAGATCCCACTTAGAATAAAATAATAACCAATCTCAAATGGAGAACCCACTCAGAATAAAAGAATAAACAATCTAAAGTGGAGATCCCACTCAGACTAAAAGAATAAACAATATGAAGTGGAGATCCCACCTAGAATAAAAGAATAAACAATCTAAAGTGGAGATCCCACTCAAAATTGTTTAAGAATATCCTCGGAACCCATAAAGAATAAAATATTCATTTATGGATAGGGGTTCCCATATCAATATTAAATTGGTTTCCAAAATAATGACTCATTAATGCTTATTATGAAATTAATATTCATGTGTCACAATTGAATGGGTTCAAATTGATTTGACTTGTTTAATTTAATTGAAACTATTCCATTCCAAGATGTAATTTTGTATTTAAGGACGTGATCAATTTTGGGTGATTACATTTGCCCCTCTTTGAATTGATGTGCAAGTAGCACATTAATTCAAAGAATAGTTTGATTTGAAGTGTAGAATGAGAATTGAGATCAGTTCCAATTTTGATTGTATGAAAATTGATTGATAAGATTTTGAGGACTATCTTGATAACAAAGCCTAGTCCTCTAAAGTCAGGGTTAGAATGCCCAAATACTAGTCCATAAAAAAGATGACAAGACCTATCATGATTTGTAGGAATATCCCTAGAACAAGGCTTAATCCTCAAGAGTCGAGGTTAGAATGCCCTAATACTTGTCCATTGAGCTATGATTTGAGTTTTCATAAGTTTGATTGAGATAATTGACAAAAATTCAGTTAGTAGATCGATTGATAGCATAGATAGAAGATGGCATCAGTTATAGAGAGCATAAATTCCCCTAGCAATGAGGACTTTGACTTTAGATCAGGTTGACTTTGAAGCAAGAATTGATTGAAGAAGCAAGATATGATTGAAGGAGTAAGATTTTGAAGCAAGATTTGAAGTAGAATTTTGAAATAGAATTTTGAAAAAAGTATTGAAGAAAGATTTGAATTTTCGAAGAAAGTGTTGAAGAAAGATTTTTGAGTTAAGATTCAATGATGTAATCATCCTACCCCCCTGGGAGAAAAATCAAAAGATGATACTTTAAAAAAAAAAGTAATGTAGGATAATAGATGTAGATGATGTAGATATGATGAGTGATTCAAAAGAATGTAGATCATATTAGAATAGATTGTAGAAAGTGTAGAGTCCATTCATAGTGATGTGAGGGTCCATATGACTAGATTTGACCCAATTTGAAAATTGTTGTCTCACAGTCAAAGAATATCAGAGTTTGATTTTGATCCCAAAAATGGACTCATGATTATCAAATTGAAGAGGGGATGATGAAATGTAATATGTGTTGAATATTCTACCCCTTGTTTTGTCAAAGGCTAGTCAAAGAGCTATAGGAGACACTTTGTAGTTCAAAGCTAAGCTGAAATGCAAACCTACGACTTAGTCACTAAATCAATATGGTTTAATTTTCATCATTGAGCATAAAAAGAATGTAGTACAATCACCACTAATTCAACTATGGAAATATGAATACTTTATCATTCTGAGCCAATATGTACATGAAAAGAAAAATATTTATATTAATTAACAATATGTATAATAATTACAAAATTGTTGCAGTCAAACACCATAGTCAGAAAACAAAGAAAAAGTTCATTTTTTCATCTTGGCTTCTCTAGTCTTAGACATCATTGAGTTGCTAGAAAAATCATGATTGAAGAAAAAAGTAAACATGATCTTTGTGCATGTTTTTGGGATTTTTAAATTTTTTAAATTATGTTTTCTATTTTGTTGACTTATATATTTTTTTGGTAGTTTTCAATCCTCTTGGGTAGTTTGGCTACTTTGAACTCATTTTTGGGATTGAACTCAAAATCTAACACACTTCAATAGCTCAAAAATGCAATTTAAAATTTTGGGACCTATGCAATCAAACACTTGTGAAGTCCATCTTTTTGATACTTTGCACATCTTGAAATATGTTCAAAACAAAATTTCTTCAAATATACCAAAAATTTCTAGAAAATGTCAACTCAAGTCAACAATTGTCAAACTTGGTCAAACTTGGTCATATGTTCCTCCATCTCCTAATTCCACTCTTAACTCATTACCTACTTGGGTATGTGTAGGATCATGGTGTATCAAACTATGGCCTTAAGTGGCAGTGAAAAACCAGCAAATCAGGGTTATGTCAACTTGACACATAATTTTAAAGTGGTTCTAGAATTTATATCAAAAAGTTGTAAGAAAATAATCTGTAGGAAATTGAATCTAGTTTCTAAACTACAAGGCCTTATCTAGAGAAAAAATTATTTGATTGGTTAAAAGTTTGGATTTTAATGCAGTACTACAAATATTTCAGGGCAAAAATAAAAAGTAGGTGTATGTCTGACCACCTTAATCATAATCAAATGATAATAATTTTAAATATAATTTTAGATATAAAAAGTAGACTCATGCCTGGATGTGACGCATATTTCTGGCAATTTTTATTCCAAATAAATAATTAATTATGAGTTTTCTACTATACTATTTTTAGAATTAAAAAACTCCCATGTATGACCACCTTAACTAGTCCAAAAAAAATCAAAATTAAGTTTTTTTTTTTTTTTCTTATACTATTCAAAGAATAGAATGTGACACATCTTTTAGATTTCACATATCTTATACGATTTGAAAGTTATAGCTATTTTTCAACCAGTATGTCAATCAACACTTTGTAGCTAACTCCATTAGAAAATAAGTAATAATTACTTACTGAACTCGTAATTTGACAAAACTTACATTTATGAAAAGCTAAGAACATTCTTAAGAAACCCTTTTCATTACATCAAATTTTGGTTAAAAAAAAGTTGTCAGCTACATGCTTGAAGTAAAAAACACATAAGAACATGCCAAAAACACATTTTCGGGATGTTTTAAAGATGACCATATAAGGTTGGTATTGAAAGATATAGTAGGAATTATATAGGAATTAATTTTTTTCATTTAGTATTAGGATGGGTGGTAAAAAAGTGGGAATAGATTTTGAAATTCTTTGAGGCATTTCAGAACTACATATTTTTTAGATCACCACTTTTTGGCACACCATGATCCTGCACATACCCACTTCTCCTACCCTACCTCAAGATCAACAAACATATATATCATTGAGTCCTTCATATAAAGCTTTCCATCTAAACCAACCATATCAACCTTCATCATCCATAAGTCCCTAGCCTTTTAGAAGCAATTTGGATGATCAACTTAAAAATAAACATAATCACTACACCTCCTCTATTTGATATGTGAATGATAAGAAAAGAAATGCACAAAAGAGACCACAAAGGTCTGTTGTTGCAAAATCAAAGCAAATATGGGTTCCTATATCCATTATGGAAGAAATATGATCTAAAGAATCTAATGAAAAATCAAAATCTATATTGATTACAAAGTTTATTTTGAAGGACTTGAATATTGAAAGCAAATCAGAGTTGACATTCAAGCTTCCAAAGGATTCCACTGTATCTTCTTCCAAACATATTCCTAAAAAGGTTTCAAAACCTTCCACTGCATCTTCTTCCAAACATCATCCTAGAAAGGACTTAAAGCCTTCCACTCCACCTTCCTCCAAAAATTTTATTCTACCATCTCCTACATCAAAACCTCAAGCTATCTCATCCATATCTACTCAATCATTCCACTACCCTTAAAGGTGTGTGTCTTTGTTGATCATTCCTACTTTGATGCCTACCCTTCTACGATCTTTTGAAGCCTACACTTCCCTATTATAAATCCTCCATCTATCCATTCAAAACCTACAACTTTATCATCCATCTACCTCTCTTTTTCCTACAATCTCCCTTCCATTATCTTATCAACATTTTTAAGCATACATTTCTATGGTCTTGGCGTATAATGACTTATCCTTTTAATAAGAGCACTATTAAAATTGAAAAAGGCTTGGACTCTTTCTAAAAAAGAATAAAGAAAAAGAAGTTCCTTGATGAAAACCACTTCTTTAGGCACCCTGGTAGCAAAAACATAAAAATAAAAAATAAAAATGTCCTATTGTGAAAACCAGTTCATGTGGCACTTTGGACAAGTACCACGATAAAAAATTATCAAACAAGCATCATGTGTAACTCTTCCATCACCCATCTATCTAATTTTTCATCTTTGATCTTGACAAAGTTAATCTACCTATGAGCATTGGCTATTTTACCTATTGGTTTCACTATCATGATCTTGTGTATCTAACATCTCATAGCCTCCATACCAAACTTTTCTATCCTACTCACTTGACCCTTTGGTCTTGATCAAAAGAAAAAGAAAAAGAAAATTGGTTCTTGGAAACCTCTTGACATGCCCATTCTCTTGGATAACTTACATTTCATTATGTCATGTCAGTATCCTACATGATACCTTCCATTACACCATTTTTCTATATCCTTTTACCTAGCTTGGGTACTCTTAAGGAGTTAGTCCTTAGGAATCACTTTCGCTTGCTTCATATTCCTTGTCTATCCATCTCTACTTATCCACCAAATTGCTACTAAATCTTGTCCTACACCTTGCTAGACATTAGGGACAAACCAATGTGATCATGCTTGAGAGCTAGATATCTCTATAAAAAAGAAAAACGTAAAATTGCTTATACCTACATGGATTGAAATCAGTCATAAGTCTAGGGGGAAACCTACCTATTCTAGGGGGAAATGTCCTATACTTTTTGAAAGTCTGTCTTGCATTAGTCACCAGTTGTTCTAACTCAGTCTATCTACTATCACTCTGCTACAAAGAGATTCCTTTAGTGTTCTAAAAAAATCTCTCTCACTTCAGTCACCAATTGGTCTAACTACATCAGTTTATTGTCGCTTTACTATAGAGGTTTCTCACACTCACACTATGACTTTCAAACATGACATCAATCTACTTCTACTAGACTTGAAAACTAAAAACTATAACTATTTGAGCTATGCTAAGCTTTACTTTTGAAAACTACCAAAAACATCTATATATCAACAAAATCAAAAACAAAATGAAAAAACTTTAGAAATCCCAAAAACATGCACAAAGATTACATGTTTAGTTTTTTTTTCTCAGTCACAATTTTTCTAGCAACTTGATGATGTTTAGGACTAGAGAAGCCAAGATGAAAAACATGAACTTTTTCTTTGTTTTCTAACTATGGTGTTTTATTGTGGTAATTTTGTAATTATTATACATATTGTTAATTACTAAAAAAAAGTTCCTTTCATTTACATGTTGGCTCAAAATGATAAATTATTCATATTACAATGTTTGAACTAGTGGTTTATTGTACTATATCATTTTTTTCTACTCAATGATGAAAATTAAACCATACTAATTTATTGACTAAATCTTAGGATTACATTCATTTTAGGTTTACATTTCAGCTTAGATTTGCATTAAAAAATGTCTCCCATACCTCTTTGACTAGCCTTTGACAAAAAAAAGGGGTAGAATTCTAAACACCAATTAGATTTCATCATCCCCTCTTCAATTGATAATCATGAGCCTATTTTTGGGATCAAAATCAAAATCTAATATTCTTTGACTTTGAGAACAATTCTCAAACTTGGTCAAACCTGGTCATATGTACCCTCAAATCACTCCAAATGGACTCTACACTTTCTATAATTTATTTTAATATGATCTACATTTTTTAGAATAACTCATTATATCTACATCTTCACATCTATTACTCTACATCACTTTTCTTGAAGTATCATCTTTCGATTCTGCTCCTAAGGGGGTAGCATGATTACATCATTGAATCTTACTTCAAAATTCTACTTCAAATTCTATTTCAAAATTTTACTTCAAATCTTGCTTCAAAATGTTTCTTCAAAATTTTCTTCAATCATATCTTTCTTCTTCAATCAATTCTTGCTTCAAAGTCACCTTGATCCAAAGTCAAAGTCCACATTACTAGGGGCTTCTAAACTCTCTATATCTCACACCATCTTCCATCTGTGCTATCAATCGACCTACCAACTAACATTTTGCTAGTTATCTCAATCAAATTTATGAAAAATCAAATCATAGCTCGATGGACAAGTATGAGGGCATTATAACCCTAACTCTTGAGGATTAAGCCTCATTATGTGGATATTCCTATCAATCATGATGAGTCTTGTCATTTTTTTAAAGAATTGGTATTGGGACATTCTAACCCTAAATCTAGAGGACAAAACTTTGTTCTTGAGATAGTCCTAAAAGTCTTGGAACTGATCTCAATTCTCATTCTACACCTCAAATCAAACTATTCTATAAATCAATGCACTACTCACACTTCAATTTGAAGAGGGGCAAATGTAATAACCCAAAATTGGTCACATCCTGAAATGGAAAATTACATCTTGGAATGGAATAGGTTGAAATAAAAAAAACAAGCCAAATCAATTTGAACCCATTCAATTGTGACACGTGAATATTAATTTAAGAATAAGCATTAATGAGTCATTATTCTAGAAATCAATTTAATATTGATAAGGGACCCCCTATCCATAAATGAATATTTTATTCTTTATGGGGTCCTATGATATTCTTAAACAATTTTGAGTGGGATCTCCACT
This sequence comes from Cupressus sempervirens, assembly GCA_028749045.1. Lineage (NCBI taxonomy): Eukaryota > Viridiplantae > Streptophyta > Pinopsida > Cupressales > Cupressaceae > Cupressus > Cupressus sempervirens. The sequence continues at coordinate 1,030,628,748 of CM053785.1, forward strand.
TCAGATTGTTTATTCTGAGTGGGATCTTCATTTTAGATTGTTTATTCTAAATGGGATCTCCACTCTACATTATTTATTCTAGTGGGATCTCCACCATGAATAAAATGATCAACCCCTAACCTCAGCATGGTTCGATCAAACTCTGCCCCAACCCCTTGGAAAAATCTATAAATACAAGACATTTTAAGAGCTAGGGGAGGCAATTTTAGAGCAAAGAAACTCTAGTAGATTAAGCATTCTAGCATTTCAAATGTAATTCTATCTTTCAATTCTATCTTAATTTCTTTGTTTCTTAGTGAGATGTCCCTTTTCTGATTTTTCATGATATTTCACACCTCTAATCAGATCTTTAAAATCAAACAACTAATATCACAAAGATCCACCAAATTCCTCAAGAAACCCCAAATCGGGTATGCTGAAAATAGTGCTAAAAGCTTCACAACTTCACAAATTATTAATAAATCTAAAAATGGAAATTTTTACAGAACTTTCAGCAGCATAACAGCCTACAAATTGACATTTCCAGATCTGTATAGCCTTTACACAACAGCTCGAAAATGTAGGACCAAAATTATGCTCATCGGGCTCCCGAAATAGCACAAAATATGCCCGGAAACACCACAAGAACACTAATAATCTACCTCAGAAGTTTAATCACATCCCAATATATATATTCAGCTCTATTTTAATAGCTTAAAGTCTAAAATACAGCAGCAACCAAAACTAATATGAAATACTCAACCGGAAACACCAAACTCTTACAAAAATACACCCGGAAACTCACAAATCTGCACTGTTCAGCACAAAGGCAAACTCTGTATGAGCATGCACATGGAATGGCTTCAAACTCCTGTCCTTAGCCTTCCTGGAAACCTGCAAACTCTCATTCTTGGGTCTCCCTGGAAACCTGCAAACTCCCGTTCTTGGGTCTCCTTCTCCACAGTTTTGGCAGCCTCTGAAGAATAACAAAGAATGAGCGAAAATCAAGTCTGGAATGAGCCCAAAATGCCTCCAAACCCCTTAAAAGAGGGCATAACTGTAACTCACATCCAAGAGAGGTTAATGAAACTTATTTTAATAATAATTTTCATTTATTAGTCCAACGGTTTCCAAAGATTAACCCCCTTTTTCCGAAACCTCACTTTCTTGGGCCTGCCTGCCTTAGCAAAGATTTTCTTTTTTAATTATTTGAAAAGGGGACATGACAAGTCCTCCCCTCCCAAACATTGCTTGTCCTCAAACAATGGTTGAATAATAAACCAATCAATCCACCTGGATCCCAAATGTAGTCATGAACTATACTACTACCAATTAACACAGGCTCCTGCAATATCCTCTGCAATATGACCAAGAGGAATCCATAATCAAATTGACAATTATAGCTCAACCAAACTCCAAAATCACCACTACCACAATCAAAAACCCATGAGGCACAAACTCTTAGAGCATCAGAACCCAAGTAAAGTGGACAAATCAAACTACCAACACAGTAAATACCATCAATGCATCCCACTGGCCTATATGGAATGTACAATCCAACTCTGCAACAATGGTGAACCCTCTCGAATGAAACTGTACCAAGTATGGAGAATCCACACACTGTACAACTCCTGCAGTCAACACAACTCTGCAAATCATCGGCCACTATCTCATAACCATAACTCCCATACACTGCTGATGGTGAAAAGACATTACAAGATAAAGAGTAAGAAATGGAATCCAAACCAAATTTGTCTGCCATCAACTCCTCAGCACAAGGATCAAATGCTAACTGATGTACATACCCTACAATATAATGTTGATAAAAAAAACCAACCTCAGTCAACAGCTCACCATGAAGAAGTGATACAACCCACTGTGACTGATCACCAGCTAAGTCAAGAGATGTCATAGCCAAAGGAGTAGAATCAATAACAACACCTGCTAAAGCATCACTCCAAAACTCCTTCTCTAAGTCATGTATTATCAACCTGTCAATTGCAGGACCTATCACCATGTCATGCCCATCACAACTCTCATCCCGAGGCATCAAACTATCCCATAACTGATGATAAGCACTAGGAACCAAAGTACATCTCTGTATCATCATCTCATCAACATGGTCATCAAAGGTAGATAGATGAGCATACCTCACAGTGTAATGCCGATAGAATGCACCAATCTCAGTCAGTGGCTCAGACTGCAATCCAGATGTAACTAACTGCAATCGATCATTAACCAAGTTGGAACTGACTACTACCTCTAAAGACATTACGAAGGGAGTAGTATTACTAGTAGGAACCATGCCAACTATCAGCTCACCAACGTCACACATGGTCTTTGATACAACATCTCTAGTCTTCGTGCCATTAGTACTAGAGGTCACCACCATGTCAGGCACACCACAAAAATCTGCTACACCACCCAACTCAATTGAACCTGACTCTAGTGGGAATGAACCTAATATGCCAATGTTAGTATCAAGGATGGATGCATCCCCATCTCCACTGTCTCTAACAATCTTGGCCATGGACATCCTCGGATCACCAAACACCATAGCTTGTGACTGTATAGAATTAGGTAAAGACTGTAGTCACTCTAACTCCATGGTCACCTTAGCCAAATGAAATTGTGACTCCTTGAGAGCCAACTGTGTACTCTCAAGAGTCTTAGAAGTCACCTCAAGCTGCTCAGTAAGCTCACTCACCTCATCTTCCTTGGCCAACAATGCATCATATGCTGTACTGCCCCACTCCATAAGATAATCTCTGTCGGCTACCAACTGCATATAATTTTGTCTCAAAATCCGAATAGCCTCCCATAAAGAGTGGATCTCTGTCAAGGAAAGATAACTTCCTCCCTGCTCATCACTAGTAGGAGAACCCCATCCATAAACTGCTAACAACTGACGAGCAGCATCGAAATGTTGGCAAGTGATAGCAATGTCTTGGTCACTAACTCTTAACTGATTAGACACATGATGGCACTGGTTTGACTATCTCCTACAAACCTCCTCTGATGCACTATCTGAAGGAGTGTCCTCAAAGTTACTAGTCTCTAGAGTATTACCATCCATATCCTGTGAATCAAATCTAAAGCTCATATCAGCATACAGAGTATCAAAAACATTAGCATTTTTGTCCAACTCCTCTATACCCAAGGGAACTAAGTCTTCAAAACTGCCCATTGCATCCTTCTAGATGTCATCAATGCCAATATGATCCTGGGACTCATCTATACACACTGCCAAATATGAAATATGATCAACACATTCCAGCAAGTATGGCCGACTGGATATATGAACAAAGCCCAACATTGGTGTATAAAAACTAATACCAACATCAAACAAGATACTGGCACAAGGAAAGACAACACCGTGTAATCTGCTAATCAAATCCATGATAGCACCCAAACAAACACTGCTACCAAAAAGTGTTAAAGATCTCCAGTCAACTGAATCCCAAATGCCAATATAACAATCTCGAGTCCATATCCGTAAACTAGAATCAACTGGTAACTCAAGCAAACTCCTCACCTGAGTAATATGACCAATACCAACTAACTCCACATACCTATCATGATGAGATAATGAAGTCACACTACTATCTTTGTTCACCTTCAGCTGGCTGGACAAATCATGTGAAGTACTACCAGCCTCAACCTCATGTGATGAAGCATCTAACTGTGTATGGTACTCTTTCTCAGCAAAGTCATGAATGCTCAATGTCTTCTCATCTCTACCAGGTATCTCACCATCTTGCACAACAACATCCTCATAATCATCATCTGAACCCACTACACTGTAGTCACTGCCTATTGTAACTATACCATCCTGAATACCTGTGGCATCACCCTTTGACGACCTGTAAACAATTGTCTTAATTTGAGTATCAAGTTGACCATTACCATCAATCTGTGTAATATCCTTTCCCACCACCTCCTGTGGCAGAGTAGAATCTGAGACCTCTACCTGGCTATCAGCTAGTTTCTCAAACTCCTCATGCAAGTTCTTGGGAATTGTGTCATCTGTCCTGTGAGAAAATCTGCCAAATAGAAATCTAGTCAACTTATCCACCTTAGCTGGGTCAGATAACATGTCATTTATACGGTGGTGCTCAACCAACTGTTTAGACATGTCATGGCTTATTTTCATAAGTTTATGTCGAATGTCTAAATAACCATCCTTTCTACTATTTTGACTCTGGCTATCAATTGTCCAAGATTGTTCCCTCTGAGACTCTGTACTATACCTATCCATTCTGGATAAAGTAGAGTGTAACCCCAATAGGATATAACTTCTTCAAGCACCAAGAACTAACATGCAAATGATTAGAAGTAGCATGCAACCATAGATTTGGACATGCAACTGATTAGAAGCAACATGCAACCACCAAATTATGACATGCAAGATCTGGGTAGTTGTCAAAACTGACATGCAAACTTCTACAACCGCCAAATTCACCAAGAACTAATAGGAAAATTATTAGAAGTAGCATGAAACCATAGATTTGGACATGCAACTAATTAGAAGCAACATGCAACCACCAAATTATGACATGCAAGATCTGGGTAGTTGTCAAAACTGACATGCAAGATCTGGGTACTTGTCAAAACTGAAATGCAAACTTCTACAACCACCAAATTCACCAAGAACTAACATGAAAATGATTAGAAGTAGCATGCAACCATAATTTTTTACATGCAGCTGATTAGAAGCAACATGCAATCATAAATTATGACATGCAAGATTTGGGTAGTTCTCAAAACTGAAATGCAAGATCTGGGTAGTTGTCAAAACTGACCTGCAACTTCTACAAACCCTCAGGCTGGCAAGATCATGGCTCTGATACCACTGAAATGTCCCTTTTCTGATTTTTCATGATATTTCACACCTCTAATCAGATCTTTAAAATCAAACAACTAATATCACAAAGATCCACCAAATTCCTCAAGAAACCCCAAATCGGGTATGCTGAAAATAGTGCTAAAAGCTTCACAACTTCACAAATTATTAATAAATCTGAAAATGGAAATTTTTACAGAAATTTCAGCAGCATAACAGCCTACAAATTTACATTTCCAGATCCGTATAGCCTTTACACAACAGCTCGAAAATGTAGGACCAAAATTATGCTCATCGGGCTCTCGAAATAGCACAAAATATGCCCGGAAACACCACAAGAACACTAATAATCTATCTCAGAAGTTTAATCATATCCCAATATATATATTCAGCTCTATTTTAATAGCTTAAAGTCTAAAATACAGCAGCAACCAAAACTGATATGAAATACTCAACCGGAAACACCAAAGTCTTACAAAAATACACCCAGAAACTCACAAATCTGCACTGTTCAGCACAAAGGCAAACTCTGTATGAGCATGCACATGGAATGGCTTCAAACTCCCATCCTTAGCCTTCCTAGAAACCTGCAAACTCCCATTCTTGGGTCTCCCTGGAAACCTGCAAACTCCCGTTCTTGGGTCTCCTTCTCCACAGGTTTGGCAACCTCTGAAGAATAACAAAGAATGAGCGAAAATCAAGTCTGGAATGAGCCCAAAATGCCTCCAAACCCCTTAAAAGAGGGCATAACTGTAACTCACGTCCAAGAGAGGTTAATGAAACTTATTTTAATAATAATTTTCATTTATTAGTCCAACGGTTTCCAAAGATTAACCCCCTTTTTTCGAAACCTCACTTTCTTGGGCCTGCCTGCCTTAGCAAAGATTTTCTTTTTTAATTATTTGAAAAGGGGACATGACACTTAGCTTGATTGTACTCCATACTAGCTTAAATCTCTCATTCTAGGGGTTTTATTGTCACTAATTTGATGTTAATTCTAAGAGCAATTAATTCCATTTACATACTCATTCCTCAGTAAGAGAGACATAGGATGGTTTCATAGGTTTTATGTTCAATTTTGATATATTATATGTGCTAACCCTATGATCTAATGTCTTATTGAAGTGTGTTGGTTTTGCATATACATGATCCACATTTCTCACACACATTTTTTTGGTGCCCACTATGGGGAAAGAACCAAGTTTCTAGCTCCATTTTCTTGCCATTATTTTAGTTGTATTCTCATGTTTGGTTTTTGTATAGCAACCTATTGCATCTAACCAAGTGGTTTTGTAGGCTTCTTACTTTGGCTTTAAGGCTAACCCATATGCAGATTGGTTTGAAGGCTACAACTCTACATTTTGAAACATTTACTCAAGTCTTCCAAATTGTTTGGGATATAGATCAAAAATATTTTATGTAAGGTGGTTATAGTCTAGAGAATCTTCAATCCAAAATTTAGACTTATTCAAATTGATTTGCATGATTTTTAAATCTTTCTTTGTTTTTCATAAAAACATGTTTTCAAGTACAAATCAATGAATTTTTTAATCAACTCAGCATTTTTGGATAGCTCTCAAATTATACAGGGATTTTTTTCCTTTTAGTTTTAGGTTATATGTTATATCAATGCTCAAATAGTCGATTTACCAAAACTAGTCTATTTTGACAAACTGGGTCCCATAGGAGAAGATGTGTAGATTCGACAAAAATTCTTACATTTTTAGAAACCTCTCTAATTTTTATTAGGGGTCCCTTCTTTTTACTTCTATTTTGAAGCCAAAATTATAAGAAATAAATCAAATTTTGTTGACTACGTCAAAAACCAATATTAAAAAAACAACATTTGATGAATAGCTTGCATTTAATTTTCAGATGGATCAATGTAGGATGTGAACTTTTATTTTGGTTATTTTTTGATTATTATCACTCTTTAAAATTTGATTTTTAGATCTAACCCTATTTTTACATAAGTTGGATACATATTGCATATCTTGTGTTTGATTGTTTTGCCTATTTCTTTGTTCATTGCAAGTGAGCTTCCAAGCATAAATGAAAGGTACAATAGAGAAAAGACACATTGCAAGGATTACTAGGTATTTTTTTTATCTCTATAACATTTGGATTTGGAAAGGAAATGAACCTTCTCATGTGTTTGGCTTGAGTGCTTTTACATGCTTTCATAGAATCACACTTCTTTTGGTGCTTTAGAATTTGATCTAGATTTACTTTCATGAATATGTGTTTCACATAGTAATTAGGCCCTATGAACACTATTTGTGGAGTTCTTGAGGGAATGTGCTTCATTCACTTGCCTTACATGTGAAGCTCTTCTCGATGATAGATCCCCTTGTACGTAGTAAAAGATATTTATTATTATCTCACTATTCTACTTGGGTTTTCTCTCAACATCCATTATAATTTCTCTTTTTAGATTGGTGGTGTTTGTTATTAGATTTTCTAAAAAAACTGGTGAGGTGATTTTGAATTAGCATGTCAAAGAATCTTGTTTGCTATGTTTGGGTAAGGTAAAGAGGCTAGAGGATTATGCTCTATTCCCTTTTGGGTACATCACAAACTTGGAACCCTTGAATCCAAACCATGTCCCCATGTGGCGTAACTTTGTGATTCTTCCTTGATTTGAGAGGGATAACTGTAGTGGACATTCTCTTTATTGGGTATGCCAAGTGGATGGAACCTCAAGTGGTAATAGCCATTTTTGATCTGGTAGTCACAACTGCTATATAAATGTCCTTATGGGGGAAATCCTCATGGGTGTAATCTTTTTTTGGATAGTTGGATTTCCTCAATATCTTTGATTGATTAAATTTTAATAATATGTCAAAACCCTAGTGTGCCCAGATTGGATTTTTGCCACTCTAGATTGTAAAAACCGTGTAGTTGAACATTACTAAAAACCATAGTGCTACCAAATTTTATTTTCTAGGACTATGTGCATAATTAGAAAATATTTTGAGAACATACATAGTGGTGGTTCTAGGGACTAGACAAGTACTATGACTCTATTGTTGTTCATGTGTAAGGTTGCTTTGTCCTTTTCTCATTGTTTGAAGATGTTTTCTTGAAATCCCTGAGTGTTGTCTTGTGTGCTTGGTTTATGAATCAAAATTTATCACACCTAGTTGGATATTTAAAAAAAAAAAATCTAAGTTCCATAATCGAGATTTGTGATGAAACTACTTTTCTATCCTATTATTTCTAGTCTTCATAGGTTTATCCAATTTAGATTAGGCAACTTACCCCTATAGTACCTAGAAAATTGGTCAAATGCATAACATACTATGAGAAATCACAAACTCAATCAACATTCATTAACACCCACTACTCTACCATGAAAGCCAAACTAATAAATAAAGCAATAGAAACTCCCTCTTTCATTTGTAGCTCCCATGTCCTTCTTTCTTCTCTAAATGATATAGCTCCAAAGTTTCCTATAGTGTGCACAAAATTGAAGCAAGAGTCTATGATGTGGATAATGCCATGAGAATACTTGAAGTTGTGATTTAAGCTTGAGAGAAAATGGTGTGAAAATGCAAACAAGCTAAAGACTTGAAAAATGCTTAAGAATTAGGACCTAAGGACTAGAAATGAGAGGAAGAATGCTCATTTTATAATTGGCATGGAGGATGAGAGTATTGGATTTGTCACCCTTAGATATGTGATGTGGCAAGAGATTCCTTTGAGAATCCATGATGCATATGACAAAATATGCCAAGTATAACATTCTATGATGCATAGAATTCAAAATTGGCTAAATGTGGAAGAGAATCTATAATATGTCATAAGACACCTCAATCCCACTTAAAGCCATGAATCTATGATAAATAAGCCAAATATGGACATGTGTAAGAGAATAAGAATACTTGATTATGACATATCTTATCCAAGTGTCATGATGACATCAATATTCTATGGAATATTTGAATTAAAAATCCTTTTATTTCACAAAATAGAAATTAGTAGAAAATGGATTTAATGATGGAAAATGGAACTTAGGAACTTGTGAATTTCCATGGTTTGCAAATGATGAACTGATTATTTAATATAATTAATTAATTGAGGATGATAATTAGGCAGAATAATTAGAAAGAATAATACCTAGGATTAAATTATGGGTTATTTAATCCTATAGGGAAAATTAGTAGATGATTGGCCAAAATTGATTAAATAAATGCAACAATATCCTTTGATGAAAATGTGATGCTAATATAGATCAAATAAGATGATGATAAGTAGACCAAAGCCATGGTCAAATTGATTGATTGAAATTGATAACATGCCTAGGACACATGACATGAATTGATTGATATATAACATTTAACTGAAATTGTAAATGCTATAGGATTGAAATTGATCAAAAAGGTTTGATCATAATAACATTGATGGACACTATCAATATTATTAAAATGGTTGATCATCCCATGATCTGACATTGAAAGCCTCAAAAATTTCAAATATTGAATGACATGAATGATAGTTTGACCTAGCACAGAGAGCCATGAATGTAATAAGGTTAGATTGATTAGATTGGTAGGCTGATAGGTTTCCAAGGCACTGAATGCCACAACAATACCTAGAATCAGATAAACGATGATTGATTTGGGATGTTTGATATGCTACAATTTGATTAGGACTGATTTAAAATGATTTTGATCTTATTTGGGGTGATTTTAAGTTGATATGAAATGATTTTGAGTTGATATGAAATGATTTTGAAATGACATGAAATTGATGTGAAAGAGGATACAAATGATAAAGTATGATCAATTTTGGCCAAAAGATAAAAGTTAGTAGAATGAGAAAATGGGACAAATTAGTATGAAGAAGTGATGAAACTATATATGTCAACCATTTTTGAACATCTACATTTTTCCCCTCTTTGATACAATGTGATTTAGAGCATTGTGTCAAACAATGTTGATGATAAAGCCACAAAATGCCCTAGTAGGGATGATATATATGGGTGACCCCTCAAGAAATTGACTAAGATAACCATATGATAAGTCAATTTTTTGACAATGAGAAGACAAAACCATAGCAATTGACAAAATGAAAATTAGAGCTAAAATGTGAATGTTATGAGGTCTAGAGTGCAAAATGGGGTCAATCAAGAGCTTGGGAGTAATTGCATGGGTTACCACTCAAGAAAGACACAAACTAATGAAAATTATAGTTCATTTTTTCCACAAAAAATATGTTAATCCAATGGAATTGATAGATTTCAAATCTAAGTTAAAACACAAAAGTTCTGGGCTCTAGAGTGCAACATAGGGGCTCCAGGAGTAGTTCTAGGGATCCTAGGTCCCCAAGTGCACCCAAAACTCATCCAAGTGTGTCTTGGACACACTTGGTAAGTCCAAGTGCATCATTATAATACCAAGTGTGCCCATGATGCACTTGGGAATCCCAAGTGGACTCAAAAAGTGCAAAATATCCTCGAGAAGGCTTTGGGGGCCAAAATCAACATGATAGGGGTCAAGCAAGATCCCAAGAGTAGTTTCAAGGATTACCACTTCATATGGTGACAAAATAATGAAAATGATAGATAATTGTGTTCACAAAAAATATATCACTTAAACGTAACTGATAGTTTGTAAATTGAAGTTGAAACACAAAATTTATGGCCTTTGGAGTACAATATAGGGGTTCCAGGAGTAGTTCTAGGGACCCTAGGTCCCCAAGTGTGCCCAAAACTCATCCAAGTGTGTCTTGGATGCACTTGGTAAGCCCAAGTGAGTCATGATAGTACCAAGTGTTTCCTAGATGCACTTGGGAAGCCCAACTATGCTCTAAAAGTGCACACTAGGCCCTAGAAGGCTCTGGGGGCCAAAATCAACCCAATTCACTAGTAGATTTGAGGTCATTTTTTGACCAAATTTTTTGACCATTTATTAAATTGGTCAATATGGAAAGGGAAACTATGTCTTTTTTTTAATCTATGCTCGTGTTGGTCAAAATTTTGACCAACACGAGCTTAATATCTAAAAAGGGCAAATGCCACCCATTTCATTGTATTTTCTATTCAGCAAATGCCGCCCATTTCATTGTATTCTCCATTCAGGTTGAACGTGCATGCAGGAGTTGAAGAACCAGGGAGCTCTGATTGAAAACATAGATTTACAGGTTTATTTTTATGATAGAGATCCATATCAGTGTTTAATTGTATGCATCACACATGATCCAGCAGCTTCTTGCATCAAGAGGCAGGCATCAGTTGCAGAGGCCCTCATAAAACATGTGGCCTGTTCATTTGGCTTTTTCATTTCACATTGCCATGATGAATGAGTGTTTTCAAGAAGTTCTATGTCGGTCTTATTGGAGAGACCTTTCTATTGGTCTATCATAGATTTTCAATATAACAGGTAAGCTTTTGGAAATATTAAACCTCGAGTTTTGTCCTCTTCTTTACTTAGAGATTTTATGCCTTCATTCTCTATGTTTTCAAAGTGCTTGAATCACCCTAACAAAAACCAAGCCCTCTTTAAAAATGATTAGATGCCATAATAAATTCACCATCACTATTTGGGGATAGATAGAAGTTCCTAAAATATAATGAGGGATGTTATACCATGAGATATCTAAAGAAATATTTAATAAACTAGGGTCAACTCAAGTGCCTAAGAATCTTAGAATGGGAATGAAAAATGGGGGTGTGCCACAACAATACCAAGATGATATATAGCTTGGATTTTTTTCTTAGATTTCAGAGACAAAAGTGGGGCATTTTATACCCAATTCATTTGGAAAGTTAAATGATGCATGTACATCATAATATCTTGTGCTAACATTCATTTACTCCATTACACAATGTCAATTGCCTCACCATTCACAAGGCTTGATATTATCTCGGTGCTCTCTATATGACCCTTTTACGATCTCCTTTATTACTTTCTTGGTTGTATTTACTAAAAGATGACTAATTGAAGAATTATGTCCTTCAAAATATTATCTCCACTTTTTGCTTTCAATATTCTCATTATATAATGAAATATATGTATACTTCTTTGAACCTTTCTTTTCACTAGCATGTTAACAACAAGTTATGCAATTACGTATATTTAACTATGCATATAAATTTTGGACATAGGTTTAGAAAACTTGGTTACCCTTTAAGATATATTATTTCCTATTGGTTCTTCTCTTGAACACACAATTTAAACTTCATAAATGCCTACAGTAATACCATCAATGATATAGGAAAAGATCAAAGTACCCAGTTAAAGGTTTCTTAAACCAATTCACTTCACTACACCAACTAGCCTGATGCATAATGGAAATACAAACAAAGCATAGAAATTAATACATTATACCAAAACATAACTATGCTTGAGATGATATCCATTATTTCCTAAAAATAAATATAATACATTGAGGCCTTGAGCCCTAAGATTCAATACACAATGCATCTTTGAAGATTTATAAAAACCATTGATTATATAAACCTAGTATGGACTCCATGATATTGTGTTCTTTGATATTATATCTCCTTGGCCCCTTATTGTTCAAATGAACATTTTAATTTATGATGGCATTGCATGAATTTAGAATATGCTTCAACTTATGTACTTTATGCGGCAAAAAAAGTCCATCCTATGTATTCATGCTACCATAATATCATAATTATAAATTTAAAATGAAATATAATGCTATAGAAATATTATTAAACTTGGAGAACATTAAATACTTACAAATTTCATAGAAATATAGAGAACTAGTCAAGTAATTAAATGAATTAAATTTTTTAATCAACTCCAAAAGTCAAGAAGGAATTATTATGATAGATAGATACAATTTTTTCATGGTATGAGAAAATGGTTCATTTAGATGAGCATGTCATGATCTTTGTGATTACCAAAAACCCATGTGAAAATTATACATAGAGTTGAGATGTGAGCATCTATTGATGACTCCTACCTATTCATTAATGTGTCTGTGACTTATAACAACTACCTAACAATGTTTGAAGAGGTTTCTAGACAGGGGATATAATTTTGTTCAAAGTTTAAAGTGATTTAATTCAATGTTAGTGATCAAAGATCAAAACAACAGGAATCCATTTAGTATTCCTATGACAATGTAATGCTAATGTTGTAGTTATGCTCTCTACATGCATGCATGACCAATACTAAAAACCTTTGTATGACCATCCAATTCTCCTCTATGCTCATGTTAAAATGATCTATGTTATTACAAAATAAAACAAATATGCAAAATTGCACTTAGAGTTGAGGATGTGAACTTCTCTTCTTGATTCTTCTATGATATATTCACCAATGTGTTTTTGGCATGTAACAATTGGCCAATAATGTTTAAAAATATTATTGAAGAGTTTTCTAGTTAGGGAGTATGTTTTTTGCCAAACCTTAAAGTGGGCTGATTCAATGGAAATGAAAAATATCAAATACTATCAAAATCCATGTAGTGTGCCTATGATGATGCAATGATAAAACTCTAGCTATGCCCTCTATACTATATCAATATTACTCTTGAATTTCTACTTAGCTAATAATAATGAATTTGGGCATATCATTTAAATCATCATCTTAGGATACAGTTTAAAATAATTTTTATTTTAGCAACCCATAGTAGTTAGTAGGAAAGATGGAATATGGGTCAAACTTAAATTTGGAGATGTGAATGCAAGTGATTCAAATGAGTAATTAAAATAACATGGGTCAATTTTGCATCTATGAATCAAGACTTTGGTGATGTTTGATAGAGATTGTAGGATTAGAGCTAGACCTTTTCGATATATACATGTAAATGAAGTTGGGTTGATATTATTTACCAACTTCCATGCAAAAATCACCTACTTTAAATCTAATCAATTTACAAAACAACCTAATTCAAATGATGTCAAAACATGTTAAATTTTGGGACTCTAATTTGTGTATCAAAGTTGGATGAGTAACCTTTGCATCTATGAATCAAAACTAAGGTGATGAATAATAGAAATTCCAAAACTAGATCTAGACCTATAGGATTCACACATATAAATGAAACTAAAATAAGATTATTCACCAAATTTCATACAAAAATATATGAACATATATGGTCAAATATATATGAAAACAACTTGATCAAAATGTCACCAAACCAAGAAATCAAAAAGGCATGGGTATGCAATTAAGGGCAGTTTAGATCAGTGTATCATTTTTCCCTTTTTGTTGATTAGAACAAATCCATTGGAGAAGTAAGTATATTGATAAGCAAAGCATGTAGGGTATAGGTGTTTAAGTTGATCAACTCATTCACATGTGAAAGTTGAGATGTCAACATCCCCACGAAAGAGAGATGGTCATCTTTAAGATAATAATGGAGACGAATCCTCTAGGTGAATGACTGAATGGCTCTGAAACTTCTAGGGAATGAACTTCTATTATTTTCATTGGGACACCTTGTCTCCATTCATGCATTCGTACCCAAATGGACGAGAACTGTTCCTCATTATTAGGACAGCTTGTCTGAATACTTAAATCCAGACCCAAGTCGAACAAAATTGAATGCATTAATTATACTGTCTCCTCCATCATATATGATATAATTTGGAAATCAAAAGGCATTTAGCCAGTCCCATATCATTTTCACATGCTTATAATATTTTCTTCCAAATAGATAGACCACTTCACAGCACATCGAAGTGATGGAAGTCTCAAAATAAACTCTTATAGACCTCTCTATTTAGTCCAGATTAAGCCCACATGCATTAAATGTAAAGGTATGGAAGCCCATTAGCATTGATGGATAGAAAAAAAAACTTGCATATCATGTTTGAGAGACAAATGTTGTTAACTTATTACAGTGAGGAATAGCTAGACAACGAATTTTCCATGCATAGGGAAAAAAAGGTTATGTTTGGAAATATCAACACATAGAAGATGAATAACTAAAACACACTGATTATGTTTCTTTTGAACAGAAGTATCACAAATTGACATTGGGACAATAGCTCACAATGGCATTGTAACTATGCTTGAAATTTGACCATTGTTTGAAGTAACTTACAAGACCATAATATATGGATCCTTATCTATAGATAACACATTTGACTCTCTTATACACATTGTCTCAATTTTTTTTTATAGTAGGGAAATTCTATAAGGTGAAAAGATGCTGCAAGCTGTGATTAAGAGTATTATTATTTGCATTGATTTGATTACATTTAAGGTAATGCATCATTGTGAATAGGGGGTTTTCTCTGAGTAGGAGTGTAGTCCATTCTTGTAATCTCTCCATTATCATCATAATCAGTTGATTTTGTTGAATATGAGTTGAAGAATGTCTAAGACTTTTCTTGAGAAAGTGGACTTGCTAGGCTAAGTCTCTCACTATTTGAATCTAGAATGACATTTTTAGAAGCAAGAGTTCTACCAGACATCTTCTTGGAGGAGACCTTTAGCACTGCTGGCCTCTTGTGTAATGTTCTAAGAAGGTTGCTCATAAATGATTTCAAAGATGTTCTCATGTGTTGTTTTTCATTCGTCTATTAAGATAAAATGAAATGACTATTATCAATAGGTGTGAAATTTCAACTCTAATCCTAACCCTAATCTTAATGAAATGAAATGACTATTATCAATAGGTGTGAAATTTCAACCCTAACCCTAACCCTAAGCCTAATCTTAATGATTTAGTATGAAATGAAATAGAAGTTTGAAATAAGAATTAGAAAAGAAAATTTGATCTAAAGATAACATTGTTATATAATACCTCTAAGTTGGATTTGTCCTCTCCATTGACCACTTGTATTGCCCTAGTTGTCCAAATGGAAGAAGCATGTTTCTCTGCAGCAAGAAATAACAGTTGTCCATCATATTTTGTTACCAACTAGCCTCAAAAACCCTACTTAGCTAAAGAAGACATAAAACACCCATAAAAAAAAAAGAATATGTAGTATTACAGTCAGATCAGAAGAAAAATAAGAAGCTTGAACTATGAAGTATAGTTTGGTGATCATAATTGAGAATCATTAGACAAGCATAATTCAAGCTTAAATATTGAAGATCCAGATTGTAGAGCTTTAAAACAAAGAGAATATAATACCAGTTCATTCAAGTTATTATAATGTTAATTATATATTGTTTTTAAATTAAATTGTGTTAGTTTCTTTATCAACTTTTTAGATAATATTCTATGATCTATCATCAAGATGAAGAAGACTTAATAGAATAAACAATGATGATAGATCGTAGAATATAATCTGAAATATTAATACAGAAACAAATACACAATTGAATCTAAAAGAAATCTACAATTAATTCATAGATTGTAGAAAATCAATACATTTTGTTTAATATTCATAGTGCTAAGAACAGAGTCTTTGGATTACACGCCAAAAAACATACAACCACATGTTAGAAATCTCATTTATATATACATATAACTTAAGTTTTCATAAATGGATAATTTTGTCAAATTTCACATACCCCAGAGAGAGTAATGTGCAAACTTTATCTCGTAAGAGCTATGATAGAATATTATGATGTCTATCTAATTCATACATTTGACCCCATGGATGGAGCTTACAGAACTAGTTTGAGTTTTGAGTCATGAGCTTCTTACAAATCTATACAAAAGCCTTGATTTGTTTGTTCTTTTTAACTTGGTCTAAGTTTATATATAATTTTTCTTACATCCAAAATCTAAATGTTAATCTCATCTCTTGTATAGTAATATTCTCTTTGGATGATGCTTAAACAAATATTGCAGAACCAACTTAGTGGTACTTAGGGCTGTGGGTTTGGGGTCCACTATAATCAACATTAAAATTAGGCTTCCCATACATCTAAGGAGGTATGTGCACTTGAGTAGGTGATTTAGTCATCTCATTTGAAGCCAAATGTTTCCCTTCATTTTGTGAAGATTTATGATTTAAACTGGCACCTATCAACTCATCGTCAGACCCAATCTTGGAGGCTTGTGCATGGCTGCCCTCAGCTGACTTATTGCTTCTATGGACCACTTTCTTCTGTCTTAATTCTTCCCCTTCCACTAATAGTTTTCTACTCCTTAATGCCTGCCATGACAAACATATCATGAATCAGATAAGATTGTACCAAATAAACAAAAAGAACCAGATTAGAATATGTGCTACATGAATCTAAGCTTGTATCAAACACAATGTTTGACTTCATTTTCTTTTATAGAAGTCTTATATATAATTACCCAAGACTTAAAGAAGAGAAGACCTTTGCACCCATCTAGAAAGATAAGAGAGCTTTATATCATATAAATACCTTGTGCTTCCCAAAGGAGGTAAGGAATGATTCATCGGTTGTAGAAGCAGCTAGATGGTCCATTTGTAATGCTTTCTTTATACTTTGATCTATAAGAGAAGAGACCCAAGTTAGCAATTTATCATTGTAGACTAAATTCTTCATCAATTTCAAATATCCTTACTGCTAGTTATGATAAGATAAGCTCTGCTAGAGGATCCATTTCTTGAAGGATTCCAACTAAGATAGTATTGTAACTTCTTCATTAATTCATACATGCTTACTATTAGTTTCTATAACATAAGTTATGCAAGGGTCTATTTTAAGGAAGATTTCAACTATGATGTTACAAGATTTTCATCAGTTTCAGATATACTTACCATTTATTTATGTTGTTTCTTGATTTAATTGTGTATGTTTATTTCCATCAACATTCATATCTTATTCAATGATCCAACATCAAAACTTTATAGATTTCATCTTTCTACTTATGAACTCTTGAAGATCCTAATGTTGGATCAATAGATATGATCTAAGATGTCCATACAAATAAACATAGTCCACAAACAACACAAAGAAATATTATAGATTGTAGAAATCTCATATAGCTAACACTTATTATCAATGACTACAATATAAATTATACTAGAAGATCCATTTCTACAAAGATTTCAATGAAGACCATATCATCACTTCTAGATATGCTTACTATCACTTGCTACAACATGAATTATGCATAGATGACCCACTTCTTGAAATATTTCAAACTTGACAATATTACAACTTATGCATTAGATTACCTTGACTATAGGCTTGTATAAAGCTACATGATATTAAAAGAAGTCCCAAGAGAACTAAAGCCATGGACTTGAACCCCATCACTAAGTGATTACACAAGTTCAACCCATCCTTAATCATTTCCATAACAATGCCTTACCTCGACTTGCCAAGTGTTTGGCCACTCTAGATGTACCAAAAAAGGCTTAACTATTTGGGATTTTAGGCCTCCATTATTATCTTAAGCCATATGTTATAAAGAAAATTGACCATAACTTTGTATTTGGGAGTTTAGGCCTCCAATTCTTCTTACCTGGGCCTTCAACTCAGATTCCAGAGATGTTTTTTCTACTTGGATGTTGTTAAGCTTCCTAATTATGTATAAATTTCCACCAGCTAGTTGAAAGTATACAGGCTATTAGCCTTTTCTTCTCCTAAAATATCCTAAGCACTTTCTTGTCTTGTGAAATTATCTATACTAATCGAATTATGAAGAAAACTAGACTGCATCAGGTTGGGCAATTGGTTGCCAAAATTTGTGGCTTCATTTTGGAAGATTTCACTAAAACTAAGAGCAAACATTTTCCTAAATTGAGATAACAAAGATATCAGTTCAACAATTAACTCTGTAATGTTTTCTTTGCACTACAAAAAGTAATCCACTAACTAAGAAAACTCCTGAATTCTAAAAACTAATTTACTAGTATATGATGATTTAAATTTTTGAGTCTTTTCAGGGTCTTGGGCTATAGATTGTAAGAAATTAATGATGCTGACAATAGCAGTTGAAAACTCTACATCAATAGAACTAATTCTAATCCTAGTATTAGAATGAGAAGTGAAGTTAACTTTCACAAAAGACCAGATATGTGTCTGAGAATCTCTAGTACTTTCAGCATCTATTGCCATGGCATATTTGACCTCATCTAGTATTTTGTGCAGGTCTACACCCTCAACATCAATAGCAAGAATCATATCATGCTTTTCCTTGAGACTAACTAGGGCAATTTCATTCCAAGTGTTTCTAGCTTTTAGAACAATTAGATTTTCTTGTAAATGGTTTTTTTTTTTTAACAACTCAGAGCATTCCTAAATGATAGTTTGAAGCTTTGATTCTTTTTGTGCAAGAGCTTCTTCAAAGAAAGCTCTATCTTCTTGATTAGATGAATTATCAAAACTTCTTGAAACATTCTTGTTAGTTATTTCATCTAAATTTCCTACTTCTACTTGATCCAATCTAGTTGAATCAATGGAAGCCAATCTCTCCATCTCAAGGAAATCATCCATCAAATCTACCTTGGACACATCACTGAGCTTCTTAGCTTTTCCAATTACCTTTTCTATTTTGATATGGTCCATGTATGGGGGATGAGCTCAGAATGACATGCACACAACAATGTAACCATAAAAAATCCTACCCCACTACAAGATAATAAGTCATGGTAGAAAAAAGAGAATAACAATTCAAACCAAAATGATTGCATTAGTATATAACAACTAATGCCTTATTCCAGAGCTTTCCATTTATAGTGCAAGTGATATAGGGAGGGTCTTTCATAAATGTGCCCTTTATATGATAGAATTAGTACCATTTTAAGTACGAATAGTTGTCAATTAAAACCTAACCATGGCATTTAAAAATGTATAGCCATCTGATAAAATACCTTAGCCAACAATTAAAATAATAAAACTAGTTAGCACAACATGTATTAACATAACAAAGTTCACTCTTGAAATTGAGTGAATATTTTGGACAATGTTAATGACCAATAAAATACACACATCAGAGGGATATACTCCCCAAATAATGAGCCCAAAGCTTAACTTGAAAAAAAAGATTATTGACACTCATCCAAAAGTACTACCAACCTCCATTAAAGTGTACATGTAAGGGTTCATGAGGAGGAAATCAAGTCCCTTACAAGAACTAGGCACCTCAACCTATCTTGGCAAGAGAGATCAGACCTTTAGCTAGGGAGGTTTATTGAAATTTACTAACTTGAAAGCATGTCTATTTTCCAATATGAAATATAGTTTCTTTTGAGCACGCATTTGTTTTCAACTTGACATAGTTGCAAGATATTAGTAGAATATGTGGTATTATACAAATCAAAGTACTCAAGAAATTGTTGATTTTATGTGGTATTATACAAATTAAGGTACTCAAGAAATTGTTGATTTTACATGTTCAATGGTCTCCATTATGTAAATAATAATGATTTTACAAAAAAAATTGTACACCATTCCACATAGTGTTATCAATCCTAAGCAGTATTAATGAGTATCTTGTAACATACTAAATCAAAACATTGGCCCTTTCAAGAACCTCAAACCACATTTTTTATTAGTATGGAGTGCATACAAGTTACAGACATTTTGTTTAGTTGAACAGTTTTTCATATTTCAAGAAACGTATGTTGGATGGAATAGATTTCCTTTTATTTAATGCAATCATAGTTTCCAATGTTGATATTATTTATTTTATTTTATATCTAGTTATTTATTTTACAATTCTGCAACATTTGTGTTTAGTACAAAAAGAATTTAGTTGGAGTTTCATGCAAGGTAATTCTTTGATTCTCTTTTCTTTGGTATCAAATCAGTTTTGAATGGTTCTGGTTGACTCATTTAGGTGTTTAAGTTTGATATCTTCCACAATACTATCTTCTTGAATAGCTCTGAGTTGATTCCTTATTAGAAGCTTCAATAGGCCTGAATGCTTCCACAATGCTATCAAATCAGTTAAGCCTTGCATTTCCATAACTATTATTCCTCTTTGGGAGACAAGCTTATTGTGCCTTATCAGGTTGCTGCTCTAAGTTTATTTAGGCAAGCATTTTCTTCATAATCAATGTTCACATCCAATCTCCATTTGAATTATCTTGATAGTAAGGACCATTTCCAAATCTATATCAACAACACATATATGAATAGTTGGAAAACCTAGTTTATTATTGAATTTTAAGGCAGTAATGTAATCCCCATGGCTCCATTTCTCATGATAGGCAACTTCTGCGAGTATTCACTTAATTAGAGAGGCAAGGGAGGACATGAAAGGGGCTATCTACTAAAGTGAGAACAACATTGGTTGAGTTCTCTTGGAATTTGAAGCAGGACACAAGTGTTTCTTGAATACATTTCTTGGTTGGTTCAACTAAATTCCTTATTTGAATACATAGAAAGAGCAATATTTTATTTGTTGCAATCAATCAATTGAAAATTGGAGGACCCTATGTGCAACTTAATATAGGGAATAAACATCATTGATCCTATATTTCTTCAAGATTAGCTAACACCCCCAGTGGAACCACTAGTTAACATTGCACACCAAAAGAAACTGAAGCATTTCCAACTTGGAGGATACTGTGTGCAACCTAATATAGGGAACCACCATCATTGATCCTATATTTCTTCTAGATTAGCTAAATCCCCCCAATGGAGCCAATAGTTAACACTACACACCAAAAGACACTGAAGCATTTCCAACTTGGCCAAAATTAACTTTGCTACTATCCCATTACACTTGTTACATCAACTATTCTACAATTAAATAAGATTTTCTCTTAAAGTTGTGGAAGTAGTTGTTGATGAAATTGGTGCAGAGCGTGTGGGAATTTGGCTTTCTCCTTTCTTAGCTTATGACTCAAATCATGATCTTGATGCTTACAAAACTAGTGATCTTTCTCTCATATCATGCAGATCTTTCTGCCTTGTAAGGAATTTGGTTATTTCCCACACACTTTAGGAGTAGATGGAAACTATTCAATGCCTGAGAGCATGCATGTTCTTCCCAATTCAATTGATCATGGAAACCCCCATTTCAGGTATGTGCATTTTCATTCACCACCTTTCAATACTAGCTATGTTGCACACAAAGAACATTGCAATGAAATAGTTGGATTATTATCAGTCTATTTTTTCAGCATTGTGCAAAGAATATTGCAATGAAACACTAAATTCAAATAGAAATGGTCAATCAAAGGCCTCTCTGATTATTCTCAATTGTATTGCCTCTTCTTTTTAGTACACATAAATTGTAGCTACAGGAGCACACAATTTAAGAAAATATGAAATTCAATTTTAGCCCAAATTAAAAATCCTATCTCTAAATACAATAATAGAACCAAAGATCTTTTAAAAACATTTCCAGCAATTATCTCAGTAGCATTTCAGTTTTTATAAATTTTGACCAATAATCTCATTAGCCCAAAACCTTATCAAAAGTCTCATCACTTTTCATAGATCACTTTTCCTCTGTACTTGGTATATCTCTTTTATTCACTTGTTTTTGTTGTCAATCAATTTGGACTTTTTTTTATTTTTGTTCAAATCTTGTAGGTAACGGGCTATTTTTGAGTTTAGATTTATCTGTCATTAATATATTTTTGAATTTGTTTCTATAAAATTTTGTCATAAATGTTCTACATAAAATAGTGATTTATAATCAGTATATGGGAACAAGAAAAAGAAGTCTGAATTTAAAATTAAAAAAAGTCTTGGCTAGGAATCAATATATGAAATGTTGCACATAATATAGGTGTTAAAGATAGACTTGGAAATATATACAGTTTGATTTCAATCTGATAATTTTTTGTAGCCAATAAATCTTTAAATGCATTGGTTGTCTGAATGCATTTCAATCACTTTGCATCAATTACTTTAATGAATGATTGGAATGTTCAATTTTTTCTTTATTCTGTTTTATTTTTATTTTCTTGTAGTTATATTTTTAATTTTTGTATTTATTTTTTTCATTTTATAACTTGCTCAAAAATAAATTTGTACTTTTAAGTCCATTTCACACTTTGTTGATGTAGAATAAAAATATCGTAGAGTCGTGGCACTTCAAAAGATGTGTGGACATGCACAAAATCTTTAGCTACTATTGCCAAGAACATAATTTGATGCTGTAGGTTCTCACTGATTCAAAATTGTGATATGGATGATTGTGGGTTTTGTGCCAACTTCCATGGCTTTAGAGCTTAAACTGGTAGATGTTTCTATTGTCCACACAATCATTACATCCTGATCTGCTCTATTCATTGGCATTTTCTTTTCCAGTCTTCTTTATCACATTAAATCTTTAGTTATATTTGTTTTCAAGTGAGATTCTATACTCATTTATTATTCTCTTTCAATTCCTAACCTTGTCCCATTTTTATTCACTTTCAATTCTAAATAGGTTCAATAAGCCTCCTAAAGCGGTTATGGGCTATTAAAACTTCTAAATAGACCATCCTTTGTTTTGGCATTGCTTTATCTCTTTTCTGATGTCTGTTCATTTAGTTTCAGTGAAAATGATTTGAGCCAATAGTGATAAAGATTTGGGCCAAGAGCAAATTCTCTGTGTTTTTCTTTTGTAAAAATAAAGATAGTGCAACAAAATCTAAAGTCATTATCCCTAAATATTATAGAGTGTTGAAGCATTTGCATGAGCACTATGATCCATCTATCATTCACTATGATTTGAAATCATCAAATGTTCTCCTTGATGCAAACTACAATTCCAAAGTAAGTAAATTTGATTGTAAGGGAATGCTCATCAGGGCAGAGTCCAAATGAAAAAACCTTGTACTTGATTGTTGAATATGTTAAAGAAGAAACAAATGCTAGTTAATTTATAGACTAGAACTGACTTGACTTGCTTGATGTATTTTTTAAATGTTGAGATGCATATACTAATGAATTTTTTGTTGCTGCAGGCCAAGCCACAACTGACAGACAGGTCAAAGCTTCCAACTATCGTGGATCCTATGATTAAAGAGTTGTTGAACTTGAAATATCTTCAACAAGTAAGTTGCATGCAAAATATTTCTTTTAAAGGGAATTGACATTATTTTTAAAAATACATTCAGTTTATACAATTGTACTCGTGTTTTGGTGGATAAAAACTTAATGTTATTCCACATTTCTTTCCCATTTTATTGTATATCTCAAATAAGACATAATCTTTCCATTTTTCAATAGCTAAATGTCTTTATCTGTGATTGGAATTTGGCATAAAATGTATTTTTAAGGTTATATTGTTAGCTAGTTCTGGTTGATCACCATTTGAAAATTAGAGGTGCTAATCCTTTCATTGAAGAGAAAATTTATAGTGCACTACATGTCATCACACTTACGCAATAAAGTTGAGCCAAACATTTCATTATCTAGATTGAAAGTCATTGTCCACTCCATAATCTTAGCAAGAAGAACACTATAAGCACTTGTGAACCAAGTATTTATGATGAAGCAAGAAGGAAAGAAAAATGAAAAAATGTGTTGAGTCAAGAGATAGACATTGGAAAGAAAGCCATTGATTATAAAAAGTATTAAGATCAAGTTTAAAAATAATGTTTCAATTGACAAGCACAAAGAAAGATTAGTAGCTAAAGAGCAACAAATTTTCTTTGTACATCCGTACACTATCTCCATGATTCCATGTTTGGTCCTTAGCCTCTTTGCAATAACCACATGATCGATGATTGCCAAATAGTGCCAATATACTATGTGGAAAGGCCCTTTCTAGATCATATTTCAATGCAACAATTTATCAAGCGATGGCACTTTGAGGGGACAATGATCATCTTCAATCATCTGACTTTGGCTCATTGCTTCAAATTTCTTAGAGGATATAGAAAATTACTAACTATAAATAGTAGGTATGTTCTTAGAAAAAAAACTCATACTCATTATAAATAGTAGGTATGGACTTAATGCATATTTCATGAGTTGTGGTTCATAAAAACCCATACTCATTAGCTTGAATTGTTTGTCTAATACCAAATGCATTGAGGTGACACTTACAATTTGAATTCATAACAACAATTTTTCATCAACTTAAATTGTTTGTTTAGTACCCATTGCATTGACATGACACTTACAAGGTTGAAGTATTGCAACTTTCTAGAAGGTCTTCCTACTCAATTCCATGATGATCCAACTTTCCTTGATCCTTGGGAGAATGATGCAGGAGCATCAAGGTCAAGGTTGAAGGCATGAGAAGACACTAAGGTCTCAAGATAACCAAGTTGACCATGTTATAATAGTTGATGTAATAAGATCCTATGAAGGTCCTTTTTGATATGTTTGTAATCATTTTAGTTACATTTGAAAACATTAATTAACAAAAACCATATGTGCAGATATAAACATTAATCACAACATGTCCAATTTATTTGTAGGTATATTTTCTTGTGAGGAAAGACCATGCCTGACAATATGAATCCAGAAGAAAATAATGAGACAATGGCTGCATTTTGGGTTCAGTTCCAAAGGAAACTTGATAAATGTTATTGTCCTTGCAAAAAGTGTAAGGGTTTAAAGAATCGAAGAATTCTAATCACAACAGCCCAGAGTCATTGTAGGAAATATGGTCATGTTGAAGGGGGCCATGATTTTTGTCCATTACTGAATGTGAATTTCCTACTAGAGGAACATGGAGGTGTGAATATCCAAGCCGAGGATAACACTCCCATGGAAGAAGATGATAATGTTCCTGAGGACATGATTGAAGAAGATGGTATTGGGGCAAGTGATGAAGAGGCTCACAATGATGGTACTAGTGAATCTGATAATAATGATGAAGATGGTCTTGATCTACCTTTACTTGAGAAGGCACATGAGCCCTTATACAAAGGCTCCCAAACAACTCTACTATCGGTTATAGTGTTGTTGGTGAACTTAAATGTTATGAATAGTATATCCAATGTAGCAATGTCACATATGCTAAGGTATGTCATTTTTTTCATCTTCAATGTTAACATACAATTACTATTCATTATATTAACAATGCATATTTGTTGTTGTAGGTTGATTAGTGAGTTTTTGTTACCACCATCAAACATTTTGCCTCATTCATACCAAAAATTATCTAACATTATGGATTAGATTGGAATGAAGTATCAGACAATACATGCATGTCCTAATGATCACATTCTATATAATAAACAACATGAATTTGCAACAGAATGTCCTAATTATCATGTTAGTAGATATCAGTCAGATCAAATAACAAAAAAAGTGCCTCACAAGGTTTTTCGGTACATTCCCATTATTCCACGTCTTGAATGGTTATTCAGGTGCGCTAGCTTACCACAATTTATGGATTACCATGCACACAATAGAAGTTAGGATGACATTATGTGAATGCCTGTTGATGGTTCTACATTTAAAGATATAGAAGAAAAATGGTCACACTTTAAAGAAGAACCTCATATTCTGAAACTTTCATTAGCGGCAGATGGTGTCAATCCATATGGAGATATGAGATCTGTTTACTCAGTATGGCCTATTTTTGTTATTAACACTAACATTCTTCCTTAAATGTCCATAAAGAAGGAGCACATAATGTTGTCAATGATTGTGTCAGGTATTTTTTTATTTTATATTTATCTAAATAAATTTATAAATAGTGCATGGAAATGGTTATAATAATTGCGTAATTTTTATGTTCATTTAATTGTTAGGTAAATACCAAGTTAAAGATATGAACATGTATATTGAGCCCCTAATTGATGAGTTGTTAAAGTTATGGAATGGCATCACTATGTATGACATCTCTAGACCGATAGGACATTGACAATTTCAATTCCATGCAATGCTTGTATGGACAATACATGATTCCCTTGGGCTAACTCATTTTTGCGGTATGTTATATTGTTAAGATCACATATTTTTGGTTTGTTATAGTGCTTACACATTACTATTGAATTCTTAAGTTGCGCATGATAATTGTACATGATCCAATTATACATGATCTTTTAGGTCTTCAGACAAAGGGAAAATTTGCATGTCCAATTTGTGGTCTGAAGATGAAATGTTGTCATTCGAGAAGTTTAGGAAAGCAGGTGTTTGATGAGTTTAGACACTTTCTCCACAATAATCATAGGTATCGAATCATCAAAAAACATCTTTTTAATGGGAAAGAAGAGACATCATCAAGGCCACAAAGAATGACACCTCATTTATGAAAGTTGGAATATGATCGACTAAATCATCGAGGTAATGTCCAATTTGTCGTCGAAAGTTTACAATTTTTATTTTGATATTGTCTTATATTTACTAATGCTATAATTGATGCTCATGAAGGTCATCAAGGCATCAATGACCAACTTCCTAGAGGAATGAAAAGTTATCCTACTCAATTTAGTAGGTTACCATACTACAAGGATCTCCCAATCACGCATTTGTTTGATGCTATGCATATTGAAAAGAATGTAACAGAGATACTATGGAAAATGTTGGATGGAAGGTGTGATAGAGAACAAATTGCTAAATTTGTACTATCATTCATGAATCTAATCATGCACTAAATTTTTTCATTGAATCAAATAGGAATGGAGATCGCATAAATACAAGTGCCCTTCCTTGGTTATTAACGGAGCAACAAAGTGATGCATTAAAAGAAGTCATTAAAAAAAAAAAATTTCCAACAAAATTTGCTACAAATATAAGCACTCTTCTATCAAAGAAAAGTGATTTTGGGCCAAGGTTGGAAACACATGATTGGCATACCTTCCTCAAGGTAAGTCATATTTTCTATTTATAGTATATTTGTAAGATTGAATGTACTACTAGTTGCACTATTTAATAATATATTGAAATGATCATTTTTTAATATTGTAGTTTGTCCTACCTCTATCCCTTCTACAATAGTTTGACAATAGTATTAAACAAGTTATATATGATCTTGGAAAATACATGAGGTTAAAAGAGTGTTTTTTCTTAGATTTGTAGCTTTTTATCTAAAATCTATTGTATAATTTTATTTGAAATCTCCTCTGTGTGTTTTTGCATGTTGAATCTCTTTTAGGTGGTTATCATCTAAATAAATTGATAAAAAAGATATAAAATATTGGAAGAGAAAAATTCCACAGCTTATGTGTGAAATGCAAAAGTGTTTACCTCCAACATTTTTCAATGCTCAAGAACACTACCTCATACATCAAGTTGAGGAGATTGAATTGTGTGGACCTGTACAAGCTAGATCAATGTGGATGGTTGAGAGGCACTTGAAATTTATGAAGGGCTTGGTTTGACAAAGAGCACATCCTGAGGTTTCTATGATAGAGGGATATGTGATATACCAGACTATGATGTATATTAGTGAATATCTTTCAAAGTTTGCAGCAAGTATCCATGTAGATCACATTTGGGATCCCAACTGTAATGATAAATTTAAAGGGGAGTACCTAATGGGGAAAGGTAGATTGAGGAAGGTGAGAGGTAATTATAAGGTTTTTTTTGTAATTTAACAATTCTTATCCATCATCAATATATATAAGTTTTTTCTAACTAGTGTAATTGTCTTCTTTATAGTTGGTCATGAGTGGGATGCACTACACTTGTATATTGCAAACAATCTTGATTGGATGATAGTGTGGATTGAATAGTCTCAAGAAAATGGTCGCTCATTAACATCAGATGGTGTTGCATTATTGGTTAAACAAGCTCATCATAATAGAGATCCCAATGTTACGCCAATGGTACTTGATCTAATAAAGGTATGCATAAGATTACTAATCATGAGACATAAGTTTAATATCAACTCACATATCAATAAGAATATTCTTGACATGTTTGAATAATTGTAGGTCAAACACCATAAAGCTATGTACTACCATGGCTATAAATTCTGCACAAAAAAGTTAGATAAAACAAAGAAAACATGTGATTCTGAGATAAGTGTTGTCTTTGTGGTCACCAATATTTCATCTAAAATTGACATACATCCTCAACAATCTAAAAATTGATACTATGGCATTTTGGATGATATACTTGAGTGCGACTTTAATTCATTCAGAATAGCTCTATTTGTCATCAAATGGTTTAGGTTATGACTGAATCAAAATGATCTCGATAGGACTATTATTGAACATGATAGTGGATCTACTATGATTAATACAAGGTCATTTGAGCCAGTTGAAGATGAGCCCTATGTTCTTCCAAGTCAATGTGAGCAAGTGTTTTACTTTGGTGTTCTAGACAAACCAGGTTGGTCATTTGTTGTTATACATGACCTAAGAGGAAGGTTGGTAAAGTATAATGTGATCGAAGAAGAAGAAATTGAAGAAGCACAAGAGGAAGTAAATGATTATCAAGAACGATAGTTACTCAGTGATGAAGAAGAAGAATATGGTGATGATTTTGGTCATGCTAATGATAATGGTGATAATAATGATGATCATGCTAATGATGATCATGATCATGGTGATGAAGATGGTGATGATCATGGCGATGATGGTCATGATGATGATAGTGATCAAGAGGATGATGATGGTGATGAAGATGGTGGTGGTGACGACAATGATCTAAGTGACAAGTATGATGATGATGATGACATGGATGATCATTATGATCAATGAAATCTTCAGGTACGATAAATGTCAACTATGATGGGGTCTTGTATGACCAAATATTTCTTTCCAAACCATATGTGCACATATAAACATTAAGTAGAACATGTCAAATATTTTTTTGCATATAAACATTAGTTATGCTAAATTTTTAACTTAAGACAAATGATTTACATATACAATCTACTTTATTATTAATATTTTTTTAATAAGTCTATTACTTTAATTTCGTTGCTGATTTCTAGGACTTACTAATATTTTTCATAGGGTGATATGGATGCACTATGTTAGACACCTTCAAAAGAGGTAAACATTAATTATTGTAAATTTTAATGTTACTATAGAAGAAAATGTCCTATTATTATGTTCTTTTCTTTATGTCTTTGGAGTTATTTTGATGAAAGTATACGAATATTTGATATCACAAATGATAGGAAACATCTACAATGATCGCTGATCAAATGCAATCTGAAATATGGGTGTCATATCTACATGACATTGGCCTTAGTACTGACCTTGTATTCATCACATAACAAATTACCCAAAGATAAATTGATGAGCTTGTTCAAATTATCATCAAGAGTGATAGAAGTGAGGAGAAAGAGGCACTAAGAATAGAATTAGACCGTAGAATCCAATCTTTGTAAGTAAGCAGTAATTCAACTAAAGCAGTAATAGAAGTTCAATAGATATTAATATTTTATAGTATCTTATGGATCATGATCTATGATTTTATGTGTTCTTGTATAGACATATGTGCCAGTTGCGACATCACATGCTGAACATGGTCAGGGTTGTTTCACTGTACCTTCATGTAAGTAACACTTTCTTTGTTTTGATCAACATTATAACACTTACCTTTTTTTTTGTTGACGTTTCTTGCTAGTATCCCATTTGATCTTTATCCATTACAAATTTATTTGCTAACAATATTCTATTCTTTAGCTCATGATGAAGTGCAGACTCCTCCTTCAATTGGTGGTCCACTATTGTCTACTACATTGTCAGCAACAAGGACCATGCAAACATCATCGTCTATGCCCAGTAGAACTGGTAAAACCTTATTTTGCTATATTTTGTAATGTGCTATATTTTTAAATTTCTTTCTACAAGTTGATGAACAATGAAGTAGCATATTAGTGCTTAAATGATGTCTACAGAAGCTTGCATACACACAAACACATGCATACACACACCATACATACATACATACATACATATATACATACATACATATATATATAGCCACACATAGAGAGACATGGACATAGGCAGGGAGGTAGACCAATAGAGAGCAGTACTAAAATTATCATTTAAGTGTTATGATGTTTCAATTGATAGAGCAATAGAGAGCAGTACTACTGAAGCTGATCCATTTTCTAGAGCAGTTCGTGTGATTAGTACTGGTTCATATGAAGGGACATTGTTGTTGAATAAGAAAACTATGTTTCCATTAAGAGAACGAAAGCTTCCAGGTGCTTTAAAATTGATATTATTTAAAGTGTAAATTTAGTTTACTTTTACATTACTCATTTTGGACTGATAAATCATTAATTTTTTTGTAGGTAATAATGCTTTCTTTGAACATCTTTTTCATATGACATTGAGACTGTTTGGACCTACCATACGTAAAAGGTACATAGTTTCATATCATTGCTTCATAATTTTTCTTTTCTTCTATTTATTGTAATATATTAGAGTTATTGATCTAACAATCTATTTGTTTTTAAAAAGGTAGAATTTACAAGCTATGGAATTAAAAAATCTGCTGATTGCATTCATTGAGGAGAAATTTTGGAAAAACATTTTTGACACTGGCCTACTTCTGAAAAGAGCAGCAAAGCATATAAAGACTATGAGGGATCAATATAGAAGGGGTCTTAAGGATAACCCAAAGTATGACTGTCCTCCTATGATTCCACTGATGGAGTGGAATGAAATAATAGAAGATGCAAAGAAGAAAAGGCTATGTGAAGATAGAGATAACGAAGCAGCACAAGGCAAAAAGAGGTATGTCATTATACTATTAAGTACATTGTAATCATGAAATAATTATTGATATTTGTAAATATATAATCTAAGATGTTTGAAATTGTTCACAGATTGCAGGACACATCCGTGGTTACAAAAGCGAGAATAGAAAAGGTTGGCCAACACAAACTTGGCTCTAGTGGCTATATGAATCTGCAGTCTCAACTTGTAACTAGAGAAATGAATTTACTTTTTTTTTAATATAATGTTGAAATTTTTTTTTTTTAATGAAACCATACATGGAAAACTGACATTATCAAGCAAAAAACATAGGGCACAGATTTCAATGTGGTCACAGATGAAGATAGAAAAATTGCCTTGAAGGAAGGCTATAAAGTTGTGGTTGCATGCCTATGTGAAGAATCTATAAGCCTTTCCTGAGAATCCAGTGCACCAAATGATATCTCATAGGTAAATTGGTTAGATGAAAAGTAAATGAAATTAAATAGTTGAAAAGATTCTTTTTTGTTATCAGTTTTAAACATAAATTGACTACATAACAATGTGCATAACATTTTACTACAGCCTTCATATCCTACAATAGAACCTACTCCTGCCAAAGTCCATGATGTGCATTATAGTGGTGGAGGTATTAATTTTCTATTGGAAATTAATTATGCAATTATGAATACAATTTAACATCTTCAATTGGAATTTGACATTTATCCTTTTTTGAATATTTCAGAGCACATTGAACATCATGGTGAAGGAGTGGACCATGTTCCAAGTGTTCAACATGTTGAGACAGTGGCAAATCAAAATGTTAATTTACATGATGTGGCATTGTCAAGTAAGAAAAATGCATTTTATGTTGTACTTGTACTTAATTACAAACTTGTAATAGTTAGAAAAAGAAAAAGAGTATGTCAATTTATCGCATTCACTTGTTCTTGCAACAGAGCCCTGTTTAGTGCAGCAACCTCCTGCTCCTCCAAAGAGAAGGAGCCATCATAATTTGAAATTAAACATGCTAGAAGAGGAGGAGAATGAAGTAGACATGGATGTCCCCATGAGCACTTTTTTAAGAGAGCTCAGAAAAACAAAAAAATGAAATGATGTTTTAAAAATCTTCTTTGATAAACCTTGTTTGATAATGAAAGAACTTTTTTTTAAGTAATTATGTATGAATGATGCGCATTAATACAAGTTTTTATTTTATGTTAATGAATATTGTTATTTTTTAATGAACTTTTGATTAGTATTGTGTATTAATGAATTTTATATCATATTAATGAATGTTATGTGATTGTATTGATTGAATGTTATAGTTCATAAATAGATGAATGAATGAATAAAGTATGTAATTAGATGATAATGGGTACTTTAGATTGATGTTAGGGGGAGGGGGGTGAGGCCATATGAGCTTCCACCTTCACGTGGTTGGCCTTGTTAAGTAGAGAATATTATAGTATTCTTGAAACCAAGCGAAGCTCAAATTTGTTAAGTCTACAAACACACATCCCAGTTCTCTTTAACAAGACTGAAGTTTTTTTTCTTGTAATAGTCTCATTGTAGTCATCTTTTGGTTCCTTGAACATATAGTTCTTGCTTAGTTTAAATCCCAATTATTAGATATTTGTCCACATTGGAGTTAGTTTGGCATAGAAACCTACATATTTTATTATATATATTTAGTCAACTGAAAGCAATGTAGAAAGCATTCGCATAGTTGATGTCTAATAAAAGAAGACAAGATGCATATAATATTTAGCATGGAAATCCTTGTAGGTGAATTGTGTGTATGTACACACACACACACATATATGTATGTATGTATATAACTTCAAACAAATTTGTAGGCTCAATTAGCAAGAGACACCAACCTCAAATCCTGCAATGTAGAAGGAACTGACCTTTGAAATGCAAAGTGTTTATAATGTAGGTAGATTTTCCTTAGATCTCCTTCAAGGTCTTCAACAAATCTTCCTTGTACTTATGAATAATCCACTAAGATTTAAAATAGTATTTTTCAATAAATGCTCTAAACTTGGAATATACCTTCACAAAATTTTTACCTTAGATCTGCTTGTCATATTCAAAATAAGCCTTCACATGTCTATTCACTTAGGTTTGATTTAGGTCTTCCACAAATTTGGCTTATAATTATGCTCTTGAATCTCTTAAAATCTTCTTTTTATTCAAATGATATTTAATGAATTGATTTATACAAATTTCCTCATACTTGAATCCAAATATCATTATCATTGTCAAACATAACACAGACATAAAATCATTTTGGTTATTCACTTGTTATACAAGTTAGTCTTATCTTTTTGGTTTCCACAAGTCATGAACTTATGCATCTTTTGGATATCCACAAGCTATTAGAGATGTTTGGATGGTTCATGTCCTTATTTTTTTTGTGTTGTTTGTAGGGTTTTCGCCATGAAGTCTAAGGACAGACATGTTGGAAGTTTGTGATAGACATGTCCAACTATAAGAAAAGTATCAAATGTAGAAAAAATTCAAAGAAAAAACAATGTCCATGACTACCGCTACACATATCTTGACCCTTAATACACGTATGCTTAGATGGAATGGCTAACATTCCTAGTCTTATAAGTGCTTGTTAAATGAAAAGGGAATATTCCATCTTAATATGTCAATATCTTGACCTAGACATACCCATTTTAAAAAATAAAATGGCTCAATGATGAAAAATAATTGCTCAAAAGGAATTGTTGAATTGTGGTTAATAATATCTTATTTGCAAGTTCTTTCAGTGTGACTAGTTTGATTAAGGAGCACTTGATTAGTTTTCTTTTATATCTAGACCTTTCTCATCCAACCAAACTTTTTATTTATTTTCCATTTATCTTGTTGCAGTTCCCATTCATCCTATTGCCACTTAGCTTTTTTTTGATCCCATTTGCATCCACAGTTTGGTGAAGTGCAAAATGTGGAAAATTGGTCTTAACACAGCTTGCAGGGAATGTGTATAGTAGATTTGCATGATATAGGCAAAATGGATTTGTTGAAAAGGCATTCCAGAACTTTCAAGAAAATTTAATTGGATGCAAAGTAATTTGATCTCTTTCATCACAAAATTTATGGATTTTTGAGTTTGGTGTAGAGATCAAGCTTATTCAAACCCACAAAAGTATTGGAAACTATGATTCTATGATCTATCTCTGCCATAGACGAAGCTCAAAATCTACTTTGTTTGGCAAGAATTTATATTTGTGCATAGATCTACTAATGGAAGTGGGGATATTGTCTTTCATATGTTTAGAACTTTGTCTTAGAAGCTCCAAAATTATATGGGCTTTGTTTAATCCTCTGATAATTTAGAGATATAAATGCTTCTTTTTCTGTTTTAAAGTCCAATCCCTCTTAATATAGTCTTTTTTGTTAATCCCTTTCTATACAATGTCTATTAAACCCTCACAGGTAGCTTCAAGACCTCCTTATTACTATCTTTGAAAACTGTTATTATGTGCAGGACAAAATTTATGGGAAACATGGAATTAGTGCACAATTATGCATTATATTAAATTCTCTTTTCACAAACAACATCCAAATTTAAAAGTAATTAAATAGTTATGGTCCATATAAATTTTGATACAAGAGATAATATTGATATGTGGAAACTCAGAAATGTGTAGAAACACATGGTGATATTCATGAAATATTATCTTTGTTCAGAGTCTTCTTACAATGTCATGTTCATTGGCAGTAGGTAAGAAGATATCACACACAAAGAGTTATCAGTTAAGAAGAGGAGTTGTTTTATCTGAAGCCTTTGAAATTAACATCACCATTCTCAAGAGTAACACCAAATCTTGGGTATGTTCTCTTCTTCTTTCTCTATAAACACATTTTTATTAGGGAAGCACTAGTTTTTGTCTATTTTTCTTTCTCATTATGCATGATAATGAATTCATTACCTCTTTGAGCTTCTTGAAGACCTCTTGGGAAATGTCACTCACATGAGAATTTTCACTTTGTTATCACATTAGTTATGGGAGTTTTTGGTTGACAGTAAAATCCTAACAAACCTCCTACATTAACTATAAAGGCCAAAGCATCCCCTTCACCATGTCAATTCAATTAGTAAGAGGCCAATCCAAAATGGTTTGGATTTTTTATTGATCCACCTAAAAACTTTGAGCACTAATAACAAGGCACAAGTAGAGAAAATTTATAACCCCAACCTAGCACTATCCCACTTCTTTAAAAATATACTATTGCTCTACTATTCCAAGAGCTATATTTAAATGCTTTAGATGGTATTTCTATGTTATGTGTAAATCAATATATCATCAAAAAAAAAATCTTACTTGATTATTGATTGGCAATGGGTACATGATAAGAAAGTTGTTAGAATATTTATTAGCCATAAGCCATGACCATAACTTGTAGGACCCAAAATAGAATCTGAATGTTGTCTTGTGCACATCCTCATTGCACACATGGATTTAACGATATCCTAACTTGAGATCAATCTTTAAAAAATATATTGCTCCATGCAACTCATTGATAAGCCATTCATTGTGAGAGACAGATACCTATTCTTGATGGTAGACAAATACCTATTCTTGAATATTTTCCTACTCAAGGTTCTGTGGTCTATGCACATCTCACATAACATCTTTTCTTTTTAGAATCACCACATATGATTCAAAAGAGCTAGAACTTGGCCTGATGTGATCCATCTCTAGCAATTACTTTTTAATGTTTTCTTTCTATTCTCTATACATCTGTGGATGGTAGTAAAGGATGTTCATGACAAGCTTAGAACCTATTTCCAACTCTATGATGCATTAAAATACCTTATCCAATAGTAATCCTAGAGACAAATTACTAAATAGCACATTATAGCTATCCAATATTATATGAATGTTATTATGACAAATGAAGCTTACCCAGTATGCATGCCTTTTACTAGAGAGTAGTTGGTTACTTATGCAATTTTTCCCTTGTGGAGAGTCCTCTCCATCCCCTAGGAGTGACCACTCATACTGATTAATCAAAAATGTCTTTAGGCACCATGTCTTTCCCTTTATATTTAACTTTTAATTCCATAGACTGATAATATTGTGTAAATTCTCTAACGAATGCAACCATTGGCTAGTTCTACAAAAAAAATAATTTATAAAGAACTCACCACACTAAAACTGTTGGATTCTTTGTTGACAAAACATGCTAGGCTACATTAATTAACAATAGCATTCAATCGCTTGCAAATAACCTTTTATGTTGATTTTATTGCAGCAAAAGTAAAAGGTTTACACACAAGATGCCTAAATGTACAAGAAGTCTCTGCAAGATTGCCATATCTATTTCACTTGGAAATTCTACTCATGGTATATCAATTATCAATTTCATGTGAAAAAACTAAGATGGCGAAGATTACAGTTTTGGCTTTAAGCAATGTGAGTAGTCCTCCAGCAGAATTTAACAATACACAATTGGCTTGTTGGTCTTTGTTAGTTTCTCGACTAATGCTAGTCATTCAACACATGATTCATTATTTCACTACCTTTCCATGTTGGCTGATGTTCCAAATGAGGAATAAGTTGAGGCTAGGTTCATAGGGAGAAGATCTTTATCTATTCAAGGGTGTGAGACATCTAGGACTAGAATTGTGGGTTTACCATGTAGTACAAAATGTTATAAATTTGAATGAGGGGATCTCAAGAGAGCAAGGAATGGATGATCTCTCTTTTCAACTTATTGATGTCAATGGGATTTGTAATTCGAGAATCATAGAATACAATGTACTTAAAGATTTGGGTTTGGATCGGCCTAATCTGTACTCTATGATTTCATGCATTTTGGAAGCTTGGCAAGGTAAGAAACCTTCCCAAGTGGAGGAGATTATACTAGAAAGGTACTATTTTATTCTTGGGTGGAGCACTTTATGTGATGTTGGATTTGAGGCAGTTAGTGTTCTACCTTAGAAAGCTAAACTCAAGGGCAAGTTGCTAGGAACTGAATGCTTCATACATTTTAGTAGAATTTCGCACAATAACATTAATTTGGCACATTGTGGAGAGCTATCACAGCTAAAAATTTCCTTTTGGAAGTGCTTTCTACTCAGCAAATGGTGCATAAATAGGGCAATTTGAATGAGAACAATTGGGTTTTTTTGAGGCATGGAGCATGGCTATCTCTAGTCATATCATTACTTGAAGCAAGCTTGTGGAAAGTGTCCCTGGGGAGGTGGGATGTTTCAACGGATGATACACCTTGGATAGAATAGACATATAAGGATACTACATTTCTCACACTATCCTAGCAATTTATTTCTCATCTACTAGATGAAGGGAAAACATGTTTGGTGCTGAACATTTTAACATTCATTTTAAGCATGTATGCTAAGGTAGTACAAGATGTTGCACTTGTTGTTCTTGATGGTAAATAGTGTAAAAATGATACACGATTTTCTATAAATTTACTCCTTAAATCAGGATTGGATAAGTCAAAGGAGGAAGCACTCCTGGAGAAGCTTGGAGCTAGGTTTGAACTGATTAAATCTATATATGTAATAGTCTCAAGTTTGGCAAGACTTGTGAATCAAGAAAATACAGGGAATTTCAATAATTTTTTCCTGAGATCTTTATTGCATGGTTTCCCATCGCACAGTCACTCAAGGAGTGTGGTATTAGTATCAGCTATCTTTTTATTGGAAGGTATTTTGGATACAATCCAAGAATTTCTTAGGACAAGGGATGCATTAGGTAAGGCTAGCATGGAGTCAGAAGTTTTAAATGCTTTGATCAATGTTACAATGATCATGAAGTTTGACAGACGGTTTGAGGGTATACATGATAAATGTGAGGCATTCCTAAATTATTTGATTCCCAAATATGAAGAGAGGCACATCTATGCTGATCTATTTGTAATCAAGCATATGGAAGGTTTGGTAAGTGAAATAAACTCAAAGGATATATACTTAGCTGTACAAGAGAATGTAATCACAAATGTAGATGATACAATGGAATTTCTTAGGGTGCATCCAAATAAGCTTGATGTGCTTAAATATTATTTGGGTCATGCTAGGGAATCAAATATGTAGAATGAGTTGAAGTTAAGAAATTTTCTGGGAGATTATGGCAGCCTTTTAGCTCTTGTTGATTCTTTGGATGGATGCCATAGTGAATTAGTAAATGTAAAGGTGTTGCAACTTTTTGTCAACTTTTTAACTGACAATCCTAGTTATTTCAACATAAAGTAGGATTTGAAATGAAATTTTTTATTGATGGATTTTCCTACTTTGGCTGGATGGTTGGAGAAAAGGTTGTTAGGATATACCATTATATCATCATCAGGTATTACATCAACACATGGAATTGTATAAACTTACCTTGGAGATTCCTATACTTCTTCAATTTCATTCCCTGTTTATTCTTGGAGGACCTTCACAACAACTTCTATATTGAGGAGAAACTCAACACTTAGAAAATTTAAGGTAATTAAAAATAACTCATTCCTCTTGTACTTTGGAAAATATTTTATGATCGAGCTCCTACATCCCATTCAAAGATACATCAATCTACATGCTCAAAAAAAAATCTTTTTCATCAAACCCTCAAACAATGTCTTTCAGTTCCATGTAGAAAAATATAACCATTATCCATTTGGTCAATCTGCACAAACTTGACACTAATGATATCTAGCCCCAAAACTTGGATTATCTTTTCCAATATGGAAATCTAAGGCAATTAGTTATCTTGAACCTTGATTGAACTTTGGAGTACAATCTCCTTCAACATGCATTTTCTTTTTGTAATGACACCATGATTTGACACCATTTAACTATGTATGTTTTGATCTTGAAATGAGATGATTATGATTGTGTAGATGACTTGATTATTTATAAATTTGCTAGATTTGATACACACACTTCATTGGATTGCAGGAGGAGGCAAAATGGTTTCGAGCAATCTGAGATTGGTCCAATGGAAAGTCAATTGAAGGAAGAAAAATAAACTAGAATTCCTTGTGCCATGGTGGGATCTATAGCTCAGACTCTCAGTTAATCAGTTTTTATTTATTTTCCTGTCAAAAAAATCAGATTTTAGGTAGAGAATCTATAATCTCAAACATAAATTTGAGTGTTATAAAAAATAGTTGTACTATCTACTATGATGATTATATTTTCTTATCAAAAATGTATTCATGACACTCAATTTCTTTAGCTCAGTGGGATTGGCTATATACTAGTTGAAACATTTAGTTGTACTATATATAAATCTCATTTTGTAAATTTAAAACAATAGATATATATTTGAATAAATTAAATTTGCATCAGTACTGCATTCGAGTAATTTCAAACAATCCCTATTCTTTCTCGAATTCTTTGGCTTGAAACTGACTGTGGGTAGCATTTATTAGAGATTATCCTTGCGATGTATCATGGTCATGATTGCTAGACTCTTATAAAGCTTTTGAATTCACCTCTATAATATCTTGTACATTGCAATTCCCTTTGATTCATAAATTTTGAATAATGACTTCCCAATTTGATAATGATTCTTTGCTGTCTTTCTTTTCGGTCCCTTTTCCTTATAAGTGCTTCAAGTTTATAATAACAATGTTCTACATCTTGAAAACTTCTTATGATCATAGCTAGAGAAATAGCTAATAGCTATGTGTTTGCACATCTTGTAGTTGCTTCATAGTAGAGCATATGATGCATTGTGCCAAGTAAATTCATCTGCATTCTGCACTTTTTTTGTTTCTCCCTTGTAGCTATTCATAGCAAACCAAGTCTTCACGGCACCATGATTGACATCATTGGTGTGTATGGAAGACAAGCTACTGATGATATTCAGCATTCTCAATTGTTGAAGTCACCACCATAGAATCATCACTACATCAAGATTAGATTCTAATTTTTCCTCTTTATATTTAATTTAAAATATAGATTAAAGTAAATTACTCTTTTTATATTTAATTCTCTTTATATTTAGGTAACCACATGAAACTAGAGGGAGAGGACAAACACCATTTTGAACATTAAAATGAACTTTTTCCATTACGTTGGTTGAAAAAAATACCTTTATAATTGCAATTACTTTTTCCTCACTCCAAAACTTGATAGAACAAAACACCAATGATTCTCATAATTTATAATTATGATCCTCTTATCTGAGCAAGAATTATAAGATATCCATCATTACCTCAGTGGTTTTCTTTGGCACAAATAGTACACCCAAGCTTTTGATTCCTTCAATTTTCTAGATTTTTTTACAAGAGAAAGTACCCATCGATGTACTATAGAGCATGAAGCTCAAGGCATATTAAAATAGTTTTCCACAACACACTGACCATAGTGTTATTAGATACTTCATTGCTAATTATTATAGGGGCCATATCATCCTCAAAACTTGTTCAGGTCCTCTTCACATTATCCCCATGAATTGTAACAAACCCCTCACTCACAATGTTTCCAATTGCATTACGAATCTGAAATTGAACAACATAACTCATAATGTATTCATTTCCCCCAAGAAAATGAAGCTGGAAATAGCTTGAAATTTACCCACAACAAAGAATTACTTACATCATTTGGGCTGACTTCCTTGGATCCCTATTTGTGCATTTCCTCCATCAACTATGATTGCATTCATTGATATCTGGTTAAGTACCATACCAACAATTTTCTCAACACTATTTAGGGTAGTATAAAGAATGTTACCTCAATAATATAGGTTGATGGTCCCCCTGCCTACATCCTTTCCATGATAAGAATCCCTAGTAATGAAATAAGATTGGCTTGTCTCATTCTTTCACTGGCTAAGACTCCCATGTTTATGAGATCCATGTCAATGGTCCCCATAACCATGACACTCAAATGCATTCAGTGGCTTCAAATTAACATAGTTCTTTCAGAGCTGACTAATTTTGTAATGATAATGCATTCAATATACAATTAAATGAACTAACAATCCTCATTCCCAAAGATGCACAATGGTTACCATTTGAATGATCGATGGCAGATTGTTGAAGTGCAACTTCAAGAAGCTAGAATGATATTGCCACATCACACCTTTCAACTTGTAGAATTGGGATGTAAGATATCTTTTTATTGCCTCAATCTAGCTTTAAAACATTCAAGAATGTAACCCACTTTTGTCTACATAGGATTTTCTTACCCACTCAGGGAATATGATGTGGG
Source organism: Cupressus sempervirens (assembly GCA_028749045.1). Taxonomy (NCBI): domain Eukaryota; kingdom Viridiplantae; phylum Streptophyta; class Pinopsida; order Cupressales; family Cupressaceae; genus Cupressus; species Cupressus sempervirens. The sequence continues at coordinate 1,030,670,079 of CM053785.1, forward strand.
TGAGGGCTTCACTTTATCTTATTAAGCTTTCAATTTGGCATGGAGTCATTGTGATAACCTATACAATTCATTCAGGAGAACAAGTTAACATAACATGAGAATTTCCCTGCATCTAGATGCATTCTTTAGTAGAAGTATGAGATATACTGTTACTTTTTTCACGTGTGTAACTTGTAAGCATACTATACAGAAATTGAATTTGAGAATATATTGAGCTAACCTTCTTGGTACTGCCAAGGAAGTTTCCCTTCCTACACATTTCAACATAACCATAAATCAGATCTTCTACTACCTCATCAAATATCTTAGGATGTATATGTTGTCTTTCATAAGTGATATACGAAGTGAGAGTCGAGAGGTCAAATGCATCCAACATTTGGTCCAAGAATCATAATGTAGTTCACATCAAAAATATCAAGTCATTGGACCCCCCATTAATTACTACATAGTATTGACCAAATCAGAACTTACCTTTGGCTCATCATAATGTAATGCAACAAGATACCTTGCAAGGTGCCTGTCCATTTGTTCATCAGCCTTATCAAGCACTAGGTAGATCAAATCAAACCTACTGGCATATTTTGTGATTATTTTATACTTGAGTGACAACAAATAAATTCTCTAGCTTGAATTCTAAAACCAACCATACTCCACCTAGAAAGCAATGTTGGAGGAAGTTGGATATTGTCAATCACTAACAATCTAGGGTTGTAGCATGAACCACTAAGATTGGCACAAGCTAAAATAGATGTTCTTGCATTCAGAGATGCTATGGTCCTAGCCTTTGCAATTGACACTGTTTGTTGTTCCATAACCTACTTCAAAGGAATGACCAAACATTGATATACAAGTCAACCAATAGCATAGATTACGAAGTCAAGAAACCAATAAAAGAACACAATTCAAAGAGCTCAGAGAAAAATCACACCACATGTAACATGCTATGAACATTGTCTAATATCTTGTCAAACTTGTCTATGCAGCAAACACCCCTATCACTCATTACCAATGCTCTACTTTCTAGAACCTGTTGAGTTCAAAGAAATAAATAGTTTATATAGAATATAGTGGTAGGTAGCAGTGGGGGATTAGGAAGCCCAAAGAGCTCAATGATCAATGAATTGAGTTAATAACTTACTGTTTCACTAGTTTCAGGATCCTTTGATACATAAGCAATCAAACCAACTATAGAGCTTCCATGACCACTCGTATAAATGCCTTGAGGAGCCAACTTTTGCATAGACTAAACTAGTTGAGACTTACTCGTACCTAGATTCCCAACAAGAAGGATGTTGATATCACCATGAAAAGTAGCGCCTAAAGCTCATTTTACTACAGTTCCCGGAAAAAGCTGTTTAAGAAGCATAATGGTTAACATATGGTTCAAAGAACATGCAAAAAATTACCAATTAATTGAACATGAATGCAAAGAAAGATATCTAGAACAAGAGCCCTTTCTATACATCTTCTAGCTCCTAAATACTCGGAGCTAAGGACCTAGTTAGCCTCCCATAGATATTGGGCATGCGAGATAGTTCTTTCAACTTCTCAATTTGGAAATTGGCAGTCAAAATTCAATTTCAGAGCTTGTAAAATTCATGTTATATTAAAAAGGTAAAAGGTATGAGTTTATACCTTAGCTTCATAATCAGCTGGTGACATATCACCCTCTTTAAAAGAGGCAAAACTATCACTATCACATTCCATAGGATCTTCGGCTTGCAATCTTGTATGTCTACCTTTTTCAGATGAAGGCAATCGATGTAGGTCTGCACCAGCAAACGATTTACAAATTAGCAAATCATAGAATACAACATTAAGGTCCTCATTTCCAACTTAAATGGACTAAGATAGGCTTGAGAGCTTTGCTTTAAATAGAGATTTCACAATCCTTTGGTTTGGTCCCACTCTAACTGTCATAGCTCTGAAAATCCCAGTAACCTACAAAAAAAAAAAACCAATGTCAACCTTCAAATGCTAACACTTGGCAATAAAAATGAGTGTAGAATTTGTATATCATGTAATGTTAGACACACCTCGATTCAATCACCAAGTTTGGCCACATCAACAAGTTTGTTGTGCATCAGCAAGCTAACAGTGTGCAAGATTTCCCCCTTTGGAATGGCATCAAGCATTTCTTGTAGCCTTACAATCTACTTATCAACAAACCTAACCACAAAGTAAAAGGATATAGTTGTCTTCAGAGTCTTGAAAATGCAGCTTCAAATCATGCATAAACTAAAATCAACAAGTTCCTACCTGCATCTATTATGCATTGATGTCAAAAAATTCATAGCAACACATTCTGGCCTTGCACAATGTGTAGGTTCATCAATCTGACCTGAGCATTTGAAGCATAAAATAGGATGTGAATACAAATCTAGCAAAAACACTTTTAGATAGCAAGTACCATTTTACATAGTGAAGCAAAGATATGAGATTTTTTTTTTTAAACATGAAATATGTTTGACAAAATTTGATAGAAGATTCTCATGGAATATGAGAATAAAATTTGGTGTGAAATTTCTCAATAAGAGATTTTTTCACACTAAAAAAATGTGCTCTCTCATATGTAGCTTTCATCAAGCAAACATCTCAATGTGAGAAGAACCTCATGTACGGTGTCCTATTAGTTCCAATTAAGGTTACAGGGAGCAAATCAACAGTGGCAATGTCACAATAAGGAGTAAGATCTTATTTGCAAAATCCTAGAATCTAAAATCTTCTGAGATCATTTTCATAAGCATGAATCTGTTTAAAGCCATAGATTCTCCACCATAGTTTATGCAATATAGAATTGAGAAACAAACATAACATACAATGAAGACACAATTAACTATTATATTAAGAGTTCAATTGCAATCCAATGAATTACCTCTATCAACAAGTACTGGTGCTGTAGCATATCCACAAACAAGGCACATAAAGAATGCTTCTTTGATTTCTGGTATAATTGAGCTGCACCAAATTATCATTCCTTTGATTCAGACCATCTCCTCAATATCTAGATTTCAAAGACAATGAAATCCCCTTATTATATTTTTCAAATAGCATTGAACAATGAAGATTTAACTTTAAAAAGAATTGCCTACCTGATGGATTTAGATCTTGCATGTTAACTGTATCTCTAAGATTGAATATTCTTGCCTGAATGCAATGGCAGTTATATGTAAGTCTGAGGCATATTTATGTGCATAAATAAACAAAATCTGAAACAACAAAGTCATTAAATGAAAACATACTAACAGACAAAACATATTTTTCCAAAAATACAATTCAGTCACCTGTATGTGCTTCTCCCACAAAGGCTTGAGGTGAACAGCTACATCCATCAATACACTGTAAAAAATGGCAAGAACTTCAAGAGGATATCTGACCATCTTTCCATAAACTTCTTCATCATATTTGAAGATGTTCATGTTGTGCTCTCCACAACACATGCCCCATTCCTAGCTAGGAATGGGGAACCCCTACTTTTTTTGACTCTCGGACTCATAGTTCGGGAGTCGGGAGAAGAAGAGTTTTTTTTATTTTATTTTTTTATACTTTAGGATTTTAGAGTCAATATTCAAAAAAAAAAAAAATTTAATTTGAAAATCACAAAAAAAAAAAATCAAAAAATTGAAAAACAAATTTTAAAAAAAAACAAGAAAGAAAAAGAGAAAAGCAAGCGCCATGCGCGAACCGCGGCTGTGACACTCGCGCTGCGTGCCTGAGTGCTCGAGCACCACCCACGCTCGAGCATCATGTGTGCTCATGCATCACCATGCCACGCGCATGTGCACTCACATGCCACTGCACCATGCTGTGCGCATGTGCACACGATCACCACCACGTCACGTGCATGTGCCTCATGCGCGTGCTCTCTGATGCATTTCGTACGTGTGCATGCGTGCATGACCAAGGGCCTTGTGTGGTTGCCAAGCTATTTTTTTCACCTTCAATTTTTCCAAATAGTCATGAGAGGGGTTTAAAATATATGATTTAAGTATAAGAATAATTTCTTATACTTAAGATATATTTTAATATATGCGACGAATCTTTTGAGATAGGTTTCAGACTTCCCGGAGATAAGGTAAAGATTCTAGGAAATTTTAGGGCTTCAAAAATCCAGACTTAGCCAAATTTTAGGGCTTCAAAATTTTAGACTCAGCCAGATTTCAGGATTCACGTCTAGTTTTGTTTGAGTAGCTAGTGTCTTTACTATACATTGTTAACTTTACAGTCTAATGTTTGCTTCTTTTGTAGGTAAAAATGGCATTCTCAACTTGTCAAGATCATAACTTTTGACTCGAGCCTCAGAATTTAGAACCGCTTACACCATTGGAAAGAACTAAAGATCTAATTTTAGTCCCTAAAATAGCGAGCCTTTGGCTGCCCAATTTTAGGGACCGATGAAAGTTTTGACTTGAAATTTTGAGCAAAAGAGCTTCAAAAATGTCATTTAAAAATGCCTAAACAAATTTGCGAAAAAATATTAAAATGTTGCAAACATTTGATTGTCTTGGATACTCTGGATCACTTGTTTTCTTGTTGGGAAGGATTAGATAGGTGGAGAGAAGACAAAGGTCAAAGATACAGAGGTTGGACACATAAACCAAATCAGGTTCCTCATCTTATGCAGCTATTGGGCAGAAGATTCAATGTAGGTGCCTTGAGATTTTTGATTGAAGAAGTAAAGGGAGTGCAAGTTTATGAAAGTAATTGGCTATAAAAAGGGTGTAAATCATCAAAAAAGAGCATGGAGCGTATACAAAAAATGATCTAAAATCTCATTTGATCAAAACCTAGAAACCATTTTCAAAATTGAGAACTTTGATTTTTTGGCGAATTGAGCTCCGCAGGTCCATAGCTCTGCATTTTTATGTAGCTCCGCAATTCAGAGGTGTGCCGACAGTTAACTGCCAGTTCCAAAAATAGCACTTTCCATGTACTGGAAACACATTCTGATGACAAGTTAACTCTAACACATGCCTAGTGAAGGGGCAACTTCTATTTTTGGTGTCTCCATGCACTTCCACTTCGGTTGATGGCTTCCTCCTACTTTCTCTCTCATGCTTTCATTGTTTTGGACATGTAAATGGCTCATGCATCCAATTAATGAATAAAATATGGATGGAGTCCCTCTAAGCACCAGTTAGATTACTAGTTTGTATATATTTAGATTTTTTAATGTTTTAAAAGCATTTTATTGCATTAAGATATCTCTCACTCTCAACACAAATTGAGGAGACGATTTCCTATAAATACCCCATTGTAAAATGTAAAAATGGCTGCCATTATTATGCAATAAAATTATGCTTTTGGTGCTAGCATTTGGAGTGTAGTTATTCTTGCCTGAATGTGTCATTATTTTGTGGATTTTATTGATGAGATTGTGATTGAGCCAAAGGTTTATTGTGTTGTTTCTGGTTGTGCGATCTTTTAGTTCTAGTGTTTACTATAGATATATGAATTCTGTTGACATAATGAGCTTGAGAAGAGATCACCCAATTGTGTCTACATAGCTTTTTGTCTCGCATGAGTGCACTTTTTGTGGCCTTACGATTTGATGAAGAGTGAAACATCATTTGATTTGTTAAAGATTCTCACCGACGATTGCATCAATGGATTCTAGGAAGTGCTACTCCTATTTTCATTGGTTTCCTATCAATTTCCTCAAAGGTTTAACTCACAACATGTTGTGTTCTGTAGCTTATGTCCGTTTAGGAATTTCAATTTCAAGTTATTTGATTTCATGTTATTTGCTTTTAGTTTCATTATTTTCTTTGCTAACCCCCCTGTTAGAATAGGACCTCATAGGAGTTGCATTATTAGAGTTGCATTCATTAGAAAACCAAAAAAATACAAAAATATTGTTCTTTTGGTGTGATATTTTGAGACAGCAAACAAATTTTACTTGATTCCAAGGTAAAAGAGTTTTTGGAACTAGCAAAGGCCTCCTTGTGAACATTCACATTTATCTTCTACTGAGCAGATTTTGGTACGTCGCAAGACAAACACTGAACCTTGGAGTGGATCCTTTAAAAGATTTTCTTTTCAAGAGAGGAATTACACTATGAATTCTTGCTTTTGACCTCATGCAAAACAAACACCCAATAGTTCATTGCATCAATATTCAGTGAATCACCTTCAACTTCCATTGTCTAAATGAGAAATCAACTAAATGAAGTGAATACAAAAGCAAGTGTGCTCAACCAATAATTTGAAATGAGACTAGATGGTAACCATAAGAAGCCAATAGGGACAAATTTGAACCTATTCCAAGAGCCTTATGTATTTCCCCTCAAGGTCTGAAGGATCATCCCTAAAATTCCTCAAAAAGTGTTGAACTACTTGATTGACATCTTGAACACTTATGTTTGTGCCCCAAACAAACATGGGGGGTTGCCATCAAGGTCACCCTCAGAAGACTGGGGCATCTAATTATAATAGCCAAAACAGGTAATTAATGTGTGATTCAACAGAACATATTATACAAATTGAAAAGAAATGATTGACTCAATTGATAGGTAGTTCTCTGTCCAAAAGGTTTCTTGGTACAAGGAAATATCTTCAAAATAGGTTTCTTTAGTGTAGAAGGCACCAAAAGTTGGTACATAGGAATTTGCTATGCCGATTCCCTGAGGAGGTAGTTGCTTGGACAGTCAATGTGGACCACCCATTGAGGTTTGTAGAATAGAAGTGTTTTTTGGTATGACCCATTTGACAGGACCCTAGGAATCTCCATGGTTGAACTAACCCAAAATTTGGGCATACAAGCTAACATACCATTAACATAGTTTGTAATGCTTCTCACTAGCAATAAAGCATGTTTTATTAGCCCGTTATTTAGCTAGTTCACCTTTAATACTTCAAACAATCTAATCCAATGTTTATAATAGTAGAGTTTTGTTTATTAGAATATGATACATTGTCTATTTTGGTATGTTCAGGTTACGTACTCCATATTCTTAATATATGGTTCAATTTCTTTTTGTACTAGTCTAGTTTTAATTGCTTTAAAAAAATTTAAATGACTATTGTTTGGAATTATCAAGTATAGATTAACCCAGACTTTGCCAAAGGCCATAAAGCACGAGGAATGAAAACTTTACACATTTGGAATTCATGACATGAATGACAACTTTACACATCTGGAATTCATGATGTGAATGAAAAACTTCATCCATATAATGCTATTTTAAAATTTAGGACTTTTTCTTGTTATGTGTTGTGATATATAGTTAATATTTGTCAAAATTGTAGGAAGAAGCTTGCACAAAGACTTTTGTTTGATAAAAGTGCAAATGATGATCATGAAAGAAGCATATTGACAAAGCTAAAGCAATAGTGCGGTGGTCAATTTACTTCTAAAATGGAAGGAATGGTATGCTGCATCATACATAAATAAAAAACTCACTTTGATTCTTATCAATGAAGTTAATCTAATTTTAAATTGTGTAAAAAATTTTGTGCTTTTATTTAGGTCACAAATTTAACATTAGCAAAGGAGAACCAAGGGCATTTTGACGATTATCTTAATGAAAATTCTCAAGCACATCCTGGCATAAACTTGACTGTGACAGTTTAGACAATTGGGTTTTGGCCAAGTTACAAATCATTTGATCTTAACCTAGCAACCAAAATGGTATGCCCATTTTGTATAAATTATACCTTTTAAATTTTCTAATTTCTGAAGCAGTTTAACATTTTGACCTTTGCTACTTAATGCAAGTAAGATACATAGAGGTGTTCAAGTAGTTCTATCAGACAAAGACAAAGCATAGAAAGCTTACATAGATATAATCTCTGGGTACTTGTAATATTAATAGTAAGTTTTACACTAAGCCTATGGAACTTGTTGTTACTACTTACTAGGTAATTTCCTTTTGGTTATTACTACTTACTAGGTAATTATCTAGTTGTTGTATCAAGACTGAGGAAATTGTGACAAATTCGGGTTTGGAGCCTCAAGAGGAGGGCATTAATCAGGCTCCTCTCTGGCTCCATCTATAGCAGATGTGGAAACTTGACTAAGTGTCAAAAAACTCAACTTGTTCAGACCTAAAAAATGATTATGTTGGTAAGGATAGTGAGGACAGTGCCATGAAGCAATAATGGTTATGAAGGTGTGAAAATGTCACAACGGTACTGAAGGAAAATTTCAATCAAAGAATAAAAAGTTAAAGCTTAGCGTCTACTAGATGTGTAATCCAAGGCTTTTATTCTATTGAGGAATGTTGTGTCACTGTTCACCCTATTGCAAGTAGGTGCACACGAGGATGAAATGAAAAGTAAGTTCCACCCTTGAAAAATGATTATGTTGGTAAGGACAGTGAGGACAGTGCCATGGACATTTATATGCACCCTGAAAATGGTGTTATTGAAGGTTGGTTTTGTAAGCATTTAACTTGAGGAACACAAACAAGGTTTAGAGCTTAATGTGCTTTTTTTATTAGCTCCAATGAAAATGGTTCTAATGATATTTTTGGTATTCATGTTCCCTCTTCATGAGAATGAGCTCACTTTGATGCTTGTTTATGATAACACATTACAAATGATTAAAGGAAATGACTATGCAATGAATCAAAACATGTATAGCTAAATGATATGGAAAAATATGAGTTTATCATTTACTCCTAAGACTGAAAAGAGAGATTACAGACCTATTATCAGTCACAAATCAAACTATAACAATTCAATCCATAGGTTTTAATGTCATATAATCAACATGTATCACATCCAAATGTTAGCTAGATATTGTAGGCTTTTGTAGACCAGTTTGGGACTAGTAAATGACCACATTAAGGTATGATATGAAGTATGATCTACAATAGAAAGATTGATATTATCCTACATAGGTTTGATATGCAATTTCCAGCCATCATATTCAGTGCCATGAATCTAATATGCACTTTCAGCCACTATATCCCTTCAGATATGGTAAGTTTGAATGACACCAAATTTGTCTTTTCTTCAAGTGACTTGGAGGGGTGACTTGGTGAGCATACTTGAACAGTTGACTCGGTGAGTTGACTTTGGGAATAGACCTAGCAAGTCGACATTGTTAGTGGCCTTAAAGAGGTGACTTGGTGGGGCAAATTAGCGAGCCTACATAGAGAGCCCCACTTGGTGAGACAAGATGGTGAGTCAACTTGGTGAGATGACTTGGAGAGCTAACTTGGTGAGTAGACTTAAGGAGTCAACTCATTGAGGTGACTCAGCGAGGTGACTTGATGAGTGAACTTAGAGTCAACTTCATGAGTGTATACTTGAATAATTGAGTTGTTGACATGACTTGGTGGGTGACTTGTCGAGCCCACATGGCAAGCATACTTGAACAGTCAATTTGGTGAGCTGAACAAGTGAGCTAACATGGTGAGTGGGCTTAGAGAAACAACTCAATGGGGCAACATGGCAAGCACACATAATGAGCCAACTTGCCGAGCATGGTGGTAAAACCACTGGGTGAGCCAACTTGGTGAGCTGACTTAAAGAGTCAACTCATTGAGGTGACTGGGTGGGGGTGACTTGGTGAGCTGACTTAGGGGGAAAACTTGTTTAGCAAACATAAAGAGTCGACTTGGTGAGCATACTTGAATTGTCAGCTTGGTGAGTTGATTAGGGGAATCAGCTTGGTGAGCTAACATGGTGAGTTGACTTAAAGTGGTGAGTTGGTGGGGCAAGTGGGGGTGACTTGGTGAGCTAACCTGGAGAGTTGGCTTAGGGGGTGAACTTGGTGAGAAAACTTAGAGAGTCGACTTGGTGAGCATACTTCAGTTGTCAGCTTGGCGAGCTTACTTGGGGAGCCGACTTGATGATTTAACATGGTGAGTGGGCTTAAATTGGAAACTTGATGGGACAAGTTGGTGAGTGAGCTGACTTGGTGAGCGAGCTCAATGAGAGGACCTAAAGATTGACCTTGATGAGGAACTTTGGTGGGGTGACTTGATGACCGAACTCAAAGAGTCAACTTGGCAAGCATACTTGAACAGTCGACTCAGTGGGGCAAGTTGGCAAGCCAACTTAGTGAGTCCAATCAATCAAGAGGAAATAGTTGAGAGCTTAGAGTGACACAATTTTTAGATGATCATATGAAATGAAATGGGCATGCGAGTAGAAAGAAACTAGAAAGGTATTGTGTACAAATGAAGGCATGAAATGATTGGTTTTGGAGCACTCAACACAGACACTCAACATTAAGTACATATCATCATTTGAGATCAAATGGGTGTATGGGATTATATGCATAGTGAATAATAAAGGATGGAATTGAACCCTCCTCAAGGCTCATAGTTTTTGAGGTCCACTTCAACAATGGCCCTTCCCGTGAAGTTGTTATCTAAGACCTTTGTAATGAGATAATGTGTTATGAGCTCTTCATCAGTGGGATGGAACATGAATCCAGGAGGTAGTTGTGCATCACCCATGAGTGATGCACAACTACCTCATGGGTGATGCACAACTACCTCCTAGATTCACGTTCCATCCCACTAATGAAGAGCTCATAACACATTATCCCATTAGAAATGTCTTAGATGACAATTTCACAAGAAGGGCCATTACTGAAGTGGACCTGAATAACTATGAGCCGCAAATTTTTTTTGACTAAGCATTGGTCAAAATTTTGACCAATGCCATGTAGTTTTCTACCAAGCATTGGTCAAAATTTCAGCCAATGCCCTGTAGTTTACTACCAAGAATTGGTCAAAATTTTGACCAATGAACCGGTGATTTCCACCAAGCACTAGTCGAAAGTTCGACCAATGAATGGCAGAAAATGCCCTAACAATCCCAACATTTTTCAACCACTGTATTGGTTGAAAATTTGACCAACCTACTAGTTGGTCAAATTTTTGACCAAAAAAGTTTTGACCAATACCCTGCACTTTTCCACCAAGCATTGGTTAAAATTTTGACCAATTCCCTGCAGATTTCTACCAAGCATTGGTCGAAAGTTCAACCAATGAATGACTGAAAATGTGGTCACAATTTCAACTTTTTTCAACCAAGGTATTCGAACAGAAAATATTCGACCAATGTGTTGGTCGAATTTGATAAAAAATTGGGTCAAATTTTTGACCAATAAAGGTCAAAAAATGAGCCCAAATGTACTAGTTATTGGACTTAGAATGACCCAAAACTATGTGTGCATGCCCAAAATGATGGAAAGATTTTAGAACATGAGTGAAATCAAGAAAAAATGGTTTAATTTGGTCAAAGATAATGAGATAGATGTTAGATTAAGGTTGAACTATGTGGAAAGCCACAGAAAGTTGATTGACAGTGTAGTATGATGTACGAATGCATGAATGCAAGATGAAGATGATTTGGTGAATTGAAAGACATGATCATGGTGATGGAGAATGAGATGAAGAAGAAAGATGATATGAGGAGATGTTAGTATGATCAAAAAAAAATTTCTTTTATAAAGTGCACTATATGTCAAATGGAGCTTTATTTTGATATGGGAAATGGAATGCAATTCATCATGGCATAAAGGGCTAGAGCACAAATGCAAGCCTTTTGCATAAACAAGCATGATGTAGACAAAGAATGATCTTATCATTCCTAAGGAATATGTATATGTCCTAGACTCTCAAAGGTACATTGTAATAAACAAAAATAGAAAAAGATGACCATGAACCATCTCAACAACTCTCATAGATTAGTTTATATCATCGAGTGGCATAGCAACATGATCAAAGAAAAAATAAAGCCACAAATAAATTAGTAAATAAATAGCATGAGCCAATAGCTATTCTTGTCCATTGTTACTTTCTTTTTAGTGTTTTAGGTGTTCGGATAGTGTTTGACATGTTGATGATGTGATAGCTCTATTTGTGGATTCAATTGAGAGGTTCGTAGTGATATGTTGGATTGATTGTTGGTTCATGTTGCTTAGATAGTGTGATTGTCTTGAAAGTGTAGTGCTTTGGGTATCAGCCTACAAAGTGTAAGTACATACATAAAAGGGATGGTTATCCATAGTGAATATGTACAAGGTTTATTACAAAATTTTGATAGGTTTTGTGATTTTTAGGATTTTTGAAGATATTTGATTTTTTTGTGTGACTGGTTTCTTCAGGACATTTTATGATTTTTAGTGCTTTTTTCAAGATAGTTTCTTATTTTTAGTGATTTTTTTAGCACATTTTATGATTTTTAGTGCTTTTCTCAGGACATTGTATAATTTTTAGTGATTTTTTTAGGATGTTATGTTATTTTAGTGCCTTTTTAGGACATTTTATGATTTTAATGTTTTTTTTAGGATTGTATTTGAATTTTTAGGATTTTTTTAGGATCATATAAGCATATACAAGTGTTAGCTCCAATCCATTATGCGATAGGTCCAATGGATAAAAGTGCTTAAGGATATGCCCCCAGTTCAAATTCAAACTCATGCACTACGTAGGTGATATGTCCCTAGACATATGCACAAGATGTAAACTATGTACGAAGGCCAAATGATAGCGTATGTATAGACTAGTGATGCTTAGGAAAGATAAAAAAAGGACATTAACCAGTTCATGAAGCATGGTCAAGGAGCCAAGGACTTCTTGTAGGATGATGGATATCAAGGAATAACAAAAGGGAAACAAACTACATGGAATCTTGATAGATGGAGGAGCAACAACCAATTACACATGGCACCTACTTGCCAAGTTTTCACCATGGTACTTGTCCAAAGTGCCCGTTTGTCAAGTTTTCACTTTTGGATGAGATTTTTCTCTTCACTCAAATTTTCATGCCAAGATGCTTATTTGCTAGGTTTTTATCAAGGCAGCCAAAAAAATTCATGACTTTTTTCAGTTTTCTTTTTTCTTTCTTCAAGACATTTTGCTATTTTTAAAAAAAAAATTTAGGACTTTTAGATGGAATAAAGAACATTGCTGACCAATTCTGTGAAGAAATCTATTGTTACTATTGCTAGTTGATAATCTCTAGATCCATGACTAACCATAACGACATAGGATTTGAGCCAAGTATGTAGCTAAAATTAAACCACTAGAAAGGCCTTGAGAGATACCATCGTGTACCATATGTAAGATAGTGTCTACCTCTTGTGAATCAAGGAATCTGAGGATAAATGGGTTAATAGATATGTCATGTGGGATGTCACTAATGATGACATATGCAAAGGCTTGTTAGATAAAGATTTGAGCTTGGGTGTTGGGAAAATTAGGTAGTTGGATTTGGGGATAAACAACTGGATATAAGGGAGGGTTGGGAGGGTTGAGACCAATGACCTTCCACATGAATTTTGATCAAGAGAGCTTTCAAAGACATCATGACATGTTCAACACTAGAACATTGATATTTATGGCATCAACTTTTTCATTTTGTATCCTTGGGAGCTACTTAGCTTTTGATTTTTTACAGTCTAATGGAACCTTTCAATTTTCACCAAGAGACCTATGCTCATTAATTCTTTTCTTTGTTGTCTGATGGAGTTGACTCCCAACAATATGCCAATGTGTCCAGTTTAGGAGAAATTTCTTCTTTATGATTATTGTCCATAATGCATACATATCTTTTAAAGTCTATTATAATAGTATCATCATTATCGAATTGATAAAAAATTGGTGGTCCACAATGGTCCCAATCCAATAGTTTAGGATAACTTGAGGAGATGTTGTCATTAGGACTAAATGGGCTTTGATTAAAGGTATGGATATGTGCATTAGATTTATTTGAATCATTGGGGTTATGCTCAAAAGAAAGAGGATTGTTGATTTCAGCTGGGATGTCCTCAGATGCCTTTTCATCATTCAAAACATCCATAGTCTTACATGTAGGTACTGTAGTACTAGGAGGACCTATTTGTAATGGTTTAAATTGAAGCCCCAAACTAGGAGGTCATCCTTTTGTAGTGATAGGTTCAATGATTCCTTTTTTCTAAGATCAAAGACTGTTATAGTGATGATAGCCTTGTTACTACATGATAGTAAACCCAAGTCCATACTTGCTAGGAGATATCAAAATGGGTTCTTGTTCTACTTTTTCTTTCTCAATGCATACAAAAGTATTTTTATTGGTAGAAGTGGTATTTTGTGTACTAATCTCATAATGTTGTGCTTGAAATGGTTGTGATTTACCATTAGATTGGGGAGAAAGTGGCAACTCCCTAATGTGAGATACTTGAGACATAAAGTACTCTCCACACCCATTTTCTTCAATCTTCATCTTTTCCTTGGCTTTACTAAGGAGTATATTAGCATCGACATACTTAAAGGGATCTGTGGGTTATGCTTCATTATTTGTTGGGATTTGGTATGTAGTAGCATCTCTTAGATTAGCACAAAATTGGAAAGGATTTGGATCGTCGGGTATGGTAACCTCCATGTTGTCATAGGAAAACTTCAAACATTGATGATATGTAGAAGGGGCTACTTTCATAGCATGAAGCCAAGGGTGTCCTAGTATCATGTTGCAATTCATTTCTATATCTAAGACATGGAACAATTTATCTTTAGTAGTTAGACCAACTCTGGTAGGTAATGTGATGACAGCCTTGGAGAAGTGTTCACCATCATCATAAGTTTTTATTGTGATTCTTCGAGAGGGATCCACATCATCTTCAAAATAATCCAAACCTTTGACAACCTTAAGAGTATAGATGTTCAGTCCTACTCCTCCATCTATTAAGATATGTTTGACTTTGGTATTATGGATGAAAACTTCAAGATGAAGGGGATCATTATGATTAGGTTTGTCCTTAGGATTATCCCAAAGGGAAAAGGTGATATGATTTTAGGTAGATAGGGTTACAACCATGGCTTGGAACTAGAAAACATCAATATATCTAGGACTACTAACTCTTTTAGGGCTTAATGCAAGATCTTTTGATGTTGGGGAGATGTACGCAATAGGTTTAAGCTAGATATTTGTATAGGGATCTTTCCGAGATGTTCAATAAGCCTATAATTAGATGAAGTAGGAACAATAGGCCTACTAGGGGGTGCAAGTCTAATAGAAGCCAAAGGTCTAGATGGAGCTCCAAGTAAGGTGATCTTGGTATGGTGTGTAGTGACAGTGCAATGAGGGTCTTTAGCCTTTAAAGTGAATGTGGATATGTAGGAATCTAACTCATTGAAACAATTGATAGTGTAGTCATATCCCACATGCATGTAATTCACATTAGCTTGTGAGTTTGAGTTTGAACTAGAGGACTTCTCTTTGTCATGATTACTCAAAGGATCTTTGAAAATAGTGTAATTAGAGTTGGATGTTAAAAATGATGGATCAACCATGATATACCATCATCAATAAGGTCTTGTATTGCATGTTTCATTTGGAAGCATGATGAAGTCTTATGTCCTTTGGTGCGATGGTAATCATAGTACTTTTTGTCATCCCACCAATCATCTCTATTCAATGGTTCATCTTTGATTGGGGGTAACTACAGGAGGTTATTACTCAGTAACTATTGTAATGCAATCTCAAGAGGTATCCCCAATGGTGTGAATTTTCTATCCTTGGTTCTAGGATGTCTTCGAGGTTTTTCTTGCATGGAAGTCTTAGTCTTCTACTGTTAAGGTGTTGTTTGATTAGGAGTTTGTGAATTTCTAGGGTTTTCACCTTTGAAAGTCAATTGAGGTTGTGTTTTACTAATTGTGCAAGCATCCACAATGCCATCATTAGTCACATTCTTGTTTTTAGAGAAAAATTTTGGCTTGTCATTAGACAAGTTGGTGCTTCTAGTTTCTTTTTTTATCTTGAGGATTCCCTTATAGATAAGAGCATCTTCAATACTAGCCCCTTTTTTTATTAGTTTAGAAATGGTGCTTGGACTTTTGATCTTGAGTTCATACATTAATTTTAGGACTAGATTTTCAATTCACAAGTTTACTTCTTGTTCTTCAGGAATGTCTAGTGAGCATTGACAGACTAAGCTTCTCTAATGAAGTAAGAATGTGATGAATGGTTCTCCTACCTTTTGTTTAGTTGAGAACAAATTAGAAAGTGTCACCTCATTTTTAATGTTAAAGGAAAAGTGGGAGGTGAACTTGTTTGTGAGTTCCAACCAAGATTTGATATTACCAGGAAGTTTGGAGTACCATTCAAGTGCAGGCCCAACTAAATAATGAGGGAACAACCTCATGAGGTAACTGGGCTCATCATAGAGTTTAGTACATGAGGACCAAAATTCTTTGATATGATCAATAGGGTTTCCTTTTCTTCATTATTTTTCAAACCTTGGAGC
Organism: Cupressus sempervirens; assembly: GCA_028749045.1. NCBI lineage: Eukaryota > Viridiplantae > Streptophyta > Pinopsida > Cupressales > Cupressaceae > Cupressus > Cupressus sempervirens. Next base: position 1,030,686,268 of record CM053785.1, read on the forward strand.
CTCAAACTGTTTTGGGAATGGAGGCGTATACAAACTTTTGTCAAATGGATTAGGATGTAGGTCCCTTTCTGCATATAGAGCCTATTTCTTTTGGACTCCCAATGTCTTGACTTGTTTGGAAAGTTGTTTGAATTTTTGTAATAGTTCTTCATTAGGTTTTTTCATGATAGCTTTCCCTTCAAGAATTTTGTGTCTATGAGTAGACTGTTTGCTATGGTAGGATCTATGTCTACTCAGTTCTGACATTTCTATGTCTAATGAGTTTGGTGATGTGTCATTTGGTGGTGGAGGTATGTTTGTACCTTGAAGATAGAAGGGTCCCTGTTGTTGGGGTACTTGTTGTGGTATTTGATGTGGAATTTGTTACAAAATTGAATGTGATTGTTGTATGATGTGTTGTTGTTGTGTCATGTGTGGCAGTTGTTTTTGGGATACCTTAGCGACTTGTATATAAGACCATGTATGTGATTATTGTGGTAGAGGTATCTATTGAGGCTGTTGTGGCACATGTTGTTTTTGTAAAAAAAAATTTTGGTATGCAATTTATTTCTCAAGCCATCATTGGTATTCCATTTGTTGCTTGAGTTGTTCTTGTTGTTTAGCAAACATGGCTTGTTGTTGTTGATACATTGTATGGAGGTCAAGTGGGATTATGTTGGACCACATATTAGGGATGTTGGATGTTTTCACCATTTGAGGTTGTTGTTGTTGATATGTTGAATGTGTTCTAAGTGGATGTAGACTTGGTTGAGGGTTGGAAGTGTTAATTACTTGTATCACTATAGGTTGATGTTGTTGTGGGAGTTGACTAAGTCCTTGAAAATTGACCACCATGTTCGTATTGTTGCTTTGACACCTTTGTGTGTTAGAGGTTTCTCCTTGGGACATTATATTGACTTGAAAATGAGGTGCATTCCTTTTGGGAATAGGTGTAATGTCAATAAGACTTTTCCTTTGTATGTCAATAGGGACTATTGTAGTTGATGTGTCACATGGTGTACCTATAGGAGGCTCCATAACATTTGATGTCATAACACTTGGTAGAGTTAGGAGCAAAGGTCCACTTTGTTGATTTGCCTCCAAATAAGCTATGTCTAGCATCCCTAGAGCACAAGTCCCATTAGATGCATCTTGTTGCTACATCATGTCACTAAAATCAAGTCTTAGGTGTTTAGGAATTGGTGATTTTTTATTAAACAAGGGGTTAACATTGATGTGTTCAAATGTACTTTCGAGGAATTTGATGGTTGATTCTTGATGGGACCTTATAGGTGCCATTATCATGTTTGAAAACTCCAAAGGTTTCTTTCCCTTATCTAAGTCCAACTTGATCATTGGTTGGATGTTTGGACTTATGTCCTTCCACATTGGGGTTGAATTTGATAATTTCTTGGGCTGCCAAAAGTTTGAAGTTTTTATGGAAGTTTTTGTCTTGACATGCCCTACCCATTTCTTTACTAGTGATGCCATAATTAGTGTCAGAGTCATCACAATACCTTGTTGTATGTTTGATTTGTTAGGGTTGAAGGTACTTTTGTTAGGAATGTGATTGTTCATCTTTGGGTGTGGTTGGTACACTTCCTCCTCCTAGCGGTATTGGTATGAATATGGGTTCAAAGTTTGGACTCCATTGAACCATCCCATGTGTAAGGGAAGTGTTTGGAGGAAACCTCATAGTAGGTTTATTGTTTAAGGTTTTTTGTGCCATAGCTTGATTATGATGATCTTGTGGATACATGTTCAAGGGGTTTGCAAGTAATCATTGTGATGCCTCGATTTGGTCTTTGTCAAATGTCTATTGGGTTTTCTTGCTCCTCAAAAAAAAAAGGTTGATAAGGTTCTTCAGGCTTCTAGGATGATTGGGTCCTAGTAAGTGCTAACATGATACCTAAGAATGCAGATGTAATGGAGGGAAACCTAAATGGACTTTTCTGCCTCCCAAGTGGGCACCTAAACTACCAACTATGCTCAAACAGTACCAAGTGTATCCATGACATAGTTGGGGGTTGAAAGTGAGTTGTTGGTAAGTAAGAGGCATGAAATGGGTAAATAGAGGTTCTAGGGTGCCTAAAATGCAAATTTTGAGTGTTTTGAGTGATTTAGAGTGTTTCCTAAGGTCTTGGGGTGCAATGCAAGGTGTGGAAGTGCAAATTGGGGTTATAGAACCTAGAAGGAAACACATAATTACCAAGTGTGTCCTAAAATTACCAAGTGCATCCTGAAAGCACCAACTACACACTTGAAGTGTGCAATTGGTAAAACAAGGTTGTGGTTGGTAAAAGAGGTCAAAACTTGATAATTAAGATGTGGGTATGCAAGATATGAGTCTTTTTAGGATTTTTAATTGTTTAGGGAGTTTATTCAATGTGAGGAAATGCTAAATGAATTAGGGTTTTGACATGAAAAGTGAAAAGTTTTAAGAGATATTATGCAAATGCAAATGCAAGGTGTCATTTTGAAGTTTGACTAGAGGGGATGAAAATGACTCTAAGGTATGCAAAATGACAATTAGGATTATGTTTTGGACTTGGTAAGGATGCCAAAGGTTGTTTTATGCAAGGTATACTATGACAGGGATGGTGTTCAAGGGTTTATAATGACATTTGGGATATGCAAAATGAGGGTAAATGATCAAGAAGGCAATTTGGTTGATGGACACTTTGATAAGGTTTGGTAGTGAAAATGATGCTAAGGTTTGAAAAATGCAAGATAAAGGGGATGTGCCACTAAGATAAGTCAAAATGAAATTTAGTGAAACTAAGAACATGATAATACAATGATAAGGGTATATGGAAATTTTTGCACTTAGGTAAAACCTTTAGAAAGTATTTTGTCTAGGAGTTTAACCTTGTGACAAAGGACTTTGGATCTCAAACAAAAAGTAATAAAAGGAGAAAAGATTGAATTGATAAAAGATGAAAAGGTCAAATCTATCAAGACATAGATAGAGTTTGACAAAAGAAAATGACAAGAAAATAAAAATGGACTAGTCAAGATCCGTTATCTGTCAACACTAGGAGATACTCTTAGACTCATACTTTGTTCAGATTTTTAACTAAGTCCAAAGGTTTTGGGGTTGAAAATGATGGTTAGGAGACTTAGAATGGTGATGACATTGATTGGATATGTGATATGGACAATGACTATGATGCAAAATGGGATTTTGGGTGCAAGATGCATTTTTGGGTCAAGTGTAGAATGGGGAGGTACAGAGGCTCCTACATGTAGTTTTGGGGTCTTGAAGTGCAGTTTGGGGGCCCAAAATGGTCATGCAAGTGCTTAAGTGTGCCCTAACAGTGCCAAGTGTGCTCCAATAGTACCAACTACATTATTGACATAGTTGGAACCAATCTGGGTGTAGTTTGTAGTTTTTGGGCATAGTTGGTAAGTCAACATGAAGGTTTGCTAATTCTAAGCAGTATGGTTGCCAAATTGATATGCCTGGAAGATAAGTTGCTAGGAAGCTAAGCTCCCATGTCCTTCTTCCTTCTCCAAATGATATAGCTCCAAAGTTTCTTTTAGTGCACACAAAATTGAAGAAAAATTCTATGATGTGGATAATGCCATGAGAATACTTGAAGTTGTAATTTAAGCTTGAGAGAAAATGGTGTGAAAATGAAAAGAATCTAAGAACTTGAAAAATGCTCAAGAATTAGGACCTAAGGACCAGAAATGAGAGGAAGAATGCACATTTTATAATTGGCATGGAGGATGAGAGCATTGGATTTTTCACCCTTAGATATACAATGTGGTAAGAGATTCCTTTGAGAATCCATGATGCATATGACAAAAGATGCCAAGTATAAGATTCTATGTTGCATGGAAGTCAAACTTGGCTAAATGTGGAAGAGAATCTATGATGCATCATAAGACACCTCAATCCCACTTAAAGCCAAGAATCTATGACAAATAATCCAAATATGGATTTGTGTAAGAGAATAATAATATTTAATTATGACATAGCTTATCCAATTGTCATGATGATGTCAATATTCTATGGAATATTTGAATTAAAAATCCTTTTATTCCACAAAATAGAAATTAGTAGAAAATGGAATTAATGATGGAAAATGGAAATTAGGAACTTGTGAATTTCTATGGTTTGCAAATTATGAACCAATTAATTAATATAATTAATTAATTAAGGATGATAATTAGAAAGAATAATTAGAAAGGATAAAAGGATTAAATTATGGGTTATTTAATCCTATAGAGAAAATTAGTAGATGATTGGCCAAAATATATAAAATAAATGCGACAGTGTCCTTTGATGAAAATGTGATGATAATATAGATTGAATAAGATGATGAAAAGGAGACCAAAGCCATGGTTAGATTGATTGATTAAAATTGATAACATGCCAAGGACACATGACATTAAATTATTGATATGTAACATTTAACTAACATTGTAAATGCTACAGGATTGAAATTGATTGAAAAGTTTTTATCATAATAACATCAATGGACGCTATTAATATTATTAAAATGGTTGATGATGCCATGATCTAACATTGAAAGCCTCAAAAACATCAAATATTGAATGACATGAATGATCGTTTGACCTAGCATGGAGAGCCATGATAGTACTAAGGTCAAATTGATAAGATTCGTAGGCTGATAGGTTTCCAAGGCACTAAAAGCCACAACAATACCTAGAATTAGATAAATAATGATTGATTTGGGATATTTGATATGTTTTGGGTTGACTAGGACATATTTTGAGTTGATTTGTGGTGATTTTGAGTTGATATGAAATGATATGAAATTGATGTGAAAGAGGATACAAATGATAAAGTATGATCAATTTTGCCCAAAAGATCAAAGTTAGTAGAATGAGAAAATAAAACAAATTAGTATGAAGAAGTGATGAAACTATAGATGTGAACCATTTTTGGGCATCTACAACCCCATTTTTAGAAGCTTGTTTGCACCTTTGGTTATTGTGCTTTGACCCCTTTAGGACCTTGTCTCAGAATTGTGAAATTTTTTTGTTAGAGTTATCTATGCTCTATGTCTAGTCTGTTACCTAAAACATTTTACCACAACTCTATCTATAAACAGTTTCAAGAAATGGCATCTTGCATAGCTAACAACTTGTGACCCACACTCAACCTAGTCTTATTTCTTAGTTATCTTGTTCTTGTCCTTTACGGCTTGTCATACTTGGTGTCATGATAGTCATAATCTTTGGCTATTCTAGCCATTATTTAGACTACTCAAACCTTAGTATACAACACTCTTACCTCACTTTGAGGCTATGTTCTTCTATGGTCATTGTCTAGGCTTTTTCTTTTCATCATTTTTTGTGGCTACAAACATTATGTTATTTCTCTATCTGCAACATGATTATGTTCTAAAACTTTGATATCACTACTTTAAACATAGTATACCAAAATGGCTAGCAATAAATACAGTAAGTCTAATATTCCATTGAGAAACAACACATTCTATTTGCAAAAATGAAGAAACAAATTGAAACAATAAGTGCTCAACTTCAAAGACTAAAAGAAGAGGAAGAAACATCATTGAACAAATTCTACTAGCAAGATTAGTCTCCTTCCTCCAATGATAGAAAACCATCAACTTCCTATGATGTTGAATCCAAGCCATCTAAGAACAATGCACAAACATGCAAGAAATCTAGAAGTATCTTCAAAAGAAAACCTTGGAGACCTAAACCAAAGTGTGATTTCACCCCTTTGGGAAAATCTTATGACTCAACTTTGGATGAACTTCTTGAAAACAAACTCATTGTTATGCCTAATGTCACTTTGGCTAGAGTCTACTTTATGAGTAATTATTGTGCCTATCATATATATAATCTACATGAAACTTCACATTTCATGGAGTTGAAAAATAAAATCCAAGATTTGTTTGATGAGGGCGTAATTCAAAAACCTAAGAAACTTATCTTTCAAAGATACTACTCTCAAGCTTGATCAAAATCATGAACCCATGTCTATTAATGGTTCAAATGAAACTTCTACTTCTTCCAACATGTCATCACCTTCTAAAGCATATAAGCTTTCCAACATAATTCCATGAAATAAAGAACCCACTACTTTTTCTATTGACTATGTGTACCCTCAAGGTCTGACTCTAAAAGAAAGATAAGCTAATCTTGACCTAGCTACAAACCTCTCCCATGCTACTCACACTAAAGATCCAAAAACTTCATGCATTATTACTCCTATTATTCCCACTCTAGCTAGTCATTCACTATCTCTTCAAAAGCCTACCATGCAAACTCCATATTCTACCTTGTCCTTAAAAGTGGATCCATGTATAGGGGGTTCCTTGTCAATATTATGCTAAGAACTAAATTTCTTTTTTTATAGATATATAGCTCTCAAGCATGATCACATTGGTTTGTTATTTATTTGGTCTTAATTCTAAGAGAAATTAATTTCATTTGCATAATCATTCCTTAGTTAGATAGCAATATGATGGTTTTATAGGGTTTTATTCTTAATTTTGTTTCATTATATGTACTAACCCTATGATATAATGTTTTATGAAAGTGTGTTAGTTTTGCAGATACATGATCCACATTTCTCACACACATTTTGGGTGCGCTAGGGTTTTGACATATTCTGAGAATTGATATTTATATATAAATAGGATCATGTTGAAGTGTGTGTGAGGAAATATACTTATTGATTGGGAAGTATGTGGTCTCCCATAATAAACTTTTATAGATTTAGGAATTATGAGGTAATACACTTAATATACTTATCGTAATGTCTAGATCAATTAAAGTTAAGCATGATCACATTGCTCATGCCCTATCATGATCTTGCAAATCTCACACATTTTATCATGGTGGGTACCAAAAATGTGTGTCAGAAATGTGAATCACATATCTGCAAAACCAACACACTTCAATATAGATATTATATGATAAGGTTAGGACATATAATGAATCAAAATTGAGCATAAAACCTATGAAACCATCCTATTACTCTCTAGATAAGGAATGAGTATGTAAATGGAATTAATTGCTCTTAGAATTAAGACCAAATCAGTGAGATTGACACCTCTAGAATGAGAGATTCAAGCTAGCATGAATGCAAGATTGAAAATTACAATTGAAATGAAATTAAGCTAGCATGTAGTACAATCAAGATAAGAAACAAATCAATTAAGCTAGAATTGAAATAGAAAACAAATGAAATGCTAGAATACTTAATCTATAGAGTTTCTTTGCTCTAGAATTGTCTCCCTTAGCTCTTAGAATTTGTTGTACTTATATATTTTTCCAATGGCTTGGGGTAGAGTTTGATCCAACCATGGTGAGGTTGGGGGTTGATTATTTTATTCATGGTGGAGATACCACTTAGAATAAACAATCTAAAGTGGAGATCCCACTCAAAATAAAAGAATAAACAATTTGAAGTGGAGATCCCACTTAGAATAAACAATCTACTATATAATAGGTCACATATAGGAAATAAATTATTTACACATTGGTATAAGCGATGTGATTCTGCTTGAGAGCTAGATATTATGATAATATATAGTAGATAATGTGATCCCACTAGAATAAGCATTAATGATTCATTATTCTGGAAATCAATTTAATATTGCTAAGGGACCCCCTATCCATAAATGAATATTTTATTTTTTATGGGGTCCAAGGATATTCTTAAACAATTCTAAGTGGGATCTCCACTTTAGATTGTTTATTCTGAGTGGGATCTCCACTTCAGATTATTTATTCTGAGTGGGATCTCCACTTCAAATTGTTTATTTGGAATGGGATCTCCACTTTGCATTATTTATTCTAGTGAGATCTCCACCATGAATAAAATAATCAAACCCCAACCACACTATAGTTGGATCAAACTCTACCCCAAGCCCTTGGAAAAATCTATAAATACAAAGCTTTCAAAGAGCTAGGGGAGGCAATTTTAGAGCAAAGAAACTCTATTAGATTAAGCATTCTAGCATTTTAATTCTAATTCTATCTTTCAATTCTAGCTTAATTGCTTTGTTTCTTAGCTTGATTGTACTCCATGCTAGCTTAATATTTCAATTCTAAGTTTGAATCTTGCATTCATGCTAGCTTGAATCTCTCATTCTAGGGGTGTTATTATCATTGATTTGGTCTTAATTCTAAGAAAAATTAATTTCATTTACACACTCATTCCTTAGATAGAGAGAAACAGGATGGTTTCATAGGTTTTATGTTAAATTTTGATATCTTGTTGGTGCTAACCCTATCTTCTAATTTTTTATTGAAGTGTGTTGGTTTTGTAGATACATGATCCACATTTCTCACACACATTTTTTTGTTGCCTACAGTGGGGCAAGAACCACATTTATAGCTCCATTTTCTTGCTAGTATTTTAGTTGTATTCTCATGTTTAGTTTTTTTATAGCAACCTATTACATCTAACCAAGTGGTTTTGCAGGTTTCTTACTTTGGTTTTAAGGCTAACCCATATGTAGATTGGTTTGAAGGCTACAACTCTACATTTTGAAAGATTTAATCATATCTTCCAAACCATTTAGGATACAAATCAAAAATTATTTTTTTAGGGTGGTGATAGTCTATAGATTCCTCAATCCAAAATTTAGATTTATTTTAATTGATTTGCATGATCTGTAAAACTTTCTTTATTTTCCATAAAAATGGGATTTGGGTGCAAATCAGAAAAATTTTCAATCAACTTAGAATTTTTGGATAGGTCTACAAATTATAGAGGGGTTTTGTTCTTTTTATTTTTAGTTTACATGTTATATCAATGCCCAAATAGTCGATTTACCAAAACTAATATATTTTGACAAAGTAGGTTACACAGTAGAAAATGGGGTGATATGACCAAAATTCTTACAATTTAAAAAACCCCTCTAATTTTTAGTAGGGATCCTTTCTTTTTACTTCTATTGTTGAAGTCAAAATCATAAGAAATAAATCAAATCTTGTTGACTAGATCAAAAACCAATATTAAAAAAAGGGCATTTGATGAATAGCTTGCATTTAACTTTCACATGGATCAATGTAGGATGTGAGCTTTTATTTGGGTTATTTGCATGTTATTATCACTCTTTAAAATCAGATTTTTAGATCTAACCATATTTTTGCATAAGTTGGATATATATTGCATATCTTGTGTTTGTTTGTTTTCCCTATTGCTTTATTCATTGCAAGTGAGCATCCAAATGTAAATAAAAGGTACAACAAAGAAAAGATGAATTGCAAGGATTACCAGGTATTTTGTTGGATCCCTATAACATTTGGATTTGAAAATGAAATGTACATTCTCATGTGTTTGGCTTGAGTTCTTTTACATGCTTTCATAGATGCACACTTCATTTGGTGCTCTAGATTTGGATCTAGATTTACTTCCATGAATATGTGTTTCACATAGTAATTAGCCCTATGAACACTATTTTTGCAGTTCTTAAGGGAATGTGCTTCATTTTCTTTCCTTACATGGGAAGCTCTTCTCAATGATAGACCCCTCTATAGGTAGGGAAAGATATTTATTATTATCTCACTATTTTTCTTGGATTTTTCCTCTACATCCATTACTACTTTCTCTTTTGAGATTGATGGTGTTTGTTATTGGCTTTTCTAAAAAAATGGTGAGGTGATTTGGAATTTGTGTGTCAAAGAATCTAGTTTTCTATGTTTGGGTAAGGTGAAGAGGCTAGAATATTATGCTTTGTTCCCTTTTGTGTATATCAAAAACTTGGAACCCTTGAATCCAAACCTAGTCCCCATGTGTTACAACTTTGTGAGTCTTCCTTGATTAGAGAGGGTTAACAGTAGTGGACATTCCCTTTACTGGGTATACCATGTGGATGTAACCTCAAGTAGTAATAACCATTTTTGATGTGGTAATCACAACTGCTATATAAATGCCCTTGATAGGGAAATCCTCATTGGTGTAGTCTTTTGTTGCGTAGTTGGATCTCATCAGTATCTTTGATTGATTATGTTCTCATAATTTTTCTAAACCCTGGTGTGTCAAGATTGGATTTTGCCCACTACATTGCAAAAGCTATATATTTGAACATTACTAAGAACCATAGTGCTACCAAATTTTATTTTCTAGGACTATGTGTATAATTGGAAAACATTTTGAGAACATACATGATGGTGGTTCTAGGGATTAGACTAGTACTATGACACTATTCTTGTTTATGTACAAGGTTGCTTTGTCTTTTGCTCATTGTTTGAAGATGTTTAATTGAAATCCATGTGTTTTTTCTTTTAGGCTTTGTTTATGATTTAAAATTTATCACACCTAGTTGGATATTTAAAACACATGAAATTTGAGTTCCTCAATCGAGACTTTATGATCAAACTACTTTTCTGTCCTATTACTTCCAATCATCTTAGGTTGATCCAATTCATATTAGGCAACTTACCCCATTGTTAGAAGCTTGTTTTCACCTTGGGTTATTGTGCTTTGACCCCTTCAGTATCTTGTCTCAAAACTATCAAATTGTTCTATCAGAGTTATCTATGCTCTAAGTCTGATCTATTACCAACAACATTTCACCACCCTTTTTTTTGTAAAAAGTTTCAAGCAATGACATCTTGCTTACAGCTAACAGCTTGTGACCTACACTCAACTTACTCTTGTTTCTTAGTTATCTTGTTCTTGTCCTTTTGTGCTTGTCATACTTGGTGTCACAATAGTCATAAACTTTGGATATTCTAGCCATTACTCAGACTACTCATACCTTAGTATACAACACTCTTATCTCTCTTTGAGGCTATGTTCTTGTGTGGTCCTTGTCTATGCTTTTTCTTTTTTTCATTGTTTGTGGCTGCAAACATTATGTTAGTTCTCTATCTATAGCTAGCTTATGTTCCAAAACTTGGCTATCACTACTTGAAACATAGTACATCAAAATGGTTACCAATAAATACACTAAGACTAACATTCCTAGTGAGAAAGAAGGGACTCTAATTGGAAAATTGTTGAAACAAATTGAAATAATAAGCACTCAGCTTCAAAGACTAAAAGAAGAGGAAGACAAGTCATTGAACAAAATCTCTTGGTGAGATTATTCTTCTTCCTCCAATAATAGCAAAACATCAACTCCCTACAATGTTGAATCTAGGCCATCTAAGAACAATGCACAAAAACCCAAGAAATCTAGAAGTATCTTCAAAGGAAAACCTTGGAGACCTAAACCAAAGCATGATTTTACCCCTGTGGGAAAATCTTATGACTCAAATTTGGATGAACTTCTTGAAAACAAACTCATTGTTATGCCTAATGTTAGTTTGGCTGAAATCTACTTTATGACTAATTATTGTGCCTATCATAGACATGATCCACATGAAGCTTCACATTGCATGGAGTTGAAAAATAAAATCCAAGATTTGTTTGATGAGGGTATAATTCAAAAACCTAAGAACTTATCTTTCAAAGATACTACTCTCAAGCTTGATCAACATCATGAAACCATGTCTAATAATGGTTCATATGCAACTTCTACTTTTTCCAACATGTCATCACCTTCTAAAGTATATAAGCTTTCCAACATACCTCCACCAAATAAAGAACCCACTACATTTTCTATTGACTATGTGTACCCTCAAGGGCTACCTCTAAAATAAAGACAAGATAATCTTGATCTAGCTACAAACCACTCCCATCATACTCATACTAAAGATCCAAAACCTTCATGCATTTTTACTCCTATTATTGCCACTCTCGATAGTCCTTCACTATCTTTTAAAGAGCCTACCATGCAAACTCCACATTTTACCTTGTCCTTAAAAGTGGATCCATGTCAAGAGGATTCTAAAAAGCTTAAAGATCAAGATCAAGAACCCTCTCATCTACCTCAAGATGTCATCCCTCCATCTCAAGAGTCACATAGTCCTCCATCTTCCATATCATGCCTCTCTGCTAGGAAAGATCATGATATTCCTTCCACCATCTCTAATGAGATTAGAAAAGATCAAGAGAAGGATACTTTTCCTATGATAACTAAAGTTCCTTTTGAAGATCAAAGTATTCCCTCACCCTCTTGTTCTATGTCTCTACATTCACTTCACATTTTCACTCAAGCTATAAGTGCTCCTATCAATGGTGTTGCTCCTATTAAAGTTATTCATGAGTCTATTAATGGCTTAGGTCATGTTGCTCACTCCAAGGATGTTGATATCCCTTTTCACTATTCATTTCTATCTTCTAAATCTATCCTTGGTCTTATCCTTCTATGCTAAAGCCTTCAAACCTTCCATTTATTTTGGGACCTTATATTCCTCCATCTCCTAATTCCACTCTTAACTCATTACTTACTTCTCCTACCCTACCTCAAGATCAAAAATATATATATCCTTGAGTCTTTCATATAAATCTTTCAATCTAAAGTAGTTGTATAAACCTTCTTCATCCACAAGTCCCCAACCTTTTGGAAGTAATTTGGATGATCCACTTGAACACAAGTGCTTGAATCCATCTTCAAAAGTTCACCATGTCTCCTCTAATTGACATGTGAATGTTAAGAAGTAAAATACACAAAAGAGACCACAAAGGTCAACTATTAAAGAAACTCAACCAAAGAAAGTATGGATTCATAAATTTGTTATTGAAAATCTGTGTTTAGAAGCATTGAATGAAAAATCAAAAGCTATATAGATTCCCAAGTCTCCTTCCAAGGACTTGAATATTAAAAGAAAATCAAAGTTGACATTCAAGCTTTGAAAGGCTTCTACTCCATTTTCTTCCAAACATCTTCTTAAAAATGTTTCAAAGCCTTGCCCTCCACTTTCCTCCAAGATAACTCTACTAACTTGTATATCTAAACCTCAAGCTATCTCATCAGTCTCTTTCCAGTACCCTTCAAGGTGTGTGCCTTTGTTGATCTTTCCCACTCTCACACCTACCCTTCTACAATCTTTTGAAGGCTACACTTCCCTATTATCCATCCTCCATCTATCCATTCAAAACCAACTTATCATGCATCTACCTCTCTTTTTCCTACAATATCCCCTCCATTATCCTATCAACATCTTTGAGCATGCATTTCTATGGTCTTGGCCTATAATGACTTATCCTTCTAATTTGAGGACTATTAAAATTGAAAAAGGCTTGGACTCTTTCTTAAAAAAATGAAAAATTCAAAAAATAAATTAAAAAATAAAAAGTCCCTTTGTGAAATCCAGTTCTTGTGGCACCTTGGTAGCAAAAAGAATCAACTAAAAATAAATATGTCCTATGTCAAAAACCACTTGATGTAGCACTTTGGACAAGTACCATGATGAAAAATTGGCAAACAAGCATCATGTGTAATTCTTCCATGACCCATCTATCTGCTCTTTCCCCTTTGATCTTGACAAAGTTGATCTACCTATGGGCACTGACTACCTATGGGCATTGACTATCTTATCTATTGGTTTCCCTATCATGATCTTTCATATCCCACATCTTATAGCCCCCATACCAAACTTTTCTATCCTACTCTCTTGACCCTTTGGTCTTGATCAAAATAAAAAGAAAAAGAAAATTAGTTCTTAGAAACCTCTTGGCACATCCATTCTCTTGGATAACTTACATTTCATGACATCATGTCAATATCCTACATGCTACCTTCCATTACACCATATTGTTATATCCTTTTACCTAGCTTGGGTACTCTCGAGTACTCAGTCCTTAAGGATCACTTTGACTTGCTTCATATTCCTTGCCTATCCATCTCTACTTATCCACCAACTTCCTACTACATATTATCCTACACCTTGCTAGACATTGGGGACAAACCAATGTGATCATGCTTGAGAGCTAGATATCTCTTAAGAAAAAAAAATGGTGCCCAGAATGGGATTATTGAATCTAAATCAAAAATATTCTATTGAGATCACATTATAGCCTTTCTTTCTCTCTAGATATCTCTAGCTATTAATAAAGTAGACACACACATTACTATATTCTAGTTGCATCCCATCACTTATAGATTCAGTCCCCTCCACTTGCTCATTTTTCTTTGTGATCTATGTCACACTTTTAGTTAACATTTGTAGCAAGGTAGGATCCTCCTCATTTTCTTTTGTTGTATCCTAGGGTAGTTCACCTTGATTTTCCTCTATGGCCTCTCATTCACACTAATGCACATTTTGATGAGAGGATGCTCCACTTGCTTCTAGTCAGCTGTGCTTTTCTCTTGTATATCTTCTCCACTATGTTCTATCTACCACACTATCACTATCAGTGTCCACCCATCCTCCAACCTTTGCTTCTCCCATCTGATACTCTTGTTACAATTTTTTTTGTGATCCTGCCATGGCTATTTTTGCACACAAATAGATACAAATATCTTCTTATGGATTTTTGGAGTTTTTTGATGCTTTTGACACATTTTGAATCAAGTCATTAAGAATTTCTCACCTATTTATGGGGAAAAACTCTCAATACCTTCTACTACATGCTATTGACTTCTTAGGAGTAGGATAGTCGTCCACCATCTTTTTCAAAATGACACCCAATAATGCCACTTTGATTGATTTACGCACATCTTATGACACGTAAAAATCATAGAACCAACATCATCTTGCTAGCACATCAAACATAATTCCTTTTGAAAGTTTCATTGCACTCTTGTTTCTTCCAAAAGACACTTCCCATGTGTGCTCATGCTTTTCCTCCAAACAAGCCAAAACTGACATACTTTGACAAACACATCACATGCAACACAAATTGTAAGATTCTTTACAAAAATGATTTATCCAATCTTTACTTGGTTGAATACTATGAGCATCCAAAAATATTATCACAATAGACAAACCTTCAACTATTTTCTACAACACTACAATAGGTTTGTTATTTACACTTGCTGACAAATGCACACAGTTCTATCACTGGCTTTATTTTTTGCATGGCAATGAATTTCATACTATTGTTTATAATTGCTGTTCAAAAAAGCATGCACACAAAGATTATGTGATTTTTTTTTAGTCATGATTTTTCTAGCAACTCAATGATGTTTGAGACTAGAGAAGTTAGGATGAAAAATATGAACTTTTTCTTTGTTTTCTGGCTATGGCATTTTACTACAAAAATGTTGTAATTATAATACATATTGGTAATTACTATAAATAATTTTCTTTTCATGTACATATTGGCTTGGAATGATAAAGTATTCATATTGCCATGGTTCAACTAGTGGTGATTATACTACATCAATTTTTATACTACTCAATGATGATAATTAAACCATACTAATTCAATGACTGTGTCCTAGGGTTGCATTCATTTTAGGTTAGCATTTTACCTCAGCTTTGCACTACAAAATGTCTCCCATAGCTCATTGACTAGCCTTTGAAAAACTAAGGGGTAGACTATTCAACATGGATTGCATTTTCATCATCCTCTCCTTAATTTGATCATCATGAGTCCATTTTTGGGGTCAAAATAAAAATATGACATTCTTTGACTTGGAGACAACAATTTTCAAACTTGGTCAAGCGTGGTCATATGGACCCTCACATCACTCTGAATGGACTCTACACTTTTTACAATTTATTCTAGTTTGATATACACTCTTCTAAATCACTCATCATATCTACATCTTCACATATATTACTCTACATCACTTTTTTTGAAGTATCATGTTTCAATTTTGCTCCTGAGGGGGTAGGATGATCACATCATTGAATCTTACTTCAAATATTTCTTCAAAATTCTATTTCAAAATTCTACTTCAAATCTTGCTTCAAAATCTTTCTTCAACATTTTCTTCAATATCTTTCTTCAAAATCTTGCTTCTTCAATAAAATCTTGCTTCAAAGTCAACCTGATCTAAATCAAAAGTCCTCATTGCTAGGGGCATCTATGCTCTCTATATCTCACACCATCTTCTATCTATCTTATTAATTAATCTACTAACTAACTTTATGTTAGTTATCTCAATCAAACTTATGACAATTCAAATAATAGATCAATGGACAAGTACTGGGGCATTCTAACCTTGACTCTTGAGGATTAAGCCTCATTTTGGGGATATTTCTATGACTTGTGATAGGTATTTTCATATGTTTTATAGACTAGTATTAGGGATTTCTAACCTAGACTTTGAAGGAACAAACTTTGTTCTTGAGTTAGTCCTAGAAATCTTATCAATCGATCTTCATACAATCAAAAGTGGAACCAATCTCAATTCCCATTCTACACTCTAAATCAAACTATTCTTTGAATGAATGCACTACTTGCACATCAATTCAAAGAGGGACAAATGTAATCACCCAAAATTTTTCAATCCTTTGATTTTTAGAATTATATCTCATAGTGATGGTTCAAATTGAATTAATTGAATCAAAGAACAAAATGAATTGATCCAAATCAACTATTACAACCCATTTGAATTTTGACACATGAATATTAATTTTAGAATAAGCATTAATGAGTCATTATTCTGAAGATCAATTTAATAAATATAAGGGACCCCCTATCCATAAATGAATATTTTTTTCTTTATGGGGTCCAAGGATATTCTTAAACAATTCTGAGTGGGATCTTCACTTTAGATTATTTATTCTGAGTGGGATGTCTGGTTTAGATTGTTGATTATTTCTTCTGAGTGGGATCTCCACTTCAAATTGTTTATTTTGAGTGGAATCTCAACTTTAGATTGTTTATTATTTATTTTGAGTGGGATCTCCACTTCAGATTGTTTATTATGAGTGGATCCCCACTCTACAATATTTATTTTAGTGGGATCTCCACCATGAGTAAAATAATCAACCCCCAACCTTACCATGGTTGGATCAAAATCTACCCCAAGCCCTTGGAAAAATCTATAAATACAAGGAATTCTAAGATCTAAGGGAGGAGATTTTAGAGCAAAGAAACTCTATTAGATTAAGCATTCTAGCATTTCATTTCATTTCTATTTCAATTCTAGCTTAATTTATTTTTTTCTTAGCTTGATTGTACTCCATGCTAGCTTAATATTTCAATTCTAAGTTTGAATCTTGTATTCATCCTAGTTTAGATTTCCCATTCTAGGGGTGTTATTGTAACTAATTTGGTCTTAATTCTGAGAACAATTAATTCCATTTACATACTCATTCCTTAGTTAGAGAGAAATAGGATGATTTCATAGGTTTTATGTTCAATTTTGATATCTTATGTGTGCTAACCCTATGATCTAATGTCTTATTGAAGTGTGTTGGTTTTCTGTAGATACATGATCCATATTTCACATACATAGTGGGAGGAGTTCAAAGTTTCTACTATTATATTTGTCAATATAATTTATTATTCTCTTTGCATTGCAATTCTTTTATCATCAAACTCAGAGAGATCATTGGTTAAGCCATAAGCATTTTCTATATACTCACAGGATAAATTGATGACTGAAAAACATAATAGGGTGACATCTCTATCCCTCTTGTTCCATTTATCAACAATTGGATTTAGGGCATTGTTACTTCCTTTTAGCTCATCTCATATGTTTATTATTTTTGCTAATTGTTCATAGAATGTTGGCCAACCAATTTTATCAACCAAATACATAATTTCTTTCCTCAATTTATCCTCATATTGGATATCTCATTCAACATACAATTCCCATAGTATTATTTTTTCTTCTTCAAAATCCTTAGTAGTATAATATTGAGGTCTTTGTGGTGTGTTTCAAATTTCAATTAGAGGATTGGATTTAAAAGGCTCCACTTGTGGACGAAGATATGTAATTCTTGGCCTACAAGATTATCCTTGCTACCCCATCACCTTATTTTTTAGTTTAATTCTTTTTTGCACTTCTTTATTATAAGCAACCAAAACTTTTTCATATTTTTATTGTAGTTCTAATCTTCCCTTTTCTCCCTCAAGGTTGTCACTAGGGTGAGGTTGGTTGTTCCTATTGGAAATATAGATGGAGTAACTAAGAGGGGGGGTAAATTAGTTACCATGAAAAAAAATCTACATATCCCTTAGATGTCTTGTAAAGTTGGTTACTACTATCACTTGATAGCCACAGAGAAAAATGTTGTAACTTGGTAGATGTATGTTAACTTATTAAGTATTCACAAAGATTTAACATTCATGCATATAAGAAATAACATTGACAAAATAGACACTAGATTTAACATGGAAACCCAATATTAGAAAAACCACCAAGTAACTAGCTACCAATTTTCACTCTTCTAAAGTGAGCTCAATTAGGATCCAACCTTGTTAAAGGTTACAAAATACACTATTAGGTGTGACCTTGTTAGAAGATTTAATCACCCTTCTAGGAGTGGCCTTGCTAGAGGACTTTAGAAAATTTCAATAGAACTATCCACCTTGTTAGAGGGTTTACAAAATGGCTATTAAACCAACTCTGTTAAGAGATTTGGAAATCATTGATACAATGATGAAAAAGTAACATTGAAGTGATCTAAATGAGATGCAACTAAATTTTGATGTTACAGATCTCTATTCTGCTTCACTAGATCCTCGAGGATATTTGATCCTTCTTCAAAATTCACTCACATACAATCCACTTACTTGCATGCTCACTCATTCATCCATACTTTTGAATTCACAAGTTGACCTTTTATTTATACATTACAGATTGCCAAGTCGGCTCATTTACAAGTTACATTTTCCAAGAAACATTACATGAAACAATTAAGCTTTATTTTCCAAAATAATGAAATCCTTCATTAGCTAACCTTGCTTAGTAAACATTGCTCTAGAAACTTAGTAAACACTGAGTTTCCTTCGCTGACCTTGTGAGCTCAGTAGAAACTAACTTCTACTACAAAATCCTTCAACACCCATATGAGCTCGATAGAAACTATCTTCATACTCTAACTTTTAGAAATGCTTAGTAGAATCTATAATTCACTTTTCTAACCATCTAAGCTTGGTAGACTCTATCTAATAATTGATATGACATTTGGGTAACATTAAAGACAACACACAATTGAACAATTGTATCCAACAATCTACCTCTTTCGCATTGATGATTGTACAACATGTCATAGCACAATGAAATTTGAGAATAAGTCTTTTTCTGATAGAATATTTCTCCCTCTTAGATTTTATGTCACAAACTTTCCAAATACAGTAATCTGCCTCTATGAAGGAATTACATAAACAACAGGCTTTCTACAAACAAATTCAAAGTTATGAAGGATATGATAGTATACTCTCCCACTTTGACAACACATGCCAAAGACAACACAAGCCAAATGAGCAAAAATGTACCTTTAGTACTAATTCATATTGAATGTTCCCATGATTATGTTGCATCAATTAAAAATTCTTCAACTTGGTACATATTGATGCATCACTAAAACTTCATTTTAGTGGGCTTTAGATAGGGGAATTACCCCTAAATTACCTCTTAGATACAAGAATTCATCCTTAGGTAAAGGCTTGTTGAATATGCCAAAAATTCATTCTTTGGTATGGACATATTCCAATCTGATCTCCTTATCTGACACCAATTCTCTAACAAAGTGATACTTTATTGCAATGTGCTTGGTTTTTTAATGCATCACTAGATTTTTGGATATGTTAATTGCACTTGACATAACAACAAGTATTTTTATTTCCTCCTTCATGCCTTCTAATAACTACTTGAATCAAACAATATTAGAATAGTTTACTGTTGCTGCAACATACTTTGCTTCTACTATGGATTGGGATGTACAATTTTGCATTTTACTTGTCCAAGAAATCAACCTTTTTCTAAGAAAGAATGCTCCTCCACTTGTACTTTTTTTTTTCATCAATGTTTCCTACCCAATTTGTATTAGTAAACACTTTCAAATCTAGATTACCTACAAATTTGTATCGCAATCCATTATCTTCAGTGCCTTTCAAGTATCTCATGATCCTTTTGATTGCCATCATGTGAATTTCTCTTGGTTTTGCTAAAACTCTTGCTACAATACCAATTACAAGAGCAATATATAGCCTTGTATGAACTACATACTACAACTTTCCAATCATTGATCTATATAGAGTTCGATCTACCTCTTTTGATTCATCATCCTTGGTAAGCTTTAAACTAGTGCACATAGGAGTTCCAATTGGTTTGCAATCTTCCATACCAAACTTTTTGAGTATCTTCTTGATGTATTTAGATTGAGTGATGTAGATACCATTCTTACTTTGTTGAAGACCAACAAAAAATTTAATCTAACCAAACATTGACATCTCAAATTCCTTGTTCATTTGCTCTAAAAATTCATTGCAAAGATCATCATTTCCTATGAACAAAGTGTCAAGCACAAATATTTATGCCAAAACAATCTTGTTATTTGGTCCTTCATTGATATACAAGCTACTATTATCATTAGTTCTTTGAAAACCAATCTGAATAAGACAGTTATGCAATCTTTCATACCATGCTCTAGGGGCTTGTTTTAGACCATACAATGCTTTGTGTAATTTGCAGACCATGTCCTTCTTGTCTAGATCAACAAAACCTTTAGGTTGCTCAATGTAGACTTCTTCATCTAGTATACCATTGAGAAATGTAGATTTGACATCCATCTGCTAAACCTTAAATATTTTGAATGTAGCATATGCAAGTAGGCTCCTAACACCTTCTAATCTTGCAATAGGAGAAAAAGTTTTTCCATAATCTATTGCTTCTTCTTGAGAGTAGCCTTTACATACTAGTGTAGCTTTCTTCCTTGACACCCTACCATCTTCATTCAACTTATTTCTAAATACCCATTTTGTTCCAATCACATTTTTATCTTTAGGTCTAGGTACAAGAGACCATTTTTTTTTTCTCTATTTGCTCTATCTCTTCATTCATAGCCTCAATCCAACTTTCATTTTCTAATGCATCTTTAACATTTCTAGGTTCAAAATTAGCAAGTAAACAAGTACCTTTTAGCTTACTTATTGTCATAATACCTTTAGATTTTTCTCCAATGATCTGATCTAGTGCATGATGTCTCTTGACATTCTTGGCTAATATGGGTTCCTTACTTTTAAATGAATTACATTGTCATCCTCTTGCACTTCGACTTCAGGTTCTAGCTATTTTGTCTACTACTCGAGTCCTTTAGAATCAGTAGGCACTAGCTTGGTAGCTTTTGAATGTGACTTGGGTTCTTGTAGCTCAGTTTGAACTTCTTACAACTCGATTATTGAAGACTCGAGACTAGAAGATTCCTAATTGATAGATGTATCTATCACTGTATCAAGTTCAGTGAAAAATAATCTCTTGTAATCTTCTAGTTCCTTTTTTTCTATCTTCTTTACTCCTTTATACAAGCTCATCAACTTTCACATGTGCACTTCGTATGACTTTGTGAGTAGACGAATTCAAACATCTATATGCTTTACTCTTGCAAGAATATCCAAAAAATATTCCTTCATCAGCTTTCACATCAAATTTACCTTTTCTAGATTCTTTCAAAATGTAACATTTCTTTCAAATACTTTTAGATAACTTACATTGGGTTTATAGCCATACTATAACTCATAGGGGATTTTGAATGAGTCTTCCTTTAGCTATACTCAGTTCAAGATATGAATTGTAGTGTTGATACCTTCTTTTTAGTATTTGATAGCAATTTTCTTTTCAATAATTGAAGTTCTTGCATAGTCTATGATAGATTTGTTCCTCCTTTTAGCTATTCCATTTTTTTGGAGAGTTCTAGGTGTTGATACATGTCTTTTGATTCCCCTTTCAATGAAAAATTTATTGAACTAATGGGAGATGAATTCACCACCTCTATCTAACCTCAAGCATTTTAGTCTTTTCCCTATTTCCTTCTCTACTCTAGCCATATACCATTTGAACTTCTCAAATGCTTCTAATTTCTCTCTTAAATACATGACAATCATCATTCTTGAGTAATCATTAACAAAAATAATGAAAAACTTTTCTCTAGTATAGTTTTCAATTCCAATAGGTCCACACAAATCAGTATGCACAATTTCTAGAACTTCTTCAGACTAATTGTTCTTACTTTAAAGCTAGTCTTTCCCATCTTACCAATCTAACAATTCTTGCATAGACCAACATCAGATTTCTTTATACTAGGAATGCCTCTTACTTTCCTAAATTTTCTTATTTTCACTAGGTTATCAAAGTTCACATGACATAACCTTTAATGCCATAACCAACCTTCTTCAACTTGAGCAATAAAGCATGAACATTGACCAAGTTCAAGATAGAACAAGTTACCTTATTTTTGTATGTCAAATCCAATTAGCTTTCCTTTTTCATCTAGTAGTCTTACTTTTCCATGCATGAATTCCACCTTGAATCCATTATTGAGTAGCTGTGCTACACTCAAAAAATTGTGTTTTAGTCCTTCAACCCAATAGGCATTATTACATACAATCTCTTTGGTTAGTGAGATTCTTCCTCTTTCTTTTATGAAACAAGGTTCATTATTACCAAATCTCACACTACCACCATCATAATCTTCAAAATATTCAAACTTAGTTTTATCACTAGTCATATGATGAGAGAAACCACTATCTATAATTCATGTATCATTTTTTCTCACATGAGAGATAAGTATCATTTTATCTTCCTCATCATTATCAGATTCATCTTTCACAGCAATGTAAACAATTTCATCTTCATCATCAAAATTATTAGAATCCTTAGCCATGAAACATGTTTTCTTACCTTTGTCCTTGAATGATTTGAAATCTTTCTTGTCATTGCACTTGTGACCTTTCTTCTCATCCATATTTTTCTTGTTTGGGAACCTAGCAGCAATATGTCCAATTTCCTCACATGAAAAATAGATTAGATGAACCTTACCTTCGTATTTTTGTTTGCCTCTAGAATATTTCCTTGCAAGAAAAGCTTCAACCACCTCAAGATCATTGTTTGAACTCTGTTCTAATTTATTTTCACTTGTTGACTGAGAATCCTTTATCTTCTTGCCTTTCTCCTTTAGTGAAAGCTTGGCTTCAAATGCTAATTCAATGTTCTTGGAAGTTGGAACATAGTTGTCATAGTTATCTAGCTCAAATGTAGTCAATCTTCCTATTATGGCCTCTAAATTTATCTTATGATTTGCTTCACATCTCCTTTCTTGAATTGCAGAAACTCTAATTGCATAAATGGGAAGTAATATTCTAAGAACTTTACTTGCAACTATTTCCTCCTCAATGTCTCCTCTAGAAGCCTTGATTGCACTAACAACTACTTTAACTCTTTCAACATATTTAGCAATATTTTCATCCTCTCTCATCCTCATCTGATCAAATTTCCCTCTTATACTTTCTACTTTGGCTCTTCTCACATTATCATCACCTCCATAGATATCTTACAAATTTTTCCACATTTCAAAGGTAGTTTTGTAATCATTGACATCATCAAATTCTTCATAGCTTAGGGCAGATGCAATATCTATCATCATGGTGTTATGAATGTTCTTCTTAGTAATGTCATTAGTAGATAATGTACCAGAAGGAGTTACATATGCTTGATCAAGATATTTAAATCTTGTATCTCTAATGGAAGCTAGATGGAGTTTGAAGAGACCTTGCCATGTTGAAAAGTTATCCCTATTAAGCCTTGAAATTTCCCTCTTGTAAAACATCCTAATCTTTAGCTTAGATCTTTGAAATCTTTCCTACAAGAACCAAAAGCTCTGATAAAAATTATTAGAAATATTGATGGAGTAACTAAAAGGGGTAAATCAATTACCAAAAAAACAAATCCATAGATCCCTTAGATGTCTTATAAAACTGGTTACTGCTGTCAGTCAGTAGCTACACAGAAAAATGATGTAACTTGGTAGATATATGTTAACTTATTAAACATTTGCAAAGATTTAAAATGCATGGATAAAAGAAATAACATCAACACAAGAGATGCCATATTTAACATGGAAACCCAATATGAGAAAAACCACCAAGTAATAGCTACCAATTTTCACTCTTCTAAAGTGAGCTTTGTTAGGAGCCAACCTTGTTAAAGGTTACAAAACACATTGTTAGGTGTTACTTAAAAAATGGGTGTTAAACCAACTCTATTAAGAGATTTGGAAATTACTGCTACAATGATGAAAAAGTAACTATGAAGTGACCTAAATGAGATGAAACTGAACTTTTTTGTTATAGATCTCTATTCTGCTTCACTACATCCTCTCTAATTAAATACAACTTTGCTACTCCTCAAGGATATCTGATCCTTCTCCAAAATTTGCTCACATATAATCCACTTACTTGCATACTCACTCATTCATCCATACTTTTGAATTCAAAACTTGACCATTTATTTATACATTACAAATTGTCAAGTTGGCTCATTTACAAGTTACATTTTCCAATAAACATTACATGAGTTAGCTATGCATGTTCACGTCAGGTTCACCAAATGTAAGACTAGAAAAATGAGTTAAATGCATAACATAATATGAGAAAATCACAAAACTCAATCAACATATATTAGCACCCACTAGTCTACCATGAAAGCTGGACTAATCAAAAGAAAGAAAACATAATTAAAAACTCCATTTTTCATTTGTAGCTCCCATGTCCTTCTTTCTTCTCCAAATGATTGTAGCTCCAAATTTGCCTATAGTGCACACAAGATTGAAGCCAAAGCTTATGATATGGATAATGCCATGAGAATACTAGAAGTGTGATTTTAGTGTGAGAGCATGAAGTGTAGATGTAAAGAAGTGGGGATTCAAAGACTCAAGGATTTTTATTTTCAAGACTCAAGCATTAAGGATTCAAGGACCCAAAATGAGAGAAAGAATGTCCAATTTATAATTGACACTCAAGGTGAGAGCATTGGATTTGTCACCCATAGATATGCGATGTGTCCAGAGATTCCTTTGAGAATCTATGACGCATATGACAAAATATGCCAATTGTAAGATTCTATGACACATGAGAGTCAAACTTGGCTAAATGTGGAAGAGAATCTATGACGCATCATAAGACACCTCAACCCACTTAAAGCCAAGAATCTATGATGAATAAGCCAAATAGGGACATGCGTAAGAGATAAGAATATTTGATTATGACAAATCTTAGCCAAGTGTCAAAGGAGAATCCACAGGGTGTCATATCCAAGTGTCATGAGGATGCAATATTTTATGGAATATTTGAATTAAAAATCCTCTTATTCCACAAAATAAGAATTAGTAGAAAATGGAATTAATGATGGAGAATGGAACTTAGGAGATTAAGAATTTCCATGGTTTGCAGATAATGAATCAATTAACTAGTAAAATTAATTAATTGAGGATGGTAATTAGGAAGAATAATTAGAAAAAATAGTATTAAATTATGGGTTATTTAATCCTATAGAGAAAATTAGCAGATGATTGGCCAAATTGATTAAATGACTGTGGTAGTATCCTTTGATGAAAATGTAATGATGATGGATATGGAATAAGATGATAACTAGGTAGACCAAAGCCATGGTCAAATTTATTGATAGATCAAAATTGATAACATGCCAAGGACACATGCAATGAGTTGGTTGATATGTAACATTTAATCGAGATTGTAAATGCTACAAGATTGAAATTTGATTGATAAGGTTTGATCATAATAACATTGATGAACATTACCAATATTATTAAAATGGTTGATGATGCCATGATCTGACATTGAAAGCCTCAACAATGTCAAAGATTGGATGACATGAATGATATTTTGACCTAGCACTGAGAGCCATGATAGTACAAAGGTCAGATTGATAAGATTGATAAGTTGATAGGTTTCCAAGACACTGAAAGCCACAACAATGCCTAGGAGCGGATAAATGATGATTGATTTGGGATGTTTGATATGTTTTGGGTTGATTAGGACTAATTTCAAGTGATTTTGGGTTGATTTGGGGTGATTTTGAGTTGATTTGAAATGGTTTTGAGTTGATTTTATATGATTCTAAGTTGACATGAAATTGATGTGAAAGAGGATACAAATGACGAAATATGGTCAATTTGCCCAAAAGATCAAAGTTAGTAGAATGAGAAAATGGGACAAATTAATATGAAGAAGTGATGAAATCGTAGATGAGAACCATTTTTTTAGCATCTACACCTTGTCAATTGCAAACCATTTATTTTGAATGATATTGTAGTTTGGTCTACTTTGAATAACCAATTTCAATGATCCTATTGGGGGTAAAAGATAAATTTTTCATGACCTCTTAGGCCTTATTAGAATAATAATTAATAAAGAATATTTTCTTCTCTTTCATAACCTCCATAATTTTTGGAAAAGTGATCATTAATTTATTTATTTTATCTTCTCTATCTTGGCATCCTTTAGAGGCTTATAATCCTTATCAAAGGAATTAATAAATTCTAAAACCATATAGTAAACTTTCCACTTCTCCCTATTAATCTCTTTATCTTGGAGAGAGAATTCATTTCTAATTATATATTTAGGGAAGTAGGGTTGATGTTTTTTGGCACTAGTCCTAGCCCTCTATCTAAAAATATCAAAGAATCCTTCACTATCATTAAAATGGTCATGGGAGACAACCATTTTATATTGATCTAAAAATTTATGTGAAAACAACAAAGCACCTTTGGTGATTATGAACTAATCAGAAACAATACAAGATTGGAAAATTGAGCCCCTAGATTGACTAGTTAGTTGTGCTTCCTCCAATCCATCTATCTGCCATAGTATTTCATCTATTCCCACCTTCAGAGGTACTTGGTAAGAAAGTACATGGGAAGTCCCCTAGAATATTTACACTCTAAAAACTATAGACATAGGGTATGGTATTATATCTACCTAATTATGAGACACCTTCAAACAAGTAGGGTTATCCACAAGCCTAATAAAATCTAGCAATACCTTAAGTATTCTAGGATTATCCCTTAATATAAGGCTTCACAACCTAGATGCAAAGTATCTACCAAATCTTACAAAGCAAGCCTCTTCTATATACTAGGTCATATCTATACTCCATAATTGGATTGGTAGAGCTTCTCCTTCATACTCTCTATTTAATACCATTTCCTTTTCAAAATAAGTAACCCCTTTAAACAAGAACATATGCATCAACAATGAATAATGGCCAAATGTTTTCATAACTTTTCTCTTTGCAATTGCAATCAATCCTATGTAAATTTCCTTTGCTAAATAAGATGTAAAATCAAAGATTATATCCACATCAGAAGAAGAGATTTGTGTCATCATATACATGAACTTTATTGGCATAAAATCTTATTCATCCTCACCAAAAATGCTACATAAAGTCATGTAAATATCAATGGCCCTAGTATTGAAAAACTGCTTCTTCAAGGGCTCTTTAGTTGATGCTTTAACAAAGGTCAAGTTTCCAACTATAGCTAAGTGTGCTCTCAATGCACCCTTTCTGATTTGATCTTTTCTAGAGAAATACTCCTTTTCCAATCCCCAAAAGTCAATTATCTCATGGTAATTTGTGCTTGGCTCCAGCCCAAAAACCACTTGAATCTCTTTTGTAGTGACTTTTATCAAACACTCCCCATCTAATATCCTCACTAGCCTAGTTATTGAGTCATAATTTAGGGCCATTACTATAAGAAGGTCTAAATCCATGAAAACTCCAAGGACAACTAGCTTCCCTAAATCAAAGTTCTAAATATTCCTATGAGGGGAAAACAATTTCCTCTCTAAGAACCATTTCTTAAACAATTCAAGCCCTATTTTAGATGTTATGGCATACCTAGTTCAATTTCCCTTATGATGGGGTCAAGCCAAATAATAGAATGGACACAATAGGAAAGGGAAAACTTTATTAACTATGAAAAATGCTAATACACTCACTGTAGACTTCAAACATGCCCTATGGGCTTACAATAGTATAGATCTAGAGATAATTTCTCCTTTTAGTACCTCCTCTCAAACTCTACTCTGAAGTGCCTTTTACAATGCTAGAAATGTTCTTAAATAGACTGCAAAGGGTTAAGGATTAGGAATAAATTGTAAAAAGTGCTAGTTGGCATCCACTTCCCAAATAGAAGGCTCTAGAAGTTGCATTAGAAGTCAGTAAAAAATTGGAAGAATCCAAAAATGATAGTCAAACTTCTAGAAGGCATAACTTTTGAACCATAGCTCTGATTGATGAATCGTTTACATTTCTAGAAAGCTCTTGAAGTGCTTTATGGACCTATGGACTAGCTTCACTCATCTCCCATTTTTTAGCCCTATATGAGGTCATTTAATGTCCCAAACCTAACTTTGAAGCATTCTTAGGAGGTCCCCCAGAAGCTAAAAAATTACAATAACTTTCAAATGGTGGGGCCTTTTGACCTGATTCTTTTTCTCGAATGTTCTAAATTACAATTCTAATCATCCCACCAATTTACACCTTATAACTCACCAAAATTGTGTCTCAATTACATACTCCTATTTTTTTGGCATTTATATGTATCCGAAGGTGCTTAAAAACTCTAACCCAGAACACTAAGAGTGAAACTGTGATAGTTGTAACCTTTATTTGACCCAAATGGGTATCTAGAAATAGAAACTATGTCTAATTATATTTTTTGGGTGACACAAGATTTCCATTATACCTCTAGATGCTCCTCCATCACAAACCCATGGTAGATTGAAAAGTGACCCTATCACTTGATGGATGGTAGAGGAAATCTCAAATGGGAGACCTTAGCTGGTGATATTCAATTTGAGTCCTCTATGGACTGCCCTTTCCACTTAACTTGGTACTCTTTATACTTCCTATTTTTGGTACTCTTTCCCACATGACTATCTAGAATCTCTTCTATCTCCTCCTTCTTAGAAGTAGGAATTGGACATGGCTCTAGCAACAAACCCTCATCTACCCCATCATCATGATACTCTGTTAAGTCTACAATGTTGAAGATAGGAGAAATATGAATTCCATCTGGCAACTCCACCTCATATGCATTTCCTGAGTCATGTTTCTTCAAATATTTGTAGGGGCCAAATTTTTTCATTTTTAGCTTGTTGTAAGTAACTACTAGAAATCTTTCTTTTCTTAAGTGTACCATGACTAGATCCCCTACTTGGAACTCTGTATGTCTTCTCCTTTGATCAGCCTTAGCTTCATAATATTGGTTTATCTTGGTACTATGCGCTTGAACCTCCTCATGTAGACACTTGATATGTTCAACAAATTCTTCTACTTTAGCACTTGTCCTCTCACCTTGCTCCATCTTCCTCAATTCTGGTGCAGTCCTTGGGCTATTTCCATATACAATTTGGAATGATGATCTACCAGTACTCCTATTTATAGAGTTATTGTAAGAAAATTCTATTTGTGGTAGACTCAAATCCCATCCCTTGGGCTTATCCGAAACTAAACATCTCAAAAAATTGCCCATGCTTCTATTTACCGCTTCAATCTATCTGTTAGTCTGTGGGTGATGTGTAGAACTGAACTTCAAGTTTGTTCTCAACTTCTTCCACAATGTTCCCAAAAATACCCCAAAAATTTAGTATCTCTGTTAGAAACTATACTCCTTTGGAGATCATGTAGTCTTACCACCTCTCTAAAAAATAAGTCTATAATATGGATAGCATCATGAGTTTTGTGGCATGGGATGAAATGTGCCATTTTGGAGAACCTAACAACCACCACAAATATTGAGTCATTACCCCTTTGTGTCCTTGGAAATCCAAGAACAAAATCCATACTTATGTCCTCCCATGGCTTTGATGGAACAAGCAATGGCTGATATAGTCTAGTATTGTGACTAAATCCCTTGGCCGCTTGACAAACCTTGCAATTCTATACAAACTTCTACACATCCTGTGGCATTTGAGGCCAAAATTTGATATGATAAAACCACAGACAAAAGTGAAAACTACATGCAAATATGACCAATAACACAAAATAATACATCACACAAAAATGAACACAAGGCACCAAGATTTAACGTGGTTCACCCAATCCCTGGGCTACATCCACCAAACAACAAGTCTGATCTTATTACAATCTAGTGATTACAACTTGATTACAATCTGTATTACAACTCAATATTGCCACAAGAACTAATTTTTCATCACAACATAACATCATAATGCAAAATACCTAACCCTGAGTCCTTTTATACAAGTATTTTATGTTGTTTTAGGGTTACAACATGTTGGCCATATGTCGGCCACAACATTGGCCATGGCCCAATTTTTTTTTCATATCTATAATACTTTCCTGATCAGTCACCATAATTTAGCAATCTTCCACTTGGGGACTAATCAGGCTTCACACTAAACAATAATATCCCACTTGGAGACTGATCTTATAGCCATACGACTACCACATGGGGCTCCCACTAGATCAAACCACCCTAGACTTTGCTATGATGTTATTCATGTTCAGTCTAGAAGACCAACTAAAGCTGAAGAGGAGTTTAGCTTCTCCCTTATTACAACCTTTGTCAACAAATTTGATAGATTACCATTTGTATGTATCTTCTCCAACTTTAACTGTACATCCTCCAGAACTAATCGAATGAAATGGCATCACAACTAAATGTGTTTGGTCTTAGAATGCAGAGCTGAAATTTTAAGATGAATGGCACTTTGACTATCTGTGAACAAGTAGTTATCCTTCTAAGGATGTCCCAATTCTTCCAATAAGAACTAAAGCCATATGATCTCCTTGGTTGCCTCTATAGCAGCAACATACTCTACCTCTATGGTGGATAGAGCATTAATCTTTTGTAACCTAGAAACCCAGCTCATGGCTATCCCACCAATGGTAAAGACATAAGGTATAGTACTTTTCCTAGTATCAATATCCCCTACCAAATCTGAGTCAACATAGCCTTTTAAATTAGTAGTAGAGCCCCCAAAGTGTAAAAAATTATTGGATGTTCCTCTCAAATATCTAAGAATCCACTTGACAACATTCCAATGTTCAAAACCTGGATAATTCATACACTTGCTAATGACTCCCACTGCATGTGCAATATCTAGCTTAGTTCATACCATATCTTACATCAAGCTTCCTATAGCTGAAGCATAGGGTACCTTGGACATCTTATCCTCCTCTTCCTATGTCTTCAGACACATCTCCTTAGTCAATTTCAAATGATCAAGTAAAGGTGTGCTGATAGCTTTAGCATTCTCCATAGAGAAATGTTGCAACACCTTCTCAACATAATTAGCTTGAGATAGGATCAATGTTCTATAATTTCTATCTTTACAAATCTTCATACCAAGGATTTTTTTTTCTACCCCCAAATCCTTCATAGAAAATGCATGTGCTAACTGGCATTTCATCCACTTAATATGATCCATGTTACATCTAGCTACATGCATATCATCAACATATGAACATAAAATAATGTAGCTATCATCATCCAACCTCTTAAAATAAACACAATAATCTGAATGACACCTATTATAACCATGCCCATGCATAAACCTATCAAATTTCAGATACCATTGCCAAGGTGCTTGCTTCAAGCCATATATTTTTTTTTAAAATTTGTACACTAAGTTCTCTTTACCGTTGACCTCAAATCCCCATGGCTGAGCCATAGATATTTCTTCATCCAAATCACCTTGAAGGAAGGCTATTTTAACATCTAGCTACTCTAAATGCAAATCTTCAATAGCCACAAGACTTAAAACAATATGGAAAGAAGTCATTTTAACAACAGGAGAAAATATCTCATCAAAATCAATTCCCTTTTTCTATGCAAATCCTTTTACAACTAACCTGGCCTTAAATATTTTCTTACCTCCTTCCTCTTTTTTCAACCTATAAACCCACTTATTCTATTAAGTCTTTTTACTTGTAGGTAACTTTCACAAATCCCATGCCATATTCTTTAGCAAAGAGTCCATTTCATCTTGCATTGCAGACTCTCCTTGAATCTTAGTATTCACCTGCACAGCTTCATCATAACTTTCAGGTTCACCAACATTAGTAAGTAAAATAGAATACAAAGAGGGAGAAAATCTTTGTGGAGGCCTAATTTTCCTTGTTGACCATCTAACATTCACTACTGTGTGTGGTATTTGTTGTTGTGATTGTTGCACATCATGAGGAATGGCTGGAACATCAACTTTTGGAGTATCATCTAGCACTACATAATCATCTTCTTTCTTCTCATGTTGCTACAAAAAATATTTGTACAACAATTTCTCATTAAATATGACATCTTTGCTTCTTACAATTGAATGATTTTCAAAATCCCAAAGCCTATAACCAAATTCATTAATGCCATATCCAACAAAGACACATTTCTTTGATTTAGCTTCTAGCTTGGTTCTACTTTCAGAGTCTATATGAGAAAAAGCTTCACAACCAAATGTCTTGAGAAAAGAATAACTCACCTTCTTATCAGTCCATGTCTCCTCTGGAATACCATAGCCCAAAGGAGTAGAGGGACCTCTATTAATCAAATATACTATAGTATTGACAACCTCTACCCACATGTGTAAGGGCAACCTAGCATGCAACCTCATGCTCCTTGCATGCTCCATTATAGTCCTGTTCATGCATTCAACCACTCCATTTTCCTATGGAGTCCTTGGAATAATTTTTTGTCTACAAATACCATTAGTGCAGCAATATTCTTCAAATTCATGACTACAATACTCACCACCATTATCAGATCTAAGACATTTTAATTTCATACTAGTCTCATTTTCAACCAAGCATTTCCATTTTTTAAAAGTTTGAAATACAACAGATTTGTATCTAAGGAAATAAACCCATACCTTTCTTGTTGCATCATCAATAAATGTAACATAATAATGAGAGCCTCCAAGGGAAGATACTTGAGCTGGTCACCATACATACGAATGCACAAGCTCTAATTTCTCCTTCTTGCTTTCCTTCCTAGTCTTGACAAAACTCACTCTCTTTTGTTTTTCATACACAACTTTCATAGAAATCCATATTAACACATTTTAGACCTGGTAAAGCTTTCTTTGAATGAAGTACTTTCATACCTTTCTCACTCATGTGCCCAAGTCTATTGTGCCACAATGCTATATCAGAATCTACAACAGCTATTTGTTCTCCTTGCTCAACTGCAGCAATTGTTCCTAAACATTCATTTTCCTCTAAAAAATCAAAGTAGAAGGAACAATATGACCTATACAAAGATATAAGGCACCTACTTTCACACATTTTACTACTACAAGATAGCCTTTTGAAACCTTCCAATTTTTATCATTAAAAGTAACTACACAACCCTCATCACTGAGTTTCCCTGTGAAATTAAATTCCTACTCAACCTTGGAATAGGTCTTACCTCATGTAGTAGCCAATGATTCCTATTCTACAACTTAATCTTAATTTTCCCCTTTCCAACAATTTGAGGAGGTTCATTATCCCCCAAATAAACAAGCCCAAAATTGCCTTCCACATAATCAATGAAATAACCTCTATGAGGTGTAGCATGAAATGAAGCACGAGAATCTAAAACCCATAAATCATCAACACTTTCTAAAGACAGAAGCAAAGCATCCTCTTTAGATTTGTTACTTACCACATTTTCTTCCTTGTCTCCATCTAATTTATCTCCTTCATTTTTCTTTTGATTCCAACAATCTTTCTTTTTATGACCTAGTTTCCCATGGTACCAATAGTCATTCGGTCCCCTTGGTTGATACCTCTTCCCCTTTAACTTTCCTATTGATTTCCCATGATTTCCAGAGTTATTTCCTCTCTCAGTTGTTCTACCCCTACTTTGTGCATTCAAAGCACTTCCTGATGTAGATCCACCTAAGGATTTCCTACGAGTTTCCTCACTCAAAACAACACTGATTACATTATCATATTTTAGGGTACTAGATCTAGGAACAAAATTACTCACAACCATTACCAAGCCATTCTAGCTTTCAGGCAAAGCACACAAAATCAAGAGAGCCCTAATTTCTTCATCAAAATTGATACCCATAAAATATAATTGACTAGTAATAGTATTAAACTCATTTAAATGATCTACAACAGATTCACCTTCTACCATTTTCATATTAAATAAATGCTTCATGAGAAATACCTTGTTTGAAGCAGAGGGCTTTTCATCTAGTGTCACTAGGGTTTTCATCAACTCTTCTATCATCTTTACTTTTGTAATATTAAATGCCACCAATGGTGCAAAGCATAATTGAATGCTTTTGAGTGCCTTTTTGTCCAAAAGATCCCATTCATCATTTGACATAGATTCCTGATTCTTGTCTTTTCCTTCCAATGGCTTCCATAAATCCTTCTGATAAAGATAGTCTTCCATTTGCATTTTCCATAACTATAAGTTCTACCCATTAAACCTATCAACCCTCAACTTACCCTCATCTTCCATCACTCCCACTCAATCGTGAGACTTCCATTTAATCATGAGACTTTCTTGCAGAGAATAATTGAAAGACAACTGGCTCTAATACCACTTTTTAGGATAAAACCATGGACAAAAGTGAGAACTACATGCAAATATAACCAATAATAGAAAATAATAGATCACAAAAAAATGAACACAAGGCACCAAGATTTAATGTGGTTCACCCAATCCCTAGGCTACATCCACCAAATAGCAAATTTGATCTTATTACAGTCCACTGATTACAACCTGATTACAATCTGTAATCCCTTACAGCTAAATACCACTGCAAGAACTAATTTCGCATCACAAAATAACATCATAATGAAAAATACCTAACCCTAAGTCCTTTTATACAAGTATTGTATGCCATTTTAGGGTTACAACATGTCAGCCATATGTTAGCCACAACGTAGGCCACACGTTGGCCATGGCCCAAAAAATTTTTTTGGAACCCCACAAAATGATGGAGTATATATAGTACTTTCTTGATCAGTCACCACAATCTAACAAAAATAATGTTCTCCAAGAATGACAATGGTCTTATCTTGAACAAAATGTCCTGCCATCCCTCCACTATGTTTCTCCTTAATCAAATTTTCCCTCATAGAAATCCTTGGAAAGCCCAATTGACTACCCTTGAACAACATACCATCCTTAATCAAATAGTCTAGCCACTTAGTTTTGTCTACAACAACATACTCATTGCAAGCTTTCCATGCTTCAAAAAAATTAGGATCCTCAAGGTATAGTTTCTTGAGTTCATCAAACCCAACTACTTCAACCTACATTACTGTAAGCAACAACTACCTCCTACTTAATGCATTTGTAACTCTATTAGATTTTCCACTTCTATGCTTCAACACAAATGCATAGCTCTGCAAGAGCTCTACCCACTTCATATGCCTCTAGTTCAATTTACCTTGGCTATTTAGGTACTGTAATGCCTAGTGATTAGTATACAGAAAAAAATCTTTTGGCAATAAATAATGCCTCCATTTATTTAGGGCTTGAACTATTGCATAGAAGTTTTGATCATAAATAGAATACTTCTTCTTCGCATCATTCATTTTTTCACTAAAATATGAAATAGGCTTACCTTCTTGGCTCAATACAACCCCTATAGCACTGTTGCTAGCTTCACAATACACCTGGAACACCTTACTAAAATTAGGAAGTGCCAACAAAGTTTTTTTTATCACCTTCTTCTTCAACATTTCAAAACTTCTCATAGCTACCACGATCCATTTTCTATCCCCTCATATTGTGTCAGTCAGGGGTGCACAAATGCTACTGAAATTCTTAATGAACTTCTTGTAAAAACTAACCAAACCATGGAATGATCTTACTTCAGTAGAAAACCTTGGAGTAGGCCATTCCAAGATGGATTTTACCCTCTTTGGATCTATTTTGAGACCTTCAGGTGATACAACAAATCCTAAGTAGATGAACTCCTTTTTAGCAAAGCTACACTTCTTCAGATTAATTCATAGTTTCTCTTCCCTCAATCTCTCAAAAACACTATGAATATGCAATAAATTTTCTTCCAAAGCCTTGCTAAAAATTAAAATATCATCCAAATAAACAATGAAAAATTTTCCCAAGAACTTCTTAAGTACCTCATTCATTAGCCACATGAAGGTGCTTGGTGCATTCGTCAATCCAAAGGGTATGACTAGCCACTCATAAAGACCCTCCTTAGTGTTGAAGGTAGTTTTCCACTCATCTCCTTCTTGTATTTGTATCTGGTGATAACCACACTTGAGATCTATCTTTGTAAAGTATTGAACTCCACTTAAGCATTCCATAAGATCATCCATTCTCGGCAAAGGAAACCAATACTTGATGGCTATCCTATTTATAGCTCAAGAGTCTATAAAAATTCT
Source organism: Cupressus sempervirens (assembly GCA_028749045.1). Classification (NCBI taxonomy): domain Eukaryota; kingdom Viridiplantae; phylum Streptophyta; class Pinopsida; order Cupressales; family Cupressaceae; genus Cupressus; species Cupressus sempervirens. The sequence continues at coordinate 1,030,722,336 of CM053785.1, forward strand.
CCACTCTCCATCCTTCTTTGGTGGCAATACTATAGGTACTACACATGGACTCAAGCTCTCTTAAATCAAACCCTTCCTCAATAGCTCTAGAACCTATCTTTTTAGCTCCACAGTTTCAATACAAGTCATCCTGTGAGCGGCCTTGTTAGGAAAACTAGCTCTAGGGATTAAATCTATCTAATGACTAATTTTTCTTACTTGTGGCAATGCTTCTAGAACATTATTAGAAATGATATCTCCAAACTCACTTAATAATTTTGAAACTTCAAGTGTTATTTCACTACTACCTTCCTTATCTTTTCTAGGAATCAAAGCATAACACATACGTTGATGTTTCATGCCATCGAAAAAATTTCTTCCATCAAAAAGATAGATCCTATCACTATTGCATACCTTTTCACCTTCCTTTATCATGGGCTTTAGTTTGTTATGAACTCCATCCTTTGTTAGAGAGTATGTGTTTGCACGACCATCATGTATTGCATGCCTATCAAACTGCCACATTCTTCCCAATAATAGATGGTAGATATCCATTGGAATAACATCACAAAGAACTTCATCATGGTAACTCCCAATTTTGAACTTCACTAAACATTGTTCACTTACTAGGACCTTATGATCATCCTTCACCCAATTGATCTGATAGGGCTTTTGGTATTTCTCCCTCTTGAGCTTTAGCTTAGAGACCACCTCCTCTAACACCAAGTTGTCAGTGCTACTGCCATCAATGATCACATCACAAAATTTATCCTCACACTTGCACCTAGTATGAAATAGACTCCTCCTTTGTCTTGGTTCAATCTCACCACTTAGTAGGATCCTTTCATTTACTAAAGTCTCTCCTCTTTTTGCATCCTCTGAATGTGATGATTGTGCATCCTCGTCCACATGAGAAACCCTACCTTGACCCTTACCTCTCCTATCTATCCTTCCTTTTCCTTGACGGCATTCAAAGGCATGACGACCTTCTTCATTGAAATGAAAATAGGTACCATGAAGGCCTCCTCTTCCTAAACCTTGTCCATGTCCTCTACCTCTTCCTCTCTGATCTCCAAAGTCTTGGTCATGGGAGTGGTTGAAACCTTTGTTCCTCTCTTTCCTGCTAGTACCCACATCTTTATTTTTCTTTTGGGTCTCATTTCAGCCTCCAAATGACCTACCACTACCCCTTCCTCCTTGAACACACCCTCTTTGCCTCCCTTCAAACATTTTATTTAGCTTCTCTTAAACTTGTAGGGAAAATTAGTATGCCTCTTCGATGTTGGTCATTCTCATCAGACTTAATTCCTATTGGATGTTACATCACAACCCATTGATATATTAAGAAACCTTCTCCTTATTTGCTTCTACATGCCATGCTCTAATCAGAAGTCGATAAAACTCCTCTTTATATTTCTGAACTGATTTTCTAGCTTGCCTTAACCCATGCATCTTCTTAAACAAATCAAGCTTGTACTCAATCGGAATGAATTTTTTCTTTAGTTTGTCCAACATGTGATCCCACATTGTGATCTTCTCCTTTCCTCTTCTATTTCTTTTTGATTGAACCTCTTGCCACCAAATTTTGGCCTGGCCTTTGTAAACTTAACCCTATCTAGGCCCTTGATATCCTCATACTCAGAGTACTCCTCTAGTTTGTTAATCTAGTTGATCAACTCATTTGGTTTTAGATTTCCTAAAAATACACCGACATCAACTGTAGGTCTTTTTCCAAACTTAGTAATGGCCCTAAAAAGCCTCTCCTCTAACTAATTTAGAACTTTGCCTTCAACTTTCCCTTCAACTTCTTCTTCTTCATTTTCATCCTCACTTTTGCCACTTGCGGCAATATTTTTTCCTCTACAGAGCTCCTCCTACAATGCTTGAACTTTCCTTTGGAGGGCTCTAACCTCCTTAGGACTAATAGCTCTGACCTTTCCACCATGCTCTCTTTGTGGAGGCATCTTCCTAACTCAAAACCACAACCACGTAGTCGGTGCTCTATCTACACACTCAAGAAAACATTGCTCTAATACCACTTGATGGGGTCAAGAAAAATAATAAAATGGACACAAAAGGAAAGGAAAAACTTTATTAACTATGGAAAATGCTAATACACTTAGTACAAACTTCAAACATGCCCTATGGGCTTACAAAAGTATAAATCTGGAGATAATTTCTCTTTTCAGTACCTCCTCTCAAACTCTACTTCGAATTTCCTTTTACAATGTTGAAAATGTTCTTAAATAGACCTCGAAGGGTTAAGGATTAGGAATACATTCTACAAAGTGCTAGTGGGCATCCATCGCCCAAATAGAAGGCTCTAGAAGTCGCATTAGAAGTCAGTGCAAAATTAGAAGAATCTAGAAATGGTAGCCAAACTTTGGAAGGAATAACTTTTGAACCATAGCTCTGATTGATGAACCATTTACATTTCCAAAAAGTTCTTGAAGCACTCTATGGCCATGGACTAGCTTCACTCATCCCCCATTTTTTGGCCTTGTACAAGGTCATTTAATGCCCCATACTTGACTTTGAAGAATTCTTAGGAGGTCTCCTAGAAGCTAAAAAACTGCAATAACTTTCAAATTGTGTGGCCTTTTGACCTAATTATTTTTTTGGAATATTCTAAATTACAATTCTAATCATCCCACCAATTTACACCTTCTAACTCACAAAAATTATGGTTCAATTACATAATCCTTTTTTTCAACATTTACACATATCCCAAGGTGCTTAAAAACTCTAACCCAAACCACTAAGAGTGAATTTGTGAGAGTTGGAACCTTTATTTGACCCAAATGGGTATCTAGAAATAGAAACTATGTCTAGGTATATTTTTTGGGTGACATAGGACTACCATTATACATCTAGATGCTCCTGCATCACCTTATCATACAAACTATCTACAATCTAGAGTCTAGGATTTACAAGAATTATTTTTTTCATTTGGCTTGATTTGTTTGTGGATTCACTTAATTGTTCAATAAAATTATCATGGATACTTCTACTGGCATACTCTACTTTTCCATAAAAACCTTTTTTTGGAGGCATATTTGATAATAATGAAATGGAAATAGAATTCCTTGAATTATTTTAGGACTAAGGTACTTACTTGGCTCTCTATTTTCTTCTTTCTGAATTCTATAGTTAATTGCTAGTATAGATTTTTTTTCACAGATTAACCAAGCAGAAAAATAGCTCTTCAACGAATTCTAGCTCACAAAAAATCAAAAATAGATTTATAATGAAGAAAATCTCAACTTTCTACACTGTATTCCTAGTTTTACTTCACACAAGGAGCTTTAATTCTCATGAATGGATAGAAAAGAACTAGAGTGGCATCACCTTTCAATTTTGAAAACAAGCCATCAATTTTTGAAAAATCTAACAATTAAGGAATAAAACTTTTAATGACTTAGCTTCAACCCTCCAAGGTGGTGGTCAATCCAATTGAAAACTTCTATATAATCCTTTTCTTTCACTTTTGGTGTCTTGGATTAGACCTACTTGTGCCTTTGGACATGTGTCATCCTCTCCCTATGTCACCAAGGGTAAAAATTGAGCAACTCCTTTGGCAACATAGCAAACATCCTTGATGATCCTTACATCAGACAATAGAAATCATATGATAATTTTGTTATAAATAGATCAGGCCCATGGTATTTCATTTTGGTCTCTATATCACCAACGATAAAGTTCATACAACTTCCCATGGTGGCAAAGCACTCACCATTGATCTTGGGAAGATCTAACGATGTGTATCAATATTACATTTCCTTCAATGTGAATCTCATATGGCATCTAACATCTTAATAGCCTAAAATCTAGTTAATGACATATAAATTATGATGCCATCTTCAAAGGTTTGTCTCACCACATATCCACATGATAGGTAGTCACTATGTCACCAAGGATAAAGTTCATGCAACATTACATGGTAACAAAGTGACAACCATTGATTAGGACAGGATCTAACATCGTCATCCATTCACTTTAAAACCTTGTTTCTTCATTGACTAAGTTCCATGGGCTTGGTCTCTATGTCACTAGTGGTAAATAACATGTGATTTCTTATGGCGATAAAGTGATAGCCCTTGATCTTCCTTAAGATCAAGGGTTATTGTTACTTGATTGATTTTTCAAGTGATCTCGTAGAATATTAAACTAAAATCTTAGTTTAGAATAATCTTGGAGACTTAGGAAACACTAGAAAATGCAACATAAATTTTAAAAGGTACTTGAGATTTCTAGGGCAATACTTAGTGGAATATAAATTAGGGTTCTTCTAAGGTTAACAAAAACTAAAAACATCAAAGCCTAATTCTCACTAAAGGAACCTAGAAGATTCACTTAGAGATATATTCAAATAAACCTAAAGTGAAAACAAAACCAACACTTTGAAATCACCTTATGATGACGGGCCACACCACCCGTACCAACTCACAAAAAAAATGCAATAATATGGAGACAAGAGAGATGACAAAATGCTTCATAAAACATCCATTAATACTTGAAATCTATTACAAGAGATTACATACAAAGAGCTAGTACTTGAAGAGCTTACACTTGAAAAGCTTCAATTTCTCGAACTTCCATTAGAAGAGCTTCCATTTCTTGAACTTCTTGAACTTGATTACAAATGATTATAAGCCTTGCTTAAATAGGCACTTCTAACCCAAGACATTACAAACACAAGCAATGTGGGATAAAAGGTAAATACAACTACCTTTAAATAAATATTAAATTCCCACCCAAATACAACTAAGCACCCAACAAATATTAAATGCATGATTTAAGGATCTTTCCACAAACTTCTAAATTGCCACCTATACACCTTGATTAATGGAATGACAAAAATTTTTATTATTTTTCTTTTTACGCCACCTATGCACCTCGAAAATAGAAATCTCCTTTTCCTTTCTTTTCTCCTTTTTATTTTTTTATTATTTCTCCTCTAATTTTCGTCACTTTCTCTCTCCTCCAGAATTTTTTCTTTTTTTTTTTTTTTTTTCCTTTTTTTTTTCCTCTCTTTTTTTTTTTTTTTCTAATAATTTAATTTTCCCATGTAAGATGCTCCTGCATCAGACTCCCTTGGTAGATAGAAAAGTGTGTCCCACACTTCGATGCCAAAAGAATGATATACCACCATCTTCATCTTCACCACAAGCTACGACCTCAATAGGGACAAGAAAAACCAACATGCAAATCTTCCACATTTTTTTTTTTTGCTGATGCATGATGCTCCTGCATCTGACTCCCATGGTAGGAAAAATTTTGTGAATATGGATTCACAAAATGAAGTAGCCACTGTTGAAAGTTTTTTTTTTTTTCCTCCAACACATAGCTGGAACAAGTATTCGATGCCGATATATTTCTTTCTTTCTTCTTTTCCAACACCTAGTTGGAACAACTATTTGCTGCTAAAAATACTCCTTCGCAATGAACTCTATCCAAGTATAACTCACATCCTCATCCAATCTTGTTGAATTAATCACACCTGTAATAAACCCAGCAACACCATACCAATCTTCTTTTGCATACCACACATGACTAACAAGATCCTCATGCAAACCATCATCAATATCTTTTAAACTCATATCAAAGACAACATCCCATGATTCATGAGAATTTACCTGTTTGACATCTTCATTTTCGCTTGCCTCTTTTATGTTGTCAACAATGCACGTAACTACTCCACCTGCTTGATCTCCAACGAAGGCACTATATTCTTCCTCCATTATTGCAATCTTCAAATCATCTTGCTCTATTTCAGGTTCATAAATCTTGTCATCTTGATGCTCTTCCTCTTGTCTTTCATCTTCTTCAACTTTAGGTTCGCAAATAATTTCCTCTTCATCCACTTGCTCTTCCACTGGATCATCTTTCTTTTCCACATCCAAGGAATTATCAACATCTCTTTTCTGGTGACATGCTCTTCTCTTCTGCAACTCAGCTTCTAATTCATTCACTTGCTTCTGCAAATCAAATAGCAATGATTGTTGATTTCTTGCTCTAAATTTCTCAAGTTGAGGAATCCTTAGAATCCATCCAATCACAAAAGTCATCTTCTTCTTTCTCTTCTCCATAATCAAGTCTTTAGAAGACAAATATCATGCAACACAAGAACCTTGTGCAAACTGCCTCACAGTCGGTGATCTGTCTATACAATCAAGAACTTCTTGACAAACTTCAACCAACTCAAGGTCCTGGTGCAAACTGCCTCACGTTCGGCGATCTGTCTGCACGCTCAAGAACAACTAGGCTCTGATACCACTGATGATGGGCCACACCACCCATACCAAAATATAAGAGAGATTGCTCGCTAAGAGCTTCTACAAAAAAATTACATCCGAAGAGCTTCTACTTGAAGAGCTTGTCTTGAAGAGCTTCTATTTCTCAAACTTCCATTAGAAGAGCTTCCATTTCTTGAACTTCTTGAACTTGATTACAAATGATTATAAGCCTTGCTTAAATAGGCACTTCTAACCCAAGACATTACAAACACAAGCAATGTGGGATAAAAGGTAAATACAACTACCTTTAAATAAATATTAAATTCCCACCCAAATACAACTAAGCACCCAACAAATATTAAATGCATGATTTAAGGATCTTTCCACACACTTCTAAATTGCCACCTATACACCTTGATTAATGGAATGACAACAATTTTTATTATTTTTCTTTTTACGCCACCTATGCGCCTCGAAAATAGAAATCTCCTTTTCCTTTCTTTTCTCCTTTTTATTTTTTTATTATTTCTCCTCTAATTTTCGTCACTTTCTCTCTCCTCCAGAATTTTTTTATTTTTATTTTTATTTTTTCCTATTTTTTTTCCTCTCTTTTTTTTTTTTTTTTTTTTCTAATAATTTAATTTTCCCATGTAAGATGCTCTTGCATCAGACTCCCTTGGTAGATAGAAAAGTGTGTCCCACACTTCGATGCCAAAAGAATGATATACCACCATCTTCATCTTCACCACAAGCTATGACCTCAATAGGGACAAGAAAAACCAACATGAAAATCTTCCACACCTTATCAAGTTGCTTCTAAGTGTGCTATGCTTTAGATGTAGTTGCAATGAAGTGGTAATCAATTATTTACTTCATTTTATTTCTTCAACTCAAACTTGCATTAATTGCATACTTTGCAAACATTAAAAAGTTGTCAACTACATTTTGAAATAAAATATCTACTCAAGATCTTCTATCCAATCCTTAGATTCTACCCAAGGTTTACCATAGCCTCCTTCATCATGAAAATGCTCCACAAATCTTTTCTTCATGAAATTCTCCATAAAAACATATTTTTCATCTTCTACTATAGAGTTGACTTTCTCTATAATAATAGTAACTCTTAATTCTATCATAACTAGTTTGGATAAGCTCCAAATTACATGTGAGCTTAGGTACTGTCTAAACTTATCTTGATACACCTTTTCCCAACTTCAATACCTCTAGTTCAATGTCTAGATGAAGTTTTTAAATTCTAGTGTTGTAAACAAGCTTAATTCAACTTAATTGAATCAAACTTAATAACTAACTTAGATCTTCCTATATCATCATCTTCTAAGTTTTATTTTGAGATGTCTAATCCTTTTACAAATGCCTCATTGAGTTCTTCTTGAAGTTCACTGCCTACATTTCTTTGTTTCTCATTATCTAGTTTTGGAGTTCCTCTCATGGTTCTTTCTATCATTTTTTATGTTTCTTCCATCATTCCTTCTATTATCAAAGTTTCTTTCATTGTTCCTTCCATCTCCAATGATTCTATCCATTCTATAATACTTTGTTGTATGCCAGAAGTTGTCGCATAACCAACATAATGGAGTTTTTCTTCTAGGATTCTATTGATCATTAATTGCATGACAATTCTGAGCTATGAGTCCAAAGTTGTTATACATATAACACATGATCTTTCTTCTTTCATCATAAGGTCTTCCTTCTCTTGATGTCCTTTCACTGGATCTTCTTCTATCTATAGGGTTGGTATTTCTAGACATTCTACTATTCCTCCTATCATTATCATATTTATGTTTCCTACAATCATTTTCTCTATGACCCATACCATGACAATTATCACAATAAGAATTTGTAATATGATTAACTGACTTACTTTTAAAATCTCTTTTCATATGACCTATTTTATTACATGAGAAACACTTACCTTTAAATTCATACTTGGTTTCTTTCAAAGATTCCACTTTCTTTGGTTCATCCAATATCTCAACTTCCTTGTCTTGTCCAACTTCTTTAAGTTTATCAAAAGATTGACTAGATTCAATCTTATCATTAGATTTATCTTTTTCATTGAGATCTAATCTAATCTCGAGTTTCTTTGTAGACATGTTAAATAGATAACCAAGACTAGTCTTATCATAATTAAGTCTTTGTATTGACATTGAATCATCAATATTTTCTTTGCTAGAATAGAGCTTCTCAAGTTATTGCTTGTATTGAGTTAATTTATCTTCCACAATAGTATTGTACTTATTAAGTTTGTCATGATCTTCTTTCAATGTTTCAAACTAAAATGTCTTCTTTGCTAGACTTTCTCTAAGATCTATATTCTCAGTCTTCAAATCTATTTCAATATTTCTAGGACCACTCCTCAAAGTCAACTTTAGATTTGTAATCTTCAATTCATGCTTCAAGATCATGTATTTTTTCTTTAGCTTTGAATAATTATAATCACTTGTTTCAAATTTAGTAGATTCAAGGTTGGATTTGAGATGTTTAGTCTTATCCTTCAATTGTCCAATGTACACTTTAGATTCTTCATATCTATCGTTTACCATATCTCTTTCTGCAATAAGGAGATCAATTTATTCAAGTGCCTCTTCAAGGTTCTTCATCAATTATTCCATTTCCATAGGGATCTTACTCAACTTATTAAGCCTCTTCTAAGTTATTGTGCTCTGATACCAATTGTTAGAAATAGGAATTACTAAGAGTGGGGGGGAGAGAGGGGGTGGGGGCAAGAATGAATTAGTAATCTACAAACTTTAGTTGCCAACTACATATTGCTTGTTACTTTAAACCATACATAACAAAGTAATAAAGTAATTTTGAATAGTAACAATAACCATCCACAAAAATATCTCATAACACCATATTTTATTAACTAGGGAAACCATGGCCAAGGGAAAACCTTGGTGGGTATGATACCCACTAGATTATATATATATATATATATATATATATATATATAATCTAAGGAAAACCTTGGTGGGCATTACCCACTAGATTTTAGATATATATATATGCAAGATGAACCCACTACCCAAACATGCACTTCCAATTACAAGAAGAACTAACTACCTAAAAAGGTAACTAGACTTATTGAATATAGATTTTGTAACTTCTTTGTTGATTGATCTTTGATCTTTAACTCGATCTTAGATCACAAAATAACTTCAAAAAACTTTGCATATATAACTTTTACAAACGTTTGCATATAATTTCTCAACACAAAAAATCACAACTTCTACATTTGAATTCGCAAGATGTCCTTTGCATAAATGCCATGCCTTTACATAAATTTTTGCTAGGTTAGCTAAGACCATAATAAATTTTTCTAACTTAGAGTAAACATCTAGGATGTTGACCCTAATTCATCAAGTAATTATCTTGTAAAGAAAATAATTCCTTTCCTTTAATTTTGTTTTCCTATTTCATTGGTAAAACATGAATATCTCTTTTTCATACAGTTTGTACTCACTTTTGAGGTTATAAACATCATCATCGACATGTATACAATCTCCATATAACTTTGCTAGTCATAATATGATGTTAATAACAAGTTACATACAAAAGAATACACAGTTATAAACCAAATTCATATTTAGACAATTTTCTAAGTACCAAAAGCTAAGTATCTTATTTTTGAGGTTTCCTATAAGCATGTACATCATGTGTTTCCATAAATGACAACAATTGCATATCTTTACTAGTCAATTGTCAACATTTTTTGTATTTTTCATAGATGGTTATAGTAGAAGGACATGGATTTATTTTTGAAAAATTAAGATACAATTCTTTAGTCAGTTCAAGGAATTTAAAGCCCTTGGAGAGAATCAAACTAGTAACAAGATGAAGTGTGTGAGAACTAACAATGGTGGTGAGTTTTTCTCAAAAGATTTTGAATAGTTCTATAAATTACAAGGTATTAAGAGGCATAAGATAACTCCTTATACCCCATAGAAAAATGGAGTTCTAGAATGAATGAATAGGACACTGATGGAGAAGGCTAGGAGTATGGTTAGTGGAGCTAGTCTTGAATAGAGGTTTTGGTCTAAAGCTTTGGCCACTACTTTCTATCTAGATAATAGATATCCTACATCATCTCTTGTTGGTAAGACACCCATGGAGGTGTGGTATTGTAAGAATCTTTCAATTAGAAATCTTCATGTTTTTGGTTGTGAAGCCTATGCACATGGTCCAAAGGAGAAAAGATTGAAGTTGGAAAATAAAGTTGTCAATTGTATTTTAATCAAAAATAGTGTTGGTGTGAAAGGATACAAGCTTTGGGACCCTATGACTGGTAAGGTGTTTTATAGAAGAAATGTTATTTTTAAAGAGCAAACATCTTCTCTTATTGTGCTACAACTAGATGAAAAAGAAAAGAAAGAAGATATTGTTTAGTTGTCTCCCACCCTTAAGAAGACTAAACAAAAAGACCATGTTGGATTTAATGATGAGGAGAGATCTAGTAGCTCTAAAAGTTTAGAAGAAGAGGAAGAAAAACCTCAACCTCAACCCTTGATGAGATCTAGAAGAGAAAGAAAGTTGTAGAAAGGTTTGGTTATACTATGTTGGATTCTAGTTGTGCCTTCACTTTGATTACTAACACTAATGAGCCTGGATCTATGAAAGAGCACTTGAATACCGAAGATGGAGATTCTTGGATTGAGACCATGAACAATGAGATGGATTCTTTAGATTAAAAAAAACATTGGACCTTGTACCTTTGCCTAAAGGATGAAAATCTATTGGTAGAAAATGGGTGTTCAACAAGAAATTTTATGTAGATTGGTAGGTACAAAGCTAGATTGGTTGTGAAGGGGTACTCATAGGTAGAGGGAATAGATTATGGTGAAATATTCTCTCTTGTTGCAAAGTTTACATCCATTAGATTTTTATTCTATCTTGCTCCATCATATGATTTAGAGATAGGACAAATGGATGTGAAGATAACTTTCCTTCATGGTGATTTGGAGGAAGAGATTTATATGTCACAACTTGATCAATACATTGTTAAAGGTAAAGAATCTTTGGTTTATACATTAAATAAATTTCTATATAGTTTGAAACAATATCGTAGGGTGTGGTACCTTAAGTTTGATGCCTATATGTTGTCAATTGGATTTGTAAGGTTGAAATTATATCATTGTATTTATTTTAGAGTTGAAAATGATTGCCCTCTTATTTCTACATTATATGTTGTTGTTTGGGAAGGGTAACAGTATGATTTTTTATTTTAAATCTCAAGTATTAGCATAATTTGAGATGAAAGATCATGGGGCAGAAAGGTACATCTTGGGTGTGGATATCAGCAGAGATGGGTCTAATAGAAAACATTGGTTGATTCAGAGTAAGTCTGTGGAGTCTATGTTGGATAGGTTTAGCATGGAAGATTATAGACTATTATGTGTTCCTATTTCTATGGGAATAAAGTTATCTATAGATGATTTTCCAAAATCTCCTAGTGAGATGGAGGACATGAGTAGAGTTCATTATGCTAGTGCAATTGGTAGTCTTATGTATGCTATGGTCTATATTAGACCAAACATTGTTGATGCAAGGAGAAAGTAGAACAACTAGGACCTAGGGCTCACCTAGCTATCCAAACCACCCTTCGAGAGTTACATAGTGAAAAACACAACACAATATATAGCACCAAGGAGAGAGAACACAAATATCTTTATTAACGCATCAAGTAAAGAACATACATGCACAACTATAAGGCCTTCTAGGTTATAGCCAATTACAAATAGATCCAAATCCAAACAAATCAACTTCAAGTTTTCATCTACCTAATCCTCTAAGTTATACCTTTAATCTAAGCCTAAGCACTCTATATATACTTGACAAAATGACTTACAAAAGATTCTAGAACATTACATAATAGAAAGGCTAACCTCAAGATGGTCAATGCTCATCCCTAAACAAGATCCTATCATTAAATTCAAAATCAAAATTAAATATACAAGTCGGCTCCCACTAAGAACCAAAAAAATAGACAACTTGAAACACACTGGATAACTTGGTACATACTATAAAATTGGCACTCGACATCAATTGGAAACTGGCACTTGACATCAACTAGAAATTTGCAACTTGACATCATCTAGAAACTAGCAACTTGGCATCAACTAGAAAATGGTAACTCAACATCAACTAGAAATTGGCAACTTGACATCAACTGAAAACTGGCAACTCAACATCAACTGTAAACTAGCAACTCAACATCATCTAGAAACTAGCAACTCGGCATCAACTAGTAGAATGAATAAAAGTGCAAGATTACAATGGAACCTAGCATGCTCCTACATCAGACAACTAGGGTTAGAAGAAATGATTCTCCTAAATCATGCAAGTGTCACAACCTAAGTTGAATCCATCTCGGATTGAGAAATCCATGTAGCATCTCAGTTGGTCTATTCTTCCACTTCACCAAATATTCATAGAAGTCTTTTTCTCTTGTACTTTTACTAACTTTCTAATCCAATATCTATTCAACCACTTCAATATAATTCTTAGGAGAATCATTAGGTACAACAACTTTATCATCTAACTCATGATATTTATATAGATCAACAACATTGAATATAGGAGATATATCCATGTCATCAGGTAACTCAACTTGATAAGAATTACTATTGTCAAACTTCTTCAAGATCTTACAAGGTCCAAATTTTTTCATCTTTGGCTTACTATATGTTCCAACAAAAAATCTTTCTTTCTTCAAATGAACCATCAGCTTATCACCAACTTCAAAAACATGATGTCTCCTAGACTTATTAGCATTCTCCTTATACTTCAAATTACTTTGTTCCAACCTCAACTTCACTTCCTTATGCAAAGACTCCATAAAATCAGCAAATTCTTCTCCTACAACACTTCTCTTTTCTTCACCAACAACATCTCTCAAATCTGATACTCCTCTAGGCTTCATTCTAGAAACAATCTCAAAAGGTATCTTTCTTATACTCCTATTCATAGAATTATTATATGAAAACTCTACTTATGTCAACACACTACTTCCTAATTATTTGGCTTATCTCCAACTAAACATCTTAGAAAATTACCCATGATTCTATTCACAATCTCTATCCATCCATCTTTCTGTGGATGGAATGTAGAACTAAACTTCAAATTAGCACCCATGTTTTTTCACAAAGTCTTTCAAAAATAACCAACAAACTTACTATCTCTATCAGAAAGAATACTTCTTGGCAATCCATGCAATCTCACAATCTTTTTGAAGAAAATTTTAGCAATATGCTCTGCATTTGATGTTTTCTTACATGGTATGAAATGAGCCATCTTTAAAAAAAATTCCACTACAACAAACATGGAATCATACCCTTTCACTATCTTAGGCAATCCAAGAACAAAATCCATACTGATGTCACACCAAGGTTTCTCAAGAATAGTAATAGGTATAAGCAAACTAGTATTTTGACTTACTCCTTTTGTAACTTGACAAACTCCACAACACTTTACAAATTTCTAAACATCTTTATACATTTGTTGCCAATAATATTTCTCTTTCAGCAAACTCAATGTCTTATCAATTCCAAAATGTCTAGCCAATCCACTACTATTCTTTTCCTTAATCAGATTCAACCTCATAGAACTTCTAGGAATACACAACTGAATGCCTTTGAACAACATACCTTCTTGCATGAAATACTCATCATACTTATGTGATCTATTAGTTTTGGTGCTCTGTACTCTCTCCACACCTTAGAAAAATAAGAATTAGCATCATACAACTCTTTTGTTTCATCAAAACCAAGAACTTCATATTTCATTTGAGTCAATAAAGAACATCTTCTACTTAATACATCAACAACTCTATTAGTGACTCCACTCTTATGGTTGACCATAAATGTAAAACTCTGCAAGTACTCAACCACTTCATATGCCTTTGATTCAATTTATGTTGACTTCCCAACTATTGTAAAGCTTTTTGATCTATATATAGTAAAAACTCCATAGGCATCAAATAATGTCTCCACTTCTGCAATGCTTGAACAATGGCATAAAATTCTTGATCATAGATAAAATACTTCCTTTTAGCATCATTCAACTTCTCACTAAAGAAAGCGATAGGCTTACCATCTTGACTTGATCTATTGCATTACCACTCACATCACATTCAACTTGAAATACTTTGTTGAAATCTGACAAAGCTAATACAGGTAATTCAGCAACCTTTTTTTTCAAAGTATCAAAACTCTTATAAGCTCTATGTGTCTAGTTGAATTCTTTTTTATCTCTCCTCATTTTCTTAGTCATAGCATTACAAAAAAAATTGAAATTTCTTATAAACTTCCTATAAAAACTAGCCAACCATGAAATGATCTTACCTCACCCACATTATCAAGTCTAGGCCATTCCAAAATTGTTTTAACCTTCTAGAGATCCATCTTCAATCCATCAGCCAAAATCACAAATCCCAACTACACAATCTCCTCTTGAATAAAAGAACACTTTTTTAGATTAATAGACAACTTTTACCCTTTCAATCTCTACAATACTTGTCTAATATGCTTAATATGTTCTTCCTTAGTCTTACTAAATATCAAAATATCATCCAAATAAACAATCACAAACTTACCCAAAAATCTTTTCAAAACTTCATTCATCAACCTCATGAAAGTACTAGGTGCATTACTCAAACCAAAAGGCATAACCAACCATTCATACAAACCATCTTTTGTCTTGAAAGTAGTCTTCCACTCATCACCTTCTCTAATTTTGATATGATGATAGCCACTCTTCTAATAAATTTTGTTAACATACTTTGCTCCACTCAAACAATGCATTATGTCATCCATCCTCAGCATAGGAAACCTATATTTCACTATTATCTTATTAATTTCTCTAGAATTAGTACACATTCTCCATTATCCATTCTTTTTAGATGCTAATACAATAGGTACAACACATGGACTCAAGCTTTCTTTGATCAAACCTTTCTACAACAACTCATGCACTTTTCTATTATGTTCTTCATTCTCTATAGGTGTCAATCTATATGATGCTTTTTTTGGCAAACTAGCTCCAGGAATTAGATCCATACAATGACTTATACTTCTTACTAGAGGTAAAACATTAGGAATATCATCAGCAATAATTTCTATATACTCATTCAATAATTCTATAATTTCTACTGGTACTCAACTATCACTATCTGATGTCACTCGGTCATTACTAGCTCATGTTGCTCAGCCATTACTACCAACACTTGATCCTCTAGGAACTATGGAAAAATAGACTTGATTTTTTTTCATTTCCTTTTCAAATTGTTTCCCATTAACCATGCAAATTTTTATAGTAGTACAATTAACCTCATCTGGACTTTCAATTAAAGGCAACAATATTTGTTTCTTCCCGTTCACCTAAAGATTATATTGATTCACTCTTCCATCATGTATAACATATTTATCATATTGCCAAGGTCTACCCATCAAAATATGACAACAATCCATAGGCATAATATCACACAAAACTTCATCAAAGTAATGTCCAATCTTGAACTTCACAAGGCATTGTTCACTTACCAATATCTTATGCTCATCCTTGATCCATGAAACATGATAAGGTTTGGGATATTTTAGCCTCTACAACTACAACTTTGTAACTAGCTCTCCTGATGCCAAATTTGTAGAACTTTCACTATCAATGATCACTTTGCAACATTTTCTACCCATCTTACATCTAGTCTTGAGAAGACTTCTCCTTAAAATAGGTTCCTCATCACTTCCCTTATTACATAAGGTTCTTCTCACCATCAGGTTTTTTCTAGTCTTAGGTCCACTTGGTGAACCCTCATCATCTCCTTGAATCACAACATTCCTATTACTTTATCTAGTTTTAGAGTATCTACATTCAAAAGATCTATGTCTCTCTTTACCAAATTTGAAACAATTACCATGAAAACCACATCTAGAATAAGAATTACCTCTTCCTTAGTAAGAATTAACACCCTTCCACTATGTCTTGCCCTTGTCATCATTTTTCCATTTATATTTTCCCTTATCTTGCACAAAATTGTCAGATCTACCACCTTCACCATAAGATCTACCTTTGCCTCTCTGGAATCTACCAGCTCTACCTCTTTTTCTTTCTTCATGCTTCTTTGTCAAGATCTCCTTAGCTTTCAAGGAATATTGATATGTTTCCTCCACACTTTCCAATTTCACTAAACTTATTTCACCCTAAATTCCAAATCTTGATCCATTTATGTATATTGCAATTTTCTCAACATCATCATCCACATGTCCTGATTTGATGTCCAATCTATAGAACTCCTTGGTATATTCTTTCATAGTCATGTCCTCTTGTTTCAAATTTTGTATCTTTCTCAACAAGCTTACCTGGTAATCAGTAGGAAGGAATTTGTTCTTTACCATGCTCACCATCTTCACCCAAGTTTTGATCTTTTCCTTTCCTCTCCTTTGTCTATTAGTTTTCAAATGCTCCCATCACAATGAGGCATGACCTTTCAACCTAGTAACAACAATTTTTACTATCCTATTATCAGAGGTGTTTTCATACTCAAAGATCTTCTCTGTATCAGAGATCCAATCCAACACAAAATTTGTATCCAATTTTACATCATGAAGAACAACTTCTATAATAGGTTTCAAATTTTCTCTAGACAACACTCTCAACAATCTAGCTTCATCTTGGTCTTCTTTTGGTTCTTGATTAGGGTTTGGTGATACTACATCATCATCACTTACATCATCAACATGTGCTCCTCTCCTCTAGGCTATCTCCACAACATCTAATTTGGCTATAATTTGTCTCAACTGATCCTATATGGCATTATCAAAATTATTTCCTCTACCATAAATCATCTTTACAAATTAGGTTCCTACAATATCATAACTCTCTACAAGTTATAAGTCAAATCTATAAATTTGTCACCCTACAACCAAATCTAAATGAAGGTTCTACACAATCCAATCTCCATAAGGATGAACCTCAAGATTTGACACCACCTAATGCAGGGAGAAAGTAGAAGAACTAGTGCATAGGGCTTACGCAGTTATCTAAAGCACCCTACCAAAGTTAGATAGTGGAAAACATAACACAAGATACAACACCAAGGAGAGAGAACAAGAATATCTTTATTAACTCATCAAGTAAACAACATAAATTCCTAGTTGTAAGGTCATCTAGGCTATAGCTAATTACAAATAGATCCAAATCCAGATAAACCAACTTCAAGTTTGCATCTTCTACTTGATCCTCTAAGTTCTACCTTTAATCTAAGCCTAAGCACTCTATATATACTTTCCAAAATGGCTTACAAAAGATTCTAGAACATTACATAATAGAAAGGCTGGCCTCAAGATGGTCAACACTCATCCCTAAACAAGATTCTATCATTAAATTCATGATCAAAATTAAATACAAAAGTTAGCTCCCGCAAAGAACCAAAAAAGTAGACAACTCAGCACACACTAGATAACTCAACACATACTATAAAAATGGCACTCAACATCAACTAGAAACTAGAAACTTGGCATCAACTAGAAACTAGCAACTCAACATCAACTGGAAACTAGCAACTCAAAATCAATTGGAAATTGGCAACTTAGAATCAACTAGAAACAGGCAACTTGACATCAACTAGAAACTGGCAACTTGGCATCAACTAGAAATTGGCAACTCAACATCAATTGGAAACTAAAAACTTGTAATCAACTAGAAGAGTGAACAAAAGTGCAGGATTACAAGGGAACCCAGGATGTTCATGCATTAATTGCCCAAGAAGTGGGAATTCTGAGCTAGTTTATGACTAATCTTGAATGGGTATATTAGGAAATAGTTAAGATTGTATTCAAAAATTTGAGGGGTACATTAGATTACTCCATTTGTTATCATTGTAACTCTTTTAGAGATCTACATTTAGTTTTTATTTTTGGTTTTGTGGATTCAGATTGGGTGGGTGATATTGATAGTAGGAGATCCATGAATGCTTATGTGTTCACTATGTTTGGTTGTGCCATCAGTTGGATGAGTAAGCAATAACCTGTGGTTTCTTTGTCCACTATAAAAGATGAGTACATGACTACTACTTATGCTTGCAAGAAAACCATTTGGTGCAATAGTCAAAGTGCTATTTTCCTTCCAAAGAATCCAACTTTCCATGCCAGAATGAAGTACATTGATATGTAGTTTCACTTTGTGAGAGATATGGTGGAAGATGGGAAGGTAAATTTGGAGAAGGTAGATACTATAAAGATTGTTTCAAATGCATTAATGAAATTAGTGGGGACATAGAAGTTCAGATGGAATTCAAAGTCTATGGGTCTTTTGGCATATAGTGGTTAGTTCTTGTTATGTTTGTGTTGTTCTTAATAGGTGTTCGATAAGTGGGAGAATGTTAGGAATAAGGTGTCTCAACCTTGGATAATTCCTATTTTTTTACTTTTCTAAATCTACTTATTTTCAAATAATGTAATTAGTTGTGAGTTTACATGTTGTTGTGTCACTCCACTTGTACATGTTGACATATTAAATTGTGTGTAAGGAAATCATGGCTGAAATAGTTATGAAGGATACTTATGACATGCAAGAGCTATTTATAGAAAATTCTATGATAGTTTAAGATATGAAGGCATGTGGCAATTAATCATTGAGTACTATGCACTCAAGTCTCCAACTCACAACCAAAAATATAGTTCTTCTTTGAAAGTTTCCCTAAAGGGAAATCACATGATATAAGTATTTTTGGGGTTGTAGATTGGAGAAGTAGAAAGTGAAATGTTGGGTATGGTGTGTTGCTACTAGATTGGTCTTTTGTGTGGTTGTTCTCTTGAAAGAACTTGTATTTCAAGTATGTTGTAACCTTGTATGTTGAAAATAATACATTGTGCAAGTTTTGGAGGGGTGGGTTTGTTTTACCAAAAAGTTTTTCCCCACTGGCATATCCTTGTGTTTATGTGTTTTCTTTCTCTATCTATTTTCTATATTCAAGTTTGACTGCAATATTATTGTTTACATAATATCAAATCTGAAATTGTAATGATTTAATATGAATTTGTACAATACTTTCTTTAAGGTATTAGTGTAGGAAGTTATTTCCACGTCTGAGTTTACTTACAAACATCAATCCTTTAATAGAGGAAGCTTTGAATAAGATATTGAAGGATTCCACCATGGTAGCACAATTGTGTAATAATCTTGTATTTCTAAGAATAGATGAGATTGAGAAGGTGGAACTTGCATCTATAAGGGAACAACCAAATGAAACATCCATTATTTCCCCTTAATCCATAGAAGAAAAGGAGAAGCAAGAACATGATCTCTGAGCAGATTAATGTGCACAACCTGAACAAATAAAATTTATATTAGAGACACAATCTATAATGGCCACAATTACATTTCAGATTAAAAAGGCTAAGGCACAATGGATAGATACATCTATGCCTAGTTTACATAGTTTGGGTATGCCAACAATTTTGAAAATTGAAGAAGATGGAATAAAAGTTCATATAGGTAAGAAAGCAAGTCCTACACCTACTACTCAAGCACCACAAGAAGAAAACATAGGTGTAATGACTAAAGAGTTGAAGGTGACTACTATACCAGAGGAACAAATTTCTATACAAACCCTAGTTATCCTACTAGGTTCTACCACTCCTCCTAGTAGTTAGGCTCTTCAAATGCCAAACACACATGTGACACCATTGCAAATATCATGCCAAGTACTTGTATCTCAAAAAGCCTAGATGATATATCTTTTGAGGATTTTACTTTTGGATGATGATGTTGAGTTTCCCAAGTTTGATCTAGCAAGTATTACTATTGAGAAGATGAGTATTCTATAGAAAGCACTACAAATGAAGAAATTGCAAGAGATGATAAGGAGGGAGTACATGCAAAAAAAAGTTTTGCATGAGATAAAAGAAAATTTTTATGATGCTTCTAGTCTCTTAGAAATGAATGAAGATAATCCCATCATTGAACAACTTGTCATTGTTGTTGATAGAATCAAGGATGAAGACCTAGATTCAAATGTCAAGTTACTTGAATGGTATGAAAGGAAATTTCACACCAAAGTAATCAAGAATATATCTAATGCCATTTCACTATCAAAGGTTCATCTAGCAACCAAAATGGAGAGTTTGAAGTAGGTGTTAGAGAATATTTTCTCTCTCTACACCAAACTATGTCATGTAAATCTATTAACTCAAGAAGTACATCAAGATTTTGACCAACTATAAAGAGATTTTAAGCTTACAAGTAATACCTTAAAACTATCTCCTAGTCAAAGTTAGTCTCATTCTCATAGAACAGTATCCACACAAGGTAGGATTTCCAAGTTGAAAGAATAAGATATAAATATTCAAGCTACCTTGATAAGTATTCAATCCATGTTGACCCCACACATGGAAGTATTTCACAACTAGCCTATACTAAAACCATGATGAAGAAAGATTCTTATCTTTCCACTCATGATGGCTTAGTTGACCTTGCTACTAAGCTAGATATTTAATATCATTCTCTAGAGGTAGTGTGCAATATTTGGGATGCAGCCCTAAAGATTATAATGGAGGCCCATAAATTATTTTTGGATAAACACACTATCAGTGTACCACCCAAATTCCTTAAGTGTAAAAAAAGTGTGATTATGAAATAATTTTTTATTGATAAAGGGCAATATAAAGTTTTGAGTAAGGGGGAGTAATAATGAAGAAATAGGGAACAAAAAATCTACTCAATAGGAGTATTAGATTATTAGATTAAAAAGGGAAACATTTACTCAAGGGGAGTAATGGAGGAATAAGGTATGATAGTCATCAATTTTGCAAAATTTTGATGTTTTGAGATTTTGTATATGAGAAGAGTAATCAAGAATACATTGTCTAACTTATGCATAAATAAGGATTGTATATGCCTGAAAAAGTGTTATTTCCACTCCTATCAAAGAGGGAGATTGTTAATCTCATATTGGTTTTGATAAGGTAGTGACAAAACACTTAGTCATTATTGAGCATAATTTCAGTACAAGCTAAGTGATTAAAGCAAGCCAAGCAACCAGTGCAAGTTGAGTGATCAAAGCATGTTGAGCATAAATTACCAAAAAATACATGCTGAGTAATAGACCTAGTTAGAGCCAAGAACCAGTATGTGTTGAGCAAATAATTAGTGCCAAGTCACTCATGAGCCAAGAAGACTATACATGTTGAGTGATTTAGGTTCCAAGTAAACAATGCATCCTAAGCTCTACAGAGGCAAAGTATTAGTATTAAGAACATAGTGAATGCCAAGCATCAGAGCATTTAGATGCTAAATAAATAGTTTTAGACATAGTTGTTTGCAATAAAAAACAAATTCTATGTAAACCATTTTTGAGCTGACTTAACAATTATTTTACTATTCTAGAAGATGTATATGGAGGTATATTGTGATTCCCTATGAAATACATATAACCAACAAAGTTGAGGGGTCTTTTAGGTGGAAATAAGGAAGCAAACCCTAAGAATTGTGTATCAGGGTCAAAGGAGAAAAGAAATAGGAGACAAGTGATAATTGTAGAGAGAGAATTCATGGTGGCTATGGAGGTTGTGATGATGTTATGATGATGTTATGAATTACAATATTAGTTAGAGAGAAGAGAGGAAAGAAGAGATAGGATAGAGGATACATATCTAATTAGAAAGATCAAGAATTTACAATCAAAGAGAAGACTTGACATCTAGTACTAGAGTACTAACCAAAGGATCCAGGTGTTGAATCATTTTAATGAGTGATGTAGAGAAAATATCCTAATAGAGGAGTCCTAATAGATTTGTATAAATCTCTTAATTGAGTGCTTGCTTTATTATAAGTTAAAGTCCTCTAACAAGGAACATGTTTATCAAGGTGTTGAAATCCTTTAAGAGGGTATGACCTAATAGTTTTTGTAAGCCTTTAATAAGGAAGACCTTTTAGAGGGTAGATCATAGATTATGATCAAAATTATTGTAACCTTAATTGGATACACTTTACAACTACTGTGGTGAAAATTTGTGAGTGTCATCCCCACCCTAGTTTTACCTTCTCATTGGAGGGTTTCTGGGTAACCAAATTATTATGTTATGTGTTATGTTCTTTATGCTATGGATGCACATGTGTAATTAGATATTTCAATTTATATGTTAAATTGTGAGATGGATCTGTGGTGAATGTTTTTATGGTTAAAGTTTTGAAGTACTAATTCACCCTCCCCCCAATCAGAGTTTACTTTTCCTTTCTAATTTCCAACACTATATGAATGTTTGAATGTTTTGTGGACATGTGTTGAGTTATAATCCTTTTCTCTTTGTTGACTCCTAGTCATTCTAGTTGTCTTTATATACAAGGCACTTCTAGTGTGTATTCATCCAATTATCCAATTACCTAATATCCATTCTCATTTGATCATCATTTGTCTCTCTTGTGTTATCTACTATGCTTCTTGATCTTGGTGTTGAATTATTGCCTTAGGAAAAATCTTACATGGTATTAGAGCCACATGAACTTGATTGTATAGCCATTGCAGAGAATTTTTTTTCTTACAAGTCAAGATTGGAGCTTGCTTGTGCAAATTAGATATTGGTATCATATCCAAAAGGCCAAAAACCACCCAAATTGACTTTTGTTTCATCAAAATTAGACATTTTAGGTCAAATCTAAAGTCATTTTATTTTTGAAGGTGCGACCACAATGATTCAAGAAAAATAATTGTAGAGGAGATTTTCAAATCAAGATATCTCCCTCATATGGACTACTTTTTTCGCACAATTTTTTTTATTTTGGGGTAGAATTTCATGATCTACGCATTGACATAGGATGTTTGAGATCTTTGTTCCTAAATTTTTTTGCAAATCACAAATCCTAATTTTTACAACTTTAGAGGCTTATTTGGGCTCATCTGGACACATATTTAGGTGTTATTATTTTTAGAGTGCATAATCTTTTGTCTACTTTCCAAATCTAGTATTAGTTTGGAGTAATTCTAAGTAGACATAGTAGTTTCAAAATTTGGTCTCATTTTGGCCTATTAGCACTTGTAATTAATTAGATCCATGAGAGGTCTTGTGTCTTATCTTGTTGAGTCTGATATAGCTTCATATTTATTATTGTAACCATAAAAATTAGAAGTCCACTTACGCCCCAAATTGGCAAGTGGCCATTGTAATCACACTACATATAAAGTGCCAAATCATGCATTAAGGGGTAGTTTCTTTGATTTTTTTTTTATTTTGGGGGTGCATACATTATTTGATGTCATGGAGTCATGTTAAAAGTGTCTCTTTGGTTTAAGATTCAAATTCACAAAAAGGAACTATCAGAAATGAAGTCATGTCAAAAGTGTCACTTTGGTTTGAAAATCAAATTGACAAAAAAGAACTATCAGAAATGGAGTGCTTTGATGATTGATCATCAAAGAGAACATAAGAAAGTGTTTCCTTATCTATATTCAAAGATATTTCCACCTAATTCTAATTAGGGACATCTTTCTCTTCTTCTTCACTTTATGTATAACAATATGAGTAAGGAATCTTTTGCTCCTCTTCATAAGGTAAGTAGTCCTCATGACATTTGGATATGTTTTTGGGAAGCATATGGAGATCCATGAGTCCCTCCATTACTAGAGGGAATTCTACCTCTAGTTAGTCTAGTTGTGGTACCTACAACTTTAGTTGAGATCACACCCCTTGATGCTCATGTTGCTTGTATTGATCTAGTTCCAACCATACATGCTTCTAATTTAGTGTAGTAGGAAACACCATATCTTCCTATCTCAACTTCATGGGATTGTTCCTTCCAAACATTTCAATATTGTTTTTGGAGTCTTAAATTGAAGATATGGGGGACATTATTGATGACATCCATCTTCTCTTTGTTGAGGGGAATTCTTCTTCACTTGTTGTGAGGGAACACTCTAATCCTCAACCAAATGATCTTTCTTTTGAGATCGACATGATTGTGGATACTTCTTTTCAGCAGTTGGAGAAGCACTCTTTTACTTTAAAGGAGACATATTGGTCTTTGGAGATTATATTCTAGTTTCCCTAGACATCATATCTTTGGAGGATTTTTCCTACTAGTTGGGGAGGATTTTCTACTAAACCTATGGCACCACTTCTTCCTACAAGGAGGAATATCATTTAGTTTTCATGGTGCAACTTCTTCAGTCATTAAGGAGCTTCTTTCATGGGTGTGCATTCATCATTGAGGGAAGACTACATTGCTTCTCTTCCCATATCTTCCTTTAAGGATGGTTCCTTGTCTTTGGAGTTTGATTCAATTTCATACATTGACATGTTACCTTACTTGCCACCTTCTTTTCGGCATCCACCAAATTGGCTTGTGGTGTCTACATTCATCAAGGACTTGTCAACATATAAGTAGACTTCAGAGGAAGTGTCCATAGCATACTATATATGGATTCGTCATCCATCTTCCTATCCAAAATGGGAAGTATACTTGCACCTATACTTGGTATATCTTCTTCATAAAGGAAAAAATGTCATTTGTAGGCATTGGATACATTTTTTTCTTAATGACATCCTTTTAGGAGATTATTCAATATGGGGAGATACCATCATGCATTTTTTTCTTATGGGGGATATATGCTTGTATGTGCATGATGTATGGGGGGTCTTGATTACTCCATCCTTGCATGCATCTTGTACTAATTTATCTCTCTTTTTGGAGGAGGTTTTTCCCATGAGGTTTTCCCTCTTTCTCTATTTGCAAAGAGATTGCATTACATTGTTTGCAAAGCATTGCATTTTTACATGGGCACCTAACATGGCATAGTAGCCAAAACCCACATTGCATCTTTCATTTAGACTTGTGAGCTTAAGTGCATTCCCCTCAGTTGCATTTAAGGGGGGTTGTTAGTGCAAATAATTAATTATTATTACACTTTATGTAAGTTTACTTAGGAATCACCAAAGGAGATGTCCTAGCCCACAACAATAAAACCACATAGTGGAAATAGAGAAAAAGGAAACAATAATGCAACATTTAATACCAATTACAACTATTTATTCATAGATATAATTGATTACGTACAATATGCCTAGTTGTAAGGCCTTTCGGGTTAGGGCCAACTACAAACAACAATTACAAAATCAGTTCTACAAGATCCACAAGATCCAACTTACAAATCCAATCCTAGCTAGTTCAGATATAGAACTAGATAAGAACACCAAGAAGAATCTACACTTGTACCCTAGGTCCACCAAGCAATCCTCTAGTTCTCAAGTTACAGCCCTAGCTCTTCAAAATTGGCATCCCCTCCTTCCCACATAACTTCCTATTGAAAGACTCAACAAGACTCTTATTTGTACTTGCCAAAATGGCTTTTAGAACATTCTAGAACATTACCTAAGAGGAAGGTTGACCCAAAAATAGTCTGGATACATCCCAAGAAAAGATCTTAACATAAACTTCATGATCAAAATAAATCCCACAAGTTGGCTTGTAGAAATTACATCCAAATACTAACACTTGACACTAGGTAACTCAACACATGAAGAGTCACTTGGCATACATTAGGTAACTTGGCACATGAAGAGTCACTTGGCATACACTAGGTAACTCGGTACATGAAGAGTCCCTTGACATACACTAGGTAACTTAGCACATGAAGGAATTGCTACAATAGCTTAGCACATAAAGGAATTTCTATAGTAACTCAACACATGAAGGAATTTTTATAGTAACTTGGCACATGAAGGAATTGCTACAGTAACTCAGCACATGAAGGGATTGCTATAGTAACTTAGCACATGAAGGAATTGCTATATTAACTTGGCACATGAAGGAATTGCTATAGTAACTTAGCACATGAAGGAATTGCTACAGTAACTTGGCACATGAAGGAATTGCTACAATAACTCAGCTCCAATTGAGTGCTATAGTAACTTGGCACCAACTTGCAAAATGAACAAAAATGAGCAAGATAACAAGGCAACCTAGAATGCTCCTACATCAGACACCCTAGGTTCAGAAAGATATTCTAATAGCTAGAAGAACATCTTCTGGAATTCAACACTTAAATCCCAAACTAGTTCTTCACATACATATCCTCAAATCTTCAACTTGTGCACTCTTTCTCTTATTCTTCTTCTACTTCTTCACATGCATCTAAGGAGTACTATAGGTATACTTTTAATACTAATATCCAAATTCTTCAAGATCTAGCAACTCAACTTGGCTACCAATACTCAAGTTCCTCTTACTGAGCTCTTCATTCTACAAAGTAATCAAGGAAAACTTCTTGCCACCTTTCTAAATAGTAAACACATTCTTGACACATTCATGCACAACCCTGCAATCATATTTCCAAGGTCTACCAAGAAACACATGACAACTATTCATGTCCACAATATCACATAGCACTCGATTCTTATATTTCCCAATCTAGAAATCAACAAGGCATTTCTCCCTCACTTTCAAAGCATGCTCAACTTGCAACCAGCCAATCCTATAAGGATAAGGATGTCTCATTCTCTTCAAACCAAGTTTCTAAACTATCTCTTTAGCAACAAGGTTATCAATACTACCACCATCCATAATAACTTTGCAAACTTTAACACTAGACTTACAAAAAGTCCTCAACAAATTAGTCCTTTGACAAGGATCTAATGCCCTCTCACCAACCAGTACTCATCAAGCCAAAAAACTTTCGCCTTGCTTAGGCTGATTGTTCTAGACTTCAACCTCATTTACAATAGTATTTTTCCTACCAATTAGACATTCAAAATATCTATGCCCTTCTTGACCACACTTGAAACAATTACTTCTAAACCTACCTCCACCTATCCTCTTTTTCTAATTAGCAGGTTTTGGTTCACCTTCTTCTTTTGGTTTAACTTGTGCTAAACTATCTTTCTTCTCCTTCCCTCAAAAACTACCTTGATTCTTCCTCTTTAGCTTCTCCTCTACCCTCAAAGCATACTGATAAGCATCATCAACTGAAGAAATATTTAGCATAAAAACCTCATCCTGAATATTGAACCTCAAACCATTAATATACCATGCTACCTTTCCCTTTGACAATTCTCTATGACCAAACCAAATAGTTAACTTGTATAACTCCTCAGTATAATCTTTCACAATCATATCCTTTTTTTTTAGATTCTACAACCTCTTAAACAACTCAAGTTCATAATAATTAGGAATGAACTTAGCCTTCAACTTAGTCACCATCAATTTCCATCTAGTGATCTTCATTTCACCTTCCTCTTTTCTATCTCGTTGTAGTTCTTTCCACAAAAGAGCAGCATGTCTATTTAACTTTGTTTGTGCCAACATTACTCTGAGTGTATCCTCAATGTCCTCAAGCTCAAAGTAGTCTTCTAATTCACCAGTCCAATCAATTAGGTCTTTAGGATTCTAAAGTACCCAAAAAATTAGAAACCTCCATCTTATGCTTCAACTTCAACTGAGATCTAGGTTGAGCAAATTGACTAGTCCCAATTCCCATGGGTCTCTCCATAAAATGAGTTCTAGCCTCACTACTTGATTTAGCAAATTCAAAGTCTTTAGAATCTTCCTCATAACCATCTTCAGTACCCACATGTCTAGGTACACCACCTAAAGCACTTACAATTTCAGCAATCATGTCAGTCTTCATCAATGCAATCTCAGATCTAAAATTTTCTCTCATCTTCTACGAGATCTATTATTCTACAATATCACTAAGATCAGCAATTTTCTTAGGGTCCAATCTTCTTGGAGGCATCTTCCAAAATTTTAGCAAACACTGAGTAACAACTCCACCATTCAAGAAGATGAATAAATCACAAGATCAACATTCTTCAACACAAGTCTTGGTGCAAACTACCTTAGCTTTGGCCGTGATCTATCTACACACTTAGGAACAACCTTCACTCTAATACCACTTGATGTAGTGAAAAGTAGGAGAATACAAAAAGGAGATTTCCTAGCTCCCAACAATAAAACCACATAGTAGAAACACAACAAGAGGAAACAATAATGCAATATTCAATACCAATCAGAACTCTTTATTCATAGATATAAATGATTACATGCAATATGGTCACCTATAAGGCCTTCCAGGTTAGGGCCAACTACAAATAGTAATTACAAAATTAGTTCTAAAAGATCCACAAGATCCAACTTACAAATCCAATCCTACCTAATCTAGATACACAACTGGATAAGAACACCAAGAAGAATCTACACTTGTACCCTCAGGTCCACCAAGCAATCCTCTAGTTCTCAAGCTATAGCCCTAGCTCTTCAAAATTTGCATCCTCTCCCTCCCCCATAGCTTTCTACCAAAAGATTCAACAAGACCCTTATTTATACTTGTCAAAACAACTTACTGAACATTCTAGAACATTACCTAAGAGGAAGGTCAACCCAACAATGGTCTAGACACATCCCAAGAAAAGATATTAACATAAATGTCACAATCAAAATAAATCCCACAAGTTACCTCATAGAAATCACATCCAAATTTCAACATTGGCATACACTGGGTAACTCACCACATGAAGAGTCATCTGGCATACATTGGGTAACTTGACACATGAAGAGTCACTTGGCATACACTAGGTAATTTGACACATGAAGGAATTGGTATAGTAACTTGGCACATGAAGGAATTGCTATAGTAACTTGGCACATGCAAGAATTGCTATAGTAACTTGACACAAGAAGGAATTGCTATAGTAACTCAGCACATAAAGGAATTTCTATAGTAACTCAGCTCCAACTGAGTGGTACATTAACTTGGCACCAACTTGCAAAATGAACAAAAATGAGCAAGATAACAAGGCAACCCAAGATGCTTCTACATCACAACTAACAATACAAAAGGTCATGAATTTTGATATAACAAAGAACTAATTTTCTTATAGAACATTTGAACATTAAATAATTAAGGCAATAAAATTCAAACATTCAATGATACCATTAGTTTTTATGATACCATCAATCTTTATGGTTTTATTTTCCTCTTAGGTTAAAATAGTCACAAATGTAGATAGTTGGACTGTAAAGGGTTGAGGTGAATATTGACTCATATAATAATTCAGGAAGATATTCAAAACTAAATTGTATACCTCAAAGAGAAAAATATGGACACTTAGGGATGTTCACTTTTTGCCAATTAAAATCAGTTAATCAATGGACACTACTGAAATGATAAAATGGGATATAACCTAATGAATTTGTAGAAAGGAATATTAAAATTTTTAAAGGGATAGGGTATGTGGAAGATCATGGTCAACCAAACTATGCTCTTAAATGGTAATAAAAAATCAACAAATTAGGGTTATGTCAACTTGATGTGCAATTTTCTACTTGATATAAACTTTACATGAAAAAGTTTACAGAAAAGAATCTATAGGAAATTGAATTTAGTTTTTAAACTGCTAGGCCTTACCTAAAAATAATAAAATTTGATTAGTCAAAATTTTGATTTTTAATGCAATAGTACACAAATTTTAGGACAAAAATAAGTTGGCGTATGTCTGACCATCTTAATCAAAATCAAATGATAATATTTTTAAATAATATTATACATGGAAGAACTAGATGCATGCCTAGATGTGACACAATTTTTTGTTTATTTTTCATTCTAAATAAATAAATAATTATTAATTTTCTACTTTTGTATTTTTGAATAAAACAATTCTCATGTTTTACCACCTTAACTAGTTCAAAACTTTGCAAAATTTATTTATTCTTTATTTTTTTCTTTCTAGTAGAAGAAACATATAATATGATGTATCTTTTGGATTTCAAAAATGTTGTGCCATTCAAAAGTTATAGTTCCTTTTCAAGAAGTGTGTCAATTAGCACTTTATACATAAAACCATTAGAAAATAAGTAATAATTACTTATTGGACTTGTAATTTCACAAACATTGCATTTTTGGAAAGATAAGAACATTCTTAAGAAACCCTTTGTTGGATACAATTGTTAATTGTGTACTATATTTGATGTTACACAAATGTCATATCAATCATCAGACATAGTCTACTGAGCTCAGATGATCTGCAAAGCAATTAACAGTGTCTACCGAACATTCCTAAACATTACTTTGTAAAGTTAATGTCTACCGAACTCCCAAGGTTAACAAAGGAAAGTTAATGTCTACCGAGCTTCCAAGGTTAACAAAAGGAAAGTTAATGTCTACCGAGCTCCCACGGTTAACAAAGAGAAACCAATGTCTACCGAGCTCACTCAATTATCAAAGGAAATGTGGTAGAAAGTTAGCTTTTACCAAGCTCCAAAGGTCAGCAAACGAAGGTCAGTGCTAACCAAGCTCACTCAGTCTCCAAAGGATTTTTGCAGGGTTTATCGAGCTTCATTTGGTTGACACTAGAAAATCATTCCAGAGCAGTTGTTACTGAGCTGGGTCGACCAGCAAATGATTTTACTGTTTTGATATTAAGTTTAATTATTTCATGCTACTGACTAATGTAATGATGTTTAATTATTGTAACCTATATTTAAGCCGACTTGATAATCTGAAAGGTATATATATAGATTCTCAAGTTGTGAATTGGTGTGAGAAAAAAATACATAGATAAGAATGAGATAAGCGAATATTGAGTGAATTATAATGAAGGATTAGATATCCTAGAGGAGCTGCAAAGTTGTATTCGATCAGTAATAATTCAGTAAAGCAGAAAAGAGATCTGTAATCAGCAAAAGATAAGTTACATATCATTTAGGTCACCTCATTGTTGCTTTCTAATCATTGTAACAGTGAATCTAGAATCTCTTAATAGAGTTGGTTTAACAAACATTTTGTAAATCCTCTAACAAGGTGACAGTTTAGTTGAATTGTTCTCAAGACCTCTAACTAGGCCACTCCTAACAGGGTTATTAAATCCTCTAACAAGCTCACACCTTACAATGTGTTTTGTAACTTTTAACAGGGTTGGCTCCTAACAGGGCTCACTTTAGAAGAGTGAAAATTGGTGACTAGTTACTTGGTGGTTTTTCCCATATTGAGTTTCCATGTTAAATCTGGTGTCTCTTGTGTTCATTTATTTATTTATTTATTTTAATCATATTAATGAATGCTAGATAATCAGTAATTAGTTACAGTATTCCTGCATTGTTTACCAAGTATCAGTAGTAAGTAAAGACATCTAAGGGATTTATTTTTGGAATTGAATTTTATGGTAACTGATTCACCCCTGCCCTCTCAGTTACTTCATCTATATTTCAACAATTGGTATCAGAGCTTTTGGTGCTTGTAGGACAAGATTTCAAGGATCTAAGCCAAAGATCAGGATGCTTATAAGAGGAAAATTCCAAGACTTAACAGGGACAACTTCTCAGCATGACAAGGGTTGACGAGACTTCAGCTAACTTCTATTGTAGATACAGGACTAAAATATCTTGATGAAAAATATGCAGAACCAGCTGTTACACTATCTATTAATGATATTACTAAAAAGAAGACTCACAATATTATGATGATAGATATAGCATCTGCTCTAAGTTATGAAGAATTTGATGACATCAAAGACTACAAATCTACTTTTGAAATGTGGAAAAAGCTGAAAGAAATCTATGGAGGAGGTGATAATGTAAGAAGAGCCAAAGTAGAAAGTTTGAGAGGACAATTTGATCAAATGAGGATGAGAGAGGATGAAAACATTGCAAAATATGTTGAAAGAGTGAAAGCATGTGGCAATGCAATCAAAGCATCTGGAGGAGATATAAAGGAAGAGACAGTTATAAGTAAAGTTCTTAGAACTCTACTTCTCATCTATGCAATTAGAGTTTTTGCAATTCAAAAAGGAAGATGTGAAGCAAATCATAAGATAAATCTAGAGGCCATAGTTGGAAGATTAACTACATTTGAACTAGACAACTTTGACAACTATGTTCCAGCTTCCAAAAACATTGAGTCATCATTTGAAGCCAAGCTTTCACTCAAAGAGAAAAGTAAAAAGAAAAAGGAATCTCAGTTAGAAAGTGAAGATGAATCAGACCAAAGTTTAGACAGTGATCTTGAGGTAATTGAAGCTCTACTAGCAAGGGTATATTCTAGAGGTAGAGGAAAATATAAAAGTAAAGTTCCTCTAATCTATTTTTCATGGGAAGAAGTTGGTCATATTGCTGCTAGGTTCCCAAACAAGCAGAAAAAAGATGACAAGAAAGGTTACAAGTACAATGGCAAGAAAGACTTCAAATCATTCAAGGATAAAGGTAAGAAAACATGTTTTATGGCTAAAGATTCTAATGATTCTAATGATGAAGAAGAAGATGAAATTGTCTACATCCCTGTGAATGATGAGTCTGATAATGATGAGGAAATGGTGCTCATTTGTCATATGAGAAAAAATGATGCATGGATCATAGATAGTGGTTGTTCTCATCACATGACTAGTGATAAAACCAAGTTTAAATACTTTGAAGGCTATTTTGGTGGTAGTGTAAGATTTGGTAACAATGAACCTTGCTGTATAAAAGGAAAAGGAAGAATCTCTCTAACCAAAGAACTTATATGTGATAATGCCTATTGGGTAGAAGGACTAAAGCATAATTTGTTGAGTGTGACACAACTACTCAATAATCGATTCAAAGTAGAATTCATGCATGAAAAAGCAAGACTATTGGATGACAAAGGAAAACTAATTGGATCAAGCACTCAAACAAAAGGTAACCTATTTTATCTTGAACTTGGTGAATGTTCATGTTTTATTGCTCAGTTTGAAGAAAGTTGGTTAAAGCATAAAAGGTTGTGTCATGTAAATTTTGATAACTTGGTAAAGATAAGAAAATTCAAGAAAGTGAGAGGCATTCCTAACATAAAGAAACTTGAGGTTGGTTTATGCAAGAATTGTCAGATTGGTAAAATGGGAAAGACTAGTTTTAAAAGTAAAAACTATCAGTCTGAAGATATATTAGAAATTGTGCATACTGATTTATATGGAACCATTGGAATTGAAATCTATACTGGAGAAAAGTTTTTCATTCTTTTTGTTGATGTTTACTCAAGAATGATGACTTTCATGTATCTAAGGAACAAATTAGAAGCATTTGAGAAATTCAAATGGTATTTGGCCAGAGTAGACAAGGAAACAGGAAAAAGATTGAAATGCTTGAGGTCAGACAGAGGAGGAGAATTCATTTCACATGAGTTCAATAACTTTTGCATTGAAAGAGGAATCAAAAGATAGGTATCAGCCCCCGGAACTCCTGAACAAAATGGAATAGCTGAAAGGAGGAATAGATCTATCATGGATTGTGCAAGAACCTTAATGATTGAAAAGAACATTGCTATCAAATACTGGAAGGAAGCTATCAACACTGCAGTTCATACCTTGAACCAAGTACAGCTTAAAAAAGACTCATTCAAAACTCTCTATGAGCTATGATATGCCTATAAACCTCATCTAAGTTATCTTAAAGTATTTGGAAGTAAATATTTACATTTTGAAAGAATCTAGAAAAGGCAAATTTGATGTAAAAAGTGATGAAGGAATATTTTTGAGATACTCTTGCAAAAGTAAAGCATATAGATGTTTGAACTTGTCTACTTACAAAGTCATAGAAAGTGCACATGTGAAAGTTGATGAGTTTTAAGAAAGGACTGAAGAAGAAAGCAAAAAGGAACCAGAAGATTATAGAAGGTTTATTTTCACTGAACCTAATACAGTACCAGTCAATCAGGAATCTTCTACTCCTATGTCATCAGTAACCAAGTTACAGGTAGTTCAAATTGAGCTACAACAACCCAAGTTACATTCAGATGCTACCGAGAAAATGTCTACCAAGTTTGAAGGATCCAAGCTAATATCTACCAAGCCAGAACAGCCAGAACCTAAAATAGAAGTACAAGAGGATAATAATGAAATTCTTTCAAAAGGCAAGGAACTTGTATTAGAAAAATATGTCAAGAGACATCGTTCAGTAGATCAGATCATTAGAGACAAATCTGAAGGAACTATGACAAGAAGCAAGTTGAAAGGTACTTGTTTACTTGCTGATTTTGAACCTAGAAATATTAATGATGCATTGGGAAATGATAGTTGGATTGAGGCTATGAATAAACAGATAGAATAGATAGAGAAAAACAAAACATGGACTCTTGTAACTAAGCCTAAAGATAAAAATGTGATTGGAACTAAGTGGGTATTCAAAAACAAGTTGGATGAAGATGGTAAGGTATCGAGAAACAAAGAAAGACTAGTATGCAAAGGCTATGCTCAAGAAGAAGGAATAGACTATGGAGAAACTTTTCCTCCTCTTGCAAGATTGGAAGGAGTCAGAACCTTACTCGCATATGCTGTATAGAAAGAATTCAAAGTTTATCAGATGGATGTCAAGTCAACATTCCTTAATGGTATACTGGATGAAGAGGTTTACATTGAAGAACCTAAAGGTTTTGTTGATCCAGATAAGAAGAACATGGTCTGGAAATTACACAAGGCATTGTATGGTCTGAAACAAGCCCCTAGAGCATGGTATGAAAGATTGCATAACTATCTTATTCAGATTGGTTTTCAAAGAATTAATGATAACAGTAGCTTGTATATAAAGGAGAGACCAAATAATAAGATTGTTTTGGTAGAAATATTTGTAGATGATATTTTTTTCATGGGAAATGATGATCTATGTAAAGAATTTTCAAAGCAAATGAACAAGGAATTTGAAATGTCTATGTTTGGTGAAATCAAATTCTTTGTTGATCTTCAAATTCAATAGAATAAAAATGGTATCTACATCACTCAATCAAAATACATCAAGGAAATATTGAAAAAGTTTGGTATGGAAGATTGTAAACTAGTTGGGACTCCTATGTGTACTGGATTAAAACTTACCAAGGAAGATGAATCAAAAGAAGTAGATCAAACATTGTATAGATCTATGATTGAAAAGTTGCAGTATGTAGTTCATACTAGGCTAGATATTGATCTTGTAGTTGGTATTGTAGCAAGATTTTCAGCAAAACCACAAGAAAATCACATGATGGCAATCCAAAGAATAATGAGATATTTGAAGGGAACTAAAGATTATGGTTTATGGTACAAATTTGGAGGTAATCTGGATTTAAAAGTGTTTATTGATGCTGATTGGGTAGGAAACCTTGATGATAGAAAAAGTACAAGTGGAGGAGCATTCTTTCTTGGAAAGAGGTTGGTTTCTTGGACAAGCAAAAAGAAAAATTGTACATCCCAATCTATAGCAGAGGCAGCGTATGTTGCTGCAGTGGTAAACTGTTCTAATATTGTTCAGTTTAAATAGTTGTTAGGAGGCATGAAGGTAGAAATCAAAGAACCAGTTGTTATTTTTTGTGATAATACAAGTGCAATCAACATATCTAAGAATCCAATGATGCATTCCAAAACCAAGCACATTGCAATAAAATATCATTTTGTCAGAGAATTGGTGCAAGACAAGGAGATCAGATTGGAATATATTCATATAGAGGAACAAATTGCTAACATATTCACAAATCCATTACCTAAGGATACATTCTTGTATCTAAGAGGTAAGTTAGGGGTCACTCCCCTATATGAAGTTCACTAAAATAAAGTTTTAGTAATGCATCAATGCATACCAAGTTGAAGATCTATCAGTTGATGTAGTATAATTAGGTAATATTGCATACGAATCAGTACTAAAGGTACATTAAAATCCATTTGAGTTGTGTTGTATTTGGCATGTGTTCTCAAAGAGGGAGAGTTTTACTATTATATCTTTCTAAAATTTATTTGAGAGGAAGAGTTTGCTATGGAATTCCTTCACAGAAGGAAACTATTGAAAGAGGGAGAGTTTGCTATCTAATAAAAAAAGTTTTCTTGACAGAAAGACTTGTTAGACTTTTTTTTAAATTTCATTTTCCTATGACATGTTGTGTTTCCATCAATGCCAAAGAGAGAGATTGTTGAATACAATTGTTAATTGTGTATTGTCTTTGATGTTACACAAATGTCATATTAGTCATCAGACAGAGTCTACCAAGCTCAGATGATCAGCAAAGCAATTAACAATGTCTACCGAACATTCCTAAACATTACTTAGTAAATTTAATGTCTACCAAGCTCCCAAGGTTAACAAAGGAAAGTTAATGTCTACCGAGCTCCAAATGTTAACATAGGAAAGTTAATTTCTACTGAGCTCCCAAGGTTAACAAAGGAAAGTTAATGTCTACCGAGCTCCCAAGGTTAACAAAGGAAAGTTAATTTCTACCAAGCTCCCAAGGTTAAAAAAGGAAATTTAATGTCTACCGAGCTCCCATGGTTAACAAAAAAAAACCAGTGTCTATCGAGCTCACTCGATTATCAAAAGAAATATGGCAAAAAGTTAGCTTTTACCAAGCTCCAAAGGTCAGCAAAGGAAGGTCAATGCTAACCAAGCTCACTCGGTCTCCAAAGGATTTTTGTAGGGTTTACCGAGCTTCATTTGGTTGACACTAGAAAACCATTCTGGAGCAGTGGTTATTGAGCTGGGTCGGCCAGCAAAGGATTTTACTGTTTTGATATTAAGTTTAATTGTTTCATGCGGCCAACTGATGTAATGATTTTCAGTTATTGTAACCTATATTTAAGCCGACTTGATAATCTAAAAGGTATATATATAAATGCTCAAGTTGTGAATTGGTGTGAGAAAAAATTACATAGATAAGAATGAGATAAGCGAATATTGAGTGAATTTTAATGAAGGATTAGATATCCTAGAGGAGCTGCAAAGTTGTATTTGATCAGTAAGGATTTAGTAAAGCAAAAAAGAGATCTATAATCAGCAAAAGATAAGTTGCATATCATTCCGGTCACCTCATTGTTGCTTTATAATCATTGTAACAGTGAATCTAGAATCTCTTAATAGAGTTGGTTTAACAACCATTTTGTAAATCCTCTAACAAGGTGATAGTTTAGTTGAATTGTTCTCAAGACCTCTAACCAGGCCACTCCTAACAAGGTGATTAAATGCTCTAACAAGGTCACATCTAACAGTGTGTTTTGTAACCTTTAATAGGGTTGGCTCCTAACAAGGATCACTTCAGAAGAGTGAAAATTGGTGACTAGTTACTTGGTCGTTTTTCCCATATTAGGTTTTCATGTTAAATCAGGTGTCTCTTGTTTTCATTTATTATTATTATTATTTAAACATATTAATGAATGCTAGATAATCAGTAATTAGTTATAGTATTCTTGCACTAATTACCAAGTATCAGTAGTAAGTAAAGACATCTAAGGGATTTGTTTTTGGAATTGAATTTTATGATAACTGATTCACCTCTCCCCTTTCAGTTACTTCATCTATATTTCAACACCCTTTTCATTTCATCAAATTTGGTTTAAAAAAAAGTCATTAGCTACATATTTAAAGTAAAAAAACACACAAGAATAGGCTAGAAACACATTTTTGGGATGTTTTTAAAGTTGACCATATAGGGTTGGTATCAAAAGATATAGTAGGCCTTATAAAGGTATTACTTATTTTCATTTAGTATCAAGATGGGTGGGAATTTTTTTTTGAATAGAGATTGAAATGTTGTGAGGCATTTTAGGCCTACATATTTTTTAGATCACCACTTTTGGGCACACCATGATCTTGCACATACCTAGCACACTTTTATTTAGGGAAGTTTCAAAAAATCAATGCAATAAATTAGAACTAAATTAGGCATTGAAAACACCAAATCTATATACAAACAAATCAATATGTTGAAAGAAATTGAGGCATTTGAATGGTAAAAATACATATACATAGAAAATTGGTGATACTATAAAAGGCTCCCAAAAAACAAGGACTAATTAAAATATACAAAACCAAATAAACAACACCCAAATAGATTTAGTTGTATTAAAACATGCTGACTAAAAGAGGAGTTTTTAAAATCAAATTAAGAAAGACCTAGATGAGTTTACATTACTAAAATTAATAAAGAAAGATTTAAATTGATAATATCATACATGATCTACTTTCAACTAAATATACAAACACTAATGTAGCAATGAAAATTTGAACATTTAAAAAAGAATTAGATGGATTATCTGTGAATCAGACTTACAAATAGTGTAAATGAGAATTGTATATGTCTTTAGGAGATTACATTAGATGAGCATAAAATTTAACAACTTTAAAGAAAAGTGTTGTTGAATCTTAACTCATTATAGACAAAAAGATTTTAAAACTTCTTACTTACCTTGGAAATTGAGGCTTGATGATTTCCCAACATAAAGCTTGATCAAATATTGCAAATAGGGACTTAAGAATAGTGATGCTAAATGTGGAAATGATATGCCAAGGATTTCTTATCCAACTTCATGTCTTCTGCAATAATGCTAACACCAAAAATCTCTTATTTTCCATCAATTATATGTATCTGTTTATTGGACAAGCTAATCTCTGAACAAAATGCACTTAAGACAAAAGAAAGTCAAATTATTTTTTCTAGATTCATGAAAATGTATTATTATTTTTCCAAATTATTTGTTGTTTTTTACCACAAACTGTGTAGATCATGAAGATCAAATGCTGAAATTTTTGAAAAAATCTATGATGTTTTAATTTCTTTTGAAAATTGGTCGACTATATAGTCTATAGGGAGGATACCCGCATCCCTATTGCATGTGAATTTACAATATTTTTGCATTATCATGAAGGCCGACTTGAGTCTTTTGTGTTGTATTTCCTCTTTCATTAGTATTTGAATGATGGACTTGTCTCTATCTAGAAGGCTGACCTAGAGCTAATGAGAGCTTGGCCAAAATAATTTCAATCATGCAACATGTACTTTTTGAATACTACAAATGGAATTTTTTGCCAATGATAGAAAATGATTAATTAATATTTAAAGTTATGTCCACAAATGAACGATCATACTATATCTTCCTATAAAAAATTAACTATACCTCTATTTTTATGCATTCTCTTTCCTTGTAATGTTTGTCAAGCTTTAGTGAAGACTAGAATTATATAAATGCCTTTGATTTGACCAATTAAAGCATAGCAATAGTCACATTTAATAGGAAATTATTAAAATATAATCAACTCTTTTTTATAAACATTATTTATAGTCTAGGAAAATAAAAAATTAAATGATATTATTGGTTGATAAATAAATGTTCAATCATTGTTTAAAGTGGGAGGCATCATTAAAATTTATCTTCCATGGCATGAACTAATAGATTTTAGAGAAAATATTCCTAATTTTTTCATTAAGACATGTTTTAGATTACAATGAAACT
The DNA here is from genome assembly GCA_028749045.1 of Cupressus sempervirens. Lineage (NCBI taxonomy): Eukaryota > Viridiplantae > Streptophyta > Pinopsida > Cupressales > Cupressaceae > Cupressus > Cupressus sempervirens. The sequence continues at coordinate 1,030,761,748 of CM053785.1, forward strand.
AGGTTTTGAAGGGCTCGAAACCCTTTAACAAAACTAGAAAAGATATAACAAGAAGCACAACTAGGTTTTACAAGGACTTGAAACCTATTGTTTCAATAGTATCAAAAATCAAATTTTACAAAGACTTGAAACAATAAAAAATATCAAAAAAGCAAACCCAAGTTTTATAAGGACCTAGAACCTAGTTTGAACAATAGATAAAAAAACTAGATATTACAACCATAAACAATAACCATATACCAAGACTAGTAACTAAGACCTAGACTAGAACAAAAACTAGAGACCAAAGACCAAGAAAAGCTACTATTGCAGCTCTTTGATCATTTTGACCACTTCCTTACCAATCTCTACAACATCTTAAATGGAATTAGTACCTGAACCACCACCAACCTTTGCAACTCTTTTCTTGGAACTCTACTTGGTTCTCTTGGACCCCCTGGTGACATAATTTCTTCATTGGTCCTCTTTCCAAGACTTGCAATAGCTACACAGATACTGGATGTAACCTGTTCCATTTTATTACTGCTTTCCTTGATAAGTAGCTACAAGATATTTTCGTAGTCTTTAAGTTTTTCTGGTATGTTCCCCACCTAGATTTCCACCTGATTGAGCTTACCTTGGTCCATATCCATATTTTGCTACAAATTTTCCACTTTCTTTCTGAGACTCATTAACTCATTATATAGCAATGAGTTAGCTTCTAGTATGGTATCAACTTTTAATTTTTCAATGTGCAAAAAGGAGAGAATAGAATCTCTATGCGATAAGCCATTTTTATCCTTCTCCACATCAGCTCTGGCCGAAGACATCTCCTTATTAGTTCATTCCTCCTCCCTCAAATTTTTCTCCTTAGCCTACTCTGTCTCCTCTTTTTCATCCCTTAGTTCTATCGAGTGGTCACTCAGGTTTCCCCCTTCTCCAATATTCCCCATTTTAGTATTTTTCTCACTATTCTCTTCCTCATCCTCCTTCCCATTTTTTTCCTTGCTATCTAGGTAGCCTTCTAGATTGTTACTAAAATCACCCTCATTCATTTTTTTTTTCTTCCTCTAGGGTTTTTTCCTCCTTATTTTCCAAGTTCTCTAATTTAGTGGCCTCTTTCACATTATACTGAGGAGTATCCTAGGTTTCATGTTTCAGACTCCTCTTCTTACCCTTAACAATTTCACTACCCTTACTCTTCCTAGAGTATGTTTCAGTGGTAGAGCCCTTCTTTTTATCTATAGAAGGAGAAGGGACAGTGGCCATATTTTTATAGTGAACTTCTATGAGAAGAATCAACCCTTCATGCAACATAGGACATGACTCTTTTTTCCTGTGGGCTTGTAGACTTTGAAGAAGAGAGAATTTTAAATAAAATGGAAAAGAAAGTCTATCTTTATGCCTAAAATGATTGAGGAAGACAAAATGAAACTTATGCACTCTTTTATTTCTACCATATAGTATAAAATACTCACAACTACACAATAGCACATCTTGCCATACGGTCTTTATCTGGTCTAGTTCATAAAAATCTTCATTTTTCTCCAGGTTTTTCTCCTTTGCTTCCATTTTGGGAAATTTCTTGAACACGACATTTGAGATACTCCTTTTTTTGTTGAACTTAATGCTTTCCATGGGTAAACCCATAATCTCTGCTATGAAATTCTTTATCAATTGCATAGTGATGCCATGTAGAGTAGCCTTGTCATCTATCTAGTTTTTGAAGAAAGTCATGATAACATGGGGTTTAAACCCATGAAGATGCTCCAAGAAATTAGTCATGTTTCCTTTTTTTAGAATCTTGAAAACATCATATTTTTCCTTCCAAGCTTTCCAATTTGGGGGTTCCTGTTTTCATGGCTCTCTCCCATTTTTAGAGAATTCAAAATGCTATACCAAACCAAATTTAGCAGAAGGCAAAAAGCATATGGTTTAAGCATACAGAGATTGTTCATTAAAACAAATAAAACACTCTTTACACTAGATACATGCATTGTGAGGATTGCAATCACATAAATGTACTTCCTTAGGGAAGGAATTCTGACAACCATATGCCCATTTCAAAAAATCATTAATTTGCTAATCTTGGCATATCTTTCTCACCGTCACGTGGGTAGCATCATAATTAATGAGGGCTTTGAGATCCACATTTTTGCTAAGATCATTATTCCACATCATATTATGACCCAATTCAACTGCATAGTTGGCAACCCAATCTACCAACCCATTACCTTCATGAGAAGTGTGGGTTATAATCACTTTTTCAAATTTATTTAATAAAGTTTTAATTTCCATCACACTTTCCTCAATCGACCAAGTGATTGAGTTTTATTATTGAGCATATTTATAATGTTTAATGAATCACCTTCTAACTAGAGGTAAAGATAACCAATTTCAATTGCTAACCTTATAGTATATAGAGAAATAGTAGCTTCTACTATGTGGCCATTAGAATTACCTATAGGGATAGAAATGACATCAATTATGTTACCTATATGATCTCTTAAGAATCCTCCACACATTGCTCTACTTAGATTACCCTTGTGGCACCATCAAAGTTTCCTTTGATCTAGCCAATAGGAGGATCCATCCATTTGGTAGTCAATCTTGGATTATCTTTTTTCAAATGAGAGCCTTGTGATCGCATCAGATTATCAATTTGGAAAGTATGATTACTTTTCCTCTAAGAACTGAAATTTTCCTTAATGGCTCTAACAATATTTTATCCAAGCACCCATCTTGGTAAATCTTTATTTCTAAACATTATGTTATTTCTTTCTTTCCAGATTGCCCCACTAGAGATGGGGAAGAGTTATTTTCTAGAAAAAATCCACATCAAGATCCTTTGAAGGACACCACCAACTTTTAAAAAAAAGTTCAACATTACTTTGATGGACCCAAGTTATGTTCCGGTAGGTGAGAACAATATTCCACACTTGTTGACTGTAAGAGCAATTCAAGAACAAGTGGTTTTTATCTTCGAATCCATATTTACATAGAATACATCTGTTCACTACATTAATACCTCTTTTTTGTAGATTATCCTAAGCGAGGATTTTTTTTTGAAGCAAATTCCAATAGAAGATATTGTTAGAAATAGAGATGGAGTAACTGAGATGGGAGGGGTGAATCAGTTACCACAAAAATAAATCCACAGATCCTTAGATGTCTTAAAATATAGTTGTTGCTGACACTCGGTAACCACACAAATGAATGCCGAAACTTGATAGATGTTCTATTAGCTTATTAAGAATTTAAAGTGATTAACATGCATGCATAAAGGAAATAACATGAACACAAGAGACACCAGATTTAACGTGGAAACCCAATATGAGAAAAACCACCAAGTAACTAGTTACCAATTTTCACTCTTTTAAAGTGAGCCCTGTTAGGAGCCAACCCTATTAAAGGTTACAAAACACACTGTTAGGTGTGACCCTATTAGAGGATTTAATCACCTTGTTAGGAGTGGCCTAGTTGGAGGTCTTAAGAACAATTCAACTAAATTGTCACCTTGTTAGAGGATTTACAAAATGGCTATTAAACCAACTCTGTTAAGAGATTTTGAATCACTGTTATAATGATTAGAAAGAAACAATGAAGTGATCTGAAATATATGCAACTTATCTTTGCTAAATACAAATCTTTGTTCTGCTTCACTAGATCCTCATTGATCCAATTCAACTTTACAGCTCCATAAGGATATCTAATCCTTCCTAGACATTCGCTCATATCTTCAATATTCGCTCATTCCATTTACTTCCATATATTCTCACTCCTATACATCCACACTCTTACTTCTTTTTGAATTCACAACTTGACCTTTGATATATACCTTATAAATTGTCAAGTCAGCTCAATTACAAGTTACAACAACTAAAAAATATTAAATCAGTAGGGTGCAAATCTTGCACAAAACAATTAAACTTAATTCTTTAGAACTATAAAATTCTTCGTTGCCTGAACCAGCTCGGTGACCGCTGCTCTAGAATAGTTTCCCCAGTGTTAACTCGGTAAACACTAATCTTCCTTTGCTTACCAAGTGAGCTTGGTAAAAGCTAACTTTCTCTTCGATGACCGAGTGAACTCAGTAGACATTGACTTTCCCTTTGTTAACCTTGGAAGCTCAGTTAACATTAAATTTTTGCGACAAAATCCTTTGATGCTCGAGTGAGGTCAGTAAGAGCTAACTTTCCTTTGTGTTGTTCAGGAACATTTGATAGACATTGTAAATTGCTTTGCTGACCATCTGAGCTTCGTAGATTCTGTCTGATGGCTGATATGACATTTGTGTAACATCAAAGACAATACACAATTAACAATTGTATCCAACAATCTCCCTCTTTGGCATTGATGGCAACACAACATGTCATATCAGAATGAAATTTGAAAACAAGTCTTTCTCTTATATGGCAACACAACATGTCAACATAACAATTCTCCCTCTAAGATAGAAAACTCTCCCTCTTACAGTAATCTCCCTCTGTGAAGGAATTACATAGCAAACTCTTTATCTTAAAAAAATTTCAGAGAGATATGATAGTAAAACTCTCCCTCTTTGACAACACATGCCAAAGATAACTCAACTCAAATGAATTTTAGTGTACCTTTAGTACTGATTCATATGCAATATTTCCTGATTATGCTGCATCAACTGATAGATCTTCAACTTGGTATGAGTTGATGCATCACTAAAACTTCATTTTAGTGAACTTCAGATAGGGGAGTGACCCCTAAATTACCTCTTAGATACAAGAATGCATCCTGAGGTAATGGTTTTGTGAATATGTCAACAATTTGTTCCTTTGTATGAACATATTCCAATCTGATATCCTTATCTTGCACCAATTCTCTGACAAAATGATATTTTATTGCAATGTTCTTGGTTTTGGAATGCATCATTGGATTCTTAGATATGTTGATTACACTTGTATTATCACAAAACATAACAACTGGTTCTTTGATTTCCACCTTCATGCCTTCCAACAATTATTTAAACCAAACAATATTAGAATAGTTTACTACTGCAGCAACATACTCTGCCTCTGTTGTAGATTGGGATGTACAATTCTTCTTTTTGCTTGTCCAAGAAACCAACCTCTTTCCAAAAAAGAATGCACCTCCACTTGTACTTTTTTTGTCATCAAGGTTTCCTTCCCAATTAGCATCAGTAAAAACTTTCAAATCTAGATTACCTCCAAATTTATACCACAAACCATACTCTTCAGTTCCTTTCAAATATCTCATTATTCTTTTGATTGTCATAATGTGATTTTCTATTGGTTTTGCAGAGAATCTTGCTACAATTTCAACTGCAAGGGCAATATTTGGCCTATTATGAACTACATACTGCAATTTTCCAATCATAGATCTATACAATGTTTGATCTACCTCTTTTGATTCATCATCTTTTGTAAGTTTTAATCTAGTACACATAGGAGTCCCAATTGGTTTACAATCTTCCATTCTAAAATTTTTCAATATCTCCTTAATGTATTTTGATTGAGTGATGTAGATACCATTTTTATTTTGTTGAATTTGAAGACCAACAAAGAATTTTATCTCTCCAAACATAGACATTTCAAATTCTTGGTTCATTTGTTCTGAGAATTCTTTGCAAAGATCATCATTTCTTGTGAACATAGTGTCATCTACAAATATCTCTACTAAAACAATCTTGTCATCTGATCCTTCCTTTATATACAAGCTACTGCTATCAATATTTCTTTGAAAATCAATTTGAATAAGATAGTTATGCAATCTTTCATACCATGCTCTAGGGGCTTGTTTCAGATCGTACAATGCCTTGTGTAATTTGCAGACCATGTTCTTCTTATCTGGATCAACAAAACCTTCAGGTTGTTCAATGTAGACCTCTTCATCTAGTATACCATTGAGGAATGCTGACTTGACATCCATCTAATAAACTTTGAATCCTTTGTGAGCAACATATGCTAGTAAGGTTCTGACTCCTTCCAATCTTGCAACAGGAGCAAAAGTTTCTCCATACTCTATTCCTTCTTCTTGAGCATATCCTTTGCATACTAGTCTAGCTTTGTTTCTTGATACCTTACCATCTTCATCCAACTTTTTTTTGAATACCTACTTAGTTCCAATCACATTTTTTTCTTTAGGTCTAGGTACACGAGTCTGTGTCTTGTTTTTTTCTATCTGTTCTATCTCTTCATTCGTAGCTTCAATCCAACTATCATTTCCCAATGCATCTTTGATATTTTTAGGTTCAAAATCAGCAAGTAAACAAGTACCTTTCAATTTATTTCTTGTCATGGTTCCTTCAGATTTATCTCCAATGATCTGATCTGCTAAATGATGTCTCCTAACATACTTAGCTAATATAGGTTCCTTGCCTTTTGAATGAATTTCATTATTATCCTCTTGCATTTCAACTTCAGGTTCTATTTGTTTTGGCTTGGTAGACATTTTCTCGATAGATGTTGGCTTAGGTCCTTCAGACTCAGTAGACACATGCTTGGTAGACAATAAATTTAACTCAGTCTGTTGTGGCTTGGTTTGAATTTCCTGTAACTCAGTTATAGATGACTTGGGAGTAGAAGATTCCTGATTCTCTGATGTAACTAGTACTGTATCAGGTTCAATGAAGACAAACCTTTTATAACCTTCTGGTTCCCTTTTGCTTCCTTCTTCAGTCCCTTCTGCAAACTCATCAACTTTCACATGTGCACTTTCTATGACTTTGTGAGTCGACAAGTTTAAACATCTATATGCCTTACTTTTGCATGAGTATCCAAAGAATATACCTTCATCACCTTTCACATCAAATTTTCCTTTTCTAGATTCTTTCAAAATGTAACATTTACTTCCAAATACTTTAAGGTAACTTACATTAGGTTTATAGCCATACCATAACTCATAGGGGGTCTTGAATAAGTCTTTCTTCAGCTCTACTCAGTTTAGGGTATGAACTGTAGTGCTGATAGCTTCCTTCCAGTATTTGATAGCAATGCTCTTTTCAATCATTAAAGTTCTTGCACAATCCATGATGGATCTATTCCTTCTTTCAGCTATTCCATTTTGCTGGGGTGTTCAAGGGGCTGATACTTGTCTTTTGATTCCTCTTTCAATGCAAAAGTTATTAAACTCATGTGAAATGAATTTTCCACCTCTGTCTGACCTCAAGAATTATAATCTTTTTCTTGTTTCCTTTTCTACTCTGGCCAAATACCATTTGAACTTTTCAAATGCTTCTGATTTGTTTCTTAGATACATGACTGTCATCATTCTTGAGTAATCATCAACAAAAAGAATGAAGAACTTTTCTCTAGTATAGCTTTCAATTTGAATGGGTCAACATAAATTAGTATGCACAATTTCTAATATATCTTCAGACTGATAGTTTTTACTTTAAAAACTAGCCTTTCCCATTTTACCAATCTAACAATTTTTGCATAGATTGACCTTAGGTTTCTTTATGTTAGGAATGCCTCTTACTTTCTTGAATTTTCTTATCTTTACCAAATTATCAAAATTTACATGACACAACCTTTTATGCCTTAACCAACTTTCTTCAACCTAAGCAATGAAACATGAACATTCACCTAGTTCAAGATAGAACAAGTTACCTTTAGTCTGAGTACCTGATCCAATCAGCTTTCCTTTGCCATCCAGTCATTTTGCTTTACAATTCATGAATTCTACTTTGAATCCATTATTGAGTAGTTGTGCCACATTGAACAAATTATGCTTTAGTCCTTCTACCCAACAGGCATTATCACATATAAGTTCTTTGGTTAGAGAGATTTTACCTCTTCCTTTTATACCACAAGGTTCATTGTTACCAAATCTTACACTGCGACAATCATAGTCTTCAAAGTATTAAAACTTAGTTTTGTCACCAGTCATGTGATGAGAACAACCACTATCTACGATCCATGTATCACTTTTGCTCATATGAGAAATGAGTGCCATTTCCTCATCATTATTAGATTCATCTTTCATAGCAACGTAGGCAATTTCATCTTCTTCTTCATCATTAGAATCATTAGAATCTTTAGCCATAAAACATGTTTTCTTACCTTTATCCTTGAATGATTTGAAGTCTTTCTTGCCATTGTACTTGTAGCCTTTCTTGTCATATTTTTTTTTCTTGTTTAGGCACCTAGCAACAATATGATCAACTTCTTCACATGAAAAATAGATTAGAGGTACTTTACCTTTGTATTTTCCTCTGCTTCTAGAATATTTCTTTGCTAGAAGGGCTTCAATTACTTCAAGATAACTGTCTCAACTTTGGTCTGATTCATCTTCACTTTCTAACTGAGATTCCTTTTTCTTTTTACTTTTCTCCTTGAGTGAAAGCTTGGCTTCAAATGCTGATTCAATTTTCTTAGAAGCTGGAACATAGTTATCAAAGTTGTCTAGTTCAAATGCAGTCAATCTTCCAACTATGGCCTCTAGGTTTATCTTATGATTTGCTTCACATCTTCTTTCTTGAATTGCAAAAACTTTGATTGCATAAGTGGGAGTAGAGTTCTAAGAACTTTACTTATTACTGTCTCCTCCTTGATATCTCCTCCAGATGCTTTGATTTCACTGACACATGCTTTGACTCTTTCAACATATTTTGCAATGTTTTCATCCTCTCTCATCCTCATTTGATAAAATTGTCCTCTCAGACTTTCTTCTTTGGCTCTTCTAACATTATCATCTCCTCCATACATCTCTTTCAACTTTTTCCACATTTCAAAAGTAGATTTACAGTCTTTAATGTCATCAAATTCTTCATAACTCAGAGCAGATGCTATATCTATCATCATAATGTTGTGAGTGTTCTTTTCAGCAATATCATTGACAGATAATGTACTAGATGGTTCTGCATATTTTTCATCAAGGATTTTTAGTCCTGTATCTCCAATAGAAGCTAGATGAAGTCTCATCAACCCTTGCCATGCTGAGAAGTTGTCTCTGTTAAGTCTTGGAATTTCCCTCTTATAAGACATCTTGATCTTTAGCTTAGATCCTTGAAATCTTATCCTGCAAGCACCAAAAGCTCTTATACTAATTGTTGGAAATAGAGATGGAGTAATTGAGAGGGGAGGGGTGAATCAGTTACCACAAAAATAAATCCACAAATCCTTAGATGTCTTAAAATATAGTTGCTTCTAACACTCGGTAACCACACAAATAAATGCTAAAACTTGATAGATGTTCTGTTAGCTTATTAAGCATTTAAAGTGATTAACATACATGCATAAAGGAAATAACATGAACACAAGAGACACTAGATTTAATGTGGAAACTCAATATGAGAAAAACCACCAAGTAACTAGTTACCAATTTTCACTCCTCTGAAGTGAGCCCTATTAGGAGCTAACCCTGTTAAAGGTTACAAAACACACTATTACATGTGACCCTATTAGAGGATTTAATAACCCTATTAGGAGTGGCCTAGTTGGAGGTCTTAAGAATAATTCAACTTAATTGTCACCTTGTTAGATGATCTACAAAATGGTTGTTAAACCAACTCTATTAAGAGATTTTGAATCATTGTTACAATGATTAGAAAGCAACAATGAAGTGATCTAAAATATATGCAACTTATCTTTGCTGAATACAGATCTCTGTTCTGCTTTACTAGATCCTCACTGATCTAATTGAACTTTGCAACACCATAAGGATATCTAATCCTTCCTGAACATTTTTTGGTATCTTCAATATTCGTTCATTCCATTTACTTCCATATATTCGTACTCCTATTCATCCACACTCTTACTTCTTTTTGAATTCACAACTTGACCTTTCATATATACCTTATAGATTGTCAAGTCGGCTCAATTACAAGTTACAACAATTGAAAAACAATAAATTAGTCAGCTGCAAATATTGCACAAAACAATTAAACTTAATTCTTTAGAACCATAAAATTCTTCGTTGCCTGACCCAGCTCGATGACCACTAATCCAGAATGGTTTCCCCAGTGTTAACCAAGTGAAGCTTGGTAAACATTGCAAACCTTGCAACTTCCTTTGGAGACTGAGTTAACTCAGTAAACACTAATCTTCCTTCGCTTACTGAGTGAGCTCGGTAAAAGCTAACTTTCTCTTCAATGACCGAGTGAACTCGGTAGACATTGACTTTCCCTTTGTTAACCTTGGGAGCTTGATTAACATTAAATTTTTGCTACAAAATCCTTTGATGCCTAAGTGAGCTCATTAAGAGCTAACTTTCCTTTGTGTTGTTCAAGAATGTTCAGTAGACATTGTAAATTTCTTTGCTAACCATCTGAGCTCGGTAGATTCTGTCTGATGGCTGATATGACATTTGTGTAACATCAAAAACAATACACAATTAACAATTGTATCCAATAGATATTTATTTTAGGAAGAAGATGCTTTATCTAGGCTTGAGACCATAGAGGTTGGATATCTTTCTCTTTTGAAGTAAACAAAGAAGAGACTTTAAACTGACCATTAGGATCAACATTCCATATCATATCATCCTCATGGTTAGGATATAGAGAAAAGGCATTTAGACTTATCTATATATTTTTAAAACTTTGGTCAACATCAATCAAGTTCACCCAGGTATTATCGTGCCAATAATATCCCACTAAAATACCAAACATTTGTTTGCATCTATCTATTTGAGTGGTATCTTGAAAGTCATCAATCAGAGGATGATCCAACAACCAAACTTCTTCCCAAAATCTCACTTTTTGCCCATTTTCAATTTTCTAGGAACAACCCTTACTAAGAATTTTCTTTGTTCCTTGAATAGTTCCCCATATAGCAGATGGAGAAAGAACATTTAGAGTTGAAAGGACATCAGCTATAGAATTAGCATTAAAAAGGTATTTATGCTTCCATACAGTGCTCCATTCCTTATCATCATGATAAGTTATTGAACCTTCTATTTCCAGAAGAGCCCTACTCATACTTCTTATAGACCTGATCCCCAATCCACCATCTTTGATAGGTTTACAAATTTGATACCATGTAATAAGAGCCATTCTCTTCTTTTCCTCAGTGCCAGTCCATAAGAAATTCCTCTAAATTTTATCAATACTATCTGCAAATTTGACTAGCATTATAAAAAGACTCAAAGCATAAGTAGGAATACTTTGAAGACATGCTTTAAGAAGAGTAATTTTACCTACTTGGCTCAAAATATTTCCTTTATAGCCTACTAACTTCTTATTAAACTTCATAATGAGATCTTCCTAGAAGGAATTAGGAACCTTTGGAACATGACAAAGCCCTAGATAAATAGAGGGAAAAGATCCTATAGAGCACCTATCATAAAGAAATGTTATCCTAATGAGTCACTAATGATAATATAATGCTTAGACATAGGTTGTGGCTACTATTTTACTACTTAAATCATTCATGTATGGCATGCTAGACATGGATACTATAGAGTTGATTAGTAGTTGGAGATATATTATGAAAATAATTCAATTTCTTTTGCATGCTATTTTAAATTTTTTTTTTTGTAGTCCCAAATCTATTCCTAATTTATGAAAAAATCATATTATATTTACCAAATACATGTATTTTATCAATATTTAAATAACATACAAAATAGGGGAAATTTATATAGGCTCCCCTAAAATCTTGTGATCTTGTTGGAGCTCTAAATCCATTGACAATCATCTCCATAGAAGGTTGGAACATCCTTATAATTTATATTACTTAATGATATTCTCTATTAAATATTGAGTTTGTATTATTGAATGGCTATCTTGTGATAAATTTTAGCAAATTTGCAAACATATTCAATATACATTGATATCTTGTTTAACTATGTATGCTTTTTTTATTAGTGTTTTACATTTTTTCCTAGAAGTTGAAGTATTGAACATTGTGGATTTGAATCATTATAAAATGACAAAAAAAAATAGAGAGGTTTTATGAAGGATTTTTTAGAGAAGAAGGATAGTAATATGGATGAAATGTCTTTACGGTCAATTTTTCTTCACAATGATTCTCAATTTACTCATATTTCCTTCTTCATTATGGAAGAGGCTATTCATAATTCCTTTGAGTAGAAATTGTCAAATGGATTCTCTCTTTTTTATTCCTACCTATTTATCATTATCATATGATAATTGATTTTATTTAATGTTTACACATAGTTTCTTAGTAGTTATTTCATTGATGATACCTTTTTTTAGATCGAATGTTTATTGTTTTAGATTAAGAGAAAAATAGGTTTTGAGGGGACCTAAAACCCCTTACAACTACCAAAAAAGATAAAATAATGAAAGTACCATAGGTTTTACAAGGACTTGGAACCTAATTGAGTATTAGAAAAGGAAAAGATGGAAACAAAATAGAAATAGGAGAACAAAAACCAACAACCCAACCAAAAACCATAACTCACAACTAAGCTAACTCTTTTATCACCTTAGCTAACTCCTTTCTAGACACCATATTTTCTTGATGGATATCCACTGTAGTTGAACCTGGTACAAAAATAATAACTTTCTTTGTACTTTTCCTTGTTCTCTTACTAGGGCCACCAAACAACTTTACTGCAATAAGGGAGATGATCAAATGTTTATGATTTCAATATTGATGATTAATACATTTTTATCTATTTTTTGCATTAATTGGATATTAAAATTCAACAACTAGTCTTATAAATTCAATAGTCAATGTGGTAGAATTAGGAAAACTAATAGTACTATGATTAGGAAATACATAAAAATTGAATTCTTTATTTTTTATTCAAAATTATTTAGAAGTATAGTTAGTTTTTATAATTAAGGACTTTTATTGATATTTAATTATCTAATTTTAAATCACCTAATTTTCTATTAGAATTCTTATGATTATCATATTTTTAATACTTTACAACATATGCACATGTAGATGTTAGAGATTTTATTCTCCAACAACTTCTCTATATCCAAAATATAATATATTATAACAAATAAATCCACCATTTTTCTTTCCAAACTTAAATCATATTTCCTTGTCCAACATCATGTTAATATTGACCCCTAATAGTTTGTAAACAATATTAATATCTATTTAATAATTAGTTAAATAGGGCAATTACTACCCCCTCCAACCATAGAAAGTTTCAAAACACTATTGAACAACTATAATTTTTCATTTTTCTTTTCTTGTTAGTTTTCTATATATCTTTTGGGTTATTTTTAGTTTTATTTTAGGGCCATTTCGTGACTTTTATTTATTTAATTATAAATTAAGTTATCTTGTCTACCTTGGACTTCATGTATATGCTCACTCTCTCACTCTCTCTCTCTCTCTCTCTCTCTCTCTCTCACACACACACACACACACACACACACACACACACACACACACACACACACATGCACACACACACATAGACATTTGGTCATATACCTATCTATAATTTTTATTTTTATTTTCCTTTTTCTATTTTATCCTAATTATAGATCATTTAGTATGATTCAAAATGTTGATGTTAAAATAATATTACATAATTGATCCCACATGATAGGAATGTTAGAAATAATAGTCCACCAAGATAACTTGGGGGGGGGGGTGCATTGAATCAGTTATCCAATAATTAAAAAAATTATCTTCTTTAAGCAAACTTAACCATTCAACTAAAGTAAAGAACAACCATAACAAGATGCACATAGATAGTTACACCAGATATGTTAACTAGGGAAACTCTTTCTCAAAGGGAAAACTCTAATGGAAATGATGCCCACAAGATGATGTACTAATATAAATATTCCTTGTTAGAGGATGGACCTTATTAAGACTTGTGTCAACCACATTAGGAGTTGTAGTACAATATATGCAAGAATAGCTCACTAGCCAAACATACAATTTCAATTACAAGAAGAGCTCACAACACAAACAACTATTTTATTATTATGTTCTTCTTCCTTTATTCTCTCAATTGAACCAAATAGTTTTAGAACTTTTAGACATTTTCATGAACCTTGAATCCAAATATCAAACCTCAAATCACACAATAAAACCTCAGCAATGAAGTTTCATTCATTTCCCCTATGCTCTACTCAACTTCACATTCCTCTGTCTCTCTTTGTCGATTACAATCTCTTCTAGTAAATTCACATTACGTGTTATGATGAAAGAAAATGTCCTTCCTTTATACCAAGTCCATAAAAAAATTCCTTGAGTTAGCTATTAGACCTTCTCAATTAATCATTATAGGACTACATTAAGAACATGTTACACTTAGTGATAACATTAATCTCTGGCTTATAACTTAAATAAATTTCCATAAAAATGTCATTATGATGAGAGAACTTAGCCATATCTTCTTCATATCCTCAATATCAATTCTCAAAATAGGACAATTTCTAAGAGATATAACATGTTTAACAGAACATGCCTCTGTAAACTCTATCTCATAACTAACATCACCAAAACTTACATAACTTCGTCCAAACTTATCATTTCTTCATTTAACATTAACCACATATACTAGATACTTAGACATATCTCCCATAACCTTAGATAGTTAGAATACTCAACTAGCTATCTGTAACAACTTGATCTTTTTGTTGTTCTTCTATCAGATACCACAAAAAATTGCTATGTTGACATCAGTGACAAACTTACTCATGAATGTAACATATCATCATAGTAACACATATATAATACATCCCCATCGAAATATCATCAGCATTCATTTTTCCAATAATCTCCCCCTTTGAAATTAATGGCAACATAGATGAAAAAAATCTGGTTCTAAGAGTACCAACAGAAGACTATTCATCTTTCTTTTCAAGTCCTCTTCATTAGTCATTATCCCCCATTGATATACCTTAGCATACTTTCCATCAAACTATCATTCCATATTGTACTTCTTCTTGTTTGTTTTTTCTTTCTCCCCATGATGTTCTTCCTTGTGATCTTTTTGCTTCTCCCATATGATGTTTTTCTTGTCATATTTCTCCTCCATTGACATCAATGTCAAAGGTTTCAGCAACCATAAAACTCTACAACAAATAATTATTCCTAGCTCAAGTGTCCAAAGACACTATTCAAAACAACATCCAACAAGAGTCCTCAATGAATCTATCCATCATAGATACTCTCTCATGCAAGAAGCATCAACATTCAATCTAGACAATAATGGTGCTTTGTTACACTAGGCTGATGCACTCTTGCATCATCTACTTTGATATAGGAAGGGGCATAACCCTAACATACCTTACAAATACTCAAAAGTCTTTTTACGAAGAGGTTTAGTGAATATATTTGCAATTTTCTCTTTAGTGGTCACATACTCCAATCTAATTTCCTTTTCTAAAACTTTCTCTCTCAACATGTGATACTAAATAGAAATTTGCATGGTCTTCAAATGCAACATTAGATTCTTAGATGTATTTATTGTGCTTGTGTTGTCATAATGTATGACAATAGGTTCACTAATTTCTATCTATTGGAACAATTGATTAATTTTTTATTATCTTTGATGTTACAAAAAATGTCATAAAATTACCAGTCAGTGTATACTGAGCTCAATCAGGCATTAAAGACAATTTTTTGTGGCTACTAAGCATTCCAGAGTTTGTCTAGTTCAAAGGATAGTATCTACTAAGTTCACTTAGGTGCCAAAAGAAAGTCTATAGAAGATAAGTGTTTACCAAGCTCACTCAATTAATGAAATAAATGTTGCATGGAACTAGTGTTAACCAAGCTCACTTGGTTACTGAAGGAACTATGTGAATATGCAGTGTTGACTGAGTTCACTTGGTTAACACAGAAAAATTATTTTTGAGGTAGTGTCTACTGAGTAGGGTCAGCTAATGAAGGGTTTTCTTATTTTGCAATATTGAGTTCAATAAGGTCAAGTTGAGGATTAGAAAAATGTGAATGCATGGAAGATAATTGAAGATTTAATGATGCTAAGAGGAAGTGAATCAGAAGGATAAGCATAATATTTTTTAGAAGCTAAAAGGATATTTTTGATAAAAAAGGATCAAGTATACAAGCTAGAATTGAGATCTATAATTAGCAATTCAATTGCATGAAATTAGGTCAAGTCATTGTTACTCTCTAACTATTGTAGTAGTGATCTAAATATCTTTATAGAGTTATCTTAACACCAATTTGTAAATCCTCTAACAAGGTTGCATTTCTATTGAAGTGTCTAAAGACCTCTAACAAGGAAACTCATAATAGAGTGATTAAATCCTCTAAAAGGGTCACACCTAATAGTATGTTTTGTAACCTTTAAAAGGGTTGGCTCCTAAAAGGGCTCACTTCAGAAGAGTGATAAATAAGAACTATTTGCAATTGGTGGTTTTTTCCAAATTGAATTTCCAAATTAAATCTTGGTGTCATATGTATTCATGTTATTTCTTTTCTGTGTTTTCAACTAAGTTAGAGTAATAATTAAAAATAACATCTTAAGATTTTTATATTAAGTTTTTTTTGAGCTATTTTAGTGTTTATTAAATTATAATATTTTATGTGTGTTTTCTGAGCATTATTAGAGTTCATTTTTCATAGGTTATTTTGTACTCACATCTAAAGGATTTGGGATTTATTTTTTAGTAACTAATTCACCCCTCCCCTCACAATTAATCTTCTCATATTTCCAACAATTGGTATCAAAGCTTTTGGTACTTGTAGTAATGGTTTCAAGCACCTAAGATAAAGATAAGGATGTCTTACAGAAGAGAGATTCTCAAGTTGCATAGATACAACTTTGCAAAATGGAAAGGACTTATGAGGTTACATCTAGCAACTATTAGTAATTTAGGTTGTAAGTATCTTGATATCAAATGCAAGACTCCTTCTGAAACATTATGAATTGAACATATTGTTGAAAAGAAAAATTATATCATAATGATTGATATTGCATCTCCTCTTAGTTATGATGAATTTGATGAAGTAAAAGATTGCATTATAGCTCAAGCAATGTGGATCAAATTGAAAAACATTTATGGATGAGATGAAAATGTAAGAAGACCTAAAGTAGATAGTCTCAAAGGTCAATTTGATGATATGAAAATGAGGGAAGATTAAAACATTGGAAAATATGTGGAAAGAATCAAAGCAAGTTTGAGCACAATTAAAGAATCTAGAGGAGACATTGATGACAAAATAGTTGTAAGAAAGGTACTCAAAACTATTCTTCATATTTATGCAATTAGAGTGTCTACTATTCAAGAGATGAGATGTGATCTAAATAAAAAAATAACTTTGGATGCTCTAGTTAGAAGATTGACAAATTTTCAGTTGGATAACTATGATAACTATGTTCCTAGTTCCAAAGGTATTAAGTTTGCATTTGAAGCCAAACTCTAACTCAAGTAAAAGAATAAGAAATCAAAGGCCAAGCAATTAAGAAGTGAAGGAGAAACAAAACAAATTCAAATAGTGATCTTGAATTTGTTGAAGCCCTACTCGCAAGAAAATATTCCAAAGGTAGAAAAAGTACAAAGGTAAGATTCCTCTAATCTATTTTTCTTGTGAAAAAGTTGGTTACATTGTTTCTAGGTGCCCAAATAGAGAAAACAAGGATGAGAAGAAAAGTAATAAGTACAAAAGCAAGAAAGAATTAAAAAAATACAAGGACAAAGGTAAGAAATCTTATTTTATGCCTAAAGATTTTGATAGCAGTGAAGATGAAATAATATATATTGTTGTAAAAAATGAATCTAATGATGAAGAAGATAAGATGGCACTTATCTCTCATGATAGAAAAAATGATACATGGATTATTCACATCATATGAATGGAGACATAAAAAATTTTTTTAGCACATTGAATATTATGATGGTGGTAGTGTGAGATTTGGAAATAATGAACCCTTTTGCATAAAAGAAGTATGTCTTTCATCAACCAATGAACTTATATGTGATAATGTTTACTAGCTTGAAGGACTAAAACATAATCTATTGAGTATGGCATAGTTGAATAATATTGGATTCATGGTAGAATTTATGAATGGGAAGGCCAAACTACTCAATGGAAAAGGAAATCTAGTTGGATCTAGCAAACAAACATAAGCTAACCTATTCTCAGTGAAAGTTCATGTTTTACTACTCAAGTAGAAGAAAGTTGGTTATGACACAAAATATTATGTCATGTAAAATTTGATAATCTAGTAAAAAAAATAAAGCACAAAAGAGTAAGAGGTATTCCTAGCTTGAGGAAACCTAGCATGGGTCTATGTAAAAATTGTCAAATTGCCAAGATGGGAAAGACTAGTTTCAAAAGCGAGAAATGTCATTCTGAAGAAGTATTAGAGCTTGTGCATACAAACTTATGTGGACCTATTGGAATAAAGAGTTATAGTGGAGAAAAGTTTTTTATTCTTTTTATTGATGGCTATTCTAGAATGATGATTGCAATGTATCTAAATAAAAAATAAAAAACTTTTCAAAAATTCAAGTGGTATTTGGAAAGAGTAGAAAAAGAAACTACAAAGAATTTAAATTGTTTGAGATCAGACAGGGATGGTGAATTCATCTCCAATGAATTCACTGATATCTACATAGAAAAAGGAATTAAAAGATAAGTGTCAACTCTTAATACACCTTAGTAGAATGGTATAGCTGAAAGAGGGAACAAATCCATCATGGATTATGCAAGAACATTGATGATAGAGAAGAATGTTGCAATCAAATACTGGAAGGAAGCAATTAGAAATATAGTTCATATTTTGAAAAAAGTACAACTGAAGAAAGACTTAAATCAAACTCCTTATGAACTATGGTATGGCTAAAAACCTAATGTAAGTTGTGATATTTCTATTAGGGTAAGAAAGACTCAAATCAAACTCTTTATGAACTATGGTATGGCTAAAAACCTAATGTAAGTTGTAATATTGCTATTAGGATAAATAACTGTGTGATTTTGAGTCAAACTCATTGACCCATGTTTCATGAGAAGTGATTCAACATGAATCCATCTCTCATGAGAATAAATTGAACACTTAACACTGATTAGATCTAGTTGATACTCACAAGGGTGAAGCACCAGGACTTCTTGAGAGCTCACCCATCCTAGTACTACTCTAGCCTAAGTGTGCTTAACTATAGAATTTCCTCCATGGTTAAACACAAAGCTTACAACCCCATTTAAAAAACCTTCAACAAGTATTGTACCTTATGAAACATTAATTAGAAAGCCCCTTAAGCTCATCAATTGATAAGTAGGAGATAATTTCCACAACAAGTCAAATTATGATACTACTATTAGGATTTAACTATGTGACTTTGAGTCAAACTCATTAACCCATGTTTCATGAGTAGTGATTCAAATTGAATCCATCTCTCATGATAATAAATGTAACATTTAGCACTCATTGGATCTAGGTGATGCTCACAAGGGTGAAGCACTGGGACTTCCCGAGAGGTCACCCATCCTAGTACTACTCCATCTTGAGCACAGTTAACTATAGAGTTTCCTCCATGGTTAAACCCAAATCTTGTAACCCTATTTTCAAAACCTTCACCAAGTATTTTGTCTTATGAACCATTCATTAGAAATCCCCCTAAGGTCATCAATTGATAAGTAGGAGATAATTTCCATAGCAAGTAATATTGTGATATTGCTATCAAGATTTAGTTATGTTATTTTGAGTCAAACTCATTGACCCATCTTTCATTAGTAGTGATTCAACATGAATCCATCTCTCATGTGAATAAATTGAACACTTAGAACTCATTGGATCTAGGTGATGCTCACAAGGGTGAAGCATCAGGACTTCCTAGGAGGTCACCCATCCTAGTACTACTCTAGCCTAAGCTCACTTAACTATAGAGTTTCCTCCATAGTTAAACCCAAAGCTTGCAACCCCATTTTCAAAACCTTCAGCAAGTATTGTTCCTTAAGAACCATTCATTAGAAAGACCCATAAGCTCATCAATTGATAAGTAGGAGATAATTTCCATAGCAAGTCAAATTGTGATATTGCTATCAGGATTTAACTATGTGATTTTGAGTCAAAATCATTTACCCATGATTCATGATTAGTGATTAAACATGAATCCATATCTCATGAGAATAAATGGAACACTTAGCACTCATCTGATCTAGGTGATGCTCACAAGGGTGAAGAATTGAGACTTCCCAAGAGGTCACCCATCCCGGTACTATTCTAGCCTAAGTGTGCTTAACTATAGAGTTTCCTCCATGATTAAAACAAAATCTTACAACCCCATTTGAAAAAATTTCACCAAGTATTTTTCCTTATGAACCATTCATTAGAAATCCCCTTAAGCTCATCAATTGATAAGTAGGAGATAATTTCCACAACAAGTCAAATTATGATATTGCTATCAGGATTTAACTATGTGATTTTGAGTCAAACTCATTGACCCATGTTTTATGACTGCTAAGAGTACTATTTATTGTCATGAGATATGTATTCATATTGAATCACTACTCATGAAACATGGGTAAATGAATGGTTCATAAGGAAAAATAATTGGTGAAGGTTTTACAAATGGGGTTGCTATCTTTGGGTTTAACCATGGAGAAAACTCTCTAGTAAAGTGTGCTCAAGCTGGAGTAGTACTGGGATGGGTGACCTCCCAAGAAATCTAGGAGCTTCACCCTTGTGAGCATCACCTGGATCCAATGAGTGCTAAGTGTTCCATTTATTCTCATGAGAGATGGATTCATGTTGAATCAATACTAATGAAACATGGATCAATTATTTTGACTCAAAATCATAGTTAAATCCTGGTAGCGATATCACAATTTGACTTGTTGTGGAAATTATCTCCTACTTATAAATTGATGAGCTTAAGGGGGTTTCTAATGAATGGTTCATAAGGAACAATACATGGTGAAAGTTTAACAAATGTGGTTCCAAGATTTGTATTTAACCATGGAGGAAACTCTATAGCTAAGCACACTCAAGCTAGAGTAGTACTAGGATGGGTGACCTCCCGAGAAGTCCTAGTGCTTCGCCCTTGTGAGCATCACCTAGATCCAATGAGTGATAAGTGTTCCATTTATTCTCATGAGAGATAGATTCATGTTGAATCACTACTCATGAAACATGGGTCAATACATTTGACTCAAAATCACACAGTTAAATTCTAATAGCAATATCACAATTTGACTTGCTATGGAAATTATCTCCTACTTATCAATTGATGAGCTTAAGGGGACTTCTAATGAATGGTTCAGAAGGCACAAATTTTGGTGAAGATTTTGAAAATGGGGTTGCTAGATTTAATTTTAACCATGGAGAAAACTCTCTAGTAAAGCGTGCTTAGGCTAGAGTAGTATTAGGATGGGTGAACTCCCAGGAAGTCCCAATACTTCACTCTTGTGAGCATCACCTAGATCTGATGAGTGCTAAATGTTCCATTTATTCTCATGAGAGATGGATTTAGGTTGGATCACTACTCATGAAACATCAATCAATGAGTTTGACTCAAAATCACTGTAGTTAAATCTTGATAGCAATATCATAATTTGACTTGCTGTTGAAATTATCTCCTACTTATCAATTGATGAGCTTAAGGGACTTTCTAACAAATGGTTCATAAGGAACAATACTTGGTGAAGTTTTTGCAAATGGGGTTGGAAGCTTTGGGTTCAATGATGGACGAAACTCTATTTTTAAGCACGCTTAGGTTGGAGTAGTACTGGGATGGGTGGCCTCCTAGGAAGTATTGGTGCTTCACCCTTGCGAGCATCACCTAGATCTAGTAAGTGCTAAGTATTCCATTTATTTTGATGAGAGATGGATTCATGTTGAATCACTACTCATGAAACATGGGTCAATGAGTTTGACTCAAAATCACATAGTTAAATATTGATAGCAATATCACAATTTGACTTGTTGTGAAAATTATCTCCTACTTATCAACTAATTTAAGTTACTTTAAGGGTATGTGCAGGATCATGGTGTACCAAACTATGACCTTAACTGGCAGTGAAAAATCAAAAAATCAGGGTTATGTCAATTTGACACATAATTTTAAAGTGGTTATGAACTTTATATCAAAAAGTTGTAAAAAAATAATCTATAGGAAATTGAATATAGTTTCTAAACTACTAGGCCTTATCAGGAGAAAAAAATAATTGATTGGTGAAAAGTTTGAATTTTAATGCAGTACTACAAAAATTTTAGGGCAAAAAAAAAAGTAGGTGTATGTTTGACCACCTTAATCAAAATCAAATGATAATATTTTTTCAATATAATTATAGATATGAAAAGTAGACTCATGCCCAAAAGTGACTCATATTTTTTGGTATTTTTATTCTAAATAAATAATTAAATATGAATTTTCTACCAAAACTTTTTCGAAAAAAAAAAGTCCCATGTTTGACCACCTTAACTAATAGAAAATTTTAGCAAATTTTTATTTTTTTATTTTTTTATTATACTAGGCGAAACATAGAATGTGACGCAACTTTTAGATTTAAAAAATGTTATACCGTTTGAAAATTATAGCTATTTTTCAATCAGTATGTCAATCAGCTCTTTACAATAATCTTCATTGATAATTAACTAATAAATACTTATCGATCTCAGAATTTGACAGAAATTATATTGATGGAATCTCGAGAACGAAATTAAAATTTTTTTTTCGTTTCATTCAATTTCAATCAAAATAACATTGTCAGACGACTACTCGAAGTCTAAGTATCACTAAAACCCTCTTCAAACACGTCTTTTGGGTTGACCGGGTAGGCTTGGTAAATACCAAGCCTAATCGGATATCGAATTTCAAACCGGATATCTGATATGGCTAGGTGAATTTTGGTGGAAAATTTGAAATTCCAACCCATTTTGGAGGGAAAACCAGATTTAAGACTTATACCTTATGATTTATAAATTATTTTTGTTATATTACTATGTAAATATGTATTATAATATATTATATATATATAATAATGTAATGTAAAGATATAACATATAATATATTAATATATATAATAACATAATATTTTTATTTAATATAATAAACACACATATATATATGTTATTAATATATATTATTATATTAATATGTATGTTATTAATATATATGTATATTATTAATATATATGAGTCAAAGGGGGTCATAGGTTGACCTATGACCCCCTTTAATCCATTACATAACAACATATGTCCATAGGGGTCCTAGGACCATTAGTGACATATTAGAATCGTTCTTATGGGTTGAAGGAGGTCATAGGTTGACCTATGACCCCCTTCGACGCATTACATGACGACATGTCCCTAGGGGTCCTAGGACCCCCAAGGACATATTAGAATCATTCTTATGGGTCAAAAGGGGTCATAGGTTGACCTATGACCCCATTCAACCCATTAAATGATCACATATGTCCCTATGGGGTCTAGGACCCATAGAGACATATTAAAATCATTCTTATGGGTCAAAGGCGGTCATAGATTGACCTATGACCCCCTTCAACCCATTAAATGATGACATATGTCCCTAGGAGTCCTAGGGACATATTAGAATCATCCATATGGGTCAAAGGGCATCATAAGTTGACCTATGACCCCCTTTAACCCATTACATGATGACGTATGTCCCTAGGGGTCCTAACACCCCTAGCAACATATTAGAATCATTCATATGGGTCGAAGGGGCTCATAGGTTGAATTATGATCCCCTTCAACCCATTACATAATGACATATGTCCCTAGTCTTAGGACCCCTAGGGACATATTAGAATCATTCTTATGGGTCGAAGGGGGTTATAGGTTGACCTATGACCCCCTTCGACACATTACATGACGACATATGTCCTTAGTGGTCATGGGAACCCTAAGGACATATTAGAATCATTCATCTGGGTCAAAAAGGGTCATAGGTTGACCTATGACACCCTTCAACCCATTACATGAAGACATATGTCCCTAGGGGTCCTGGAAACCTTAGAAAAATATTAAAATCATTATTATGGATCAAAGGTGGTCATAGGTTGACCTATGACCTACTTCGACCCATTACATAATGACATATGTCCCTAAGGGTCCTCAAAACCCTAGGGACATATTCGAATCATTCTTATAGGTCTACAAGAGTCATAGGTTGACCTATGACCCCCTTTGACCCATTACATGATGACATATGTCCAAAGGGGTCCTAAGACCCCTAGAGACATATTAGAATCTTTGTTATGGGTCAAAGGGGGTCATAGGTCACCCATTACATGATGACATATGTCCAAAGGGGTCCTAAGACCCCTAGAGACATATTAGAATCTTTGTTATGGGTCAAAGGGGGTCATAGGTTGACCTATGACCCCCTTCAACCCATTAAATGATGACATATGTCCGTAGGGGTCCAAAAAACCCTAAAGACATATTAGAATCATTCATATGGGTCAAAAGGCATCATAGGTTGACCAATGACCCCCTTTGACCCATTAGATTATGACATATGTCCCTAGGGGTCCTAGCACCCCTGAGGACATATTAGAATCATTCATATGAGTCAAAGGGGGTCATAGCTTTACTTATGATCCCTTTCAACCCATTACATAATGTCATATGTCCCTAGAGGTCCTAAGACCCCTAGGGACATTAGAATCATTCTTATGGGTCAAAGGTGGTCATAGGTTGACCTATGACCCGCTTCAACACATTACATGATGACATATGTCTCTAGGGGTCCTCAAAACCCTAGGGACATATTAGAATCATTCTTATGAGTCAAAGTGGGTCATAGGTTGACAATTGACCCACTTCGACACATTACATGATGATATATGTCCTTAGAGGTCCTAGGACCCCTAGGAACATATAAGAATGCATGATATGGATCAAATGGTGTCATAAGTTTACCTATGATGCCCTTCGACCTATTAAATGATGACATATGTACCTAGGGGTCCTAAGACACCTAAGGACATATTACGATCATTCTTATACATCAAAGAGAGTCATAGGTTGACTTATGATCCCCTTCGACACATTAAATGATGACATATGTCCCTAGGGGTCCTAGGACCCCTACCGACATATTAGAATCATTCTTAAGGGTCAAAGGGGGTCATACATTGACTTATGACCCTCTTCAACACATTACATGATGACATATGTCTCTAGGGGTCCTAAGACACTTAGGGATATATTAGAATGCTTCATATGGGTCAAAGGGTGTCATAGGTTGATCTATGACCCCCTTCGACCCCTTAAATGATGACATATATAGCTAGGGGTCCTAGGACCCCTAGGGACATATTAGAATCATTCATATGGGTCAAAGGGGGTCATAGGTTGACCTATCACCCCCTTAACCAATTACATGATGACATATGTCCCTAGGGTCTTAGGACTCCTAGGGACATATGTCATCATGCAATATGTCAAAGTGGGTCATAATTCAACCTATGAATCCCTTACACCCATAAGAACGTTTCTAATATATTCCTAAGACATATGTCATCATGTAATGGGTCGAAGGGGGTCATAGGTCATCCTATTAGCCGCTTTGACCCATATGAAGCATTCTAAAATGTCCTTAGGGGTCCTAGGATCCCTAGGGACATATGTCATCATGTAATGGGTTAGATAAGGTTATAGGTCAACCTATGACCCTTTGTAACCCATAAGAATGATTGTAATATATCCCTATGGGTCTTAGGACCCCTAGCTATATATGTCATCATTTAATGAGTCGAAAGGGGTCATAGGTCAACTTATGACACCCTTTGACCCATATGAAGCATTCTAATATGTCCCTAGGTGTCCTAAGACCCCTAGGGACATGTTGTCATATAATGTGTCGAAGTGGGTCATAAGTCAACCTATTACCTCTTTTGACCCATAAGAACGATTCTAATATGTCCCTCGGGGACCTAGGACCCCTAGGGACATATGTCATCATGTAATGGGTTAAAGGGGGTCATAGGTCAATCTATGACCCCCTTTGACCCATATAAATGAATCTAATATGGTCCTAGGGGTCCTAGGACCCCTAGGGATATATGTCATTATGTAATATGTCGAAGGGTGTCATAGGTTAACATATGATCCCATTTGAGCCATAAGAATGATTTTAATATGTCCTCAGGGGTCCTAGGACCCTTAGGGAGATATGTCATCATTTAATGGGTCGAAGGAGGTCATAGATCAACCTATGACCCCCTTTTACCCATATGATGTATTCAAATATGTCCCTAGGGGTCCTAGGACCCCTATGGACATATGTTGTTACGTAATGGGTCGAAGGGTGTCATAGGTCACTCTATGACCCCTATGACCCCTTTTGATCTATTAAAAAGATTCTAATATGTCGCTTGGGGTCTTAGGAACCCTAGGGACATATGTCATCATGTAATGGGTTGAAAGGGATCATAGGTCAACCTATGAACCCCTTTGACCCATAAGAACGATTCTAATATGTCCCTAGGGGTCATAGGACCCCTAGGGATATATGTCATCATTTAATGTGTCACAGGGGGTCATAGGTCAACCTATGCCCCACTTTGACCCATAAGAATGATTCTAATATGTCCCTAGGGGTCTTAGGACACCTAGGGACATATGTCATCATTTAATGAATCAAATGGGGTCATACATCACCCTATAACCTTGTTTGACCCATAAGAACAATTCTAATATGTCCCTAGGGGTCTTGGGACCCCTAAGGACATATATCATCATGTAATAGGTCGAAGGGGGTCATAGGTCAACCTATGACCCCCTTTGACCCATAAGAATGATTCTAATATGTCTCTAGGGGTCTTAAGACCCCTAGGGATATATGCCATCATTTAATAGGGCGAAGGGGGTCATAAGTCAACCTATGACACCCTTTGACCCATAAGAAGCATTCTAATATGTCCTTAGGTGTCCTAGGACCCCTAGGGACATGTGTCATCATTTAATGGGTTGATGGGGATCATAGGTCACCCTATGACCCCCTTTGACCTATAAGAACAATTATAATATCTCCCTAGTGGTCTTAGGAGCCCTAGAGACATATGTCATCATGTAATTGGTTGAAGGGGGTTATAGGTCAACCTATGACCCCTTTTGATCCATAAGAACGATTTTAATATGTCTATAGAGGTCCTAGGACCCCTAGGGAGATATGTCATCATTTAATGGGTCAAAGGGGGTCATAGGTCAACCTATGACCCCCTTTGACCCATATGAAGCATTCTAATATGTCCGTAGGGGTCCTAGGATCCCTAAGGACATATGTCATCATCTAATAGTTTGAAGCGGGTCATAGGTCACCCTATGACCCCCTTTGACCCATAAGAACAATTCTAATATGTCCTAAGGGGTCTTTGGACCCCATATCTTGTCATTTAATGCGTAAAAAGGGATCATAGGTCATCATATGACCCCGTTTGATCCATATGAAGCATTCTAATATGTCCTTGAGGGTCTTAGGACCCCTAGGGACATATGCCATCATTTAATGTGTCGAAGGTGGTCATAGGTTAACCTATGACTCCCTTTGACCCATACAAACAATTCTAATATGTTCGTAGGGGTCCTAAGACTCCTAAGAACATATGTCATCATTTAATGGGTCAAAGGGGGTCATAGGTCAACCTATGAACCCCTTTGATCCATATGAATAATTCTAATATGTCCCTATGGGTCCTATGACCCCTAGGGACATATGTCATCACATAATGGGTCGAAGGGGGTCATAGATCAACCTATGACCCCCTTAGACCCATATGAAAGATTCTAATATGTCCCTTGGGGTCCTAGGACTACTAGGGACATATGTCATCATGTAATGGGTCATGAACAATTCTAAGACGTTTCTAAGGGTTCTAGGACTCTTAGGTAAATATGTCATCATGTAATTGGTGAAAGACCTATGACCCCCTTTGACGCATAAGAATTATTCTAATATGTCCCTATGGCTCCTAGGACCCCTAGGGACATATGTCATCATTTAATGGGTCGAAGGGGGTCATTGGTCAACCTATGACCCCCTTTGACCCATATGAATGAATCTAATATGTTCTTAGGGGTCCTAGGACCCCAAGGGACACATGTCATCATGTGATATGTCGAAGGGGGTCAGAGGTTAACCCGTGACCCCCTTTGAGCCATAAAAATGATTCTAACTAGGAAGATATTTTGTCATTTGATGGGTTGAAGGGGGTCATATGTCAACCTATGACACACTTTGACCCATATGAAGCATTCTAATATATCCCTAGGGGTCCTAGGACCCCTATGGACATATATCATCAAGTAGTGGGTCGAAGGGGGTCATAGGGTGACTATGACCCCCTTTGATTGATTAGAAGGATTCTAATATGTCCCTAGGGGTCTTAGGACTTGTAGGGACATATGTCGTCATGTAATGGGTTGAAGGGGGTTATAGGTCAACCTATGACCCCCTTTTACCCATAAGAACGATTCTAATATGTCTTTAGGGGTCCTAGCACCCCTAGGGACAAATGTCATCATTTAATGAGTTAATGGGGGTCATAGGTCAACTTATGACCCTGTTGATGCATAAGAACAATTCTAATATGTCCCTAGGGGTCCTAGGACCAGTAGGTACATATGTCATCATTTAATGGGTCAAAGGGGGTCATTGGTAAACCTATGACCCCCTTTGACCCATATGAAAGATTCTAATATGTCCCGAGGGATCCTAGGACCCCTGGGGACATATGTCATTATGTAATGGGTCGAACAGGGTCATAGGTCAATCTATGACCCCCTTTAACCCATATGAATGATTCTAATATGTTCTTAGGGATCCTAAGACCCCTAGGGACGTATGTCACCATGTAATGGGTCAAAGATTCTAATATATCCCTAGGGGTCCTAGGACCGCTAGGGATATATGTTGTCATTTAATGGGTTGACCTTTGACCCATATGAAACATTCTAATATGTCCCTAGGGGTCCTAGGACCCCTAGGGACATATGTCATCATATAATTTTTCAAAGGGGGTTATAGGTCAACCTATGACCCTTTTTGACCCATAAGAACGATTTTAATATGTCCCTAGGGGTCATAGGAACCCTAGCTATATATGTCATCATTTAATAAGTTGAAGGGGGCATAGGTCAACCTATGACACCGTTTGACCCATATAAAGCATTCTAATATGTCCCTAGGTGTCCTAGGACCCCTAGGGACATATGTCGCCATGTAATGTGTTGAAGAGGGTCATACGTCAACCTATGACCCCCTTTGACCCATAAAAATGATTCTAATATCTTCCTAGGGGTCTTAATACCTCTAGGGACATATGTCATCATCGAGTGGGTCGAAGGGGGTCATAGGTCACCCCATGAGCCCCTTTGACCCATAAGAATGATTCTAATATGTCTCTAGGAGTCCTAGGACCCCTAGAGACATATGTCATCATTTGATGGGTCAAAGGGGGTCATAGGTCAACCTATGACCCCCTCTGTCCCATATGAAGCATTCTAATATGTCTTTAGGTGTCCTAGGACCCCTAGAGACATATGTCATCATGTAAATTGTTGAAAGGGGTTTAGTTCACCCTATGACCCCTTTCAAACCATATAAAAAATTTTAATATGTCCCTAGGGGTCTTAGGACCCTTAGGGACATATGTCATCGTCAAATGTGTCAAAGGGGGTCATATGTCACCCTATGATCCCCTTCGACCCATATGAATGATTCTAATATGTCCCTAGGGGTCTTAGGACCCCTAAGGACATATGTCATCGTGGAATGTGTCAAAGGTGGTCATTGGTCACCATATGACCCCCTTCAAGCCATATGAATGATTCTAATATGTCCCTAAGGGTCCCAGGACCTCTAGGGGCAAATGTCGTCTTGTAATATGTCGAAAGGGTTCATAGGTCATCTTGTGACCCCCTTCGACCCATATAAACTATTTTAATATCCCTAGGGGTCCTAGGATCCCTTACGGACATATGTCATCATGGAATGTGTCCAAATGGGTCATAGGTCATCCTGTGAGCCCTTTTGACCCATATAAATGACTCCACTAGAAATAATATACTAAAAATAATAATAATATAGTATAACAATCATATATATATATAATTTATAGATTATAATAATAATAACATAATATATTATATATTATAATTTACATATGATAATAATAATAATATGTATTAATAACATATATATATTATATTACGTTATTATATTTAATAAAAATATAGTAACAATAATAATAATATATATTATATTTATAGATAATAATAATAATAACATAATATATTATTATATATTAATAGATTATATATTATATATTTACGTTACGTTATATATATATATATATAATATTATATTATATTATATTATTATATAATATATAGATTATATATTATTTTATATATAATAGTTATGTTATTATATTATATATTTATAGATTATATATTATATCTTTACATATTTCATAACTCAAATTAGTTATATCACTTACAAATCTGTTTTTCCCTCTAATTTTTGTGTCTTTTCCCTCCAATTTTTATGTCGTTGATATCAGATATCAGATTTCATATCGGATATCCGATATGAGATTCGATATCCGATCTCATATTGGATATCTGATCTCAAATCAGATATCCAATAAAGCTTGGGCCTTACTTTTCAGGTTTGGTACCTAGATACGTGAAAAAAGTCAAAGCGGATTTTGAAGCGCTTTAGGCGTGTTCAAAGTGACAATGTGAAAATAATAGAGTTTGAATACGTCTAAAATCGCTTCAAAATCCGCTTTGACTTTTTTCACCTATCTAGGTACCAAACCTAAAAAGTAAGGCCCAAGCTTTATCGGATATCTAATTTGAGATCAGATATCTGATATCATATCGGATATCTAATCTCAAATCAGATATCCGATAAAGCTTGGGCCTTACTTTTTAGGTTTGGTACCTAGATAGGTGAAAAAAGTCAAAGCAGATTTTGAAGCGCTTTTAGACGTGTTCAAACTCTAGTTTTTTCACATTGTCACTTTTTGGCACACCATGATCCTGCACATACCCTTAAAGTATTTGGTAGTGAATGTTATATCTTAAAGGAATCTAGTAAAGGAAAATTTAATGTCAAAGGTGATGAGAGAATATTCCTAAAATATTCCTATAGTGGTAAAACATACAAATATTTGAATTTTTCTATTGAAGATCATAATGAAATTAGTGAAAGTCACTCTAAATTTGAAGAACCTATGTTGGAAAAATATGTCAAAAGGCATCATGCACTTGATCGGATTATTGGAGAGAAATTAGATGGAACAATGACAAGAAGAAAATTGAAAGGTACATATTTACTTGGTGAATTTGAACCTAGAAATGATAAAGATGCTTTGGATAATGAAAGTTGGATTGAAACAATGAACAAAGAAATAGAACAGATAGAGAAGAATAAAACTTGGAATCTTGTTCCTAGACCCAAGGGTAAAAATGTAATCGACACAAAGTGGGTGCTCAAAAACAAGCTGAATGAAGATGAAAATGTTTCCAGAAACAAAGAAAGGTTGGTATGTAAAGGCTATTCTAAAGAAGAAGGTATTGATTATGGTGAAACTTTCACTCATGTTGCAAGATTAGAAGGTGTTAGAACCTTACTAGCATATGTAGCTCATAAAGGATTTAATGTTTATCAAATGGATGTAAAATTTGCATTCTTGAATGGAATTCTTAATGAGGAAATCTACATTGAATAGTGTCAATATTTTATAGATACTAGCAAAAAGAAGATGGTTTAGAAATTACACAAGGCAATATATGGTCTCAAGCAAGCTCCTAGAGCTTGGTATGAAAGACTTCATAATTACTTGGTACAGATTAATTTTCAAAAAGATAATGATAATAGTAGTCTACATATCAAAGAAGAACTAGATAAAAAGATTGTGTTGGAAAAAATATTTGTTGATGATACTTTATTCACAATAAATGATGAATTTTGCAAGGCATTTTCAAAAGAAATTAGTAAAGAACTTGAGATGTCTATGTCTAGTGAGATAAAAAAAAATGTTGGATTGTAAATCTAGCAGAAGAAAGATGGTATCTACATTACTCAATCTAAATCTATCAAGGATATACTAAACAAATTTGGAATGGAAGACTCAAGATCAATAGGAAATCCTATGTCTATTGGAAATAAACTTTCCAAGAATGATTATTCCAAAGAGGTAGATCAGACCACATATAGATCAATGATTGAAAAATTATAATATGTAGTGCATACAAGGCCTGATATTGCATTAGCAGTGGTATCGTGGTAATATTCTTAGCAAATATCAAAGAAAATCATATGATGTAAATTAAATGAATCATGAGATATCTAAAAGGTACTAAAGAATATGGTTTTTAGTATAAAATAGGAGATAATTTCTATTTAAAAGTATTCATAGATGTTGAGTGGGCAGGAAGTATTAATGATAGAAAAAGTACTAGTGGTGGAGCATTCTTCCTTGATAAAAGACTAGTGTCTTGGATAAGCAAGAAATATAGTTGTATCTCTCAACCCACAAAAGAGGTAGAATATGTGGTAGTAGTAGTCAATTGTTCTAATATTGTTAGGTTTAAACAACTGATGGTAGGTATAAAGATAGAGATTAAGGATCTAGTAGTTATATATTGTGATCACACTAGTGCAATCAATATATCAAAGAATCTAGTAATATTTACCAAAACAAAAGACATTGCTATAGAATATCATTTCTTGAGAGAATTGGTGCTAGATAAAGAAGATAGATTGGAATATGTAAATACTAAAGAAAAAACTACAAAAATATTCACCAAGCCACTACCTAAGGATACTTTTCTACATCTAAGGGGTAAGCTAGGGGTCATTCCCCTATCTAAAGCTCACTAAATGAAGTTTAGCGATGCATCAACTAGAGCATTATTGAAGATCAATCAGTTGGCAAAATATTAACAAGGGCATAACGAAAATGAATTAGTACTTGAGGTACAATGATATTAACTAATTATTATCTTTGGCAAGAGATGTAAAAGACACAATTTTTTTTTGTCATATCTCATAGAAAGAGTTGTCAAAGAGGGAGAATGAACCTAGTGGAAGTTCTAGTAGATAAAAGCTTTCTGATAGAGGGAGAAACTGAAGACAAAAAGAGTTTACACTGATAGAGGGAGTTCTCATTGATGATAATGATAATGAAAATAAGGATATGTTCCTTACTTTATTCTTGCTCCAAAATTTTATTATGTTATGACATGTTGTGTTTCCATCAATACCAAAGAGGGAGATTGTTGGAACTATTGATTAATTATGTAATGTCTTTGATGTTACACAAAATGTCATATCATTACAAGCCAATGTATACCAAGCTCACTCAACCATTGAATACAGTTTTCTATGGCTACTAAGCATTTTAGAGTTTGTCTAGTTTAGAAGATAGTACCTAATGAGTTCACTTGAGTGCTAAAAGAAAGTTTGTGGAAGATGAGTGTTAACCAAGTTGACTCATTTAATGAAGGAAATGTTGGATGGAATGAATGTTAACTGATCTCACTTGGTTACCAAAGGAATTGTGTGAATATGCAGTGTTGACCGAGTTCACTTGGTTAACATAGGAAAATTATTTTTGAGTCAGTGTCTATTAAGTAGGGTCAACTAATGAAGGATTTTCTTGTTTTAGTATATTGAGTTCAATTGATTTATCTTTTGGTTCTAACTGACTAAGAAGATGAATATTAATTATTCTAAATTGTAGTCTAGTTGACTTGACAGTATGAAAGATATAAATATAATGTCAAATTGAGGATTAGAAGCATGTGAATGCATGTAAGATAATTAAAGAATTGATGATGCTAAGTGAAAGAAAATTGGAAGGATAAACAAAATATTCTTGAGAAGATGAAAAGATATATTCGATTAGGAAGGATCAAGTATACAAGCTAGAATTGAGATATATAATCTTCAATAGTCATGTCATTGTTACTCTCTAATCATTGTAGCAATGATCTAAACCTCTTAACAAAGTTGGCATAGTAGCTATTTGTAAATCCTCTAACAAGGTAGTATTTCTATTGAAGCATCTAAAGGCCTCTAACAGGCCACTCCTAATAGGGTGATTAAATCCTCTAATAGGTTCACACCTAACAATGTGTTTCATAATCTTTAATAGGGTTGGCTCCTAATAGAGCTCACTTCATAAGAGTAAAAAATAGTAACTAGTTGCAATTGGTCATTTTTTCCAAATTGGGTTTCCACACTAAATATTGATTTTATATGTGTCCATGCTATTTATTTTATGTGTTTTCAACTAAGTTAAAGTAATAATCACTGATAAAATCTTAAGATTTTTATGTTCAGTAATTAACGAGCTATTTTAGTGTTTCCTGAGTTACAACATTTTATGTGTGTTTGTTGAGAATTAATAGAGTTTAGTTTTTAGAGGTTACTTTTTACTTACATCTAAGGGATCTAGGATTTATTTTGTAGTAACTGATTCACCCCTCCTCTCACACTTACTCCTTTTATATTTCCAACACTATCCTTATATCCTTCAGCATCTGCTTCATTTGAACAACTTGATTGCAATTGTTTGCTCCTCCAACATATTTTTCTTATACTATACTTTGTGATATAAAATCCTACTTCTTTCTTAGACAAGAAACCAATATTCCTCCAAGAAAGAAGGGTCCGCCACTAGTGCTCTTTTTGTCATGCATATTGATTTCCAAAACAATATCTATATAAGCACTTAAAGTAAAATCACTAGATCTATCATACCATAATATAAACTCAAATGTTCCTTTCAAATATCTAAATATCCTTTTGAATACTACATAATATGCTTCACTAGGAGCATCTTGGAATCTTGCAACAATTCCAATTACATTTTCTATATTCGGCTTTGTGTGAGTTAGATATTGTAATCCCTTGATCATACATCTGTACTTCTTGTACTAAACAATAGGTGTCTCATCCTTTGTAGACAACTTGTGTCTAGCTACCATAGGTATTCCAACTGGTACAACTTCACCTTGTTCATTCATCTTTTTTCAAAATACCCATTTATTTTGTATCACATTCTTATATTTTGGTCTAGGGACCAATTCCCATGTCTCATTCTTTGCTTTCTAATCCAATTCCTCTTTCATAGCTTGTTTCCAGTAATCATCTTTCCATGCTTCATCTACATTCTTAGGTTCTACTTGAGATATCAAACATAGTTCTTCATTGAATTTTGTTCTTGTCATCACACCTTTATCTCTACTTTCAATGATCTACTTGGATGGGTGATTCTTTATAATATTCTTTCCTGAGGTAGGAGTTGCTATCTCAACTCTTAGCTCTATTGAAGGTTCCAAGCTTTTTTCCTTCCTTGATTTTTCTTCATTCTACAAATATTTATTAGTCTCAAGAAATACTTTATCATTCCCTAGTTTAGTAACAACATCATCATCTAAATTTCTCATCATTTCTCACATTTACACTTTCCATAATAGTCTTAATTCTTAGAATATAGCATCTATAAGCCTTTCTTTTCAATGAATAACCAAGAAACATACCTTGATCACTTGTAGTATCAAACTTACCAATATCATTATCTCTTTTGATATAACATTTACTACCAAAAATTCTAAAATACTTAACTATAGGTAAGTGACCAAACCATAGTTAATAAGGGCTCTTATTTGTGTCTTTCTTGACTTGCACTATGTTCATAGTGTAAATTGTTGTATTCACAACTTCTCTCCAAAACATCTTGGATAAACCATTCTTAGCTAACATAGTTATTTTGCATTCGTAAGTGACCTATTCCTTCTCTATGCAATGTCATTCTATTTAGGGGTTCTTGGAGATAATAACTATCTTTTGATTCCATTTTCTTTACAAAACATGTTAATCTCATTCAAAGTAAATTATCCTCCTCTATCTGATCTTAAACATTTAATGTTCATGCCAGATTCATTATCAACTAATTCTTGAATATCCTAAACTTATCAAATGCCTCAAATTTCTCATTAATAAATGTAACCCACATCATTCTAGAAAAGTCATCAACTAAAATTATAAAGTACCTTTCACCATAGAATCCTTTAGTCTTTATAAGACCACTATGATTTGTGTGTACAAACTCCAATTTTTCTATAGTAGTAAACTTCTTGTTGGGAAAAGAAGTTCTATTATGCTTTGCCAAAACACACTCCTTGAAAATTGTGTTAGTAGGTTTTATAATCTTAGGAAAATCTCTCAATGCAAACATATTACTAGTGTTCACAATATTGTCAAAGTTTATATAACAAAATCTCTTATGCCATAACCAACTATCATCTACCTTTGCAACCAACCATGTCATTTTAGTAGGATTCAACTAAAATACATTACCTCTAGATCCAGTTCCTTTTCCAATTACCTTTCCATCTTTGTCTCTAATAATGCATGCCTTCTCTATGAAATACAAATGATAACTTTTGTCCACTAGTTTTCCAACACTCAAAAGATTGTCTTTCAAACCATCAACAAAATATAGATCCTTAGTGTTAGTTTCTCCATCAAGAGTTATAGATCCAATACCTTTAACTTGAATTGTTGCATTGTTTCTAACTCTAACAATGCCTCCATCCTAACTTTTGAAGTCAAAAAACTTGTTCATATCACTAGTCATATGATGTAAAAAACCACTGTCAATTATCCAATTAGATTTATTTTCAACCTATGACACCAAAGTTACTTTCTCTAGACCTTTTTCTGTAATTTCCACAAATCCTATTTCACCATCACTAGCACTTACTACTTGTTCATCAGAATCATTTTCTTCATTTACTTACAAGAACTCTCTATCACTTCTAGGTTTGTAATTTCCTTTATAATTTTTCTCTCTTTCAAGACACTTAGATGCATAATGACCATATTCATCACAAGTCTAACATTTAAAGATTTTCTTACCACCTTTTTCTCTTATTACCAAAAGTGCTACTCATTCTTAATCTTTCTATACTCCTCATATCTATTGTTGCTAGGAAAATCTCCTTCAACACTTGTGCTCCTTGATAAACTAGGTCAAATATTGAAGACACTAAAAGTTGTCTCTATTCTAGTTAGTTCTCTAAACTATCTAAGCTCATTCTCAATAGCTTCAAGTCTTCCAAGCAATGTCTCTTTTGAAAAATATTTGGTACAAGATATCAAAAACTGTATCATTTAAACTGCTAGCTTAAAAAGTGGTGTTAAGCTCTTCAATATTGTGAGAATTTGGTATAGCTCTGATACCATGTAAGAATTTTCCTTAGGGCAGGATTCATCCAAGATTGGAGAACTTGAACATAAGCACAACTATAGACCAAAAAGGAGTATGATCAATATATCAGAGTATGTCCTCATACCTTCCTCTATATTGTATATACACACACACACACACTAGGAGTGCCTATATATAAAGGCCTCTAAGGAAGCACCTAGAATGTCTCTAGAAGAAACTAGTATATAAGATAAGCATCATGACAACTAAGCACATGGCTTATCAATCATTCTAGATGAGTGGATAAGAATGACAAGGTTGTAAACACCATGTGCTTAATTAGTGTGCTAACTCCTATGTTCTAAACACCACGTGCATAAAAGAGGTACAAACTCCCGTGTTGTCAACATGACAACTCACACAAGTATGGATACTCCTAGGTGGCTAATAAATAATAAAAATATGAATTAATCTAAGTAAACTTAAGTAAGTGTAAATAGTAAATAATTATTTACACCAACAACCCCCCCTTAAGTGAAACTTAGGGGAATCCACTTAAGTTCACAAGAACTAGGATGAAATGGGTCCTGGCTACTAGGCCATGTTAAGTACCCATGTACATAATGAAAATGTAGTCTCTCATAAAGTTGAGAAAGACAAAAATTCTTGTGGGAAAAAGTCTCCCCCAGAAGGAGAGATGAAAAGGGATGCATGGATGACTCTATGAACAAACCTAAAATGTCTACCAAGAAGTCATCTAATGAGGTTGGAATTGGAAGACAAATCATATCCCGCTATGATGAAGTACATGAATCAATCACTATGACAATAGATGAAGAAGTCACCTCAAAGAGATGATGAATATCATTGAGGATGTCTCCCACACCTTCCATGTGAGACTTCATGAACAATTGTGCAATGCTTGGAAGGAAGTTGTCACCTAAATGTAAAGTAGGAAGACATGGAGTATCCTAGTGCACTAAATTTAAAGCATCAATGGATGAAACAATATCACTAGGAGCAATAGGAGCATTTGGAGGAGTGATCTTATCTAGAGAGGATGCAACTGCAACTGGAGGTAGAATATCTTTTGGGAATGGAGGAATTTGTGGATCTCCATACATCTCCAAAAGATGGACCAAATATCATATAAATATTTTGATTTCAAGTTATCAAGTGAATCCATAACCTCCATATCCATAAATAGAAAGACAACATGACAAAGGATGGAACATGTGTCCTCATCGTATAAAAGTCCTCTTACATATGGTAGTGCATTATGCTGACTAAGATATGGGATATCCAATTGACTCCATTCTTGATAGTTATCTAGTGTCAAGGTAATTAAATCTTCCTCTTCCATGATGGACTAATCAATGTAACCCCCAAAATGCCAAAAAAAATCAAAGAAACCAACCTCCCCCCCCCCCCCAAATGGATGATTTGAGCACTTTATAGGCACTTGCCAATTTAGGGCCTATTTCTAAAAGTAGTATTTCTATCCATAGAACCTATAATATTATTAAAAATATAGAAAGTAGAAAAAAAAAAAAAACTTTTGAAAAAAAATGGGACCTAATTTAGAGTCCAGATGAGTCCATACTAAGCATTTTAGGTGGCAAAAATCAAGATTTGCAAGTTGTAGAAAAATTTAGGAATAAAGATTGCAAACCACCTACACCAATGTGTAGATCATGAAATTATACCCCAAAAAAAAATAAAAAATTGCCCACCAAAAGGAGTCCATATGAGGGAGATATCACTATTTGAAAATCACTACTGTTGTTATTTTTTTTTAATCACCACTATTGCACCTCAAAAAATCAAATGGCTCTAGATTTTGCCTCAAATGTTTGATTTGGATGAAACAAAATTTGATTTGGGGGTTTTTTGACCTTCAAATATGATGCAAATATTTGATTTGCACTAATAAGCACCAATATTCACCCGCAAAAAATCTCTCCTATGGCTTGATGGCAAATTTTTTTTTGGAAAACAATGCAAATTCAAAAAAAATAAGTAGATATGGAGATGAAAAAATGTAGATCTAGAAATGAAATGTTGAGATTTGAAATGATCATACCAATTCTATAAATCGGTCCTTCAAGTGTCGGTTTGCAAATAAAAATTGCCTTACAATAAACTTTGGGCTAGGGTAAGAAACTTTATAGCCAATTTTCATCGAATCAATGTTCTAGATGTAGTGGCGAGGTCAGATCTAGCTCTAGACACTCCCAATTTTTATGATACTCTAGATTTGGGCTAAGGTGTTGAAGCAAAAAAGATGGTCTCTAATGGCTATGTGAAGAGAAATTCTCCAAGAGCTTTGATACCATGTCGAAATTTGGTATAGCTTTGATATCATGTAAGAATTTTCCTTAGGGAAAGATTCACCCAAGATCGTAGAACTCAAACAAAAAGGAGTATGATGAATATATTATAGTATGTCCTCATACATTGCTCTATATTGTATGTACAAACACACTAGGAGTGCCTGTGTATAAAGGCCTCTCAAGAAGCACCTAGAATGTCTCTAGAAGAAACCCAAAGATAAGATAAGCATCACGATAACTAAGCACATGCCTTATCCATCATTCTAGATGAGTGGATAAGAATGAAAAATTTGTAGACACCATGTGCTTAATTAGTGTGCTAACTCCCATTTTGTAGACCCCATGTGCATAAAAGAGTTACGAACTCTTATGTTGTCAATATGAAAACTCACAAGAGTATGCATACTCCCAGGTGACTAATAAAAAATAAAAATATGCATTAACCTAAGTAAGCTTAAGTAAGTGTAAATAGTGTATAATTAGTTACACGAACAAATATCTTCCATATAACCTCATCATCTTCTTTGGTTCCTCTTTGAGATCTAATACCTATAGTAATTTTTGATATCTTACCTACATATGTTCTTACAAATTCATATTCCATCATCTTAACATCTTGAAATGCACAAATCCAACTTTGTAACCTTAATTTCTTAGAATGTTCAACACCCTCAAAACTATTTTTGAAAGATTTATAAATCAAATGAGAAGTAGCAAATGACTTTACCTAATTGTATTGAATTTTAGGAAGTGCAGTCAATAGTGCTTCTCTAGCTCTCATGTCACACATAAAAATATATCTTTTTGCATAGGTGCAAGTTTTTGGATCCTTTTCAACAATGATTGTCTTTGCTATTTTTGTCAAGATCTAATATCTCAGACCCATACACAGTAAATGTGTCTTTATCTGTTCTTTCTAGCTATCATAATTTGTTGCATCATACTTAAAACTATCTTTCTTGAACATGTTGGCCATATATCTAACAAAGTTGTTAAACTTTATCTATAAGGACCTAAAGCTCTGATATCAATTGTTACAAATAATAGTCAACCAAGATAATTAGGGGGTGAGGGGCGGTGAATCAATTATCCAAAAATTAAAACATGTATCTTTTTTAAACAAACTTAACAATTCAACCAAAGTAAACAACAACCATAATAACATGCACATAGATAGTTACACCACATATCTTAACTATGGAAACCCTTGATTAGAGGGAAAACCCTAGTGGTAATAATGCCCAAAAGATTATGTACTAATATAAATATTTTTTGTTAGAGGATGGACCTTTTTAGGAGTCTATTAGAACATTGAGTACATATGAGTCCCTTTTAGGAGACTTTGAATCCTTGTTAGGAGAATCCAACCCTGTTAGGTGTTGTAGTGCAATGTATGCAAGAAGAGCCCACTGCCTAAACATGCAATTTCAATTACAAGAATAACTCACTACCCAAAAAAGTAATTTGTTGTTATTTTCTTCTTCTTTTGTTCTATCAACTGAACCAAACACTATTAGACCTTGTAGAGTAGGCCAAAAACCTTGGATCCAAATATCAAACCTTGGATCACACAATAAAACCTTGGCAATGAAGTTTCCTTCATTTCCAATCTACTCTACTCAACTTCGCATTATGGTCTTTACTACTTACAATAAATTCTAATCAATTCACATTACTTGTTATGATGAAGGAAAATGTCCTTCCTTTATATTGAGTCAATAAAACAATTCCCTAAGTTAGCTATTAGATCTTCTCAGTTAATCATTATAGGAGTCCATTAAGAACACATTACACTTAGTGATAACATTAATCTTCCATCCTATAATTTTCAATAACTTTCTATAGACATGTCATTATGACAAAAGAACTTAGCCATGTCATCACCAACATGTCTTCTTCATATCATCAACCTCAATTCTTAGAATAACAACTCTGCTAAGAGATATAACAAGTTTACCAAAGCATGCCTCTCTAAACTCTTTATCAAAATAGACATCACCAAAAATTACATGACTTCTTCTAGACTTATCATTTCTTCATTTGAAATTAACTACATATGCTAGATATTTAGACATATCTCCCATAACCTCAGATAGTTAGAATATGCAACTAGTTGTCCATACTAACTTGATCTTTCTATTGTTCTTCTATCAAATACCACATAAAACTGCTATGTTGACATGAATGACAAACTTAGTCATGAATGTAACATATCATCTTAATAACATATCTACAATACTCCCTAATAGGAATATCATCATCATACTCTATTATAAATTTATGTTGTTATTCTTAAATAGTTCTTGGTCACTAATCAATAGCATCAGGTATATACCACAACATGAAACTTATTTAAAATATATAATGTCCCTCATCTGATAGACTAGTACATAATTAATTAGCTCTTATATAAAAAAATAGATTCATTGGATTTTGAAATACTTACTTTCCACAATTTTCTTTTAGATTCAATAATACATTACCATTTAAAATGTTCAAATTTTCTTAGTTAACTTTCAACATATCCTTTAATCATAATAAAAATTATTAGCACTTTATTAATGATTGGTTTTGTTATTAAAAAATAAAATTAGCATGCTTTATATTATATTCTTTTTAATATTTTCCTATAAACAATACTCGGTAAGTTTTCTGAAGAAAAAAAATCATTTCATAAAATAGGTACATCTGATCTCTAAAAATGAGACCCACATATAAATTTTAGTTTTCATACAAAATAAAAGTGGATACACTCCAATTTAATGAAGGTTTGACACCTATGTGAGATCATCAATCTCCTTGCATCTGTCATTTCCTCTTCCCTTTTCTATGCTTCCTCATAGGTGGAATTGGGGAAAAACACAATAGATACTTTTTAAAGCTCCTATTTTCATAGAGTTGATCTCGAGGTAGGAAATATCCTCATAGGTCCTCCCTTCCCTTTATGTATACACTTAAAATCTACTCCTTACACTATAACATGCATGTGTTACACTCTTCTCCTAATTACAAAAATCTAGTTCCTATTTTGCGATCCCAAAGTGATCTCGGGAGTTTGAGGACCTTGTTGTCAAGGCTAAAATCTACCCCCAACTAATCAAGAGAATAGTGTGCCTCTGATGGGTTAATCAAGGACATAGCACCTCATTTATTATGATCTTTTTTGGGTCTCCTCTTTGGTTCTTGTGTCTAGGTATATCCAAGGTGTTAATTCCTAATCATGTTAGCTTATGGGAGTTAGTCAATTTAGATCTTTGGATAAGACCTTCCATTTTCTCCATTTCTCATCCAATGGTATTTTATGATCCATGATTCATTTCTACAAGAAATTTAACACTCAATTTCTAAAGCATTTAAGTTTAGAAGACTTCAAGACTTTAAACATTTGTTCAAGCATTCCTCCATTAAAGATCATAAATTCAAGAATTGGGCCAATTGAAGGAGTTTATCTTCAAGATCTTCTTCAACCCAATCAAGACCCTTTGTTACATCGATTAGAAATAAAATCCACCAAGATAATAAATTGGGGTAGGGAGTGAATTAATTATAAGATTAAAATAAATATCAATACTATTATTATTTATAAAACATGCAAATAGTAAGTGTAACAACATGAGATGATTCTCATAATAAATGACACTAGATATGTTAACTAAGGAAACCCTTGATCAAAGGGAAAAACCTATTGGGGATGGTACCCACAAAATGATGTAGTAATATAAAAGTTCCTTGTAAGAGGATGAACCCTATTAGGAGTCAATAAAATATATTCAGTGCATGTTAGTCCCTATTAAAATACTTAAAATCCTTGTTAGGAGAATCCAAACCTATTTGGAATTTTTGGGAGTATAAAAGTACCCACTATTCAAATAGCTTTTTTACTATCCTCACTAAATAATACAAAAATACCTTTACACTCTCCAAACATAAACTTCTATTCTAGATATAGTAGTCTACCTTCTCACCATGTCTCAATTCCACTTAATATTTCTCTAATAAAAGAGTATTCTTTATTAGTCCCACTAGATCTCATATTCAAGTTTGCATGCTTGCATTTTGAAAAAGCCACACTAACAACCAAGGAAATAAAATTTCATTTATACCAAGTCCTAGAACATATTATTGAGTTGGCCTCAGGGCTTATTCAATTTTGAATAATAATAATATACAACCACTTTAAGATATTAGATTTACATTTTATATTACATCTTTACAACTTTTCACAATTACTAAAAATTCTCAAGTCAAACTTCATAACTCTTCACATGTTTCACCTTAAAAGAAATCACTTAACTAGGCATCTTCAACATGTATTTTTCTACTATCTAACCTCACTTAACTGGATTCTATCTTTGTTAGGTTATATAATCCAAACATCAACAACTGCTTCTTAAGAACTCTACCAAAAATATGCTATCTTCAATAAATCTTTAATAACTCTCCACTATCTTCTTATTTTTTTGCATGCACTTAGTTGTACCATATACACACTCTAGAGAACACATCGTCAACTACACATAAGCTAATATTCAATACATTAATTATGTTAAACCATTGTCTATTTGTTTCTCTACTAGTCTTCACAGAATAATAAATATGTATACATAAATGACAGACTTTGTCATGAATACAACAAATAATCTCTAAATCATGTCTCCAATAATGCTAGGATACTCCCCAATAGGAATACCAAAAGAGTTCATCCTAACAATTTTTGGAAATGTAAGTAGAGTAACTAAGAGGGGAGGGTTGAATCAATTACCACAAAAAACAAATCCAAGTTCCTTAAGA
Source organism: Cupressus sempervirens (assembly GCA_028749045.1). Lineage (NCBI taxonomy): Eukaryota > Viridiplantae > Streptophyta > Pinopsida > Cupressales > Cupressaceae > Cupressus > Cupressus sempervirens. Next base: position 1,030,805,906 of record CM053785.1, read on the forward strand.
CGTTAGTGCAAAATAAAACCAAACTCTATTGAAACTAAAATATTTTTGTAACTAGATTAGCACTAAAACACTCAATTAATAGATTAACTTTGTTTACACTAAGAATGACTATCACTTGGTAAACACTTGGTTAATATTAAATATCTACATTGTTATTTTGTTAACACTAAATATGTAGATCTTATGATATTAAGTGTAATTTTAACCTTAATTAACATAGGTATAGAATCATAAAGCAAATAACATGAACACAGGAGACACTAGGTTTAAACATGGAAACCTAATTTGGAAAAAAAACACCAATTTTAACTAGTTACTATTTTTTACTATTTTGAAGTGAGCCCCTTTTAGGAGCCAACCTTGTTAAATGTTACCAAACACACTATTCAACATGACCCTATTAAACGATTTGGTTCACTTTGTTAGGAGTACACTTATTAGAGGTCTTTAGACACTTTAATCTAGAAATGCCACCTTGTTAGAGGATTTGGAAAATAGCTATTAAGATAACTCTATTAAGATATTTGATTCACTACTATAATTATTAGAAAGTAACAATCATATGACCTAATTGTTGATGCAACTATATTTGGTGATTTTAGATCTCTATTCTGACTTGAATACATGACCCTTCTTGATTAGAATGTTCCTTGCAGCTCAGTCAACTCCTAGTTTACTTCATTGATTTATCTTTTCAACCCCATGCTTCTTCTTCTTCTCAATCACCAACTTGACCTAATACTTATATGTTTTACCTTGTCAAGTTGGCACGAATACAATTTCAAACAAATGAAATTCATCCCATGAGTTGGCTATAAGTAATCAACAAAACTAATATAGGAAAATTCTTTGTTATCCAACTCAAATTGGTCAACACTAACACAAAAATGATTTTCCTTCAAACTTACTTTGGTAATCGACTGAGCTGGGTTAACACTCATTCATTTCCAACTTTACTTTAGTAACCGAGTTGGCCTAGTAGACACTATCTTCCTGCAAAATCCGTTTGGTAGCCAACTGAGCTCGGTTAACACTCACTCTGAACTTGGTTAACACTAAGACACTTGTCATACACTAATTTATCAATATATACTTGATAATTTTTTAAGATCAAAGATAAAATACAATTGAATGATTATATCCAACAATCTCCCTCTTTGGCATTTATGGAAACACAAAATGTCATGATACAAAAATTTTAGAGAAAAATAGAGGTAAGGATAATGTCCTTAGTTTCATTATAATTCTCATCCATGATAACTGCCTTTATTAGTGTGAACTTTATCTATCATCAATCTTTGATTACAATGATTGAAATAGAAAAATCTCTCTTTGATATCAACCAAATTTATTATCCCTCTTTGACATATCTGATATTCCCAAAAATCTCTTTGATATATGATAAAAACCTCTCCCTCTTTGACATCTAATGCCAAAGACAACAATCAATGTAGCTTTCATGTACCTTATATACAAATTCATATGCAATCTACTTTGACAATGCTGTATCAAATTGTCTGATCTTAAATATGCTTGGTTGATGCATCGCTAAAATTTGATTAGTGATCTTGAGATAGGGGAATGACCCCTAGCTTATTTCTTAGATACAAAAATGCATCCTTAGTAAATGGCTTGGTGAATATGTCTATAATCTACTCTTTTGTATTTACATATTCCAATCTCACGTCTTCATCTTGTACCAATTCTCTCAACAAATGATATTTAATTGCAATGTGTTTTGTCTTGAAATGCATCACTATGTTCTTGGATATTGATTACACTAGTGTTATCAAAAAAGATAAAAACTAGGTCCTTGATCTCCTCCTTTATACCTGACAACAATTTCTTGAACGACATAATGTTAAAAAAATTGACTGCTATAGAAACATATTTTACTTCTACTATAGACTGAGAGATACAATTCCTCTTCTTGCTTGTCCAAGATACTAGCCTTTTTCAAGGAAAAAGTGCTCCACCACTACTGCTCTTCCTATCATCAACACTTCTTGCTCAATCTGCATTATTAAATTCCTTTAAATCAAAGTTTCCTACTTTCTTATACCACTATCTTCAATACCTTTCAAATATCTCATGATTCTTTTAATTTTCATCATATGATTCTATTTAGGATTAGTTGAGAATATAGCCACCATATAAACTACTAATGCTATACCGTGTCCTATGTTTATCACATACTGGAGTTTCCCAATTATTGATATGTATATAGTATGATCTACCTCTTTGGAATCATCAATTTTAGAAAGCTTATGTCTAGTAGACATAGGTGTTCCAACTAGTCTAGAATACTCCATTCCAAATTTATTCAATATATCCTTAATGTATTTTGATTTAGTAATATAGATATCATCCTTCATATGTTGAATTTGTAAGCCAAAAAATAATTTTATCTCTCTAAGCATTGACATTTCAAATTCCTTAATCATTTCCACATTTTTTTTTGCACAAATCATCCTTTCCAATAAATAATGTATCATCCAAAAAGATTTGTGCCAACACAATCTTGTTATGTAATCCTTCTTTGATGTATAGGTTTTTGTCATAATTATTTATTTGAAAACTAATCTTTATGAGATAATTATTTGACCTTGCATACAATGCTATAGGGGCTTCTTTGAGACCATACAAAGCTTTGTGTAGTCTGCAAACCATGTCCCTTTTTCTAGGATCAATGAAACCTTTTGATTTCTCAAGGTAAACTTCCTCTTATAAGATTCCATTCAGGAGCACTGATTTCACATCCATTTGATATACTTTGAATCCTTTGTGTCCTACATATGCAAGGAGTGTTCTAACAACTTCCTCTTGAGCATAACCCTTGTAAACTAATCTTGCCTTATTTCTTGAAACTTTTCCATTATCATTCAACTTATTTCTAAATACCCATTTTGTGCTAATTACATTATTTTCCTTGGGTCTAGGAACAAGATTCCAATTTTTGTTCCTTTCTACCTAATCAATCTCTTGAGTCATTGTTTCCATGTATATTTTATTTTCTAATACATTTTTGGTAGTTCTAGGTTCAAATTGAGTAAGAAAACATGTACCTTTTAGTTTTTTCCTTGTCATTGTACCATTTGATTGATCTCCAGTTATTTTCTTGGGTATATGATGCCTTTTGACATATCTAGCAAGTTTGGGATCCTTTTTTCTGAATTCACTAGGTTCACCATGATCTTCTAAATTATGATCTGGTCCCACTGTCTATGAATTGGGTCCATTAGATGATTTACTAATTCAATTGATCCTAGTGTAGTGATCATCAACTAGCCCTTTTGATCCTCTTCATTGAAGGATTCCCCAATGAAAGTATCTTTGATTCTCTCCAAATGTGCTTAAGCACCAATCAAAAGTCCTCAAACAAGATGTTAATCAAAACCTATTCAAAACATATCAAAACAACTTGAAATCTGAATCATAGGTTCTCTGATATGCATACTAAACACTCCAAAAGTGTCAAGTCACAAAACTTTACTAGGTGCAAGATATTCATTTTCAAACTAGGTTTCATGTCATTGTTTAACATAGGAAAAAATGCAGATTTAAACAATGCTCAAAATAAAACTTCATGGAATGATTCAGAATGAAAACTTGTGATCATGGGATGCATGCATATAATGAATGAATAGTTTTATAAACATGAAACACTTAATAGGCCTTGAAATGGTAGTCAGGTAAACATGCACAAAAAGCTCTTATAGGGGCTCAATTTAACTCAATTTTTTAGAATTGCACTCAAAATCATGACTTCAATTTTGAGTCCCAACACTTACTATACTTGTGTTATCATAGCATATGATCACATGTTCTAAGAATTTTATCCAAATATCTTTTATTATATGCTTCATTAAAATTATTTAATTAAAATTATTTGTTGTTGCTACATACTCTATCTTAACTATTCTATATGAAATAAAATATTGTTTCTTGCTAAGCTAGGAAACCAATCTTCCTCCAACAAAGAATGCTCCATAGTAGTGTTCTTTCAATCATTCATACTTCTTGCCCAATCTACATCAATATAAGCACATAGAGTGAAATCAATTGATCTATCATACCATATCCCATAATCAAATCTTCCCTACAAATATACAGATATTCTTTTTACTATTGCATAATGATACTCTTTAGGATTAGCTTGAAATATAGCTACAATCGAAACTCAATTTGCTATATCTAGTCTAGTGTGAGTCTAATATTAGAAACCTCCAATCATAGATCTATACTTCTTCTACTCAATTGTAGGTATCTCATCTTTGCTAGGTAACTTATGACCAACTATCATTGCTGTATCAATAGACTTACAAATTTCCAAGACAAATCTCTTCAACAAGTCTTTCAAATACTTAGCTTGTAGAATGAAAATTCCATCACTATTTTTCACAATTTGCAAATGTAGGAAGAACATCATTTCTTCTATCATACTCATTTCAAATGTAATCATTATTTCTTAATCAAATTTATCATTTCCTTCATCATTACCTCCAAATATTATATCACCAAAAAATATTACAATTATCAGTAAACCATTCTCAATTTATTTCAAGTATAAGTTTTTATTTGTCCTACATTTAGAAAATCCAAGGTTTTCCAAACACTTGTCCAAACTTGCATACCAGGTCGTAGGTGCTTGATTTAGAGAATATAGAGCTTTCTTCAATCTACATAGCATATCTTTCTCTTCTTTCATAGAGAAATATTTAGGCTACTCAATGTATACTTTTTCTTCAAGTTCTCCTTTTAAGAAGGTTGATTTGGCATCCATATGATACACTTTGAACTTCTTATTTTCTGCATAAGCCAAAAATATTCTCACTATTTTGATTCTGGCTATAGGTGCATATATCTCCTCATAATCTATTCCTTGTTTTTGTGAATATCCTTTGCATACAAGTCTAGCCTTGTTCCACATAATTTTTCCTTGTTTATTCATCTTGTTTTTGAACACCCATTTAGTTCCAATAACATCCTTGTCTTTAGATCTCTGGAACTAATTCCCATGTGTCATTCTTCACAATCTGATCTATTTATTCCTTCATTACATGAATCCAGTGATCATCTTTGCATGCTTCATTTGTATTTCTAGGTTCAACTTGATAAATCAAACATAGTTCCTCATTAACTCTATTTCTTGTCACCACTCCTTTGTCTTAGCTTCAAATTATCTTCTCTAGTGGGTGATTCTTTATCATGTTCCTATTAGACATAGAAGTTTCTATTTAAAATCTTATCTCTTCTTTTCATTCAAATCCATATTCTCCTCTCTATTCAATAATTTGCATATCATTCTATTGATAATTTTTAATCTTAAAGAGAACTTCTATATTTTCTCTAGAAATTCTAGTAATTTATTCTTCTTCATTAGAATTGTAATCTATCATCTTTTCCTTAATCCCAAACTTTTCATCAACTTTTACACTTGTGCATTCAATGATTATCATGGTTCTATGATTAAAACATTTGTAATTTTTTATTTTCAAGGAATAACCAAGAAACATACCTTCATTAATTCTTGGATCAAACATACCAACATTATCATCTCTTTATGTAACACTTGCTTCCAAAGTTTCTCATATACTTTACAAAAGGTGTATGTGTTGGAAATATTAGAGGAATAACTCAGTTAACAAAACAATCTTGAAATATTAAGCTATAATAACCTTTGGTAACTTAGTTTTAGAAAGATAAAGTAATAAGAAAATAACATGAACATGTTAGATGTCAAGATTTAATGTGGAAACCGAATTTGGGAAAACCACCAATGTAGCTAGTTACAATTTTACAATCTTTTGAAGTGAGCCCTATTAGAAGCCTATTGGTGTTTTAAAACTATGAATCTAAAACAACACCAGAATACAAAATAAAGGTAGATAGCTAGGGGTTAGCTATTTCCCATCTTCAACAAAACTTATTTTATATTTGGACCAACTTAACAAAGCACATGGGCTTTCTACACTTTAAGCTCTATAGGCCAAGGAAAGTTTACCTAGGGATATCAACATTTCTTCATATTTGCACACTACACATCCCTCTAGAGAATATTTGGTCTCTTAATATTCTTGGAATTGAAATCAAATGATGAATTATTGTAGCTGACTAAAATCTCAAGTGCTATCACAACAAGTGAATGAAAAACATGCAATTTTCTATCACAAACTTTGGATATTGATTTTATTTTAAATGATTTATGCAACTAAATGACAATCTCAATTTGTATCTCAATTGATGATCAATGCCTTATCCATTATTATATAGAGTCATATCAGTAAATTTTGATTTATTCAATTGACTTGAAATTAAATATATCATCTATTAACCTCAAATCCCATTCTTATTATATCCCTTCTATACACTTAGAAACCCTATCAATTCATATAATATTTACTTAATTTCTTGAATTAAAAGCAACAAATGAATTGATATACAACTTATCCAAGATACAATAGACTAAATGAACTTTGTTCATTCAATCTCAAAGTGAAAAATATATGAAAATGGAGACAAAATTTAAAGACATTGATATTCAAAAATATCCTTTTGTATTTATCTTCTTGAGAACAATATGCATATCTAATATAAGAACTCAAAATATAAAATGAAACTTAACAAATCTATCATTCAATGATCCCCTATATTCTTGGAATAAAAAGTTGAAATAACATGAAATTAACATAATAATTTGGATCAACTACAAAATAGCATTATCATTAACATGAAACAAGACACAAACCCTCACTCTAGATCTTGCAAACCTTTTTATATGACAACGATTGCAACAAGATTTTAATGGGAGGACACTTTACATAATTTTATTAAAAAATATATACAAAGACCTAAGATATTTTCTCTTGCAACATTTTTTGTACTTGGACAAAAGATAGGAAACAATTGTGAAAGTAGTAGGTGACAATTTCTCTTTAGGTGTATCCAAGATGATTATGTGTGCAACTTTAGAAACCTATAATACTAAATTTATTTAGGCTATTTTTTCTCCTTTGTCATTCAACTATGACTTCTGACTACTTCTTATGTGCAAAATTTAATTTATCTCACTTATTCCCACACATAAATCTCTCTTTTTCTTGGCCATGAATGCCTCTAACCTCATCCAAATAATTAATTGCCTTATTCAACCTAGCATCTATTTGTTGGAACTATAAGAGGAGTAACTAAGAGGGGAGGGGTGAATTGACTAAAACAAAAATAATTCCTAGATCCCTTAGATGTCACTACAAAACAAACTCCATGAAAACTCAATTCTATTGGAACTCAATAAACACAAAAAAATGTTGTAGCTCGATAAACACTACAATAGTTTTGCAAAGGCTTAACATGAAAATATTTAATATATTATTTTTGATTAATATTAATTTAACTTAGTTTCAAATAGATAAAAGAAATAGCATGAGCACACTTGACACCAAGATTTAATGTGGAAACCCAATTTGTGAAAAACTGCCAATTGTAACTAGTTAATGATTTTCACTCTTCTGAAGTGAGCCCTATTAGGAGCCAACCTTATCAAAGGTTACAAAACATACTATTAGGTGTGACCCCATTAGAGGGTTTAATAACCCTATTAGGAGTGGCCTTTTTAGAGTTCTTTATATAATTCAATAGAAATGCCACCTTGTTAAACAATTTACAAATGGTTGTTAAGTGAACTCTGTTAATAGATTTAGATCACTACTACAATGATTAGAGGATAAAAATGAGATGACTTGATTCTTGATGCAACTAAATTGCTGATTATAGATCTCAATTCTTGCTAGTATACTTGATCCTTCTTGATTAAATGTATCATTACATCTTAGTAAGGATATTATACTTATCCTTCTAATTCACTTCCTCTTAGCATCATCAAATCTTCAATTATGTTCCATGATGCTTCTTATTTTAATCCTTAGCTTGAACTTATATCTTTCATATTGTCAAGTTAGCTTGAATACAACTTAGAATAACTAATATTAATCTCCTCAGTCAGCTAGAACAAACAAAAAATTCATTTCAACTCAATATGTCAAAATAAAAAATTCCTTTGTTAGCTGACCTTGCTTGGTAGTCACTAACTCAAAAATGGTGTTCCTATGTTAACTAGGTGAACTTGGTCACACTAAATATTCAAAAAGTTACTTTAGTAATTGAGTGAGCTTAGTTAACACTATTCCATCCAAAACTTCCTTCATTAATCAAGTGAGCTCAATTAACACTCAACTTTCAAAAACTTTCCTTTGACACCCGAGTGAATTTAGTAGGCATTATCTTCTAAACTAGGAAAACTCTAGTATGCTCAGCAAAAATAGGAAACTATCTTCAATGTCCTAGTGAGCTTGGAATACACTAAATGACAATGATATGACATTTTGTGTAACATCAAAGACAATACATGATTAATTTATTGTATTCAATAGTCTCCCTCTTTTGCATTGATTGCAACACAACATGTCATAATGCAATGACATTTTTTTGGAGTAAGAATAAAGTAAGGAATATATCCTTAGTTTCATTCTACTTATCATTAATGAGAACTCCCTTTGTTAGTGTGAACTCAACATCTTCTTTTGATAGAAAATTCTATCTTTGATATCAAACCAAGTTTATTTTCTCTTTTTGACATCTCTTTCGCTTTATCTTTGTAAAATTTCTATGAGATATGACAACAAACTTCTCCCTCTTTGACATCTCATGCCGAAGACAATATTTAGTGATTGTCAATGTACATTATGCACTAATTTATTTGCAATATGCCTTTTGTCAATACTACACCAACTGATTGATCCTTAATATGCTCTAGTTGATGAATCAGTAAGCTTCATTTAGTGAGCTTCAAACAGGGGAATGACCCCTACCTTACCTCTTAGATATAGAAATGCATCCTTAGGTAATGGCTTGGTGATATGTCTACAATTTTTTCTTTAATATTTAGATATTCCAATCTAACTTCTTTATTTTGTACCAATACTTTCAAAATATGATATTTTATAGCAATGTGTTTTGTTTTAGTATCCATCACTAGATTCTTTGATATATTAATTGCACTAGTGTTATTGTAGTATATAACCACCAGATCCTTAATTTTTATCTTTATACCTACCAATAGTTGTTTGAACCAAAAAATATTAGAATAATTAATTTGTATTGCCACATATTGTGCTCTCCTATGGACTCATAAATACAATTTTGTTTCTTTCTTTTCCAAGACACTAGTCTTTTATCAAGAAAGAATGCTCCACCACTGGTGCTCTTTTTGTCATCAATACTTCCTGCCCAGTCAACATCTGTAAATACTTTTAAATCCAAATTGCCTCCTATTTTGTACCATAAACCATAGTCTTTAGTACATTTAAGATATCTCATTGTGCTTTTGATTTCCATCATGTTAGTTTCTTTAGGATTTGCTAAGAATCTTGCCACCATACTGACTACTAATGCAATATTAGAACTTGTATGCACTACATACTACAATTTTTCAATCATTGATCTATATTTCGTATGATCTACCTCTTTGGAATCATCATTTTTGGAAAGATTTGTTGACAATTGGCTAATAGAGATATGTAATTTTTTTCATTTATAGCAAGACATTATGTACATACTTATAGGAAATCTCAGAAATAAAGATAGTTAGTATTTGGTAATCATAAAATTGTCAAAGTATAGAATTTGATATACATTAGTATATTGTTGTCTTTATAAATTATTGTTGATGTCATATTATGAGTAGCAAAGTTAGATGGAGATAGTATGCATGTCGGTGATGACATGTATAACCTCAAAAGTTAGTATGCTTAATTCACATATTCTTTGATATACAATTTTTTCATATTTATGAGTCACCAATATAATGAGTGGTGATAGATGTATTGTGGAGAAAATCTAGAAGTATGCAATAGGCATCCTATAGATAAGATATTGGATAATAATGAAAACATTTTAGAATGAAATGAGACAAAGATTCAAAATTACACGTGCAATTGTAGATAGAATTAAAGAAGACATTTGCATTATGGTTTATACAGATCTTATATACAAGCAGTAGAACCTTGGGAAAAATTTCTTGATCCTTTGGGTTATGAATTCAATGATGATATGGTAGTTAGTTATATTGATTTATTACATTCAAATTAGATAAAGATAAAGTAGAATACAAATTTGCAAGTTATGATGAGATTACCTAGTTAGCTCATCAAGCAACTTTGGAAAAGGAATCACACAAGAAGATAGAGTCTATTATGAAGAAAGCCTTATCAGAGGCTGGTATGACTGAGAATGAGTTTGGTCATGTAAACTATGAAACAAGGCATAATGAATATATAACCTTTATTAATATCTATTCTAGATACATCTTTGGAGCAAAGCATTCTATATGTAGTAGTGTCAAATGTGCAACCTAGCGAGCTAAAGAAAAAATATGAGATTGGTGGAATTTGTAACCACTAAGACAAAAAGGGTAAAGCAACAAGCCATTAGACTAGGCAAAAGGAAAAAGAAACTATTAACAATTGTTGAGTTTGTTGCTATTATAAAACCACTGAACAACAAAATGCTCAATACCAAAATGATATTACTCACATAACCTAAGGATTAGCCAATTCTTATTAACAATTATATGTGCAACCCATTTGGACCCAACTTCAACAAAACCAAGGGTGTTTTTCTACTCTTTAGGCTCTACAAAAATAGGGTGGGTATATCCAGGAATGATTCAAGACTAGAAAACATTGTAAGAGAATAACTTTAGTTTCATTCTAATTCTCATCTCAAATCCTCAAGTACATGCATAATTCTAACATTTTGATAATCACATCCCATATAATAAATCTGGCCATAATTGCTCTATAGATTTTCACGTGCTCTTAGCAATAGTGGCTAACTAAAGCTAAAACATTTCGTGCAAACAAGCATCAACCAACGTTGAAGATATTCAGGAAATAAAAGTAAATTTGATTATAATTCTGCATTTAAAAACTATTTATGACATACTTCTCTTCTAGCTAAATCAACTTGACCAATGCCTAATCCATTAGGGTTTAGAGTCTACTACAAATCCATAGATCTAATTTGTTTCCTTACAAAAAACATTATTAGCAATTCTTATCAAAAATTCGCATTTCAAGCATCCTTCCTATTATTGCAGCAACCTTATCAATTTCATCAAAGCTTTTACTTAATCCATTGCACTAATAACAATGATGAATAGATATACAACCTTAATGGATTGCATTCAATTGCACAAGCTTTTACTCATACAATATCAAGATAACCAGGTAACCAAAAGGAGACAAAATTAAGAAAGAATTGATATGGAGATAGCTCATAATTTTTATTCATTTTCTTTGAAAATTGTATACATTTGTAGTAAACCCAAAATGACCTTAGGAAGAAACATAGATATCATTCTATATTAATGTATTCTTAGAAACTAATAGAGAAAATGCATCATAAAACCTTTTCAAACATTGGACCAAAAATAAACTAAGTATACCACCTAGAGCATTACAAATTGGACCATTCTCTAGCCTTGGAATCTCACTTATATAATGTGAGATGCAACAAGCTATAGGCCAAAAGCAATTAATAGGTGTTCTTTACAAGAGATAATTGCATACACCTATCATAAAATGACAAAAATATGGGTAGTAGAAGATGTCTAGATCAAGCATTCCTTTTGGTGGTTCCACTTTTGTCACATTCTCTACTGTTGTTGATTTGGCTACTATTCTAATCCCTCTTTGTATGCATCTTCCAAGATAACCAATGATGAAGTTTGTTCTGATGATTGCAAGTTAGTCTCCACCTATGAGTTTTCACCACCTTGATCTTGTATGGTGGGAATAACTTCTACTTTTCCCTCTTCTTTGGTTGTATCAATGTCTTGTGGGCTTGAGTCTACAACTAAAAGTGACTAAGCATTCTTATCTTCTTCTCCCTATTGGCCTTGTGTAGTGATGGTGTAAATAATTTGGATCTCATCACCTTACACCTCATCACTGTCAATTTCTACTTCCTCAAACTATTAATCAGGAGCTATTTCTGCCATCCACTTGTCAAATAGTGTGTCATCTGCCCAATTGAATTGCAAAATATCACTTTGCCTCTTGAGAACATACTTAGCCTCATTATCAATAGTAACAATTTTTTTTTTCAAAGAATCAAAGAATATTTGGGCTTTCACTATTTCTTCAGCTATTGTGGCCCACCATGCATGCCCTGTTTCATTGATAACTTGATTTATTCTTAAACGAAATAAATCGTCAAGCTCCTTAGCCCATTCATCTTTGCTTTTTAAATTATTCTTCTTATCTAGACACAAGGAAACAAACTAAACATTTGGCTCTTGTACTTATCCAAGTAGCAAACTATTATTCTTTGCAAATGAATTCTCTTATTTTCAAAGGCAGTAAGATAAAAAACAATATCAAAAGTTTTCTCAATTTGATCACAAGAAGCTTTTATAATAGAATAACAAAAGAATGTTACCTCTTTCCTTCTTCATACCCACTTATTTACAATAGGCTTCAAAGCCTCATGACTTGCTTTCATTTCATCCCAGATATTGATCACCCGAGCCAACTGATCATAAGCTAGTGGTCGTTCAATTTTATCCCCCAAATATGTAAGAGCCTTTGTTAAATTTTCTTCATATTTCACATTCAACTCCACATGTAAGGCCCATAGTTTATTCTTTTCTTCTTCAAAGTCCTTAGAAGTATAATCTTCTAGCCTTTGGGGTGCATTTGGTATGTCTATGAAGGAAGTGGATTTAAAAGGTTCAACTAGGGGCCGAGGGTATGTTATTCTTGGTCTTGTTGACCTCCCCATTAGCTTGTTCTCAAGCTCAATTCTCCTCTTTACCTCTTTTTTGTAGGCATCCACAACTACCTCATACTTGCTTTGCAACTCAATCATTTCTTTTTCCTCCCTCTCTATAGTAGCCAAGACAAATTGAGAGTAATCTACATTCATGTGGGCTTCTTGTACATGTGAGGTATTGGCAACTCTCCTCACAATGATATTCCCTATTAGTCTTGAGTCATCAGACTATGATGGAGTAGCCCTAGATCCTCTTCTCAATGACCACATGACAAGAGCAGCTTGGTCATTACTAAATGCAATTCCCAAGAACTCCTTTTTATTTGGATCTTGCAATCCCAAATTGTTTGACATAGAATTGAAAATCAAGGCATCAACAATGTCCCAATTGGGCAATAATAAAATATTTGAAGCCTTTACCATCTATCTCCCTTCTTCATGGGTTATATTTTGGAACTCTTGAATCATTTTTTCCTTTATTTGATTTTGAATGGAGGTTTCATCCATTTCTAGATGCTCTACTTTCACATTCTTACATCTTTCCTCAAAATTGTGCATGTTTACCCTCCAAGCAAATTGATAGAAAGGCCTAGACTTTACAAAACTGTCATCAAATAGAAATTGCTAACTGGCTTGTTCCAAAACTAAGTCCAATTCATTTCCCATAAAATCTGCTATAGTCAACTCAAAACATGGCATAGGAGGCTCCTAGGGCTTCCCTTCATCAATCTCTACTTGGGAAACAAAAATTGCCCCCTATGATCTAATTTTTTGAATTTTCTCATTCTCAAAGGGGTTTGGGAAGGTGAGTAACTCTCATCATAATGTTCCTCTTCCCTTATTATCTTTCTCCTCTTAGGAGAACGTTCATGATGTAGGAGCATCCAGAGGTATAAGGGCAATCCTGTGTACCCAAAAAAATGTACTTAGACTTAGTTTTTGTTTCATGTGTTTTCATTTTTGGATACCCATTTGGGTCAAATAAAGGTTCCAACTCTCACAGTTCAACTATCAATGTGCTAGAAAATCCTGAAAAAATAGGAGCATGTAATTTGGCCATCATTTTGGTGACTTAGAAGGTGTGAATTGGCCAGATGAATGTAAATGTGATTTAGAGCAATCCAGAAAAAGAATCAGGTCAAAAGGCCCCATGGTTTGAAAGTTATTATAGTTTTTCGAGTTTTGGAGACCTCCTAAGAATGCTTCGAAGTTAGGTTAAGGGCACTAAATGACCTTGAAAAGGGCCAAAAAATGGGGGATGAGAAAAGCTGGTTCATAGGGCTATAGAGTGCTTTGAGAGCTTTCTAAAAATGTAAACGGTTTGTCAATCGGAGCTATGGTTCAAAAGTTATGCCTCGCGGAAGTTCGGTTACCATTTTTGGATTCTTCTAGATTTGCACCGACTTCGAACGCAGCTTTCAGAACCTTCTATTTAGTCAGTGGATGCCTACTAGCACTTTCTAGAATGTAATCCTAGTCCTTAACCCTCCGGGGTCTATTTAAGGAGATTTTTGGCAATGTAAAAGGCAGTTCGGAGTGGGGTTTGAGAGGAGGTACTGTAAGGAGAAATTATCTCCAGATTTATGCTATTGTAAGCCCTTAGGGCATGTTTTGAAGTTTATTTTCTCTATATTGTTGTACTATCTTATTTTCTCAGTTAATATAATTTTCCCTTTCTGTTGTGTCCATTTTTTTCTTGGGTTGTGTCCCCATCAAGTGGTATCAGAGCTGGTTTTCTTGAGTGTGTAGACAGAATGCCGACTGTGAGGCAGTTTGCACTAGGACTGTGTGGTTGTAGGTTTGAGTTAAGAAGATGCGTCCATGAAGAGAGCATGGTGGAAGGGCCAGAGCTATTAATCTTGAGGAGGTTAGAGCCCTACAAAGGCAGGTACAGGCATTGCAAGAGGAGCTCCGTAGAGGAGCAAATGTTGCTGCAGGTGACAACAGTGAGGATGAAAGTGAAGAAAAAGAAATGGGACCAAAAGGGGAACTTGATGGGGAAGTTCTAAATCTTGTACAGGAAAGGATTTTTAGGGCCATTACTAAGTTTGGGAAAAGACCCACAATTGAAGTGGGTGTATTTTCAGGAAATCTGTAACCAGATGAGTTGATCGATTGGATCAATGAACTAGAAGAATACTTTGAGTATGAGGATATTAGGGACCCAAATAGGGTTAAGTTTGAAAAGGCCAAACTGAAAGGCCATGCCAAAATTTGGTGGCAAGAGGTTCAATTGGAAAGAAACAGAAGAGGAAAGGATAAGATCACAAGATGGGATCACACGGTGGACAAATTGAAGAAGCAGTTCATTCCTATGGACTATGAGCTTGATTTGTTTAAGAAGATGCATGGGTTAAAGCAAGCAGGAAGATCAATCCAAGAATATACAGAGGAATTTTATAGACTCTTGATTAGAGAAGGGCATGCAAAAGAAAATAAGGAGAAGGTTGCTCGTTATATCAGTGGGTTGCGACCTAGCATCCAGGAGGAATTAAGTCTGGTAAGAATGACCAGCGTTGAAGAGGCATACCAATTTGCCCTACGATTTGAAGAGAAGCTGAATAAAAGGTTTGAAGGAAGACAAAGAGGGCACGGTCAAGGAGGAAGGGGAAGTGGTAGATCATCTGGAGGCTGCAATGAAACCCAAAAGAAAAATGAAGATGAGGGTACTAGCAGGAACCAAAGGAATGAGGGTTTCAACCACTCCCATGATCAAGACTTTGGAAATCAGAGAGGAAGAGGTAGAGGACGTGGACAAGGAAGAGGAGGCTTCCATGGTACCTATTTCCATTGCAATGAAGAAGGTCATCATGCCTTTGAATGCCCTCAATGACAAGGAAGGGCAGATAGGAGAGCTGAGGGCCAAGCTAGGGTTGCTCATGTGGATGAAGATGCACAATCATCGCATTCAGAGGATGCAGAAAGAGGAGAGACCTTGGTAAATGAAAGAGTCCTACTAAGTGGTGAGATTGAACTAGGACAATGGAGGAGTTTGTTTCGTACCAGATGCAAGTGTGAGGATAAATGTTGTGACGTGATCATTGATGGTGGTAGCACTGATAACTTGGTATCAGAAGAGATGGTCTCTAGGCTGAAGCTCAAGAGGGAGAAACATCCCCAGCCCTATTGGATTGCTTGGGTAAAAGATGATCATAAGGTCCTGGTAAGTGAACAATGTTTAGTGAAATTCAAAATTGGGAGTTACCATCTATTGTTGGATAGACCATGGCAGTTTGATAGACATGCAGTACATGATGGACATGCAAACACATACTATTTGACAAAGGATGGAGTTCACCACAAATTGAAGCCCATGAAAAAGGAAGGTGAAAAGGTATGTAGCAGTGCTAGGATTTGTCTTGTTGATGGAAGAAAGTTTTTAGATGGCATGAAACATTAGCATATGTGCTATGCTTTGATTCCTACGAAAGATAAAGAAGATAGTAGTGAAATACCATTTGAAGTTTCAGATTTACTAGGGGAGTTTGGAGATATTATCTCTGATAATGTTCCAAATGGATTGCCACCAGTAAGGCAAATCAGTCATCAGATAGATATGATTCCAGGAGCTAGTTTGCCAAACAAGGCTGCTCACAGGATGACTCCTACTGAAATAGAGGAGCTAAATAGACAGGTTCAAGAGCTGTTGAGGAAGGGCTTGATTCGAGAGAGCCTAAGTCCATGTGCAGTACCTGCAGTACTTGCACCAAAGAAGGATGGAGAGTGGAGGATGTGTACAGATTCTCAAGCTATAAATAGGATCACCATCAAGTACCGATTTCCTTTGCCAAGGATGGATGATATTATGGATTGCTTGAGTGGAGCTCAGTACTTCACAAAGATAGATTTGAAGAGTGGTTATCATCAGATATGGATTCGAGAAGGAGATGAGTGGAAAACAGCCTTCAAGATCAAGGATGGTCTTTATGAGTGGTTAGTCATTCCCTTTGGATTGACGAACGCCCTAAGAACTTCCATGCGGCTCATGAATGAGGTACTTAAGAAATTCTTGGTTAAATTTGTTATTGTCTATTTGGATGATATTTTAATTTTCAGCAAGATTTTGGAAGAACATTTACTAAATATTCGTAGTGACCTTGAAAGGCTAAGGGAAGAGAAACTATTAATTAATCTGAAGAAATGTATCTTTGCAAAAAGGGAGTTAGTCTATTTGGGGTTTGTTATATCACCAGAAGGTCTCAAAATGGATCCAGAGAAGGTAAAAGTCATCTTGGAATGGCCTACTCCAAGGTTTGCTACTGAGGTAAGATCATTTCATGGTCTGGTTAGTTTTTACAGGAAGTTTGTACAGAGTTGCCAGGTTTGTCAAGTTGCCAAGGGGTTTAGTCATAATACTGGCCTATATCAGCCATTGCCTATTCCATCAAGGCCATGGGAGGACATAAGTATGGATTTTGTTCTTGGATTGCCAAGGACACAAAGGGGTAATGACTCAGTATTCATGGTGGTTGATAGGTTCTCCAAAATGGCACATTTCATTCCATGCCACAAAACTCATGATGTTGTCCATATTGTAGACTTGTTTTTCAAAGAGGTGGTAAGACTACATGGTCTTCCAAGGAGTATAGTTTCTGAAAAAGACACTAAATTTGTGGGGTATTTCTGGAGGACATTATGGAAAAAGTTGAGAACAGACTTGAAATTCAGTTCCACACATCACCCACAAACTGATGGCTAAACAGAAGTGGTAAACAAAAGTCTGGGCAATTTGCTGAGATGTTTAGATGGGGATAAGCCCAAGGGGTGGGATTTGATTCTACCACAGGCAGAGTTTTCTTATAATAACTCTGTAAATAGGAGTACTAGAAAATCACCATTCCAAATTGTATATGGGAATAGCCCAAGGACTGCACCAAAGCTGAGGAAGATAGAACACAGGGAAAGGACGAGTGCTGAAGCTGAGGAATTTGCTGAACATATCAAGTGTCTACATGAGGAGGTTCAGGCACACATAACCAAGATGAATCAAGAGTATAAAGCTAGGGCTGATCAAAGGAGAAGACATAAGGAATTCCAAGTAGGATATTTAGTCATGGTGCACTTACGAAAAGAAAGACTTCCAACCGGTACTTACAACAAGCTGAAAATGAAGAAATTTGGCCCTTGCAAAGTTTTGAAGAAACATGACTCAAGAAATGCATATGAGGTGGAGCTGCCAAATGGTATTCACATTTCTCCCATTTTCAACATCACAGATTTAATAGAGTATCATGATGATGGTGCAGATGAGGAGCTAGTGTTAGAGCCATGTCCAATTCCTGCTTCTAAGAAGGAGGAGATAGAAGACATTCTAGATCATCGTGTGGGTAGGAGTACCAGAAACAGGCAGTATGAAGAGTATTTGGTCAAATGGAAAGGATGGTCGATCGAGGAATCAACTTGGATTTTAGTAGATGAGGTTTCCCATTTGGGATTTCCTCTACCATTCATAAAGTGACAAGGTCACTTTTCAATCTAGCCTGGGTGTCTGATGCAGGAGCATCCATAGGTATAAGGGCAATCCTTTGTCACCCAAAAAAATGTACTTAGACTTAGTTTCTGTTTCATGTGTTTTCATTTTTGGATACCCATTTGGGTCAAATAAAGGTTCCAACTCTCACAGTTCAACTATCAGTGTGCTAGAAAATCCCAAAAAAATAGGAGCATGCAATTTGGCCATCATTTTGGTGACCTAGAAGGTGTGAATTGGCCAGATGAATGTAAATGTGATTTAGAGCATTCCAAAAAAAGAATCAGGTCAAAAGGCCCCACGGTTTGAAAGTTATTGCAGTTTTTTGGGTTTTGGAGACCTCCTAAGAATTCTTTGAAGTCAGATTAGGGGCATTAAATGACCTTGAAAAGGGCAAAAAAAATGGGGTATAAGTGAAGCTCGTCCATAGGGCTATAGAGCACTTCGAGATCTTTTCAAAAATGTAAACGATTCGTCAATCGGAGCTACGATTCAAAAGTTATGCCTCCCGAAAGTTCGGTTACCATTTCTGGATTCTTCTAGATTTGCATCGACTTCTAATGCAGCTTTTGGAACCTTCTATTTGGTTGGTGGATGCCTACTAGCACTTTCTAGAATGTACTCCTAGTCCTTAACCCTTCGGGGTCTATTTAAGGAGATTTCTGGTATTGTAAAAGGCAGTTCGGAGTGGGGTTTGAGAGGAGGTACTATAAGGAGAAATTATCTCCAGATTTATGCTATTGTAAGCCCTTAGGGCATGTTTTGAAGTTTATTTTCTCTGTATTGTTGTACTAGATTATTTTCTTAGTTAATATAATTTTCCCTTTCTGTTGTGTCCATTTTGTTCTTGGGTTGTGTCCCCATCAATTCAAGAGGCATCTCTTCAAAAATAACACTAGTAGACTCAATTATCTATTTTCCTTTATCCACAATGGGGCTTTGATCCTAAATGATAGTATATCCTAGCTTCCTTTGAATCACTAATTGACCTACCCCTATGTTGGGAGTAAAGCCCAATCTCCTCATTATTTCCTTGGCCTTATCTAGAAAAGAAATAATGAAATGTTGCTTCTTCTCATTGATTACCTCCATTATATCAGGGAATGTAATCATAAGCTTGTTAATTTTATCTATAGTAGTTATAGCATTACTTAGAGGGTTGTAATATTCATCAAAACAATTAATAAAATTCAAAACTTTTGAATAGACTCTCCATTTTTCTTTCTTTATCTCTTACTCCTACAAAGAGTACTCATTTCTTATTATATCTTTAGGGGAATAAAATTCATGCTCAATAGGATGAAGCTTGATCCTATGCCTAAGAGCCAAATTAAAGAAACCCTTTGCATCACAAAAATGAGGGTGAGATATAACCATCTTATATTGATCAAAAAATTTGTAAAGGAAAACCCATCCTTCCTTGGTTATCACAAACTGGTGGGCTACTGTGCAAGTGGGAAAAATTGATCCTATCCCCCTTTTGTGCAAAAAAGATTTTTCTACTCCTCCCAACTACCACAAGAATTTAGCTACTCCTACTTTTAAGGGCACTTGGTAAGGTAGTACATGGGGTGTCCCTTTGAATCCATAAATTCTGATAATAGTTGAAACTGAATATGGGATAATGTCTCCCCAATTATGTCAAACTTTCAAATTGTGGGGTTTATCCATAGGCCTAATAAGGTGCATTAGTGCCTTAGGGATCCAGGGATTGTCCCTTAATATGAGGCACCTTAGTTTGGAGGCAAGGTACTTATCAAATCTAACAAAGCTAGCATTTTCTCCTTCCCCAGTCATATTTGCACTCCATAACTAAACTAGAAATGCTTCCCCTTCTTCAAAACCATTTCTTTACCAAAGTATGTAACCCCCTTAAAAAAAAACATGTGCATTAGCACAGAGTAATGGCCCCAAACCTTCTCCACCTTTCCCTTAGCAATCCCAGCCAATCCACTATGAATCTCATCGGCCAAGTAAGAAGCAAAATCAAAAATTATTTCCATGCCGAAAGAGGAGATTTGAGTAATCATATACATGAAACTCACTGGGATAAAATATTCTTCACCCTCTCCAAAAACTCTACACAAGGTCCTGTATATCTCTACTACCCTGACATTGAAGCATGTTTTCTTGAAAGGTTCTTTAGAATATGATGTTATTATTGGTAGGGTTCCAATTCTACCAGTGTGGGCCTTTAGTGCACCTTGAATAACTATATCCTTCTTAGACATATATTCCTTTTCCAAATCTATCAAATTAATGGGCACATGATACCTAGTAAGAGGTCCCAAATGAAAAACTTCCCTAATCTCTTTTGGATTCATGGTGATTATAATTTCACCATCTACTCTTCTCACTACTGTAGTGGCTTGATCATAATTCTTTGACATAGCTTCAAGGAGATCATAATCCATAAAAACACTGGGGACTACTAACTTTCCTAGGTTGAAATTCCATATATTGGCATGTGGAGCAAACAATTTCCTCTTTGCAAATCATTTCTTGAACAAATTCAAACTAGTTTGTAAGGTATGAGCATCCCTGACCCAATTACCCTTATCAAACAAGCCATCTGCTATCCTCAACCTAGGTTTTAATGAAGTTAGCTTCTTGACTTGTACTATGCCAATAGTAGACTTAGGAAGTAACTCAAGAAAATCATCATGTACATTTCTATCCAAATAATTATCCTGACCTAAAAATCCCTTCTTTAGAGGCATCTTGGATTATGCTTTGTAGAACTAAAAAACTTATAGAGATGACAGTGTAACTACTTACTTGAATTCCACTCTTGTTCTCTTTGTATTTCTATAATTTTTACATGAACTAGCTGCTTCACAATCTTGCCAAATTGAACATAGTCTTCTTATTAATTACTTCTACTTAGAAAGGCTTGAAATCTTTGTTCACATAAGGTGGAAATGAGAAAATCTCCTATATTATACTCTATTTTTCCTCATGTGTGAAGCTTTCATGTCTAATTAATACACAAAGTGGCACCTTCTTCTACATTTAAATCTATGACGTCAATCTTTAAAAATCCTACAATCAAGGGATGTAAAAAAAGACAACTTGGCATTCCACTTGACAAGTTGGCTAGTCAATCTAATGAAAACTAACCACATTCATAACTCCTTCCTTGATGGCATTTATGTCTGGACCTAGTGGCAATTGAGGACATGTGTCAATAGGTTGCTACTTCACTATACATAAAGAACGAGCACCTTGCCATAGCAAAATAGTGATAGCCATTGATTTGATTTTAATCTTGTGGATGACACATTATTGTATTTGTTAGAAAAATAGTGGTGGGCCCTTATTTGCTACCTTGCTATACATATCCTCTGAGAAACTCTTCATGGTGAGATAGCAACAGCCATTGATCTGAGATCAAATCAAAGGTAAAGAAACTACATAAAGAACCCTAAAGAGTGGTAGGTCCCATACTCGCTATGTTGCATAGAGTAAACAACTTGCAACTTTTCGTAGTGAGATAGCAAGGATTGTTGATTGAAGATTGATCTGACCATCAAAATCCCTTATATGCTTTATGAATGGGGCATGGGTTTGGGGCATTGATGATGTAGGAAATTCTACACTGCTGGTAACAAGTAAAGCCTTTCCTTAATCTTAGCCATCTTTCCACTTTGCTTAAGGTCCCACCATGTGTTCATTTTACAACACCTTGCTATGTCACTAATGACGAGATGCAAAAAAATTTCAATAGCAAGCTAATGAGATCTAGTGATTTTAACAAAACTTGAGATTGGAAGAATAAAAACCATTCAAATCACCATCGCCTTTATTAACTTCTTTTAACAATAGTAGTTATTACTCACCATGCCACTTGGACAAATTATGATTATCGAGAAACATGAAGGCCACCATGTTTTCGATTTACCAACTACTCCCTACTTCACTAATGGTGAGATGCTTAGTTTTTTTGATATTGAGGTAGGAAGGGATTAGAAAACACCTTACTTAGGTGCCACTTTCTAGCTACTTTTATAGCCTTATCCTACCTGATTGTACTAACAAGGTGCATGTGACTAAAAATTTGGCCATAACACAAATCCTTGACTACCATCCCTTCATTTTACGGTCTTGTTCTTTGAAAAATTTATGATGCTCACTACTTTGCTATGCATAAAAAAGTGCACATCATTCTATAGTGAGATAGTGATAACTATAGATTTTTCCAAACTGGACGGTGAGGAATCATCAGAAAACGACTATCTTGAGTGTGCAAAAAATAGAATATTCACCAAAGCTCCCCTTTTTTAAAAAGAATTTCATGCCCTAAAGTTTTAAAAGGAATGAGACATAGGGTTTTAACAAGTACTTTCAAAAGCTAACAAATCTAGATGACCAAAGACCAAAAACCCTATTCACCATTAATGGATAGAATCTAAACTTTTATACCTAGATAAAGGAAATTTTATCATACAAAAAATTAGACCAACAGAGTCCAGTGATGAAGACAAAGAAGAAAAATAGGTTAAGAAAGTAGAGAATGTGACATCATCAAAGCAATTAGCTAGAAAAGCTCGGCAACCCTAGAAGCCATAGATAGAGAAGAATAACTTAGCTATTGCTATTGAAGGTAAATTTGTTCAGATGAATAAATTTTATGATTTTTATAAAATTTTTGAAAAAGATTAGATTGATATCTCTACTATGAGATATATTAGAGAAAATAATCTAAAATTGAAGGATGTTGAGGGCTTAGTAAATCAGAAAGTTTATGATAGACTTATTCAAAAGAAGGCTCTAACAATAGAAGAAGATCTAGGACTTTGGAAGTCTATGCTTAGAACTATTTACAAGACTAATGATGAAAAATAAATCAAGAGATTATTGAATAATATTGAACCTTACTTAAGAACTAAAGTAAGACCATTTTGATTTATGATGGGTGAGAAAGATAAATTAAGAAGTGAAACAATGACAACTACCAATCAAATGTTGACAGAATCAAAGATAACATGTCCAGTAGCAACTAGAACCTAGGAAGTGTCAATGAGTGGTGACACTATGTAGATAGATCAAACCAATGCTACCATTAACATTGATGATACTAATCCATTTAAAGGTTCAAAACTTGATGAACCTAATATGAGACTAATTGAAGAAGAAAATAAATTACTTAGAGAAGAAGAAAGTAGAAGAGGCCAAGAAAAAATTGCTTGGGGATGATAAGAAAAGAAAAGAAGAGGAAGAAAAGATAAGAAAAATAGAAGAAGAAATAAGAAAGAAAATAGAGGAAGATAAGAAGAAGAGATTGGAAGAGAAAGAAGAATAAAAGAAGTAACCAAAAACCAAAGGGAGGATGCCACTAAGCCTTCTATTTCATTTACTCCACTTTCACTTGCCAACTTACCAAATGATGATGATGATCAAATAGATTTGATCTCATCCTTATCAAAGCTTATTCATAAGAATAGAATAGTAAAGAGCATGTAGGAAACCTTGATAGAGGTTACTAGTAGATTGCATAGTACTTTGGCAGTACAACACACATAATAAGATTTTCAATAGAGGGTAGAAGCAGTGCTGAAATCATTCGATGAAGAATTTACTAACTTGCTAAATGTTGTAGAAGAAAAGGTACAAATCTCACATGATGCTAACTTGCTTAGCACCATTTTTCAAAACATTAAACTTGATTTGATAAGTCTTGATTCTTGTATCAAGGAACTTTGAAAGTGTCAAATGATGGAAACATATTGTACATTAAGTGTAATTTATTGTACAAACTGACTAAGGACATTGACAATTAGATAGAAGAAAAAATGAGTGAGCTAGATACTCTATCCAGCCAAATCTAACATTCATCTTGTAAGATTGATGTTTTTGAAGGAAAAGTGGCTAGTATTCATGATGACACTAGGAAATTGGAACTTTGGAAGGAACATATTTTGAAAAGGATAGCAAGTTTCAAGGAGTCTATTTCTCTAAAAGTATCTTTTGTTGAGAAACATTTGGAGGAATGTGTCAAGGCCAAGGATACATATTTTAACTTTTTATATTCAGATGTTAATGCAATTAAGATTGCATCCTATGATTTATGTTCAATTCAAACCTCAACTAAATTCACCAAAAAGACATGGACTAAGGGTATAGATAATCTTAAGGAAAACTTTGATGATTGCATAAAGATCCTATTAGCTCAAGGAAGGACAACAATTTTGATAGTTTTAGATAGTTTTTCACATTTTGGCCATTGTAATTGATGTCAAAGGGGGAGAAGTAAACATGAAAATTATTAAGGGTAGAAGTACATTTAAAGAAGATAAATATTGTAAAGTATATTGTAAGGGGGAGCATATGTAAACATGGACAAATGTAATAGATGCAATGTTATTATACTATTTATTTAGTTTTGAATACTTAGCCAATTTTCCCTATTTTGTTGTCATGAATGCCAAAGTGGGAGATTATTGATAATTGGCTAATAGAGATATGTAATTGTTTCCATTTATGGCAACACATGATGTACATGCTTACATGAAATCTTGGAAATAAAGATACTTAGTGTTTGGTAATTAGAAAATTGTCTAACTATAGAATTTGGTGTACAACTCAATATATTGTTTTTCTTATATAACTTGTTTTTTATGCCATATTATGACTAGGAAAATTAGATAGAGATAGTATACATGTTTTTGATGATGTGTATAACCTTGGAAGTCAGTATAGATTGTACAAAATAGAGATAATCATGTTTGAAGTGAAACAAAACAAAAAAATTAAAGGAAAGGATTATTTTGTTTGCAAAATAATTTCTTATCCAATTAGGGCAGGCATCGTAGATGTTTTCTCTAAGTTGGAAAATTGGATTGTGGTTTTAATCAACCTAGCAACAATTTGTGTAAAGGCATGATATTTATTCAAAGGATATTTTTTGATGATAGATGTAAGTTGTGAGAATATTGTGATGTGCAAACTTATTGTGAAAGCAATATATGTGATGTTTTGTATAAGATACTTTATGATCCGAGATCGAGTTGAAGATCAAAAATTGAGGAAGAAGATATAGTACTTATATTCTAGAAGTTTGATTACTTGTTTTGGCAGTGAGCTCTTCTTGTAATTAGAAGTGCATGTTTGGGCAGTGGGCTCACCTTGCATTCTCTATACTACAACTCCTAACAAGGTTGGAATCTTCTAGCAGGGATTCAAATTCTCCTAATAATAACTCTTTATACTAATTTTACTCATTGACTCATAAAAGGGTCCATCCTTTAACAAGGATCTTATATATGAATATATTATCTAGTGGGTATCATCCCACTAGGGTTTTCCCTTAGCTAGGGTTTCCCTAGTTAACAAAATATGGTGTTATGAATTGTCTTTGTGCACTTTTTACTATTACTATTTATCATTAATTTATTAGTACTATTTTATGCATTGTTTAAAGTAAGAAATTATATCTAGTTGGTGACTAAAGTTTGTAGATTTCTAATTGACCCCCCTGCCCTCCCTCAGTAATCCCTATTTCTAACAAGCTTATGTCTAGTAGACATAGGGGTTCCAATTGGTATTGAGTCTTCCATTCCAAATTTCTTTAGTATCCCCTTGATATATTTAGATTGAGTAATGTAGGTACCATCTTTATTTTATTGGATTTGCAATCCAAAAAAGAATTTTATCTCTTCAAACATAGACATATCAAATGCTTTACTAATTTCTTCTAAAAATTCCTTGCACAAGTCATCATTTCCTATGAATACAGTGTCATCTACGAATAATTTTACCAAGATAATGTTCTTATCTAGTCCTTCTTTGATATACAAACTACTATTATCATGTGTTCTTTGGAATCCAATCTGTATTAAGTATTTATGAAGTATTTCATACCAAGCTTTAGGAGCTTACTTGTGACCATATAATGCCTTTTGTAATTTGTAGAACATATCTCCTTTTCTAGGATCTACAAAACCTTCTAGTTTTTCTATATAGACTTCATCATCAAGAATTCCATTCATGAATGCAAATTTTATATCCATTCGATAAACTTTCAAACATCTATGAGTTCCATATGCTAGTAAAGTTCTAAGACCTTCTAGTCTTGCAATAGGAGAAAAAGTTTCACCATAATCAATACCTTCTTCTTGAGAATAACCTTTACATACTGACCTTGCCTTGTTTCTAGAAACTTCTCCATCTTCATTTAGCTTACTTTTGAATACCCACTTTGTGCCAATTATAGTTTTACCCTTGGGTCTAGGAATGAGAGTTCAAGTTTTTCTCTTTTCTATCTATTCTATTTCTTCATTCATTGCTTCAATTCAATTTTCATTATCCAAATCATCTTAATATTTCTAGGTTGAAATTTAGAAAGTAAACATGTATCTTTCAATTTCTTTCTTGTCATTGTTCCATCTGACTTGTCTCCAATGATCAGATCATGTCCATGATGCCTACTAGCATATCTTGCTAATACAATTACTTTGGTTTTAGAGTTTGTTTCACTAATTTCTTCATGGTCTTATATGTTACACTTGGGTCCCACTATCTATGACTCAGGTCCATCGGACACAATTTTCTCTAGTAACAACTTGGTGGCTACCAACTATCACTTGGGTCCTTTAGACTACAAGTCAGGTTGTATTAATTGTAACTCAATATTTTATGGAGATTTTGGGGACTCAAGAGGTGAGGCCTCTTGTCTTCCAAATAGTTTTGACAAAGTATTAGGTTAGCAGTAAGAAAAATTTATGTAATCCTTAGGCTCTTTATTGTTTTCTTCTTCACACAAGAAACTCATCAATTCTTACATGTGCACTTTCTATAATTTTATAAATAGAAAAATTCAAAACAAATTATGCTTTAATTTTGTGGGAGTATCCTACAAATATTCCTTCATCACCTTGGACATCAAATTTACCTTTCCTAGATTCTTTCAAGATATAACAAATTGCTACCAAATACTTTCAAGTAACTTACATTAGGTGTGTTACCATACCATAGTTCATAATGAGTTTAGTTTGAGTCTTTCTTCAAATGTACTTTTTTCAAGGTAGGAACTCTAGTATAGATTGCTTCCTTCTAGTATTTTATTACAACATTCTTTTTTATCATCAATGTTCTTGCACAATCCATGACAAGTCTGTTCCTTCTTTTAGCTATACCATTCTAGTGAGGTGTACCAAGGGCTGATACTTGTCTCTTAATTCTATTTTCAATGTAGAATTCATTGAATTCATTGAAAATAAATTCAATACCTCTATTTGATCTCAAACATTTCAGCTTTTTTCCAAATTTTTTTATTACTCTTGCCAGATACCACTTGAAATTTTGAAAAGCTTCAAATTTTTCTTTTAGATACATTATAATCATCATTCTAAAATAGTTATCAACAAAAAGAATGAAGATATTATCTCCATTATAACTTTCTATTCCAATAGGTCCACATAATTATTTATGTACAATCTCTATGACTTCATTAGAATGATAGTTCTTTCTTCTCAAACTAGTTTTCCCCATCTTGCCAATTTGTCAGGTTTTGTCAAGCTAAGAATACCTCTTACTCTTTTGTATTTTCTAAACCTTCACCATATTATCAATGTTCACATGACATAATGATTTGTGCCATAAACAACTTTCTTCTACTTGATCGCCAATACTAATTGCTTCCTTCCAGTATTTGATTGCAACATTTTTTTTTATCATTAGTGTTCTTGCACAATCCATGATGCATTTGCTCCTTCTTTTAGCTATACCATTTCGTTGAGGTGTACTAGGGTCTGATACATGTCTCTTAATTTCCTTTTCAATGTGGAATTCATTCGAAATGAATTCACCACCTTTGTCTAATCTCAAACATTTCAGCTTCTTTCTAGTTTCTTTTTCTACTCTTGCGAAATACCACTCGAATTTTTGAAAAGCTTCAAATTTTTCTTTTAGATATATTATAGTCATCATTCCACTATAAATTTCTATCCCAATAGGTCCACATTAGTCTATATGTACAATCTCCAAGAATTCTTTAGAATGATAGTTCTTTCTTTTGAAACTAGTTTTTCCCATCTTGCCAATTTCATAATCTTTGCATTGACCCATGTTAGGTTTCCTCAAAATACCTCTTACTCTTTAGTATTTTCCTATCTTTTCCAAATTATTAAAGTTCACATGACATAATATTTTGTGCCATAAACAACTTTCTTCTACTTGATAAAAAATACATGAACTTTCACTAAGATCTAGATAGAATAGATTGTCTTTTGTTTGTTTTCTAGATCCAACCAAATTTCCTTTTCCATCCAATAGTTTGGCCTTCTCATTCATGAATTTTAGCTTGAATCCAATTTTATTCAACTATACCACACTTAGTATATTATTCTTTAGTCCTTCAACCCAATTAGCATTATCACATCTAAGTTCATTGGTTAATGAGATACATCCTTTTCCCTTTATATAACAAGGTTCATTGTTTCCAATTTTTACACTACCACCATCATTATGTTCCATGTGCTCAAAATTTATTTTTTCTCCAGTAATATGATGTGAGCAACCAATATCAATAATCCATGTATCATTTTATCTAAAACAAGAGATAAGTGTCATTTTATCTCCTTCATCATTAGATTCATCTTTTACAACAATATATACCATTTCATCTTCACTGTTAACAAAATCTTTAGCCATAAAACAAGATTTCTTACCCTTGTCCTTGTAGTCCTTGTTTTTGAATTCCTTCTTTCCTTTATACATATTAATTTTCTTATTATCCTTGTCTTCTTCATTTGGGCACCTTGCAAAAATATGACCAACTTCTTCACAAGAAAAATAGATTAGAGGAATCTTACCTTTGAACTTTCCTCTACCTTTGGAATATTTCCTTGCAAGAAGGGCTTCAATAACTTCTAGATTATTGTCTAAAATTTCTTCTTCTTCTTCACTTTTTTATTGATTAGCCTTTGATTTTTTACCCCTTTTCTTGAGTGAAATCTTGGCTTCAAATGCATACTCAGTACTTTTGGAACTAAGGACATAGTTATCATAGTTATCCAACTCAAAAGATGTCAATCTTCCAACTAGAGCATCTAGAGTTACTTTTCTATTTGGATCACATCTTATCTATTGAATAATAGACACTCTAATTGCATAGCTAGGAAGAATGGTTCTAAGTACCTTTCTTACAACTATTTTGTCATTGATGTCTCCTCTAGATGCTTTGATTGTGCTCACACTTGCTTTAATTCTCTCAACGTATTTTGCAATGTTTTTATTTTCATCTAATCAAATTGTCCTCTAAGACTTTTGGCTTTAGCTTTTCTTACATTATCATCTCCTCCATAGATGGCTTATAGTTTTATCTACATATCATAGGTTGTAGTACAACTTTTGACTTCATCAAATTTAGCATAATTAAGAGAAGAAGAAATGTTGATCATCATGATGTTATGATTTTTTCTTCTCAATAATATCTTCAATTGATAATGTGCTAGTAGGAGTCTTGTATTCATTATCAAGATGCTTACAACCTAAATCACTAATATTTGCCATATGTAACCTCATAAGTCTGTTCCATGTTGCAAAGTTGTCTCAGTTCAACTTGGGAATCTCTCTTCTATAAGACATCCTAATCTTTAGCTTAGGTCCTTAAAAACTTCTCTGCAAGCACCAAAACTTTTGATACTAATTGTTGGAAATATAAGAGAAGTAACTAAGAGGGGAGGGGTTAATAGTTACCACAAAATAAATTCTCATATCTCTAAGATATTAGTATAAAAGAAACTCTATGGAAACTTAGGTTTATTGGAACTCAATAAACACACAAAAGAATGTTGTTACTCAGAAAACACTATAATAGATCAAAAAATGGTTAACATGAAAATATTTAAAATATTATCTATGATTAATATTACTTGAGCTTAGTTGTAAAAACATAAAATAAATAACATGAACACACTTGAAACCAAGATTTAATGTGGAAAACCAATTTGGGAAAAGCCACCAATTGCAACTAGTTACTAATTTTCACTCTTCTAAAGTGAGCCCTATTCGGAACCAACCCTATTAAAGGTTACAAAACACACTATTAGTTTTGAAATTATTAGAAGATTTAATCACCTTTTTAGGAGTGGCCTTATTAAAGGTCTTTAAAAAATTCAATAGAAATGCCACTTTATTATATGATTTACAAATATCTTTTAAGCCAACTCTATTAAGAGATTTAGATCGCTGCTATAATGGTTAATTTGGGAAAAGCCACCAATTGCAACTAGTTACTAATTTTCACTCTTCTAAAGTGAGCCCTATTAGGAACCAACCTTATTAAAGGTTACAATACACACTATTAATTTTGAAATTGTTAGAATATTTAATCACCTTGTTAGGAGTGGCCTTATTGCAAGTCTTTAAAAAATTCAATAGAAATGCCACTTTATTATATGATTTACAAATAGCGTTTAAGCCAACTCTGTTAAGAGATTTAGATTGCTGCTATAATGGTTAGAGAGTAACAATGAGATGACTTGATTCTTGATGCATCTAAATTGTTCATTATAGATCTCAATTTTGGTTTTTATACTTGATCTTTCTTGATCAAATGTATCTTTGCATCTCAACAAGAATATTCTGCTTATCCTTCTACTTCTCTTCCTCTTGACCTCATCAAATTTTCAACTATGTTCCACTATGCTTCTTATTCGAATCCTCAACATGATGACCTTATACTTATATATTTCATATTGTCAAGTTAGCTTGAATAGAACTTAAAACAATTAGTATTCATCTTCTTGGTCAATTAGAACCAACAAACAATTGAATTAAACTCAATATGCCAAAATAAAAAATCCTTCATTAGTCGACCTTACTCGATAGTCACTAACTCAAAAATGATTATCTAGTGTTAACAAAGTGAGCTCAGTCAACATTGCATATTCACAAAGTTACTTTGGTAATTGAATGAGCTCTGTTAACACTAGTTTTATCCAAAATTTCTGTTGGTGTAAATACATACTTTACTATTTACACTTACTTAAGTTTAGTTAGGTTAATGCATTAGTTTACTATTTTCCATTATTTGATTATTTTTGTTTGTGAGACACTTAGGAGTTTGCACACCTTTTTGAGTTGTCATGTAGAAAACACAGGAGTATGCAACTCTATTTAAGCACATGGTGACTACAACACTATTTTGCATGTCACACCCTTTTAGGCTTATCCTCACATCATCGTACATACTTTTGTGCTTAATGGAGGATAACCCATATCTGGTGGACATGTGCTTGGTTGTATGACACATCATGGTGCTGATTACGAGACATTCTAGATGTATCTCAGAGGCATTTATATACAGGCACTCCTAGTGTACTTTTACATTACATTGCATTGCATTAATGACATATTGAATACATTGTCATTTTGATCATACTCTCTCTCTTTTTGGTCTACTATGTGCTTGCTTTTGAGTTCTTAGTTCTTGGGTGAATTTTTTCCTTTGGCAAATTCTTACATGGTATGAGAGCAACTTGGAGATTTTCTCATCACATAGCCGTTCGAGACCACGCTTGCTTCATCACCTCAGCCCGAATCCAAAGTGTTGTAGAAATTGGGAGTGTCTAGAGCCAAATTTGACCTCACCATTGTGTCCAAAATGCTAAACTAGTGAAATTCGACTATAAACTTAGCTACCTTGGCCCAAAGTCGACCGTGAGGTAAATTTTTTTTGCAAATTAGAACCCAGACACCCCGATTTGCAATATGGGTATGGTCATTTTTTGTAAATTTGATTAATTTAATTTAAATCTACATTTATTTTCTTTGTATTTTTGTCAAATTTTTTTAGACTCAGGCAGTGACACCCCAGATCTGGCAGTTTTGGAGATAATTTTATTTGGTACAGGGTGAATTTTATTTTCATATAGTGGTCGTACTACACAACCCGATGGCCTTAACCGCTGCATGAATGATGACCAAATTATTCGATAGCCATATCAACCTTTTTGGGTGAAGGAAAAAATTTGGTCTAACATCCCACAATACGACCTTGGTAACTAGCCCAACAACATCTTCCACCGATGGCTTCTTTGTTTAGCTTCGTTGGCAATAGTTTCTATATATTTATCATAGTCCACACACCCACTATACATGTGGGACTAAACGTAGGGAAATCTGGCCTACTGCAACTTCTTTTTTGGGCACCACAAAACCTCGATACAGTTTCAAAAGATTCGGCCATCATTGTGAATATTCTCGAAATCTTGCAATTTGAAGATTTGACATTCACAATTTTTGGCATCTGCTGTTTTGGAAAATCGGTGACACATTTAAACCTCTGGCAAAGTTTTCCTTCCCTTGTGCATAGTGCTTTAAAGCTTTCGGCAATTTTTTTTGGCACCCAACTTGCAACCTAATTTACAGCAACGGCCTCTACAGTAGTTTTCCCGCCTGCAATTTTAGATCTTCTAGTAATGACTTCCATCTCCGACGGTCGTAGATTTGCATACTTCGGCATCATTTTTTAAAAACCCTTAGACATGTTTGGACACTTACAGATTGAACTTGCAGTCTTCATTACCACATTGGCCCAGATCGGCCATGCAGGCTTCTCAAGTCTACGCCCACATGGACTGCCCCATCTATAGACATCAGAATGCCATACAGACACCACTCTGTCCCACGCCACATGGCAGCACATCACTGGTTCAAACTAGCCAGCCAAAATTGCCACATCACCACATGGATAGCCGATCATTTTGTGCCACATCATTCGTATGAAATCTTAGCATGTGTCCCTTTCGTATAGTATAAAAATCTATGTCAATGACTACATCATCTACCACACTAGCATAGGCGTCCATTTTTGCTAACATCAACAGAATAATATGCTAAAATTGATGCCCATCTTGATGTAATTCTAGGGCATTTTACAACTACAGTAATGGTCATTTGACCATCAAATTTAAACTCACAATTTTCCTTCCAAACCCCTATCTAGATTCCTTTTCAGTTTGGTAGCCTAACTTTGCGAGCCCATATCTCAGACATTCAGACTCTGATTTAGGTGCATTTTTTTTGAAATTGGGTAGAATTTCTTAAATTTTTTAGTGGTGGTGTTGTTTTCTCATTTGGTGCACATATTTTTCAGAAATGGCATTTCTTAGTGACTATACCTACATAATCCTACATTTTGCAACTTCAAAAGCTTCGTATGAGCACATCTCTTCACTTTTTCAAGTTTAGTTTTTTTTTTTGAAAGTGTGTATTTTTTTGTGTACTTTTCAAATCTAAAGTCAAATTCTAGGGTTGTGTGGGCCAATTTCTCACTTTCAAAATTAGGCCGTCTTTGGCACTGTAAAGCTTTGATTCTTTTTTATAATTGTTATAAAAGTAAGCTACAATGCTTAAGTGACAGATTTAAGCCTCATAAGGTAGTTGTAAAAGAAAAATTAGAAAGTCCACTTTGTTTACTTTTGATGAGTGGCCCATTGTAAACGCACTACTTATAAAGTGCCAACAACATCTTTTTTGGGACTGTCTTTTGCTTGAGTGAAAAGAGGGGGTGTGTACTATGTTTTTTGTGTCTCTCTATTGTGCTCTTTTCATTTTCAACATCATGAGTTTTAAATGTCCTCTTTTAACTTCATGCAACTATTCTACATGGAAAGATATTGCATGGAGTAGATTAATGGAAAAAGGATATAGTCTTTATGTTGATGGCACAATTACCAAACCTACTAATGCTAGAGAACTCATTGATTGGCAAAGACAAGACCAACATGCTTTAGGTGTTATCAGGAGTTGTGTACAAGGGAATCTTCTCTTTCACATTAAAAATTGTTCAAACTCTAAAGAATCTTGGGATAAGCTTGAATACATGTATGGTAAGGTGGATGAGGAAAAGGGATTTCAGATTGAGGATGATCTACTTCTCTTGGATTCTAAGAATTATGACATAATTCAGGATTACATCATTAAAGTCAATGAGTATAGGGTACTTCTTAAAGATTGTGGAAATTCCATGAAGGATGACAAGTTGATTCATGAAATCCTTAAGAGGCTACCTTCTGAGTACGCCAACTTTGTTTTGAGTTTTAATACTCATAGGTTGACCATGGGATCTGCTTACCAAAAGCCTTCCTTTGATGTTTTTGTAGACATGTTTGTTGTTGAACAATCTCACTTGGTGGATTTTGGACTTCTCAAGTCATCTAAGACCAAAGCCTTGGTGGCTAGTGATGATCACAAATCTAGTCAAGGGGGGAAAAGCAACAAGAAGTAGTGGAAGAAAAAAACACAATCTGAGACACAACAATCCTCCTCTCAACAAGGCGATTCTTCTTCAAACAAGAAGGAAGTAATGAAAAGAAGGATAATATCTTTTATGCATATTACAAAAAGCCAAATCATGACGAGCATCATTACAAGACAAAAAGAATCGATGGGTTAGAAAATCAACTCCAGAAGAACAAGATTTAAGTGCCAAGTACTTCCAAGGATTCTACTCCAACCTCTTCAAAAGACAAAGGTCAAGAACTTATGGCAACACAAATTCTTCTTCAGAATGGATACTTGACTCAAGTGCCTCTTACCACATGGGTTCTTCAAAGAAATATTTTTCTTCATTAAAGCAGTCAAAGGTACCACACATCTTTGTGGGAGATGATACTAAGATGGAAGTTCAAGGGAAAGGACATGTGGAAATGGAAAATGGAGAATTCAAAGATGTTCTCTACGTTCCAAATTTAAGCTCCAATCTCCTATCAATTTATTGAATCACTCACCTTGGAGATGGTCATAAGGTTGAGTTCCTTCCAGATTCAGTAATGGTGCAAACTCTTAAAGATGATTCATTGGTTGCAGTTGGGAAAGTCAATGATGACAAGAGGTTATACTCCTTCTCCCACTTTGTGCCTAAGAGTCCTTCCCAAGCCTTGTTAACTCACTCTACTTCGAACATCAACTTATGGCATGAGCGGTTTGGTCACCTTGACTTCTGCTCTCTTTAGCAACTTTGCTCTAGACATATGGTCAAAGGTCTACCTAATATCAACTTTTCTAAGGGAGAGTGTTCATATTATTTAGTGGATATGAATCCCAAGGAGAAGTATGGTAAAGGGAAGTCTTCTTGAGCTCCATTTATTCTTCAACTAGTTCACATGGTATTAGTAGGACCCTTTGTAGTGACTTCAGTTAGCCAAGGCTGCTACATACTTACATTTGTTGATGACTTTTTGAGATTCACTTGGGTTTACTTCCTTCATCACAAGAATGAAGTGGTTCATAAGCTTCAAGACTTCAAGACTCATGTTGAATACAAGTCAAGGAAATCCATCAAGGTACTAAGGTGGATAATGAGAATAGATATGTTGATAGAAGACTTAAGAACATTTGTAGAATTGAGGGGATTGATCTTCAGATCTTACCAAAATTTAGTCTACACAAGAAAAAATGTTGTAGCTATGAGGATTAGGACTCCCAAGACCATGGAAAGTTGCATGATTAAGGCCAAGTCTCTTGATTCTACACTTGAAGTTGAAGCCATTAGTAGTGCTACTCACATACTTTATATGTCTCCTCATCTAGCCTTAGATGGTAAGACTCCTTTTGAGGCATGGTGCGGTAGAAAACTAGATGTGAGTCACCTTAGAGTCTTTGGTTGTCTAGCATGGGCAAACCTTTCTTCTAGGAGTTGTAAGGCACTGAAACCTAGGTCTTGTACCTTCATTGGTTATGAAGACAATGTTAAGTCTTATAGACTTATGGATCTTGAGATACATGAGATCTTTGTGGAGAAGGATGTTCACTTTGAGGAAAGTTCTCCCAACCTGTCCTCTACTCCTCTTTGCACATCATACACAGTGGAAACTTATAGTGACACCAGCGATAGTGCTTCATCAGGTTTAGACACATGGGGTTCTATCAACAGTTGTAGTGAGAGGTCACATCAGTCTAGTCCACATGCTTACATTGCCACAATGAAAGGTCCATCACAACATGGTACATCTTGTCTTCTAGCTCCAACTTTAGTTGACTTGGGAGATAGACTTGAGGATTTACATCTTTTCATTGGTGATGATTCTTCTATAGTTGTTGTGAGGGCTCACTCTGACCCTCATGTCCATTCTCTATATGATCAATCTTCATAGGTTCGCATGATTGTGGATCCTTATGAACAGCAATTAGTGGTGGTCTCTTTGTTAGTTGAGGAAACAGATGGTTCAGTGGAATAGGTTCAACAAACATCCTTGATAGATCTACATTTGTTCTTTTCAGCACATTTCAAAGGGGTGAACTTCAGCATCAATATAGGGATACTTGAGTAGGTTTCAGGACCACCATACATCTTCAGGAGTGTACCTTTGGCATTCTCTCTTCCTAAGGAGAGGAACACTATTCTGCATTCTTGGACCAGCTTCTTTATTGGAACAACTTTCATTTTCTGGCATTCTTCTTTTAGGGGGGAGCCTATTCTATCTCTCTTCCTTCTCTCATTCTCTTATGTATATACTAGATGTATTTTGTAATTGGGGGGGGGGGGGGGGGGGGGGGGGGTGGTCTTGATTACTCCATCCATTGATACATCCATACTTATCTCTCTTTTTGGGGGATGGTTTTTCCCATGAGGTTTTCCCTCTTTTCCCACTTTATGAGAGATTTGCATATTCATTATGTACTTGGGTACCTAATATGGCCTAGTTGTTGGGACCTATTATACATCTTCATCCTAGTTTTCATAAGCTTAAGGGCATTCCCCTAAGTTTCACTTAAGGGGGGTGTTGGTGTAAATACATACTTTACTATTTACACTTACTTAAGTTTACTTAGGTTACTGCATTAGTTTATTATTTTGTATTATTTTATTATTTTTATTTGTGAGATACTTAGGAGTTTGTGCACTTTTGTGAGTTTTCATATAGACAACACAAGAGTATGCAACTCTATTTAAGCACATGGTGTCTACAACACTATTTTGCGTGTCACACCCTTTTAGGCTTATCCTCACATCATCACACATACTTTCGTGCTTAATGGAGGATAACCCATATCTAGTGGACATGTGCTTGGTTGTATGGTGCATCATGGTGCTAATTACTAGACATTCTAGATGTATCTTAGAGGCCTTTATATACAGGCACTCCTAGTGTACTTTTACATTACATTGCACTACATTAATGACATATTGAATACATTGTCATTCTAATCATACTCTCTCTCTTTTTGGTCTACAATGTGCTTGTGTTTGAGTTCTTAGTTCTTGGGTGAATTTTTCCCTTAGGCAAATTATTAATATTTCCTTCATTAACCAACTAGCTTAGTTAACACTCAACTTTTGCAAACTTTCCTTTGACACTTGAGTGAACTTTTCAAACACTATCTTCTAAACTAGGAAAACTCTAGAATGCTTAGTGGAAATAGGAAAATGTCTTTGATGCCTAAGTGAGTTTGGCATACAGTGACTAGAAATGGTATGGAATTTTGTATAACATCAAAGAAAATACATAATTAGTCAATTGTATTCAACATTATTATGGCTCTTAACTTGGTTACAAATTGGTTCCTATCAATTTCTTCTTTCAAGAGAGAGTTAACTGAACCATTGAAAGCAACATTATCTATATCATCATAAAAAATTTTTGTTGCTCCTCCTAGACATAGTATTGAGTCCCTACACTATTTTCCACTTACTAGTAAAGAAAGAAATTAACTCTTTTACTTTGTTCAAACCTTCCTTTACTGTAAAAATTTTATCAAGATGATTAGGCTTTTTTCCCATTAACAAAATTAATCTTTCAAAAAATAGAATATTTTCCCCCCATTGTTAAAAATAGGTGACAACCATGATAGTGATTCATTGCATATATACTTAGCACCTTGAAGAGAAATTAATAGGCTATGTGCCTATGAGATATCTTCTTTAAAGTGTGTATCATGTGGCCTATCATACCCTTTAGAATATTTGTTCTTATTTCACCACCTTGGTGTGGAGCTTCAACATCTATACTCAGTCCCTATTTCGTAGTATCACTCTACAATTGTTATGTAGTCTATGTTGATGTCCCTTGAGTAGTTTTTTTTGGATTCTCACTCCTAGCTTGTATTCTACTCTATTGTACTTCCTTGAGATGATCTTTTAAAGATGCCATTTTAGCTTCTATCTCATTAGCCTTTGATTCTAACTCATTTATTTTATGTTGATAGACATAGCTCTTTTTAAGCTCTTCCTCATACATTTTTTGATGTCAATGTAATCATGGAAGGTCTTGGCTAATCTAGTTTCAATTTATTCAACCTTTGTCCCATTCATGAATGAAAAATATTTCAAGGCCTTTAAGATTTTTGTATTAGAAGTATTTTGCATGGTCCATACTATCATTTTTCCTTGAGCAGTACTTTGAATGTCCATTAGCTTTGTCTTGTTTGGTTTAGGTGCAATGTTCCACACTGTCAAGGACTTGGAGTCTATGTTTAATCCTGACCCTATTTGGAAAATATCAACACTGAATGCCTTATATAAAATTTCATTCTCTTGTTTTTTGATCTAATCTAGCATGAATGTGTTGGCGCTCAAAATTGTAACCTTGATTTTGAGTACCATTGAAAGATTTAAGCCCCATAAATGCTTTTTGATAAGATTGTACCTAACTGTCAATCTAAGGCCTAAGAGGTGTTTAATGCTTCTAGTACCTTTCATTTAGTGCATCTACTTGTTCCATAGTGATAAATTTCCATTTTGAGCTATTTTGTAAGATCTTGTTTTGAGCAATTGTTAAATCTACATTTTTACCCTAAGAGTCAAATAGTGACAAGAGGGCACGTTTGCAATCGAATATCTTGCACCCAGAAATGTTTCAAGACTTTTTGCTTTGGGAGTGTTTAGTATCATACCTGAGAACATATGTTTCATATTTCAAGTCATTTTGAGTCTGTTTGACTAGGTTTTGAATACCTCAAAGTTGGTAGTTTACTATTTCACATATTTACAAAATGTTCATATTTCTAGGAAGCCATGTTTGACGTGTTATAATTTTGACCCAGTTGACCAACATGAGAAATTTCCTTTTGTGTTGCATTGTAGATGTCAGGGACTTGTTATATTTCAAGTTTCAGCTCATGATGAATCTGCTTGATCAGTTTGTAAACACGACTCCAAATGCAATTTCTATCTTTTTACTAATGTCAGCATTTGTAGATTTGTCAGAACCCTTGTTTGTGATGTCATATCTTGAAATCCATGAAAAGTGACATTAAATGGATTATACCACTATGTTTTCCTCCAAAAATACTTTAGGTGTGCCAATTTTAAAGTCATGACGAATCCATTTGCACACTTTTCCAGGTCCATTCCCTTTGCAAAAAATGATTTTTTGCCATTGTTTCAATCTGCAAAATCCAAGTAGCCTACTTTGACCACTTTCCATTTGTGCCCTATTATTCATCATGATCCCAAATTGTAGATTCATAATTCTCTCATGATAGAGAACCAACACCCTAGTTTTTGTCTTCCCAAGTGTTAGTTTACCCAATTTTTAAAGCTAATTCTGAACCCAACTTATTGTTTTCTAACATGTTTTCTTGCAAGTAGTTCTAAGAAGGCAACTTTGACAATGAATATCTCTTGACCTCAAATTTTTCATGAGATGAGATTCAATAGGGTGTGAGTGTGCGAAACAAAGATTCAGGGTGCCAATTTTCAGAGCCTGATTAGGTGATTTGGTTAGTTTTTAAGGCAAGTCAGAGGACCTCCTGGTGCAAAAGTGACAATTAGCAAAAAGTGATAAAATGAGTTTTTAATGATTAGTTCAATGATTGTGTCTGATTTTAATCAGTATCGGATGATTAGTAGATCACTTTGAGGTGTCAGTCACCCAAAAATTTAAAAAAAGATTAGTCGGACCCACTTTGGGGTCCAACTGACAGTTAGTGAGCTGATAAGGTATTTAGGATGGTTCAAGTATTAATGCTTTAGGACCTTGGTAGTTGATGAGATATGGATAGTTTTGGACAATGTCTTTTGTTAAATACTCGCAGTTCTATTTGTGTGTAACAGAGAATTTTCTTGAAACATAGGTATGGTTAGACCTTCATTATTTAAGTAACTTGCATTTAATAAGGGAGATTTCCACAAGATATTTCCAACTAGGTGGTTAAGTGTTGGTTAAATGTTGATTCCTAGGAGCAATTTATTCTTTTCAAGGGAAGTTACTAGTCTTTTATTAAAGCTACTTCTGGGAGTTCTTGTTGAAGATATCAAGAAAAGAGGAGATTTAGAATTATCACCAATTTGGTCATGAGAGCCCAAACCAAAGACATTCTAAAGTAGAACAAGGAGAAACTAAGGGTTCGCGCAAGGGTTCCTATGATGGTATAGGCATTTTTTTGAGCATTTGTATAGTTGTCTTTGCTATAGAAATTAATGATTACAAACAATCATTGCAGTTTAGGAACTTAGATATAAAAAAAGAGGGAAAATCTTTATAT
This sequence comes from Cupressus sempervirens, assembly GCA_028749045.1. NCBI lineage: Eukaryota > Viridiplantae > Streptophyta > Pinopsida > Cupressales > Cupressaceae > Cupressus > Cupressus sempervirens. The sequence continues at coordinate 1,030,846,641 of CM053785.1, forward strand.
AGGTTACAAGGAATGGCTATAGACAAAAGGTCTCTATATATGAGTGATTTAGTGCACTTCTCAATTGGAGATCTAGTTCCAACAGATGGGTTTTTCATTTTAGGATATTCTCTATTAATAAATGAATCAAGTTTGATAGGGAAGAGTGAACTAGTAAGTGTGAATAAAGATAGTCCTTTTGTTTTGTTAGGAACAAAGGTCCAGGATGGATATGCTATCATTTTAATCACTACAGTTGAACATTTATTAAGGATGAGATACTTTGTAATGGTGATGAGATTGAAAATTTGAAGGCGATTGAAGATGAGATTGTTTGTAATGGTGATCTATAGTGTTTAATAAGTGAGGAGGTTGAATCCCCTTTGCTGGAAAAGGGGGACAAAGTTATTCATTTAGAGCCTTTGGTTGAGGATTGGGCCAATCATGAAGTGCATGATTTGGTAAATTGAAAGGAAAGAAAAGTGTTTTGCCATTTCTATAGCTCTTTCTAGCGCCTTTGTTGACAGTGTTTTAGTTGATAGCTCCATAGAGAAGTTTGATGCTCCCAAGAACAAGATTTTTGTTGCTATGCTCAATAAGTGGGGCATGGATCCTAGTAAAGATCATTCACTCATTTTTACAATAGAGTTCCAGGATAATGTGTGGCTCTCTAGCCAAAATATTGGGACTTTGAAGATTTTGACTCCTAAGAGCTTGAATTTGTATGACACTTTGAGAGACAATAAGCTTATCTTTACAAAGGAATGTGTGAAGTACCTTGATAGGATGTATAGATTAAGAGATGCCAAAGACGGTAGAGAAACCCACATGGAAATGGAGTATGAAGCTTGTGCATGTAAGAGGAAAGAAAGGTAATAGTTTCAAGTAGGGGAGTAAAAAACTCATTAAAATAAAACCCCACACTAAAGTCAAGAATACACATTGAAACATAAAAGAAAGCCACACAAACATAGTCAAGGGGACTCCACACAACAAGCTAGAAGACATCAGAGATTTAAGAAGGATGACAAAGCATGAGATAAAAGGAGCAAACCCATGCCAATTTGAAACAAAGGAGTATGCCTTGTGAAGAGGGAATCCCATGCATAAAAAAGAGTAGGGGGCCTTGAAAAAAATAAGAAGAGAGGGGATACATTCAAAACAGAGATCCCCACATCAAATACTCAGAAGCACCATAAGGGAGGACACCATAAAAGATGAAAATCACAACCACAGAGGAACATAGGGAAGAATTCTATTTGTAGAGGGAGTCTCAAGCAAGTGCATGGAAACCATTGATAAATAAGAGAGCTATCCATGGTGTAAGAAAGTTTCTTAGCACAAGGGGAACCTATAAAACATAGATCTAGCACAAAATACAAAGAATGCATAGGGGAATGCAAGAAAAAGAAAGAAGGATTAATCCCGCAATGCCTGTGGTCAAGCTATTATTTCTTTTAAAATACTCCCATACTTAGGTAGTTGGGTGTCTAATAAGACACAACCTTTTGAAAGGCACAAAATGTGCTTGTGGTGGGACCCAACTCAAATGCATCAACTAGAAGGTGAAGATAACATAATTTTAATCGAAAATCCACTAGTGATGATGTGGTGAGTTTGGAAGGCAAATTCATATGATGATGACATGTGGCAAGATGGGCAAATGGAGAAATTCTACAAGAAGAAGATAATCATGGGTTAAACAATGTGAAATTGCAGGATTGCAATGCATGGTGATGGGTCCCATCGCATCATGATGTGGTACTATAGGATCAGAACAATGTGGATTCATAAGATCTTGACACATGTCATGATTTGACGATGGGTGCAAGCCCACATTACAAAGTTGTTAGGAGGATTAAAAATGTGGGTATGCTGGCATACCACATGTGGCAGCGGATCCCAGGTGAAATGAGGTGGTGCCAAAATAGACGAGATGACCAAATGGTAACACCTGACATGATAAAAGGGCTAGCAGAAGCCCATGATTTGAAGATGCATGCTACTTAAGTAATGCAAGATTGCAAAAATTGGACACGTGGTAGTGGGTCCCGCTTAGGTAATGACATGGCAGTGCAAGTTCTAGGACCAATTAGGACCTACCATGTGGTGTTGGTCAAACCAAGTTTGACCCAAATTTAGAGGGGTAGGAAGAAATTGGAAAATGATAAAGATATTATTTTATTATTTTTCCTTTCAAATGGATGTACATGAAAGTTTTTAAAATCAAGAAGGGCATTCATTCTAATGTTCAAACCTTAGATATTTTAAACTTTTAAAATTTAAAATTTAAAAGAAGTACAAACAAGGTTTTATAATAGAGGGACTATTTTTCAAATGGCTTTCTAGAGGTTCTTGGTATGTGAACATAGTAGTATTATATATCATTGAAATCATGAGAAGACAAACTTTCTAATTCTAGAGTCAATTTTTGCATAGGAAGTAGCTTGTTCATGCTACAAGAGGTTTTCTTCCATGTTCCTATTGTGCAACCATATTCAGATGACAAAGTTCAAAACTATTTTTTGGCATGGTAATGAGCTAAATGTTGATAAAATGTGTTCAAATTAGGTTACATTCAAATTAGTTAAATTTTAATTCCTTCAGCATCTCATGATGTAGTTCAGATTTTTTGGTTGCATCATTTAGCTGAGATATTTAGAAGTTTGTAACAAAAAAATGATGAAACCAAATCAAATCAAAGGGATAGAAAGATGAAAGAGGTGATTCAGTTGCAAGAGATGAAATTCCAAGTGGAAACATGTCATCTTTATAATAGATCTAGGAATTCATCTTTTCTATATCTTCTTTCTTTCATTGTGGTTGTCGGTAGTTTTCTCTAGGTAATACTAGTAGGGTTCCATTTTCTACTATTGAAACCAGGATTGTAGATGGTTTTGCTTCTTGACTATTGAACTGAGCTCTAGTAGTAAAGGCCACACATCCACCCTATGCAAATTTTCATTTCATGTCATGTATTGTCATTCAAAGATACTGAAAATTGATGCTAGATTATGTGAAGTATCTTGAGTTACATTTTGTGTTACTAGTTTGTGTATTTGGTCTTTCCAAGGATAAATACAAAAGGGGATTTACATGAATTATCCGAGTTCTCTAATTCTATCTCCTAATTCTTCATGTGCTATTAACTTTGAGATTAAATGGATAAGGTTCATTTGATTTAACTTAACTTGGATGAGTTGTATGTCAGATCTGTTGTTGCTTTTGACTCAAAGAGTTAAGTAAATGGGTCATCATTCTAATATAGTTTCTGGGTGTATGAAGGGGATATTGCATAATTATGGGATTTGGGGATTTCAATTGATAAACTTGATTGTAATGCAAGCACATTAGGTCATCCTGTTGGTAATGACTGTTTGTTTCAATGGATAAGGAACTGATCATTAAATCAAGTGCAAACTAATATGAATGTTATTTGCACAAAATCTTTTAATCAAATAAATTTAGTTCTTAATGTTTTGTAGTGGGTTGAAAAGGATTAACCCTTACTCAACTTATGAATTTCATAGATTTTCTTTCAAATACTGTAGATCTATGCCATTTCATGAGTTATTAGGAGATATAAGGGGTTTTCATCTGTAATAAATAGGTTCATATTTATGTTTTAAATGCATTGGTACCATATCTCAAAACTTGAAGGTTAACCCACCTAGGTCTTGCAGATCTTGAAGTGAAGAAGGAGTTATGCCTTATAGTTGGCCCAAGACTATAGCCTAATGTATCTATCATAGGAAGTTTCTAGCCTTAGATGCATTTATCTTATTTCTTGGTCATTTTCAAAACTGTTAAATTAGGAGCCAATAGAATGCTTGCTCAAGATCCCAACTAGGCACTAAAAGAATTCCACTTATTTGTTCAAGGTGTAGCCTTTGTAGGAGTCATTTTATCATTTTAAGGATCATATACATGTAATCTATCTACTAGTTCTTGAATCTTCTTCTAAATTCACCTGGCTTGAGTTTCAAGTGTTGGAAATCTAATTGAAAAGATCATTATAAGAAGAAGATTGATTGCAAAGAGGGAGATTGTTGATAAAGAATGATTTCAATCATTGTTTTATCATTGATGTCAAACCATCTATTTTCTAGAATGACAATTTCTTATAAGATCCAAGTACTATCACTTATTTGATTGATGAAGAGGATTTAATCAATAAGGTGTAACAAGTTTGACTACAAAGCTTAACTAATTTCATTAGTGAGTGTTGAGAAAGCTAGTTCATGCAAAGAAAATTTTTAGTTGGAGCTAAGAAAATGAAAAATCTAGTGTGTGCTAAATAAATAGAAGAAGCGAAGTAAAGATTAGGTGTTGTGTAAGAAATAGATGCTGAGTAAGAAACAAGTGTTGAGTGCCAATAAAACTTAGTGAATGTTGAATGAATTCATAGTGGATGTCGAGTAACAGTATGTGCTAAGCACCAAAGTTTCAATAGTGTTGAGCTATTACATTATTGGAAAAGTCAAAATATCAATGAATATGAGCCAACAAGGTCATTACCTTGAATTTTATGAGTGAGATGGAGGATAAGGATGATGAGCTAGAGGCACGTAATTTTATGTAAACCATTTTTGAGAAAATTTAAGAGGATTCTTCAGGATGTTTCCAAAAGGAACAAAATGTGGGTTAGATTCAATGAATCCTACCTAATCCATTTGAACTAAAAATAAATGAGGGAAGACTCAAGTGGGAAAGAGGATTCCAAATTTCTATTTAAAGAGTCACTAGCCAAGAAGCTAGAGTTGTTGGTGTGCCAAATTGTTAAGTGATTGAAGGATGTCAAGGTGAAGGCATCAATGTGAAGGAAGAATAGGGCACATAAGCTCTACTTTGATAAGTAGTTAGAGGAAGAGATGATTGCACTGGTACATTGAGCATGATGACTCAAGGAGACAAAGCTTGAAGAGGAGGAAAAGCTATTAGAGCTACAGAGATTGGAATCTAGGAAAATTGTGAAGAGCTAAAAAGTGACCTGAAATCTATAAGATAAGTTGTGAATTGTAATTAGGTCAAAATGCCTTATTGTTACTCTCTAGAAATTGTATTAGTTAGGGTTAAATCCTATGGACTTAGGTTGGTTTAATAGCCATTTAAAAATCCTTTAACAGGGTGACATTCCAAGTGAATGTTCTAAAGTCCTCTAATGAGGCCCACTTCTAACATGGTGGTTAAATCCGTTAACTAGGTCACAATTAATAGTGTGTTGTAGCATTTAATAGGGTATGCCTTTCACAAGGCATCACTTTAGAAGAGCGAGAATTGATTAGCATGTTACTAGTGGTTTTTCCCAAATTGGATTTCCACATAAATCACTATTTTATGTGTTGATTCTTCATGTGTTATGCTTGCATGTTGATTAATAGTAACTTGCTAAATAGGAAAAGTTTAAGCATGGATGAATGAATAGTTTAATGAGAACTTTTTACTTGAAGAAAAATTTTGATTAGACATTTAGACCTTGAATAACTTATTTGCACCCCCTCTTAGTTATTTTGAAGCATTTCTAACAATTGGTATCAGAGCCATCTATTGATTTAGTTTAAAGGTACTAGAAGTAGGAAGATCAAGATTTCCAAGAGAGAAGTTCCCAAGCTTAACATAGATAACTTTGTTGCATGGAAAAGCCTAATGAAGCTACACCTTGGATTAATAGGTGACTATGCAAAAATCTCAATTGGAGTGGAACATGTAGATCTAGCTAGACCAATTTCTATAGACGCTTTGAGAAAAAGGAAGGAGCACAATCAAGCAATGTTGGAGATTGCCTCTACACTCAACTATGCTAAATTTGATGACATCAAGGGATGTGACTCTGCATTCAAGATGTGGCAAGCCCTATTAGATATCTATGGAGGAGATTAGAATGTCCAAAGAGAAAAAAGAGAAAGCCTTAGAGGAAAGTTTGATGACATGAAAATGGAGGAAGGTGAGAATGTTGCTCAATATGACACTAGAATGAAAGAACTGTTAAGTGCTATAAGAAGTTTGAGTGGTCAATTACAAAATGACACTATTAATATCAAACACATAACAACCATTCTCCCTGCCTATGCTATTAGAGTTTTAGCCAGCCAGGAATTGAGATGTGTACTAGGAAATGCACTAACTTTTGAAGGAATAGTAGGAAGACTCACTGCATTTGAATTATCCAATTTTGACAACTATAGACTTGAGAATCTTGAATTTTCTTTTAAGGCCAAGCTAACATTGAAAGACATTGAGGAGATGAAATTAGAGAACTAGAGTAGAAAAGAAAAATATGCATACAATGATAGTAGCACTAATGAGGAAGATGTGGAACAATTGGAAGCATTATTATCTAGAAAATTTCACAGAGGCAAAGGTAAGTTCAAAGGTAAGTTGCCTATCATTTTTTTTAATTGCAATGAAGTAGGTCATATTGCTACAAGCTGTACATAGAAGAAAAACTACAAGGAAGGAAATAAGTACAAGAACAAAAGGGAAGATTATAGTAGAGATTACAAGGACAAAGGAAAAAGATGCTACATTGTTGAAGATGAATATGATGAGAATGATGATGAAGTAGCCTATGTAGCAATGGAGGATGAATCAAATGAAGATGAGGCAACAATACTAGTAACCTATGTAAACAAGAATGACAAGTGGATCATAGACAATGGGTACTCACATCACATGATAGGAGATAGAAGTAAGTTTATTACCTTTTCTTAGTATTATGGAAATAATGTTAGATTTGGTAATGATGCTCCATGTCAAATCAAATGAAAAGGTTCTATTAAACTTACAGGGAAAATCTCATGTGATAATGCATACTATGTTAAGGGATTGAACTCCATTTTGCTGAGTGTATCAGAGTTAGGCAGTGTAGGTTGCAAAGTAGAATTTGGAATAATCTATGACACTAATGGAAATCTGATAGGAAAAGGTGAACAAACTAGGAGTCATTTTTTTTAACTAGATATGGAACATGCAACTTGTCTTATTGTAAAACTTGATGATGTGTGGCTATGGCATAAAAGGATGTGTCATGTTAACTTTGATAATCTGATTAGTATTAGCAAAATGAAGAAAGTTAGGGGTTTACCAAAATTGAAGAAACCTAAAAATACAATGTATAAGAAATGTCAACTAGGGAAGACTACTAAGTCGAGTTTCTAAAGTAAAACCTACACTTCCAAAGAAGTATTAGAGTTAGTCCATATAGACTTATGTGGTCCAATAGAAGTTCAAAGCTACCAAGGAGACAAATATATAATGTTGCTTGTAGATGACTACTTGAGGATGATGACTGCTATGTTACTAAAACAAAACTCTAATGCATTTCAAATGTTTAAGTGGTATTTGGCCAGAGTTGAGAAGGAAATAGGAAAGAGTATGAAGTGCCTGAGATTAGAAAGAGGAGGATAGTTCACATCAAACTAATTTGAGATATTTTGCAATGACAAAGGTATTAAAAGAAAAACATCAACACCAAGAACTCCACCATAGAATGGAATTGTAGAGAGAAGGAATAGATCAATAATAAACTATGCAAGAACTTTAATGATGGAAAAAAATGTTTCTGAAGTATTGGAGAGAAGCTATAAGTACTATTGTATACATCCTGAATCAAGTCCAAGTCAAGAAAGGTACAAATGCAACATCTTTTGAATTATAGTATGGTTACTCACCTAATGTAAAACATTTCAAAGTATTTGGTTGTAAATTCTATATTCTGAAAGATACTAGAAATGGTAAGTTTGATGCAAACAGCGATGAAGACATATTCCTTGGCCACTCCACTAGAAGCAAAGCATATAAGTGTTTGAATACTAACACTAAAATTATTGTGGAGAGTGCAAATGTAAATTTTGATGAGCATGTAGAAGTGCAAGTTGATGAATCTATGAAGCCAAAAGAGTATAGATCCTTTGTATACTTCTATGAAGGAATGCCTATTGAAGATGAAGTTGCCAATAAAATTGGGAATCAACAACAAATTTTAGTATCAGTCAAGTCACAACCAGTGAATGCCAAGTTGCATTTAGAAGCTAAGTTGCAATTTGAAAATGCTACATATTCTAATTTTGAAATTAGCACACATGGAAGAGATGAAGAAATACTTGAAAATGATGTGCATAGTGACTCTAAAGTTGAAGGACTAAACATGGAAAGAAGGACAGAACCAAGAATATCTAGATATGTGAAAAGACATCACCTTGTAGAACAAATCATTAGTGACAAAGATGCCAGACCAATGAGAAGGAATAGATTAAGAAATAAATCATGTTTGATGAGCAAGATTGAACCTAAGACAATGAAAGATGCACTACAAGATGATGATTAGTATAAAGCCATGAAAGAGGAGATAGAATAGATTGAGAAAAAAAAAACTTGGATTGTAGTTCCTAGACCAGTTGCTAAAAATATAATTTGTACCAAGTGGGTATTTAGGAACAAACTTGATGAGAATGGAGAGATCACAAGAAATAAGGCTAGAATAGTCTATAAAGATTGTGCACAAGAAGAAGGTTTGGATTATGGGGAAACATTTTCCCCTATTGTAAGAATGAAAGGAGTAAGAACATTACTTGCATATGTTTCCTACAAAGGTTTCAAAGTCTATTAGATGGATGCGAAGTCTACTTTTCTAAATGGTATATTGGAAGAGGAAGTTTAAATTGAACAACCAGAGGGATTTTTTTGATGACAACAAAAATGATATGGTTTCTAAATTGCATAAAGCACTCTATGGTTTGAAGCAAGTAACTAGAGCATGGTATGAGAGACTGCACAAATACCTTGTGAAGATAAGATTTGAGAAAATAGATGACAACAACAATCTATATATCAAAGATAAAAAAGGTAAAGATATTTTGATATCTGAGATCTTTGTTGATGACATAATAGTTGGAGGAAAATAAGTTCTATTCAAAGATTTTGCTGATCAGATCAAACATGAGTTTGAGATGTCAATGTTTGGAGAAATCAAATTCTTTGTTGGATTGCAAGTACATCAACTGAAGCATGGCATATTTGTGACCCAATCAAAATATATCAAGGAGATACTCAAGACATTTGGTTTAGAAGATTCAGAACCAATTAGTACACTAATGGTAATAGGACATAAGCTATCCAAGAATGATGAATCTGCTAAAGTGAATCAAACATTGTATAGATCTATGATTGGAAAGTTGTGGTATGTTCTGCATAGTAGACTAGAAATTACATTATTTGTTGGGATAGTGGCAAGATTTTCTGCAAATCCAAGAGAAAATCATCTATTGGTACTAAAAAGGATACTAAGGTACTTAAAAGGAACTGATGACTTTGGCTTATATTACAAGAGGAGTGAAAAGTTTGAGTTGAGAGCCTATACTAATGCCAATTGGGGAGGTAATATTGATGATAGAAAAAGAAATAGTGGAGGAACATTTTTCTTAGGGAAAAGATTGATTACATAGACCAAAAAAACGTAAAGTTGCACCTCATATTCCACAACTAAAGCTAAGTATGTTGTAGCTACTATCAACTACACTAATATTGTATGGATCAATCATCTATTGCAAGGAATGAAGGAAGAAGTAACTAACCCTATGATACTCTATTGTGATAACACACGTGTTATCAATATATCTAAGAACCCTATGATACATGCCAAAAAAAAGCATATTGTAATTAAGTATCACTATGTAAGAGAATTGGTGGAAGATAAGAAAGTGAAAATGGAATATGTTAGTTCAAAGGAATAGGTTGCTGAAATCTTCACAAAAGCACTACCTAAAGATGCATTTAAATATCTTAGAGGTAAGATAAGGGTGATACTCCTAGCCATGGCTACTTGAGCAATAGCTAGGATTTCCCTACATCAAATGAGTTGATTATTGAAATATTACATTAATTTAGAGCATATTTACTTTAGGATTTTTTGCTTGAGGCAATCAAATTGCAAAAGTTCCAACTTAGTCACAAGCAAGGTGACAAAGGGAGAAATTGAAGTACCTATAAATGCTATACTTGCATGTTAAGATGCTAAGATAATATATCTTTGGAATTATTGTCAAAGAGCAAGAAAGAGTAGAAATTGATCAACAAAATTTGAGGAGAAAGAGAAAATAACAAAAATTGATCAAATCCATAGGATCACATGGATAGAGGGAGGGAGAATGAAAAAGGATGTCAAAAGTGGCACAATAACAAAGTAAATAGTAAAAGGAAAAAGAAAAAGAAAAAAACAACCAAAAGGGAGAAGTTAAAACTGATAGTAACATATTTTTCTTTTTAAAATTTGACTTACTATTCTAACCTAGTTAGCATTTTGATAACTTAGTTGAATACTTTGGTCTAATAATTAATTGGTCTGGTTTGCCATCTATGCAAAAGAAGGAGATGTTTGGAAATCTAATTGCAAAGAGGGAAATTGTTGATAGAGAATTATTTCAATCATTGCTTTTTCATTGATATCAAACTTTCTATTTGTTGCAATGAAAATTTCCTATAAGATCCATGTACTATCACTTATTTGATTGATAAAAAGGATTTAACCAATAAGGTGTAATGAGGTTGACTAAAAAGCTTAACTAAGTTCATCAGTGAGTGCCAAGCAAGCTAGCTCATGCTGAGAAAATTTTTAGTTGGAGCTGAGAAAGTGAAAAATCTAGTGTATGCAGACTAAAATAGGAGCCAAGTAAAGATTATGTGTTGAGTAAGAAGTAGATGTTGATTACACAACAAGTTCTTAGTGCCAATAAAACTTAGTGAATGTCGAGTGAATTCACAGTCGATGCTAAGTAACACAGTATGTGCCAAGTACCAAAGTTTCAATAGTACCAAGCTACTGTATTATTGGAAAAGTCAAAAGATTGTTGAATCTGAGCTAACAAGGTTGTTACCTTGAATTTTTTGAACCAAATGGAGGATAAGGATGACAATCTGGAGGCACAAAATTTTATGTAAACTAATTTTGAGAAAATTCAAGAGGATTCTTCAGGATGTTTCTAGAAGGAACAAAATGTGGATTAGATTAAATGAATCCTACCTAATCCATTCAAACTAAAAATAAAGTAGGGAAGAATCGAGTGGGAAAGATGATTCCAAATTTCTCTCTAAGGATTCATAGGCCAAGAAGCTAGAGTTTCTAGTGTGCCAAATTGTTAAGTGATTGAAGGGTATCAAGGTGAAGGTATTAAGGAGAAGAAAGAACATGGCATAGAGCCTCTACTTCTATAAGTGGTCAGAGAGAGGGAGATGATTGCATTGGTACATTGAGCATGATGACTCAAGGAGACAAAGCTTGAAGAGGAGGACAAGTTGTCAAAGCTATAGAGACTGAAATCAAGGCAAATTGTAAAGAGCTGAAATGTGATCTAAAATCAGCAAGATAAGTTGTGAATTTTAGTCAAGTCAAAATTCCTTATTGTTACTCTCTAGCAATTGTATCAATTAGGGTTAAATGCTATGGACTTAGGTTTGTTTAATAGCCATTTTTAAATCATTTAACAAGGTGACATTCCAAGTGAATGTTTTAAAGTCCTCTAACTAGGCTCACTTCTAATAGGGTGGTTAAATCCTTTAACTAGGTCATATTTAATAGTTTGGTGTAGCCTTTAATAGGGTAGGCCTTTGACAGGGTATCACTTCAAAAGAGTGAGAATTGAGTAGCATGTTACTGGTGGTTTTTCCCAAATTAGGTTTCCACATAAATCACTTACATGTTGATTCTTCATGTGTTATGCTTGCATGTTGATTTACAACAACTTTCTAAATAGGAAAAGTTTAAGCATGGGTGAATGAACATTTTAATGGGCACACATTACTTGATGAAAATTTTTGATTGGACATTTAGACCTTGAATAACTAATTCACCCCTCCTCTTAGTTATTCTAAAGAATTTCTAACATCAGCACCAACTTGCTTTGTATAAGAAACTTTTAAATTGAGTAGATTCCAATAATTCATCATCTTTCATGAATTTTTTCTCCACTATGATCCTATTATCCAATTTGGTTTTTGGTATCTATAAATTAGTTAGAGGATTCTCTACTATTGTTACTCTATCTTGGAAATAATTTTTCCTTAAATCAAAAAAATATTGGTTCTTACCAAGCATCAGTTGTAGTATCCTATGTTTTACCTTATCAGGTACTAGGATAATTTTTTTCCTTTTGTTTCCTTTGGCTACCCATGACACTGCTACCAACTCCTCTTCTTAAACTTCCAAAACTACACCATTCTTATGAGACTCAATGTTTACCCTCTCTTCTTCACCTAGTGGCTCCTCAAGTATTTATACCATGATATCACCATAATTTTCCACCATCATCCTTAACATATAGAGGTATGGTATATCCTACTAAAAACTCTTAAAATTTGTGTTTTTCATCTTCAATTCATTCTTCACCCTCAAGATACCATCATATTTCCTTAATCATTTTGGGGTTTCCCCTTCAGCTATAATGTTTGTAAGTAAATCCTCAAGGGGAAATTGCTTAGTAACAGGAAACACATAACCTCTAATCTCTTTAAAACTATTTCTCATGAAATGTTCTAGATCATACATTCCATATGAGATAGTAGATAATATATAATGCCTAAGGAAAGCTTAAATTTCATCTAGAGACTCTTTTCCATTGAGAAGCCTCCTATCCTGAAAATATACATAAAAAGGTTCTCTTGTGTAGTCTTGGCCATAAGTATTCCCTACCAACCATGATTAATTTTGATACAAATTCAATGATTACAAGCCTAGGAGAGATATACTTTGGCAATACATGAGGTGGCAAAGGACATGCAAAAATTGGCATAAGAGAAAAAGTTTGAAACAATAAGAAGTCACCCCAATTGTGATCTAATCTATGTTTTTTTAGTAAAGAGGTTTGTTCTTAATAAAATTTTCAAAATTTTAGGGGTCCTAATGAAGTTCGGATTTAAAATTTTCATTATTACATCACTAAAATTATTGAGAAAAGAAATATAATTAGAGTAGTGGTAGTCACCATCTCATACTCATTTCTATAGTTTTACTAGAAGATCTCCTTTCTCATCAGATGTATGATCAATGAAATATGGATTCATGTATAATACATTTGTGTACAAGATAAGATGCATCAACAACAAAGTGGTGGAATTTGAAATTCCCAAATTTTCCTCTTTCTATTGATTAATATGTCCTTTCATCTTCTCATTGATGTAACTCACATAATCATACTCCACATTGTGGAAATCATCCTACACATCTTGAGCTATAATGTATATTGATTCATACATCATATCAAAGCCAACATTTTCCAATACCTTATGGACACCATACACAATTTTTTGAAAGTAATTTTTGAATTTTCTCACAAGCATAACTTTCTCCAAATTCTTAGGAAAATATCCTACCCTTTTGAGGTTCATATGGATATGATATACCATCCAAATTCTAGTGTAAGAAATCATATTTATTTTGAACTTTTCTTGAAGCTTATCTATATCAATTGGGACACTCATTTGACCTTCTAGTCCAAAAGTTTCAATAAGCAAAGCACAATTTAGTGTACACAAAATAATCCCATTGTCTATGTGGAATTATTTGGTTTCTTGATTATATGATTTAGTTAGGGCTTTCACCAAATCAATATCCATATATACATTTGGGAATAATAGCATCACCATATTTTTTCTCAATGGGTTCTAGATGGGGACCTTATCAAACTTGTTATTATAAAAATATTTGAACAACTAATAACCATTGACACTAGGGTAAATTGCATCTTTGTAGGATGCATATGGGTCTCTAAAATCATGATCAATTATATAGATGGCATTTAATGACTCTAAGAATATATTCATTGACCCATCTTCTTATTTATTTGGCTTCCTTTGTCAAATTTTTCCTCCTTTTGAAGTTGATGTTTATGAAACTTCCATGTCTCAAGCTTGGATATCTTCTACCTTATTTTGTGACATATTGTCTATAAATAAGATCTAAAAGCTGCATCTATAAATATGATCTAAAAGCTCTGCAACTTCTCAAATTCTTCATTCTTTCTAAATGATTTCAGCCTAGAAAGTGTCTTTTATGTTATTTATACTTCATCAACTTTTTATGTTATGCTTACTTAATCAACTTCTTTGTTGAATTAATTCCTTGCATGCACAAACTTTAAATCTTAGTATATTTTTTCACCTCACGTAGCATTGACTTAATTATCCTTCATAGTACTTTATTTTATTTTTAAAACCTTATTGGTAGAAACCCTTCTGTCCTTCTCTAGGCCAAAGAAAGCAAAAATGATTTTTTATGTTATATTTAGGGTTTGTGATCTTACACCTTTTATTTAACATTCAAATCTTTCATAACCTCATAGAAAATAATATTTACCCTTGTGATCTTATGTTCAATCACTTTTTATATCAGTGGAGAGACCCTTTATATTGCTTATAGCCTTACGCTCATCGATTTACCATAAGATCAAAAAAAATACCTGGAATGTTATTTTCAAACTGAGAACCCATGCATGGTAGTCTACAATTTTTTGTATAACATTGATATTGTGCATTGAAAACTTTATGATCTTATGATTCAATGATACCCATAGCATCAGGGCTTATCTCCTACTGCCCTATGATCTCACTCTTATAATGATGCAAAAATCCACCATAACTCTGGGAGATTTTCCTAAAACTATTGTCTTAAGCCTCTAAGTATATAGTTGATTCTTGATCATGACATTATGACCTACCTACTTTCATCTTTGAGAGCTATGCTTTGCATTATTTAGTAACTATAGAAGTCTTTATATCTTACCTTATGAACTTACAATGTTCCAAATTCATATCTTTGAAACAGTTTATTGACATGTGCTTGATTTTTCTATGCTTATGCACTAGGCCCCACACTGTAAAACCATAATTATCATATGACTTGAAACTTTGCACTTTACAATCTCCTACTTCTGATCTATGTCTATTATCAAGACTTTATACAAGATAATTTATCCATTTATGCTACTCCTTTCATTGTAAGATCATAACACTTTCTCATCTTCATGAAAAATACTTATGATACCAAGCTCTCGATATGAGTGTAATGTAGGAACCTTTAGAAATTAATTCTACACATTTATGCTTGTGTTAGATATCATGATATTGAGAGATCCATGAATTACCACTTATAATCTTGTGCTAAAAATTATTTTGTAGCATCAGGAGACCCAAAAACTATGATTCATGACCTTGTTGGACTAGCCACCAACATTCCCCTTTGGGATTTGTCACATGGCTTAATTTCCACCTATGTTCTATAAGTCTAGTTGTTGTATCAGGCATTGATAGGTCAATCATTTGGTGAACCAACAACTCTAGCTTCTAACAAGTGGTATCAGAGCTTGCTCACAAGTTCAAATCTCCTTGAGTAACACTGGGGGGGATTGTTGGACTAACTTCCAACATTCCCCTTCAATATTTGTGAGATGGCTTAACCACTTCCTATGTTCTATAAGTCTAGTGGTTGTATCAGGCATTGACATGTCAATATTTTTGTGCAATAAAGAATGTAGCTTCTAACACACTCTAGGATAATGACTTTGATCATGAGATTGTAAATAGACAAGGAAAGTTTGAAAATTAGATGTGATCTCCTACTAGACATAGAACCTAGGTTTAAAACAAACTTGATCATGGAATAAGAAATATTTTCAATTTTTAAGAACAAGATACAAATTTTAGAACATTTGTATGATCCTAGGTTATGGATTTTTTTTGAAATGAATTAGGGTAGAAACCTTATAGGTTAGGATTTTTATAAAAAACTTGATAACAATATATGAGAAACCCTAGTTGCACAAAACTCTTCATGAAATTTTTACAATATATTTTCAAAATTTTAGCACATTGAAAATATAGGATATCAGTGACTTTGTTTGGGGATGATGGATAACTTGTATCCATGCAAGAATTCATAATTTTAGGGTTAAGCAAACCACACAAATGACAACACTTGACAAAGTTTGAAGAAAAAATACTAACAAAGTAGGGGACTATACAAAACACACTAAAACCACAAGACTATATAGAATTTACAAAATATACAAAACCCTAATCTAATGTTCATGGAAAAATAAGTACTTCAATAAAAATACCTTTTTCAAGAATTTTTCATGAACTTGCACAATTCTTGAATGCCTTCTAATAGTTTTTTTTTATAGTATATCAATCTTCTCCCCAATTCTCATGAATCAATTATGGTCCTAACCAAATAGGATCAAAATTTCGATGTTTTCCTTTCTCTTATACCCTAGGGTTGTACAACAATACCATATCCTCAGGTTGACATTTTCTTGCTACTGTCTTATTATCATATAGGTGCTTTAGTTGGACCTACAACTTTACATTTCTAGTAGAGGCATCTCTCCTTCTCTCATATAGTTACAAAATATCCTCCATCCTGACTTATATTTCATCAATGATGTCTTCATTGTATTCTTGGGTAAACTTCTACATCTCCCTTAAATTATTTTGGGGCTATGTATTCTATATACTAAATCAAATGGTGCACATCCTATGACCTTTTTTACTATTACCCTATCAACCCATAGTGTTATTGGTAACTTAGAATCTCAAGCCCTCTTATTCTCATTTAAGATCCTCTTAATGATTGTTAGTAAACTCTCATTACTTTATTTTGTTTTTCCATTTCCTTAGGGGTGATATGGTGATGAAGTGGATATAGTAATACCTTACTTTTCACAAAAAAATTGTATTCTTCAGATGTAAAACACATTTCCTTATTTTTGAATATCTTCTTAGGGTAGCCAAACCTAAAAATAATATTGTTTAAGATAAAATCCATCACCACTTTACTGGTAGACCTTTTACAAGAGATTCCTCTTACCTAGTTTGTGGAATAATCAATTGCTAGTAGAATCCAAGAATGTCTTCCACTTGAGTTATTTACAATTTCATCTATGAAATCAATTCCCCAGTTTTGAAATGGTGGTTCCACTTCTACTTGTTTTAATGGTAAATTTCTATAAAATTTTAAATTATCATTGAATCTATGATAAGCATCACATTTTTTTACAACTTTATGTTCATCCTTAAAATAAGTGGGCCACAAAAACCCTACTTTGATCACTTTGTGAGCTATTTTCTTAGCCATCTAATGGCCTCCACATATTCCACCATGCATCTCATTCAAGATTGTTTTCTAATGTTTCACATCAATACATTTAAGTAGCACACCTTCCATACTCCACCATAGCTTCCCACCCACAATAACATATATGATAGCTTTTAGTTTAAGGCTATCTTTTGATCAACACTCAACTATAGTAGCTCTTTGATATGTTACAAGTAAAATATTATTTCCTTCAACCAATCAGGACACCCACTGAGAAACTAAAAATGTTATTAGGTTTTCAATTATTCCACTAAGAAACTGACATATATAGGGGTAGCTAACTCCCATTTTAAACATACCATTTTTGACAACAGGCCAACTATAAGGCATGACCCTTCTTCTACTTCAGGCTCTGCTAAACCTAGGTAGGTAGACCTCAAATTCAAATGATATCATACCAGTGCAAAAAAAAATCCCTGAATCTATCCTTAAACTCATGAAATAACATCAATCTATAGTAGTTGAATGCAAATCAATGAATCTCAGAAGTTGAGTGAGGGATAAAAATATAGGTCCTTCAACATGAAAGGGAAAGGGCATTTGATTAATGATGCTAATTCAACACAACCTCAAATATGCAGCAGTATAATAATTGATCCTATAACTGATCAATGCCTAATTCATTATGAAATTCCATGAATTCAAAACATACATCTATGACATCAGAACATATTTCATATACCTAGACATCAAATTTATCTAACCACCTTGTGATTTAGACATCAGTGTTCATTTAGATCTCATTCTCACAAAATATCCTTCTCAAGTAACCAGTAACCTTGTTAAACATATCAAGCATTTACTTGGCCCTTTGGTCCAATAGAAAAATACATCAAACATACATCCTGAAAGGAATGCAAATGGGTCTCAGATCTTTTTTCCAAAACCAAATAAGACTTCAAGATTGTTGAGACAAGAGACAAGAAATAGAATGAAACTAGTAAAATTACTGCTCATATGTATTCATTTCCTTGAAATTATACATTTAGATGCATAAAATTAAAAGATGAAAAACACCTAACATATTAGAACTTCCTATATTATATACGCTATTGTTTTTCACATGAAAGAATTATGCTAAAGAATGGTGTCTTAGTATTTGGAATCCATCAAAACTGGAACCAGAATATGGTCTCTCAACAGTGAGTGGTTTTTTCTTCCCAGAAACTAGAACCTCTATAATTAGAAAGAATGAGAAAGATATAGACAAAGGTGAATTCCTAGATTTGATCTCAGAATGACATGTATCCACTTGGAATTTCATCTTGTTTAGTTGCAAAAGCTCTTTTCTCTCTCTACCCATCTGATCTGATTTTGTTTCATCATTATCCTCTTACTGATTTCCAAAATATCTTTGTTGAAATGATGAGAACTCATTGAGTCATTAAAATATCTGAAACCTTATGAAATTCTAGTGAAATTTGAATTCCAACTTATTTGAAAGTAGTTAAAATTTAACCCAACTACATTTTCACTATCTTTTATGCTTATTCAGGTCATTACCATGTTATAAGACAATTTTGAACTTTGTCACCTAAATGCAATTACAAATTAGAAATCTAGTACAAAACCTTCTATAGTAAGAACCCATGGCGTTCTATATAGAAACTAACTCTAGAATCGAAAAGTTCATCTTCTCTCAATTTCGACGATATATAACATCACATATTTCACCTTCTAGAAACCCCTTGAAAGCTAGTTTGAAAATGACTCCCCTGCTATAAGTGTCCAGTGTTGCAACTCCTTTTATTTTAAATTTTGAAAAATTTAAAATGTCCTAAGGTTTCGACTTTATGAAAATTGACACTTTGAATTTTAAAACTTCTCACATGCAAACCCTTTTTGAGAAAATAATTAAAAATTTTTTTTTTGTATTCTTCAAATTTTCTCTTATCCTTTGAATTTGGGATCAAACCTCTGTTGACCAAGTTACACATGTCACTCATTGATTGGCTTGGGCTTATACAACTGGGTGTCACATCATAGCCAACTGGTCCTACCACTTAAGCATTTGCTATGTCAGTATGCTAATGAGTGAGCAACTTCCTCTTAGCAACATAGTGAGAAGCACATGATCTGCCACATGTTGCAATCTCAAGCATATGCTAAACTTGCTCGCCACATCACCTTTGCTCAAAATTTTTCCACATGGCACCTTGTGATTTTTCAGGGACTCCACATCACCACTGACTCACCCTATAAACCCTACAAGTTGCCACTTGTCATTACTTGATTTTCTATTGAATCTGCCACATCACACCAACATAAGACCCATAAGCTTATTTGACTTTCACCAGACTTTGGAGATTTTCTAGCAACTTACTACCTTGCTAGCCAAAGTTTTGAAATTTCTCAACTAGTGAAGTAGCAAGGCATGGGATTTCTAAATTTTTAGGCAACGTCATATTTACTGATGTCATCAAATTTGACTGTGTGCTTGTTTAAAATTTTGTTTACATCATCTTGAGTTGGCATCCACATCATCAAGGTCATTTGCAGGGGATCCCATGCGCAAGTGTGCTTGGTCTTTGAAAAGGTGATGTCTTATTGGACACTACATATTTATATGGTAGAGTATTTAAAATGCTTATTTTTTCAATACCCACTCAATGTGGGATAAAATTGTTCTACATCTTCTCCTTTGACTGAGTCTTTTTAATATGCTACCTTCTATTGGCATGAATGCCCTCAGTCAGCTACTTTATCAGTTGTGTGGTTGGTTTTAACTTTCATGATGCTTCCCTCTGCATTACATGTGGTTTTTCCTTTTTAAAAAAGAGTGGGTTTCTTTCTAAATCACGTTGATTGCCAATTGGTTTGGCACTTTCAAAGGGCTAGAGAGTGGAGATTTTATGCAAACCTACTTGGTGCTACTTCATTAACATGCTAAGGTGATCCCTTCTCAGTCTACTTACATAGCTCTCTCCCCAATCCTTGGTGTCTACTACCTTTCTTTGGCATTGGGTCTTGTTTTGTGATGCTCATTTACTCTTTACTGGCATGAGTTTTAGTGAGCTCTCCTACTCTTTAACATGCCCGGATTCCTCCTTTTATATGTTGTAGTTTGATCTGTATTTGTTGCCTCTTCTTAATGCATAAGTTTTTTTTCCATCATGGTAAGTCGATTCTCCCCATTCACGAGCTTCCTTGCCCTTGCAAGAATGTGGATCTTCAAAACAAAACCATGGGGCTACCTTCACTTTGTTGGTAGCTATCCACATGTTGACTATGGATTCTCCAAGTCAAAATCTCCATATTGCAATGTGATTTGTGAATACTACCCCCTGCAGCTTTTGTTCATGTTAAATTGGAAGCTTTTAGACTTTTCCTTTAACACATGGGCCTATTGCTTCAATAGTAGCTTGCTTTCATACTACTTGTTGCATGCTTTCCTTTGGTGTCAACATACCCATTAGTTGTATTCTCAAAGACTTTAGTATCTATATTTAATCTCCTATGATCATTTCTATAAGTCGTGTTATCATTTACCAACATTGTTTTTGACCTCTCCATATTGGAAAGACCCTTATTTGAGCTAGGCTTGGAACTTTCAAATAAATCTCTATGAGGAAATCCTCTTACACCATTCAACAGTTCATAATTGGAGCTCTAATAAGTATTATTCTGATCAATTGCAATAATTTGAGGAATGAAATGTGAACCATTTCCATTTTCAATGGGCTCTCTTCATCTGATGTGGCTTTCTATTGTGTGGTGTATTGGCACTTCCCCTGAATATTGAATTTGCACTTTCTAATGTGGCATGAGCTTGTGAGCTATAGATGCCTCTTGGCCTTAATCTCTCATGGCAATTCTTTTTAACATCTCACTTGCAATACATCACATACTTAGATTGGTCAAATGGGAAATGGATTTCACATTGTAACACTTGCCCTCCTATACCAGGGGCTTATTTGTGTTTATTTTATAACCTTTCAATGCAACATAATAACTTTGAGTAGCTTGGAAGTTACAACCAAATTAAGCATGTAAGCTCTAGAATGTTTTATGAAATTACATATACTGGAAGAGTTGAGCTATGGCAACTTGAATATGCTCTACTAGAAGTTTCATAGAAGGAGGTGACACATCAAATATTGTATTCTTTCCTTTGCAAAAAGGTAATAGCCTATATTTTCCACAAGGAATAGATTTAAAAATAAATCTCCCATTTGCATCAGATATGGCATGATAGAGTGTTTTTTTTTTCATGGAGTTGCTCCAGAACCCTAGGGGCAGTGAATCTTGACAACATCATCAGATTATAGATATACATGAATGTCTAAAACTGGATTGCCCTTCACATTGGTAGGATCTTCAGTAATTTTTAAATAGCTTTCTCAATTCTAGATGTTGATGACGCATAAAATACTTCACTTGACCCTTTAATGATTATGTTTACCTTCATTTCCCAATATCTTGTTAGTCTGGCGGAGCTAGTATGGCCCCAAAATGGGTCCGGCTAAATTTTTTTTTTTTTTCTGAACAACCAATACTCAAATTGACCTTTAGAACATCTCAGACTAATTAAAATCAAATGTGACCAATGAAAAATCAATTCAAACTCACTTTATCACTTATCTGCAAATTGCCAATTTTTTCCCAAGAGGTCCTTTGACTTGCCTTAAAAACTAGCATGCTGATTCTCTGCTCAGAAAACAATAAACTAGGTTCAGATTTGTCTTTGAAAATTGTGCAAATGAGCACATGGGGAAATGAAAACTGGGGCATTGGTTCTTTGTCATGAGCTAAGTATGGATATGCAATTTGAGCTCATGATGAATAACATGGCGCAAATGGCAAACGGTCAAATTAGGCTACTTGGAATTGCAGATTGGACACAATGATAGAAAAATGATTTTTCCAAATGGAATTGACCTAGAAAAGTGTGCAAACAGATTTGTCATGACTTGTAATCTGACACACTTGGAGTATTTTTAGAGGAAAACACAGTGGTACAATCCATTTGACTTAACCTATCATGGATTAGGAGATATAACAATACGAATAGGGCTACTGATCAATCGGTAAATACTGACACCAATAAAACTTTAGAAATTGCATTTGGAATCATGTTTGAAAACTGATCAAATAGATTCTTCATAAGTTGAAATTTGAAACATAACAAGTCTCTAACATCAAAAATGCAGTGCAAAAGGAAATTTCTCATTTTGGTTAACTGGTCAAAAGTTATAACTCGTGAAACAGGGCTTCCTAGAATTATGAACATTTTGCAAATGTGTGAAAATAGTAACTGACCAAATTTGAGGGATTCAAAACCTAGTCAAAAAAACTCAAAATGACTCAAATTCTGAAACATAGGTTCTTGGGCAAAGACACTAGATACTCCCAAAGTGGTGAGTCATGAAGCAATTCTAGGTGCAAGATATTCAATGGAAAACATAGCCTCTTGTTGCTATTTGACACTAAGTGAAAATTCAAATTTGGAATTTGCTGAAAATGAGACTTCACGGAATGGCTCAGAATCTCAATTTTTCTTCATGGAATACTTAGACAGGTTGAATGCAGGGTGCTAGAAACATTAAACACCTTAGGGGGCTTAAATGGATAGTCAGGTACATAAGCAATTTTAAAAGTGTTTAAGGGTGTGATTTTTCAAAATTTTCAAATTGCGAATAAAAATGGACCTTGTAATTTTCACTTCCAATAGTGGCTCTGTCTGGGGATGCCTGTCCCTTGTGGGCATGGCAAGGATTCAGATCTCTGGGAGAAGCAGACCACACACCTGACAACAAAAACTCACTCAAATAGATTTATTGAAAGTAGGGAAACAACTACTCCTACCATTTACAAATGATGGCTCCAGGCCACCAAAAAGTTTCAGAACTCCTCACCTCTGTCATAAACTTGATTTTGATCACCATCTCCCTAAAGGTAAGATGGAATTATCTTTCTCAATTTTACCAATCAGATTAACATCTTGAATCACATCACTTGGCAAAATGAAATTATCATCATTCTCATAGTGCCTATAAAATTCATAGACTATTTCATCTTCATGCTCACTATGAGAAAAGGCATCAACATGCTCAGGACTACACAAACTGAATTGAGAATGAAAATCCAATGATGATTCATGCATGCTGATTGGAAACACAAAAACTTCATAATCTACACCATTCACCGAGTTGTATGTACCGAAGACTTCCAACTCACCTTATGTCTTTAGATGTGAAGAATATGTGAAATCTGATTGTTGCCTACTCATAGTCATGTCATTCACTAAATCAAATTTATTCTCTGTCAAAACCTCTTCACATTCTTCAAATAACTGATTGGTTACCAAGCTTGAAAACTCATTTTGAAAGTGATGATCTACATTATGCTGATCACAATCATTCTCTTGATCTAATTGAAAGTCTAAATACACCTTCAAATTATCTTTAAAAGACCTATCAGCACATGAAGAAAATCTATAACCTAATTGACAATATTCCCTATTTTCCTCTTCACCATATGAAACATCAAAACAATGTTCAGCAAGATCAACATAAAAAGAATCTAAAACAGCATTAAACTTCCCTACATTAACATTCTCTACATCTAGAAAATTGTCACGTGTAGAGACATTTGAGGTACTATCATCTACACCTCCAAAATTTGATAAGGGTTTTTTGGATTCCACATCTCTTTCTACATCAAACTTTGGGGAAGTAACTTGACTAAATGAAGAAACATTATGATGGAAAATATGAAGATCCTTTGAAACACTTGCTTTTCAAAATCACGAGCCAACAAATCAAAGATTTCATTAGGGCTCAAGAAGACTGCCTCACAAATCTTCTCTCGAGTATGATTGTCATCTAGATAACATGAAGAACTCACAACAGCAAGATCATTGGTCTAACAATCTAGAAAAATATAATTGTTACGACATTCATTCTTATCATAGAAATCATTACCTTTACTGGCATAACAAATATCTTCAACTTCATATTCACTATAACAAAATTTATTTTCTCTGTCATACCCATCTTCCTTATGCTGATTGCAATTACCCGATTCACTTGCATTTGAATCTTCCTCTTCACATTCAGAAGATAGATTATCTTGCTCTACAGACTCATTGTATTCATTACTACCTTGGCTTTTAGCACACTCATCATCATTAGAAGATATTTCATGAAATCTATAATCACTGCTTTCCATCTCCTCAATGAATCTTTTAATTTGTAAAAACCTTTGTAATCTTATAGGTGCTAGTCAATTGACTGAATCGAGTACTAGAACATCAAGGAAGACACTAGATAGGGAAGATTCCTTGGGTGTACAATGAAAAGGCATCTTATTGATTACTGATTTAAGCCTTAAATAACATTGTTCGGCACTTAAACATTGAGTATTTCCTACCTCGGTTCTTATATGATTGACAATCCTTTTGGAGACCACTCTATTCAACAAAGTAATGTTATTATTCACAGTTTCTAAACTCATAGAATTTGGCAAACTAATCTCAAATTTGAGATCTGACTCCATTATAGAACCAAATTTCTACCTCTTCCTTCTAGTGCTAAAAATCATTGAATAGAGGCACTGATTTTAACCTTTGACTTCCATGAAAAGAAGCATGAAAACCAAAATACCTCAAGTGCTTATGCAAACTTTGATCTGCTAATTTGGCATAAGTGCAAGACTAAAAATCCTTTACAACACTAATCAAACTTTGTAGAGTCGCCAACTCCTTTCAAGAGGATAAAGAGATCACTATTGTGATTCAATTTTTACATTTCAATTTCTTATAACAGAAAATTGCAAAAAACACTTTAAAACTTATCAAGAATTTAAAACTTTCTTTCCAAGAGACTATCAAAAACTTTAGATTTTCCCATACAATTGAAATTCCTTCAAAATTTTGCAATGAAATCAACTAGGAACAAACTAGTACAGAGATTTGAGAGTCACCACTCACACTTTGTGAGAAATAAAACATAATTTGTTACTTGACAAATTTGAACTAGACCTTCAATGTAGGAGAAACTTGCAAATCATTACCATCGTGAAAAGAATTTACACTTTATAAATCAATTCTTGCCTCTGAACTTTCCCAACAACACTTGCTAATTGAACTAATTGAAGATAGACCTATAACAATCATAGCACACAATTTTCATCCAATTTCACAACATGTTGCTATCCATGAATAAAGCTTCATTGGGGATTACAAATCCTTGCATACAAAATTGAATATGCAAAATACATCAGAGCTTTCTAGCTCTATAATTTAGGTATTTACAACCTTGTTCCCTAGTAGAGTCACCATTTTGTTGGTGTTTGAAAATGCTATCGAGTTTTCAATTATCCCACTAAGAAAATGACATATCTAGGGGCATCAAACCCCCATTTTCAACATGCCATTTTTGACAACAGGACAACTATAAGGCATGACCCTTCTACTTTAGGCTCTGCTAAACCTAGGTGGGTAGACCTTAGATTCAAATGATACCATACCAGTGCAAAAGCATATCCTTGAATATATTCAGTAGATTTTACCCTTATTTCTCCTAATAACTCATGAAATAACATCAATATATAGTAGCTAAATGCAAATCTATGAATCTCAAAAGCTGAGTGATGGTTAAACATTTAGGTCCTTCAACATGAAACGGAAAGGGTGTTTTATCAATGATGTTGATTCAACACAACCTCAAATATGTAGCAGTATAACAAGTGATCCTATAATTGATCAGTGCCTAATCCATTGGGGAATTGCATGAATTCAAAATATATATCTATGACATTAGAACATATTTCGTATACCCAAAAATCAAATCTCTCTAACCACCTTGTGATTCAGGCATCAGTGTTCATTCAGATCTCATTCTCACAAAATATCCTTCTCAAGTACCCAGTAACCTTGTTAAACATATCAAGCATTTACTTGGCCCTTTGGTCCAACAACAAAATACATCAAACATACATCCTGAAAGGGATGCAAATGGGTCTCAGATATTTGTTCCAAAACCACATAAGACTTATAGATTATTGAGACAAGAGACAAGAACTAGAATGAAACTAGTGAAATTAATGCTCATATGTATTCATTTCCTTGAAACTATACATTCGGATGCATAAAATTAAAACATGAAAAATACCTATTATATCAAAACTTCCTATATTATCTACAACACTGTTGCTCACATGAATGAATTATGTTGAAGAATGGTGTCTCATTATTTGGAATCCATCAAAACTGGAACTAGAATATGGTCTCTCAACGATGAGTGGTTTTTTCTTCCCAAAAACTGGAACCTCTACAATGAGAATGAGAAAGATATAAACAAAGGTGAATTCCTAGATTTGATCTCAGAATGACATGTATCCACTTCGAATTTCATCTTGTTCAGTTGCAAAACCTCTTTTCTCTCTCTACCCATCTGATCTGATTTTGTTTTATCATTATCCTGTTACTGATTTGCAAAATATCTTTGTTGAAATGATGAGAACTATTCAGTCATCAAAATGCCTGAAACCTTATGAAATTATGGTAAAATTTTAGTTCCAACTGATTTGAAAGTAGTTAAAATTTACCCCAACTACATTTTCACTATATTTTATGCTTATTTAGGTCATTACCATGTTATAAGACAATTTTGAACTTCGTCATCTGAATGCAGTTACAAATTAGTCATTCGGGGCAAAACCTTCTATAGCGAGAACTAGTGGCATTCTATGTAAAAACTAATCCAGAATTGAAAAGTTGGTCTTCTCTCAATTCTAGTGATATATAACATTGCATATTTTGCCTTCCAGAAACCCCTTGAAAGCTAGTTTGAAAATGACTCCCCTGCTATAAGTGTTCAGTGTTGCAACTCCTTTTATTTTAAATTTTTGAAAAATTTAAAATGTCATAAGGTTTAGACTTTATTAAAAATGACACTTTGAATTTTAAAAATTCTCACATGCAAACCCTTTTGAGAAAATAATTTTAAAAATATTTTTTGCATTCTACAAATTTTTTCTTATCCTTTGAATCCAAGGTCAAACCTTTGTTGACTTAGTGACACATGTAACTCATTGATTAGCTCAGGCTTGTACAATTAGGTGCCACATCATCACCAACTAGTCCCACCACCTAAGCACTCACTATGTCACTATGCTAATGAGTGATCAACTTCCTCTTAATGACATAGCGAGAACCACATGATCCGCCATGTGTCACAATCTTGTGCATCTACTAAACTTTCTCACCACATCACCTTAGCTCAAAATGTGTGCCATGTGGCACCATGTGATTTGTCAGGGACTTTACATCACCACTAACTCACCCTATACACCCTGTAAGTCATTACTTGATTTGGTATCGAATCTGCCACATCACACCAACATGGGACCCATAGGCTTATTTGACTTTCACCAGATTTTGGAGACTTTTTGGCAACTTGCTACCTCACTAGCTAGATTTTTGAAATTTCTTGGCTAGCGAAGTAGTGAGGTGCTAGATTTTTGAATTTCTCGGCAACCTCATATTTTCTGATGTCACTGACTTTGACTGTGCATTTGTTTAAAATTTTTTTTACATCATCTCGAGTTGGCATCCATGTCATCAAGGTCAATAGTAAGGGATACCACATGCAAGTGCACTTGGTCTTTGAAAAGGTGATGTCTTATTAGACACTACATGTTTCTATGGTAGAGTATTTAAAATGCTTATTTTTTCAATATCCACTCAATGTGGCATAAAAATATTCTACGTCTTCTCCTTTGACTAAGTCTTTTTAACATGTTTCCTTCTATTGACATGAATGCCCTCATCTGGCTACTTCATTAGTTGTGTGGTTGGCTTTAACTTTCATGATGCTTCCCTCCACATTGCGTGTGGTTTTCCCTTTTTTTTAAAGTGTGGGTTTCTTTTTAAATCATGCTACCTGCCAATTTGTTTGGCACTATCAAAGGGCTAGAGAGTGGATGTTTTATGTAAACCATTTGGTGATGCTTCTTCAACAAGCTAAGGTGATCCCTTCTCAATCTATTTACATAGCTCTCTCCCCAATTCTTGGTGTCTACTACCTTTCTTTGGCATTGGGTCTTGTTTTGTGATGCTCTGTTCCTACTTGTAGCAATGTTGGATCTCTTTTGATGGTGTGGAGAAAACTACTCCCCCTTCTTATAATGTGGAGACTCCATTAGCTTTACTGGCATGAGCTTCACTGGGCTCTCCTACTCTTTAATATGCCTAGATTCCTCCTTTTATATGCCATGGTTTGGTCTCTATTTGTTTCCTCTTCTTAATGCATAAGTTTTTCTTGCATCATGGTCACTTGATTCTCCACATTCACGGGCTTCCTTACCCTTGCAAGAATGTGGATCTTCAAAATAAAATAATGGGGTTGCCTTTGCTTTGTTGGAAGCTATCCACATGTTGACTGTGGATTCTCCAAGTCAAAATCTCCCTATTGCAATGTGAGCTATGAGTACTACCCCCTACAGCTTATGTTCATGTTAAATTGGTAGCTTTTAGACTTTTCCTTTAACACATGGGCCTATTTCTTCAACAATGGCTTGCTTCCATACTACTTGTTGTGTGCTTTGCTTTGTTGTCAACAAACCCATCAGTTGTATTCCCAAAGACTTTAGTATCTGCATTTAATCTCCTATGATCATTTCTATAAGTCATGTTATCATTTACCAGTGGTATTTCTAACCTCTCCATATTGGAAAGACCCTTAATTGAGCTAGGTGTGGAACTTTCAAATAAATCTCTGTGAGGAAATCCTCTTCCACCATTCAGTGGTTCCCAATTTGAGCTCTCTTCATCTGCTATGGCTTTCTATTGTGTGGTGTGTTGGCACTTCCCCTCAATATTGCATCTACTCTTTCTAATGTGGCATGAGCTTGTGAGTTGTAGATGCCTCTTTTCCTTAACCTACTATGGCACTTCTTTTTAACATCTCACTTGCAATATATCACCTACTTAGATTGGTCAAATGGGAAATGGATTTCACATTGTAATGCTTGTCTTCCTATGCTCGGGGCTTATTTGTGTTTATTTTATAACCTTTCAATGTAACTTAATAACTTTGAGCAGCTTGGAAGTTACAACTAGATTAAGCATGTAAGCTCCAGAATGTTTTATGAAATTACATATCCTAGAAGAGTTGAGATATGGCAACTTGAATATGCTACACTAGAAGTTTCATAGAAGGAGGTGACATATAAAATATTGTATTCTCTCCTTTGCACAAAGGTAATAGCCTATATTTTCCACAAGGAATAGATTTAAAAATAAATCTCCCATTTGCATCAGATATGGCATGATAGAGTTTGTTTTTTCATGGAGCTTCTCCAGCACCCTAGGGGCAGTGAATCTTGACAACATCATCAGAGTACATATATACATGAATGCCTAAAATTGGATTTCCCTTCACATTGGTAGGATCTTTAGTAATTTTTTAACAGCTTTCTCAATTCTAGATGTTGATGACACATAAAATACTTCACTTGACCCTTTAATGATTATGTTCACCTTCATTTCCCAATATCTTATTAGTCTGGCAGAGTTAGTTAGGCCCTAAAATGGGTCTGGCTAAAAAATAATTTTTTTTTGAACAACCAATACTCAAATTGACCTTCAGAACATCTTGAACTAATTAAAATCAAATGTGACCACTGAAAAATCAATTCAAACTCACTTTATCACTTATCTACAAACTGCCAATTTTTGTGCCAAGAGGTCCTTTGATTGGCCTTAAAAACTAACTAGAACACCTAATCGAGCTTTGAAAATTGGCATGTTGATTCTCTGCTCCATACTCTTGCACCCTATCCAATCTAATCTCATGAGTAATTCTAGGTCAAAAGATATTTGCTATTACAATTGACCACATAAAAATACCTATAGATAAAAATATCAGAAAACAATAAATTGGGTTCAGATTTGGCTTTGAAAACTGGGCAAATGAGCACATGGGGAAATGAAAACTAGTGCATTGGTTCTTTGTCATGAGATGAGTATGGATCTACAATTTGAGCTCATGACAAATAATAGGGCACAAATGGAAAGTGGTCAAAGTAGGCTACCTGGAATTGCAGAATGGACACTGACTGAAAAGTAATTTTTGAAAATGGAATTGACCTAGAAACATGTACAAATAGATTCATCATGACTTGGAAATTAACACACTTAGAGTATTTTCAGAGGAAAACATAGTGATACAATCCATTAGAGTGATCAATTTGCAAATACTGACACTAGTAAAACTTTATAAATTGCGTTTGGAATCGTGTTTGAAAATTGATCAAATGGATTTGTCATAAGTTGAAACTTGACACATAACAAGTCTCTGATGTCAAAAATGCAATGGAAAAGGAAATTTCTCATTTTTATCAACTGGTCAAAAGTTATAACTCATCAAATAGGGCTTCCTAGAATTATAAATATTTTGCAAATGTGTGAAAACAGTAATTAACCACCTTTGAGGGATTCAAAACCTAGTCAAATAGACTTGAAATGACTCAAAATATGAAACATAAGTTCTTAGGTATATGCACTAGATACTCCCAAAGTGGTGAGTCATGAATGAATTCTAGGTGTGAGATATTCAATGCGTGAGATATTCAATGGAAAACACATCCTTCTATCGCTATTTAACACTAAGGTGAAAATGTAGATTTGGAATTTTCTGAAAACAAGACTTCATGGAATGGCTTGGAATCTCAATTTTTCTTCATGGAACACTTAGACAAGTTGAATGCAAGGTGCTAGAAATATTAAACACCTTAAGTGGCTTAAATGGACAGCTAGGTACATAGGCACTTTTAAAAGCATTTAAGGGCATGATTTTTCAAAAATTTCAAATTGCAACTGAAAATGGACCATGCAATTTTCAGTCCCAACTTGATCCATACTTCCACTTTGGATAAACCAATAAAAGTCACATAATTAGGCTTTTTAGCAATATTCACCAACAAATAGGCTATCTTGTTGTTGCTTCTATATTTCCATATTATTCCAAATGCATCAAATCTTTCTATCATATCTTAAACAAAATTTCTATACTATTTCAATCTCCTATTCTTGGAAACTGTTAGTCAATTTTTCATTGTGCCAAAAGCTTGAGCTATCAATGAACATCACAAATACATAACTTACCTAGATCCATGAGAGGTGGTTAAAACATGTCATGAACCTTGAAGGAGGTGCTAACCACCAAGTCAACAATCTCCCCCTCAGCACCTATTGGTGTTTTGAAATGCAACAAGTTTCAAATTACCCCGATGAGAATATGGTGCATCTAGGGGTAGCTAAATCCCATTTCTAACATATCATTTTAGACATTTAGCCAACTATAAGGCTTGACCCTTCTACTTCAGGCTCTACAAAATTTAGGTGGGTGGGCCTTGAATTCAATCAATATGGTACTAGTGTAAAAACATGCTCCTAAATCTATCAAAGCAGATTCAACCTTTATGTCTCCTAATAATGCATGTAATAACATAGATCTACAATAGCTAAATGTAGATCTATGAAATTCATAAGCTAAGTCAGGGTTAGACTTTTTAGCTCTTCAACACAAAAGCGGAAAAGCATTTGATTAATAATGTTGAATTCAACAACACCCCACATATGCAGTAGTAACAACTAATGAGCTTATAGCTAATTAGTGCCTTATCTATTGGGAAATTTGATGAATCAATCACATACATATGGATACCTGAGACATATTCGTATCTTCAGATATTTGATCTATCCATTCACCTTGTAAATAGACATCTACGTTCAATCTAAATCTCATTCTTGCCTGATATCCTCATCAATAAACTTGCAACCCTATTGATTTCCCTAAGGAATTTACATAACTCCTTGAATTATAAGAAACAGTGAAACAACATACAACCTTAAGGGATTGCAACTATGACCTAAGCTCTTTGTTCAAAGATCATAAAACATTGAAGATTACTAATAAAGGAGACAAGATTCAAGATGAAACTCAACGCCTACTATTCTTTTTATTGATTTCCTTGAAATAATACATTCATATGCCTGAAATAAAATAGAAACATCTAAAAAATCTGAACTATCTATGTTCTCTTCATTACTGATGTTCATACAAGAGAAATTGCTGAAAGAATGTTGTCTTAGAAGTGAGTCAATTTTCTTCTCAAAACTAGAACTGAACCTTACAAAGAGAAAGAAAAAGAATTATATAGCATGAAAGAAATCTTGGATTTGATCAAAAGTTGAGAAATGTCCCTTCATAATTCTTTCCCAAGAGGCCAATAAACCTCTCTCTACTCTCTCTCTATAACTGCAAATAAAATAACCATCATTTTGGCTATTAAAGGCATAAAGAATCTCAAATATTTGGTGGAAAAGATAACTGATTTTGATTCCAGATTTGAAACTAAAGGAAAAAGAAAAAATTAGTTATATGACCTGATTAGGAAAAATAAACTTTTCAAAATCATTTTTCTCCATACCTAGGATTCAACAAGCTCTCAAATTTTCCCTCTAACCAACTTTGATGCACAATGACAAAATTTACCTGTTCTGTTTAGAATGCCCTAGAAATTACAAATTTCCTTATAGATTGAACCAGTGAGTAGCTGTCTAAAAAATCACTCCATATTTGGAAAGTTTGTCTCTTCTTGGTTCCAACGGTATAACAGAGTGCCTATTTTGGATAAAAATTGCCCCAGTTATGCCCTTCTGAAAATCTAGGCTTCTACTTGCAGTTTTGCATTAAAATGCAAAAATACTTGAAAATTTTAAAATTTCTATAGTATGGACTATTGTAAAAATCATTTCAATAACTTTCATTATTTTTTATGGATGGACGCACATTTTGATATAAATAAAATATTCAAATTTAATATTTTATTTAAAACCTCTATTCCTCATTGGACCCACAAGGTGCTACTCGAGCTGCCATGGTGTAGCCCCTAATAGGCTAACTTGTGCCACATCTTCACCCATAATGTGCCTCATGTCAATCTCTGATAGGCTCTCTAGGAACTATGGGTCCCACATCTCATTCTGCTAGATTTTTCATTTCTCTAGCAAGTTGCCATGTCGCTTTTTGAAAAATCCTCTTTCTTTCGGTGGTGACATGGTGACCACCAAATTTTTGTCACATTTTCTAGCATATTTATTTGCTTACTAATGCCATGTCATCACCCCATGTGTACTAGATCATCACCACCTTGCTCCATATTAGTACACCACCTAAGTAGTCACTCTATCACCATGTTAAACATTGTGCATCTTTGCTTTGGCGACATAGTGCCTACCATAGGCTCATCCACAAAAACATCTCTCATCCATGTTGGTGCCCAAATCTATGTGCCTATTCAAAAATTCACCTTCCCTCTAGTTGACTGGGACCCTCAACTATGCATGTCAATGCTTCCTTGGCTTGTAAAAGCCAATGTCTTTAAGACATCATATGAAGTGTGTATAATATTATTTAAAGACCATGAAGTACCATAACCCACCCAATGTGGGACTAAATGCCTTTATGGCTTTTTTCCCTATTTGCATAGTGGCTTCCTCTATTACTGGGTCTTCATGAGGCTATCATCCCATAGAAGAACATTGATGGCTAAGTTGGACTATGGGGCCATTGATAGGGTGAGAGCATGATAAACATCCCCACCTAGGTTTGACTTCCTGAGACTACCACACCCCAATTTCTCCACACTAGGGTTCTACCTTAATTTTGTTTGTACTAAGCCACTCTACACTTGACATGCCTTTCTCGTCTAACTTTCAACATGGAACTCATGTATTGACTCCCCACCATTAACTAGTTCATCATAGCATGGGTTTAAATTAATGGCATGCTCAAGGTAAGGAATCTAGTGCCCTGTTAGTAAATCATGCCTAATCATTTCAACACCTCCATGGTAGTACTCAAGCAATTTTTTTAAGAAAGGTTCCTCATTTAAATAATCTTAGTGAACAAATAAAAATAGTATCACGTATGCTAATGCCTCACTGATAGTGCCATATCCAATTTTTCCTAGCATGTAGTCACTTGCAGCTATGAGATCAGGTGTATATGTATCTTTTGGAAGCCTTCTCAAGTTTAGTGGAAACTCTTGCTTTAAAGAAGCAACACAAACCAAGCATATCCAACCAGGTGGCAATGATTCCTCTTTCAAATTCTAGCTAGTTTCCTATCCACCAAAATTAAACATAACTAGCTTGGCATCATTGCCAATCTGAAGCTCTTTTTGCACCTCTTGCTGACTTCTATGTGGTCTCCAAACCACCAAGGGTGCATCAATGGCATCATGAAAAGTTGGCATTGGGAAATAGCTTGGTAGTTTAAGAAAGAAAAGGAAATGTGATTAGTCCTCTACAATCTCCCAGTTAAATAACCTAGCTGCAGCAAACTACTCACGCACTTGATGTGTTTCTCCCATCTCACTTGAGTTAGAATGGAAGTCCAGACTTGCCAAACTCTTCAAGAAAGTCATTCTGTCTGATAAGCCTTGTAGGTGTCCATGTAGAATATCAAAGTCTTTGACATCTCTTGGAACAGAAGTCACATTATGTTCATTTTTCTGTCCATTGGGTGTCATAGAACAAAGACCTAGCTCAGTTTCTACATGACTATACTATTTAGGAATTGAGATGTCTTGTCTAGAGATCCTTTGTGATTGAAATCCAAGCACAATAGCATCTTGCAATCTTCTTGCTCCACTAAACTTGTCTGAGCTATAAACTCTTCCAGTAGCTATGTTTTGTAAAATAGTTGTACCTACCTCCCCACCATTAACTCTTCAACTTCTAAGTTTTCATGTAGTGTCATTTCATACTCATTTTGCATAGTTTTAAATTTCTTATTAGCAACTCTAGACTTCATTTTTAAATATAGTACACCTTGCCTAATTCAAATTTTTCCTAGAACATATCTGTTGCTTCCTTGAACATGGTTGCCTGACTTTGGGTTCCCTAGTGGAATTAGTCGGGCTGCCAAGTGGGTCTACTTTAAAAAAAAATTCATTTCTAAAATAAACTAAAAAACTAACTCATATTGATTTGAAAACAAATTTGACAACTAAAAATGAATTTGAACCTTATTTTACATCTTTTTGCAAACTTTCATTTTTGTGTCAAGAGGTCTCTTGACGAGCTTTAAAAACTAACTCGAACAACTAACAAGGCTTTGAAATCAGACATTGATTCTCTATTCTGCACACTTTTACCCCATCAAACCTCATCACATTAAAAATTCTTAGTCAAAAGATATTGACTGTCAAAGTTGTCCTCTTAGAACTGCCTACCAGAAAACATGCTAGAAAATACTAAATTGCGTTCAGATTTGGCTTCAAAAACTAGGTAAATTGATACTTAGGGAAAAAAAAATTGGGGAATATGTTCATTTTGATGAGTAGAGTGTAAATCTACAATTTTGGCTCATGAAGAGTAACTGGGCACAAATTGTGAGTGGTTAAAGTGGGCTACTTAGAATTTGTAGACTAGAAACACTAACAAAGAGAATTTTTTACAAATGGAATTGACATAGGAAAGTGTGCAAATGGATTTGTCAACATGTGAAAATTGGCACACTTAAAGTATTTTTTGAGTACAATGTAGTGGTATAATCCATTTGATCTCACCTATCATGAAATTCAAGTTATAACATCACAAATAGGGGTATCGACAAATCTACACTTCTTAACACTAGTAAAAAGTTACCAGTTATATTTGGAATTGCATTTGAAAACTAATCAACCAGATTCATCATAAGCTCAAAATTTGAAACATAGTAAGTCTCTGACCTCTAAAATGCAATGCAAAATGTATTTTCTCATTTTGGTCAACTAGGTCAAAGTTATAAGAAGTCAAACATGGTTTCCTGGAATTCAAAATAATTCACATCAACATGACATTAGTAAAAGACCAACTTTGATGGATTCAAAACCTAGTCAAACAGACTCAAAACAATTCAAAATCTAAAACATAGGCTCTCAGGTATGGGCACTAGACTTTGCAAAGCAATCAGTCATGAAACATAAGTGGGTGTGAGATATTCATATGCAAACAGGGCCTCCTAATGCTATTTGACTCTTAGGTGAAAATGCAGATTTGACAATTGCCTAAAATGGGACTTCACAAAATGGCTCAGAATGGAAATTTATCATCATGGGATGAGTAGACATACTAAATGGAAGGTGTTAGAAACATTAAACACCTCTTAGGCCTCATATAGATAGTTGGGTACACATGCATTTAAAAGCACTTATAGGGCTTAATTTCTTCAATGGTACTCAAAATCATGGCTAAAATTTAGAGCACCAATAGTGGCTCTATCTTGGGATGCATGTCACTTGTGGGCATGGCAAGGATTCAAATCTTTGGAAGAAGCAAATAATTCCCAAAAACAACAAAACTTCTTTGAACAGCTTTATTGAAAGCAAGAAACAACTACTCCTACTATGTACAAATGATGGCCACGAGCCACCAAACTTCAACAAAACATTTACCTCTATCAAACACATGATTCTCACTTATGTCTCCCTGAGGTAAGCTAGAAAAAACTATTCCATCAGTTTCACCAAACACATAAAAATTCTCAATTAGCTCAGCTGGTAAAACAAAATAACTTTCCTAACTTTCATAGTGCATACTAGGGACATCCTTAATATAATGCTCACTATGAAAATAGGGGTCAGCATGCTCAAATATGCCAAGATCAAATTGATAACTTTCTTCAATAGATAAATTATGCATGCTATCAAATTCAAGAGAAAGGTCAAACATAACTTGAAAACATGAATCTCATTCATAGCCAGTTGGCAATTAAATGAGTATTCAAAATTGCACTCACCAATGTCATCCATGTCATAATTTGAAGATAGTCCAAGGTTCTCCATCAATTCTTCACAATACGAAAATGAATCAGTCATATTAAAACATTCATCATAAAAATCCTTCCAAGGTGTAGGCAGATTTTCAATAACCATCTTTTCAAACACCTTGTCCTCATAATCACAATTGAAATGCTAATTAGTATATTCACTATTACATCTGAAACAAGAATAAAATAATTTCTTATAGCAATAGGATAAGGTATCATCATTAAGATCATTCTCAACTAAATCTAAAAATTCCATGTGCTCTTCAAACAAAGGACTGATAACTCCATACAATGACTTGCTTTGAACATTTTGACAAAAAATGGGTAGATCATCATCAAAATCTTCATCATATAAAATGTTATCAAACATGTTGAAGCCATTACCCAATGTATTGTCACAAAAACTTGTAGCATATGATGAAAAATCATAATTATATGAAGACTTTCTTTCATCTTCATCTACAACACATATAGTATCAATGATTACATCACCTTCATTACTGTGTTTAGGATGACCTCTATGAATAGAGCATGACTCATCACTAAGATGATTACCATATGCTGCAACCTCATTGTCTAACATAAAACCTTTTAATAATCTCTCACTCAAAACTTCATGTTCAAACCCATTAGCATCAATTTGATCAACCATTTATTTATCTTCAAGCTTTGAGGACAAATCACTCTGAAACTCTTCATATTCAAACTGATTTGTATAACATAAAAACTAAGATGCATTATCATTTTTAGACTTAGAAAAAGAAATCATACCTTCATCTTCATGAGAAACTACACTCTCATCATTGTTCTCTTCTTCCCAATTTGCATCAGATTCATGTGAAGATGAACATGTACTACCGCTATCCTCTTCTTGACTCAAGCAACCCTTCTCATCATTGTCTTCACATGATGCTTCTTCATAATACACTAGATCAACAACTTCAACTTTATCTCTTGGAAGATAATGTTTAGCTTCTTTGTACTCATATTGAGATGAATATCTTTCAACTTTAGATTTTATAATATTCTCAACATGATGCAATCTATAAATAAGAGAAAGCATTTCTTGCATATCTAATTGATCAAGTGAATCCACCTTACCATCTACTACTAAAACATTACAAACATATGTGCTCTTTTCTTCTAACTATGACTAAGATAAATGTGATTCACACTCTTCATCTTGTGTTATCTCTCCATGGCATGTTGGATCAGCAATATCAAATTCATGACTAGAGACATAACTTTTGATGGGGACACAACCCAACAACCAGAATAGACACAATAGAAAGGGGAAATTATATTAACTAAGAAAATAAGCTGGTACAAATAGTGCAGAGAAAATAAACTCAAAACATGCCCTGCGGGCTTACAATAGCATAAATCTAGAGAATATTTCTCCTTTTAGCACCTCCTCTCAAGCTCCAATCCGAACTGCCTTTTACAATGCCAGAAATCTCCTTAAATAGACCCCGGAGGGTTAAGGACTAGGAGCACATTCTAGAAAGTGCTAGTAGGCATCCACCGACAAAATAGAAGGTTCCGGAAGCTGCGATAGAAGTCGGTGCAATTCTAGAAGAATCCAGAAACGGTAGCCAAACTTCCGGGAGGCATAACTTTTGAACCGTAACTCCGATTGACGAATCGTTTACATTTTCGGAAAGCTCTCGAAGCGCTCTATAGCCCTATGGACAAGCTTCACTCGTCCCCCATTTTTTGACCCTTTTTGAGGTCATTTAATGCCCCAAACCTGACTTTGAAGCATTCTTAGGGGGTCTACAAAACCTTAAAAACTGCAATAACTTTCAAACCGTGGGGCCTTTTGACCTGATTCTTTTTCTGGAATGCTCTAAATCTTGATTACATTCATCTGGCCAAGTCACACCTTCTAGGTCACCAAAATGATGGTCAAATTGCATGCTCCTATTTTTTCGGGATTTTTAAATGCACTGATAGTTGAACTATGAGAGTTGGAACCTTTATTTGAGCCAAATGGGTATCCAAAAATGCAAAGACATAAAATAGAAACTAAGTCTAAGTACATTTTTTTGGGTGACACAGGATTGCCCTTATACCTCTGGATGCTCCTGCATCAGACACCTAGGGTAGATTGAAAAGTGACCCTGTCACTTTATGGATGGCAGAGGAAATCCCAAATGGGAAACCTCAGCTGCTGAAATCCAAGTTGAGTCTTCGATTGGTCATCCTTTCCATTTGACCAAATACTCTTCATACTGCCTGTTTCTGGTACTCCTACCCACACGATGATCTAGAATGTCTTCTATCTCCTCCTTCTTAGAAGCAGGAATTGGACATGGCTCTAAAACCAGCTCCTCATCAGTACCATCATCATGATACTCTGTCAAATCTGCAATGTTGAAAATGGGAGAAATGTGAATACCATCTGGCAGCTCAACCTCATATGCATTTCCTGAGTTATGTTTCTTCAAAATTTTGCAAGGACCAAATTTCTTCATTTTCAGCTTGTTGTAAGTACCAACTGGAAATCTTTCTTTTCGTAAGTGCACCATGACTAGATCCCCTACTTGGAATTCCTTATGTCTTCTCCTTGCATCAGCCCTAGCTTTATACTCTTGATTCATCTTGATAATGTGTGCTTGAACCTCCTCATGTAGATGCTTGATGTGTTCAGCAAATTCCTCAGCTTCAGCACTTGTTCTCTCCCCTTGTTTTATCTTCCTCAATTCTGGTGCAGTCCTTGGGCTATTCCCATATACAATTTGAAATGGTGATTTTCCAGTACTCCTATTTACAGAGTTATTATAAGCAAACTCTGCCTGTGGTAGAATCAAATCCCATCCCTTGGGCTTATCCCCAACTAAACATCTCAGCAAATTGCCCAAACTTCTATTTACCACTTCTGTTTGGCCATCAGTCTGTGGGTGATGCGTGGAACTGAATTTCAAGTCTGTCTTCAACTTCTTCCATAATGTCCTCCAGAAATACCCCACAAATTTAGTATCTCAGTCAGAAACTATACTTCTTGGAAGACCATGTAGTCTTACCACCTCTTTGAAAAACAAGTCTGCAATATGGATAGCATCATGAGTTTTATGGCATGGAATGAAATGTGCCATTTTGGAGAACCTATCAACCACCACGAATACTGAGTCATTACCCCTTTGTGTCCTTGGCAATCCAAGAACAAAATCCATACTTATGTCCTCCCATGGCCTTGATGGAACAGGCAATGGCTGATATAGGCCAGTATTTTGACTAAACCCCTTGGCAACTTGACAAACCTGGCAACTCTGTACAAACTTCTTCACATCCTGTGTAATTTGAGGCCAAAAATAATGTTCTCTAAGAATGGCAATGGTCTTATCCCGACCAAAATGTCCTACCATCCCTCCACTGTGTTTCTCCTTAATCAGATTTTCCCTCATGGAACTCCTTGGAATGCACAACTGACTACCTTTGAACAACATGCCATCCTGAATCAAATAGTCTAACCACTTGGTTCTATCTACAGCAACAGGCTCTTTACAAGCTTTCCATGCTTCAGCAAAATCAGGATCCTCGGGGTACAAATTCTTGAGTTCATCAAACCCAACTACTTCAACCTGCATTTTTGTAAGCAACAGCTGTCTCCTACTTAATGCATCTGCAACCTTGTTAGATTTTCCACTTCTATGCTTCAACACAAATGTATAACTCTGCAAGAATTCTACCCACTTCATATGCCTTTGATTCAATTTACCTTGGCTATTTAGGTACTGTAATGCCTGATGATCAGTATACAAAACAAATTCCTTTGGCAATAAATAATGCCTCCATTTCTTTAAGGCCTGAACTATCGCATAGAACTCTTGATCATAAACAGAATACTTCTTCTTTGCATCATTCAATTTTTCACTAAAATATGCAATAGGCTTACCTTCTTGGCTTAATACAGCCCCAATAGCGCTACCACTAGCATCACAATCCACCTGGAATACTTTTTTGAAATCTGGAAGTGCCAACACAGGCTATTCAGTCACCTTCTTCTTCAGCAATTCAAAACTTCTCGCAGCTGCTGCAGTCCATTTGAACTCTTTTCTATCCCCTCTTATTGTATCAGTTAGAGGTGCACATATGCCACTGAAATTCTTAATAAACTTCCTGTAAAAACTAACCAGACCATGAAATGATCTTACCTCAGTAGCAGACCTTGGAGTAGGCCATTCCAAGATGGCTTTTACCTTCTCTAGATCCATTTTGAGACCTTCAGGTGATATAACAAATCCCAAATAGACTAACTCCCTTTTTGCAAAGACACACTTCTTTAGATTAATTAACAATTTCTCTTCCCTTAGCCTTTCAAAGACACTACGAATATGCAGTAAATGTTCTTCCAAAGTCTTGCTGAAAATTAAAATATCATCCAAATAGACAATAACAAATTTTCCCAAGAACTTCTTAAGTACCTCATTCATGAGCCGCATGAAGGTGCTTGGGGCATTCGTCAATCCAAAGGGCATGACTAACCACTCATAAAGACCCTCCTTGGTCTTGAAGGCTATTTTCCACTCATCTCCTTCTCGAATCCGTATCTAATGATAGCCACTCTTCAGATCTATCTTTGTGAAGTACTCAGCTCCGCTCAAGCAGTCCATAAGATCATCCATCCTTGGTAAAGGAAACTGGTATTTGATGGTTATCCTATTTATAGCTCGAGAATCTGTACACATACTCCACTCTCCATCCTTCTTTGGTGCAAGTATTGCAAGTACTGCACATGGACTCAGGCTCTCTCGAATCAAGCCCTTCCTCAACAGCTCCTGAACCTGTCTATTTAGCTCCTCTGTTTCAGTAGGAGTCATCCTGTGAGCAGCCTTGTTAGGCAAACTAGCTCCTGGAATCAGATCTATTTGATGACTTATTTTCCTTACTGGTGGCAATCCATCTGGAACATTATCAAAGATAATATCTCCAAATTCTCCTAGTAAATCTGAAACTTCAAATGGTATTTCACTACTACCTTCTTTATCTTTCCTAGGAATCAAAGCATAGCACATACGCTGATGTTTCATGCCATCTAAAAACTTCCTTCCATCAACAAGACAAATCCTAGCACTGCTACATACCTTTTCACCTTCCTTTTTCATGGGGTTCAATTTGTGGCGAACTCCATCCTTTGTCAGAGAGTATGTGTTTGCATGTCCATCATGTATTGCATGTCTATCAAACTGCCATGGTCTACCCAAAAATAGATGGCAAACATCCATCGAAATAACATCACAAAGAACTTCATCATGGTAACTCCCAATTTTGAATTTTACTAAACATTGTTCACTTACCAGGACCTTATGATCATCTTTTACCCAAGAAATCTGATAGGGCTGGGGATGTTTCTCCCTCTTGAGCTTCAGCTTAGAGACCATCTCTTTTGATACCAAGTTATCAGTGCTACCACCATCAATGATCACATCACAACATTTATCCTCACACTTGCATCTGGTACAGAACAAACTCCTCCATTGTCCTGGTTCATTCTCACCACTTAGTAGGACTCTTTCATTTACCAAGGCCTCTCCTCTTTTTGCATCCTCTGAATGTGATGATTGTGCATCCTCATCCACATGAGCAACCCTAGCTTGGCCCTCAGCTCTCCTATCTATCCTTCCTTGTCATTGAGGGCATTCAAAGGCATGATGACCTTCTTCATTGCAATGGAAACAGGTACCACGGAAGCCTCCTCTTCCTTGCCCACGTCCTCTACCTCTTCCTCTTTGATTTCCAAAGTCTTGATCACGGGAGCGGTTGAAACCCTCATTCCTCTGGTTCCTGCTAGTACCCTCATCTTCATTTTTCTTTTGAGTTTCATTGCGGCCTCCAGATGATCTACCAGTTCCCCTTCCTCCTTGACCTCGCCCTCTTTGTCTTCCTTCAAACCTTTTACTCAGCTTCTCTTCAACTCGTAGGGCAAACTAGTATGCTTCTTCCACGCTGGTCATTCTTACCAGACTTAGTTCTTCCTGGATGCTAGGTCGTAACCCACTGATATAACGAGCAACCTTCTCCTTATTTTCTTTTGCATGCCCCGCTCTAATCAGGAGTCGGTAAAACTCCTCTGTATATTCTTGGACTAATCTTCCTGCTTGCTTTAACCCATGCATCTTCTTAAACAAATCTAGCTCGTAGTCCACAGGAATGAACTGCTTCTTCAATTTGTCCACCATGCGATCCCATCTTGTGATCTTCTCCTTTCCTCTTCTAAGTCTTTCCAGTTGAATCTCTTGCCACCAGATTTTGGCATGGCCTTTTAGTTTGGCCTTTGCAAACTTAACCCTATCTGGGTCCCTTATATCCTCATATTCAAAGTATTCATCCAGTTCATTGATCCAATCGATCAACTCATCTGGTTTCAAATTTCCCAAAAATACACCCACTTCAATTGTAGGTCTTTTCCCAAACCTAGAAATGGCCCTAAAAAGCCTTTCCTCTACAGGATTCAGAACTTCCCCGTCAACTTCCATTACTTCCTCTTCATTCTCATCCTCACTATTGTCATCTGCGGCAATATTTGCTCCTCTACGAAGCTCCTCTTGCAATGCTTGTACCTGTCTCTGGAGGGCTCTAACCTCCTCAGGATCAATAGCTCTGGCCCTTTCACCACGCTCTCTTCATGGAGGCATCTTCTAACTCGAACCCACAACCACACAGTCCTGGTGCAAACTGCCTCACAGTCGGCGCTCTGTCTACACACTCAGGAAAACCTGCTCTGATACCACTTGATGGGGACACAACCCAACAACCAGAATAGACACAATAGAAAGGGGAAATTATATTAATTGAGAAAATAAGCTGGTACAAACAGTGCAGAGAAAATAAACTCAAAACATGCCCTGCGGGCTTACAATAGCATAAATCTGGAGAATATTTCTCCTTTTAGCACCTCCTCTCAAGCTCCAATCCGAACTGCCTTTTACAATGCCAGAAATCTCCTTAAATAGACCCCGGAGGGTTAAGGACTAGGAGTACATTCTAGAAAGTGCTAGAAGGCATCCACCGACAAAATAGAAGGTTCTGGAAGCTGCGTTAGAAGTCGGTGCAATTCTAGAAGAATCCAGAAACGGTAGCCAAACTTCCGGGAGGCATAACTTTTGAACCGTAACTCCGATTGACGAACCGTTTACATTTTCGGAAAGCTCTCAAAGCGCTCTATAGTCCTATGGACAAGCTTTGCTTTTCCCCCATTTTTTGACCCTTTTCGAGGTCATTTAATGCCCCAAACCTGACTTTGAAGCATTCTTAGGGGGTCTACAAAACCTTAAAAACTGCAATAACTTTCAAACCGTGGGGCCTTTTGACCTGATTCTTTTTCTGGAATGCTCTAAATCTCGATTACATTCATCTGGCCAAGTCACACCTTCTAGGTCACCAAAATGATGGTCAAATTACATGCTCCTATTTTTTTGGGATTTTTAAATGCACTGATAGTTGAACTATGAGAGTTGGAACCTTTATTTGAGCCAAATGGGTATCCAAAAATGCAAAGACATAAAATAGAAACTAAGTCTAAGTACATTTTTTTGGGTGACACAGGATTGCCCTTATACCTCTGGATGCTCCTGCATCAACTTTTAACCTTCTCACTTGCACAAGACCAAGATCTAAGTCTAGCAACCTTAAAAGTTGAAGCATTAGTTACATTATTATACATATAATTATCATTA
This sequence comes from Cupressus sempervirens, assembly GCA_028749045.1. Lineage (NCBI taxonomy): Eukaryota > Viridiplantae > Streptophyta > Pinopsida > Cupressales > Cupressaceae > Cupressus > Cupressus sempervirens. Next base: position 1,030,891,268 of record CM053785.1, read on the forward strand.
GAAGAACTTACTACTATAATCAAACCTTGATTCATAAAATCAACATAGTGCTCAACCCTATCAAAGTTTGAAATACATCTTATAGCTATAACATCATGAACATATGTGTCTTCATTTGTAACCAAACTATCCTTCCTTATACACACAGTCTACTCTAAATTTTCCACTTGATTAAAACTTACAATAGGGGTATTGATAAGCTGATTTTAAATTAAGGCATCAGCACCTAATTCATCCTTTCTTTCAAACACATTATACCGACATACATTTCTAGCAAAATGACTTTTAGTCAATCTATATTTCACATTGTTTTCAATCTCTATAGTAGTCATAAAAAGGCTAATATAATGTCCTAGGTTCCTTATCCCTTAGTAGATAATTCATTTTCTTGTCAAATGCATCAAATTACATAGATAAACACATTTGATCATTAGGTCTATAATTCTTAGGGATATCATTCAGAACTTTTGAAAATTTGATATTGAATTGAGGCACAAGTTCATCACACTTAACATGAATCTTCAAGAACTTTTCATAAGAATCAAATATGCTTACTCTGTCTCCAAATTTCTCCATGAAGGCATAATGCAACCCACCCCAAGATGAAATAGAACATGCTAGTAGAAAAGAAAAGAAGTCTCTAGCATCAGCTCCCAAAATTTGAACAAATAACTTCATGTGCATGTCCTCATGAGCAATCTCATAGTCACCCATCAAATCACTAAACAACTCAACGTGATGACTAGTTGGAACAATATGGTTCCCACCAAAGTTAGGAAATTTATTTCTAACATCATTAGGAATAAAATTTGGGAAACCATTAAGGCCATTGAAATGTAATGGCATATACTTCTTGGTAGAAATAGATCTAGAAATTTCACTGACAGGTTGCATACTAGATGAAAGGAGACTTGTCATTATTCAAAGCCTTGACACTAATCAACAAAAATTATTATTTGTAATTTGTAGTAGGCCTATAGCCTTCTACCAATGAATCACTTCAAACACTTCACAAAACTTTACAAGCTAAAATTTACTCTCATGAAGTGTATAAAATTCTCCCCCTCTTAGTGCTGAAAATCACTTGATGGAGAACACATATGTATACTACTTTCTTTCATGACAAGAAAAACATCATGAAAAATAAAATACCTCAAGTATTGGTGTTTAAAACCATTGATCTACTAGTTTGGCACTGGTGTTGATTTCAATTCTTTACACCACTGATCCAATGCTTATAAAGCTGCCATCTCCTTGAGGAGAACAAAATGAAATCACTTTTGTGATTCCCTTTAACTTTGAAATTTCTTATGAAAACAAATCACATACAACACCTCAAAAAAATTTAGTCAAGAATTCATATATTCTCTCTTCTTGCTTACAACTTATCATAACTTTTAGATTTGCACAATTCAATTGAAAAATCCCGAAAACATTTATATATAACCAATTTGCAATAGTACAAAGATTATTTAGAGAGTCGCCACTCACAATTGTGAGAAAAATTTAAAACATGATTTATGGCATGACGAATCTAAACTTGATTTTCAACTTGTATAATTTTCAAATAATCAAAAACTTTGAAGAGAGAAAAAATCTTTGAACAATTCTGACTCTAAATTTACAACAACACTTTGAAACCCAAAACTGGTTGAATTGATTAAAAATAAAACTTAGTAGCAACACAATTCATATTTAATCCTTCAAAGCTACTATTGTCTAAGCACAAAGCTTAACTAGGGAACACAAAACCTTGCATACAAAACTAAATATTCAAAGTATATCATGCATTTCTTGCTCCTTATCAATAAATTCCTTCATAGACTCCCTAGTAGAGACGCCATTTTGTTGGTGTTTTAAAACACTATAGGTTTCAAATTACCTCGATGAGAATATGGTACATATAGGGGAAGCTAACTTCCATCTTTAACATATCATTTGAAACACTAGGCCAACTATAAGGCTTGACCTTTCTTCTACTTTAGGTTTTGCAAAATCGAGGTGAGTGGGCCTCAGATTCAATCAATATGGTACCAGTGCAAAAACATACTCCTGAATCTATCAAAGAAGATTCAACCCTTATATCTCCTAATAACTCATGCAATAACATAGATCTACAATAGCTACATGTAGATCTATGAAATTTACAAGCTGAGTCAGGGTTAGACTTTTTAACTCTTCAACATGAAAGGGGAAAGCATTTGATTTAAAATGTTGAATTCAACAACACTCCAAATATGCAGTAGTAAGAAATAATGATCTTGTAGCTGATTAGTGCCTCATCTATTGAGAAATTTCATGAATTAATTAGATACACATGGATACCTGAGACATATTCGTATCTTCAAATATTTGATCTATCCATTCACCTTGTAAATAAACATCTATGTTCAATCTAAATCTCATTCTTACCTAATATCCTCATCAATAAACTTGCAACCCTATTGGTTTCCCTGAAGCACTAACACCTTGAATTATAAGAAACAATGAAACAACATATAGCCTTAAGGGACTACAACTATGACCTAAGCTCTTTGTTCAAACATCATAAATCATTGAAGATTACTAATAAAGGAGACAAGATTCAAGATGAAACTCAACATTTGCTATTCTTTGTATTGATTTCCTTGAAATCATACATTTGTATGCTTAAAATTAAAACATAGAAACACCTAAAAGATCTAAACTATCTATGCTCTCTTCATTACTACTATTCATACAAGAGAAATTTTCTTAAAGAATGGTGTCTTAGTAGTGAGTCAATTTTTTTTTTAAACTAGAACCAACCCTTACAAAGAGAAAGAAAAAGAATTATATAGCATGAAAGAAATCTTAGATTTGATCAAAAGTTGACAAGTGTCCCCTAAGAATTCTTTCCCAAGAAGCTAAGAAACCTCTCTCTACCCTCTCTCTATAATTGCAAATCAAATCCCCATCATTTTGGCTCTTAAAAAGGCATAAAGAATCTCAATATTTGGTGGAAAAGATAATTGATTTTGATGCCAGATTTTAAACTAAATGCAAAAGTAAAAATTAGTTATATGACCTCAATAGGGAAAATAAAATTTTCAAAATCATTTTTCTCCATACCCAAGATTCAACAAGCTCTCAAATCTTCCCTCTAACCAACTTTGATATATAATGACAAAATCTACTTGTTTTGCTAAGAATGCCTCAAAAATTACAAATTCACTTATAAACTGAACCAATGAGCACCTGTGAAAAAACTAACTCCATATTCAGAAATTCTATCTCTTCCTAGTTCTGATGGTATATTGGAGTGCCTATTTTGGAAAAAAATTGCCCCAGTTATGCCCTTATGAAAATCTAGGATTCTATTTGCAATTTTGATGAATCATGTCTGCTAAGCAAAGTTGAACCTAAAATAGTGAAGGATGCATGACAAGATGAGGACTAGTATAAAGCCATGGAAGAAGAGATAGATCAAATTGAGAAAAATAAAACATGGTCTCTAGTGCCCAAACTAGCTAATAAGAATGTGATTGGTACCAAATGGGTGTTTAGAAGCAAACTTTACAAGAATTGTGAGATAACAAGAAAAAAATCTAGACTAGTTTGCAAAGGCTATGCACAAGAAGAAGGACTAGATTATAGAGAAACATTTTCCCATGTTGCAAGAATGGAAGGAATAAGAACATTACTTGCATATACTACATACAAAGGTTTCAAATTGTACCAAATGGATGTGAATTTTGCTTTTTTGAATGGTAAACTGGAAGAAGAAGTCTACATAGAACAACTAGAGGGATTTGTAGATGAGAAGAACAAGGATATGGTCTATAAATTGCACAAAACACTTTATGGATGGAAGCAAGCACTTAGAGCATGGTATGAGACATTGCACAAATATCTTGTGAAAATAGGATTTGAGAGAATAGATGACAACAACAAATTGTACATTAAAATTGAAAAAGGTAAAGGCATTTTGATATCAGAAATATTTGTTGACAATATAATATTTAGAGGAAAAGATGTTCGTTGCAAAGATTTTGCTAATCAAATGAAGCATGAATTTAAGATGTCAATGTTTGGAGAAATCAAATTCTTTATTGGATTAAAATTACACCAATTGAAGCATGGAATATTTGTGATCCAATCCAAATACATAAAAGAGATACTCAAAACATTTGGTTTAGAAGACTCAAAACTAGTTAGCACACTGATGGCAACTAGACATAAGCTATTTAAGAATGATGAGTCCATTGAAATGAATTAGACATTGTACAGATTAATGATTGGAAAGATGTAATATGTTGTACGTAGTAGACCAGACATTGCATTAGCTATTGGAATAGTGGAAAGATTTTCTATAAATCCAAGAGAAAGTCACTTAATGGTAGTAAAGAGAATACCGAGGTACCTAAAAGGAACTGATGACTTTGGTTTCTACTAGAAGAGGAGTGAAAAATTTGAACTACAAGCCTACACTAATGCAGATTGGGGAGGTAATATTGATGATAAAAAAAGAACTAGTATAGGAGCACTTTTCTTAGGAAAAAGGTTGATTATGTGGACTAGCAAAAAGAAAAGTTGTACCTCATAGTCCATTGCTAGAGCTGAATATGTTGCAGCTACTATAAATTGCACCAATATTGTATTGATCAAATATTTTTTGTAAGGTATGCAAGAAGAGGTGACTGAGCCTATGATACTTTATTGTCATAATAAAATTTCTATCCACATATCAAACAATCTAGTAATGCATGCTAAAACCAAGCATATTGCAATCAAGTATCACTATGTAAGAGAGGTGGTGGAAGACAAACAAGTGAAGATGGAATATGTTAGCTCAAAGGAACAAATTGATGATATCTTCACCAAAGCACTACCTAAAGATGCTTTTGAGTAGGTTGATATCCCTAGCTAAGGATACTTGAGGCAAAAGCAAGACTACCTTGCATCAAATGAGATAATTGTTGAAGATTTTACAAATTGATGCAACAAATGTTTACTTTAGGATTCATGTCTAAATTAGTAGATGTGTTGAAGTTCCAAAGTAGTCACAAGAAAGGCGATAAAAGGAGAAATTGAATGAACCTACAAAAGCTACACTTGCATACTAAGATGCTAATATGTCTTTGTCATTGTTGTCAAGGAGGGAGAAATAGAAAAAAATTGATCAACAACTATTGAAGATTAAGAATCAGAAAAGAGGGAGAAATTGTGGGAAACTAATTACATGCTCATGATTTAGTGATCAATTGAAGATAGAGGGAGATGTTGATTAGAATAGCTGAAGATGAGTACAAAGGGAGAAAGACAAGGAACAAGGATACATCAAAAAAGAAGGATATGTGAAGTTCCATTTTAGTTTATGGCATTTGACTTATTGTTCTAACCTAGTTAGCTTGTGCTTGAATAGTCTAGTTTGATGGTTGGTCAGTTTGGTTTGCCATCAATGCCAAAGAGGGAGATTCTTGGAAATTTGATTGAAAAGTTCATTGTTGAAGATCAAAGAGGGAGATTGTTGCAAAGAAGGAAGGTTGTTGTTAAAAGAATTTTTTCAATCATTATTTTGTCATTGATGTCAAACTTGCTATTTGTAAGAATGACATTTTCTTATAAGATCCAAGGACTATCACTCAGTTGATTGATGAAGAGGATTTGATCAACAAGATGTAATAAGAGAACCTAAGGAAAAGGTTAAGTTATGATGTTGTAATGAAGTGCAAGAATTAGTTAAGACAATAGTTAAGTGATGTATTGATAACATACTCAAAGATACAGAGTTTGGTAACACCTAGAAACATTGGAGGAAAAAGTTGTAACAAGGTTGACTACAAAGCTTAAACTAAGACCATTAGTGGGTGCTGAGCAAGTTAGTTGAAGCTGAGAAAATTCTTAGTAGGAGCCGAGTAATAGTAAACTCTAGTGTTTGCTGAATGATCTTTAGGTGTCGAGTGAAGACCAGATGCTGAGCATCAAAAAATTCTTAGTTGGTGCAGAGTGATCTTCAAGTGTCGAGCATTAGGAAAAACATAGTGGGTGCCAAGTAACATAGTATGTGCCAAGGACGGGTATTTCAATAGTGCTGAGCTACTGTATTATTTTAAATGACAAATATTTTCCAAATTTGAGCCAACAAAGTGCTTATTTTGAATTTTGTGAATGAGTTGGAAGATAAGGATGATGAGCTTGTGGACAAAATTCTATGTAAATCATTTTTTAGTAAATTCTAAAGGATTATTCAAGAAGTTTCTAGGGGAAATAGAATATGGGTTAGATGCAATGAATCCTACCTAATCCATATGAATTGAGTAAGAAAAGAACTCCAAAACTTCTATTTAATGAGTCATAGACCAAGAAGCAAAGATTTGCTGATACTATTGCTATTAAGGAGCCAAAATTTGCAAAGTAGTTAGAAGGGTATCAAGGAGAAGACATCTAGGAGAAAAAAGAGCACAAAGGCTCTATTTCTACAAGTGGTCATGAAGAAATGATTGCACTGGTACATTAAGCATGGAGACTCAAGGAGACTAAGTTTGAAAGGAGGGCAAGCTATCAAGATTTGTAGAGATTGAAGGCTAGGGAAGGGTATGATCTGAGAAGTGATCTAAGATCTGCAAGATAAGTTGTATATTGTAGTTAGGTTGAGATTTTCTAATGCTCTCTATAAATTATATTAGATATGGAAATCATATGGACTTAGGTGTGCCTAATAGCCATTTTTAAATCCTTTAACAAGGTGGTATTCCAAGTGAATGTTCTAAAGTCCTTTAACTAGGCCCACTTCTAACAGGGTAGTTAAATCCTCTAACAAGGTTAGATTTAACAGTGTGTTTATAAGCCTTTAACAGGGAAAGCCTTTCACAGGGCATCACTTTAGAAGAGTGAAAATTGAGTAGCATGTTATTGGTGGCTTTTCCCAAATTAGGTTGCCATGTAAATCACTATGTTACATGTTGATTTCTTATGTGTTATGATTGCATGTTGATTTACAATAACTTGTTGATTAGAAAAGTTAAAGCTTGGTTGAATGAATGGTTGAATGGGCTCACTATACTTAGTGAAAAGTTTAAATAAGACATTTGTACCTTGAACAAGTGATTTAGACACACCCCCACACCACCCCGCCCCCCGCCCACCCCCCTCCTCAGTTATTCTAAAGAAATTCTAAAAATTTATTTATTTAATCATTATGAATGAAACTATATTGTTTTAAATTCCTTTTGTCTTTGTATCTTTATACTTTTTTAACTTCAAATTAATTTTCTAATTCTCAAAAATATTTTTATTATATAGTATCTATTTTTTCTTATAAAGTATTAAGTATGAAGTTTCATGTTTTGTTAATAGTTATATTTACGATGGAGTTTTATGATAAATTTATTTTATATTTGTCCAAACATAGACTTAAGCAATGAAATATTTCAAATATTTTTCTAAAGAAGTCACCTTAAATTATTAATATATTAAATTAATTTAAATTTATATTTAAAACTTTACTAGAATTTTTTATTAATTTCAATAAACTAGTTATTTAATCTTTTATAAATTAAAAAAATATATATTATTTTTAATTTTTAAAATTTAAAATTTATTTTAAAATGTCTACGAATATTTTTATTAATAATGATATAAAAAATAAAAGATAAGTTACATGAGGTTTAATTTTTTTTGTTAAAAGCTTTCAATAGTAATTATATATGTAAATGTTTTAATTTTTAGAAAAATATTTGATTCAATGAAAATTTGAATGAATATTTTTATTCTAGATTATTGATGAAGTTGATTGAAATTTAAAAAAAATTGCTATGATAATTTTATAAATTGTTAAAAATATCAATTTAAATCTAATAATAATAAGTAGGTTAGAATTAGGGTATTTTTGTTTGGAATAAATTTTAAATAATGAATATATTATGTTATGTGAATCTTATTTAAAGTTGTCATTAAAATAATAGTAGTTCTCTAGTTTAAATTAAATTATTGAAAATATTTGAATTTCTCATAGTAAAAATTAAATAAGATTATAATTTTTTTTAATAAAAGTATTAGAAAATGCTACACATTTTTTTTGGCTAATAGTCATTATCTTTACTATAGTTTTAATTTTATATTTTAATGTTAAGAATTTTTTATTTTTTTTAATTTATTTAATCAATCGTCATAAACCATCTTTAAATGTTGTACCCAAATTTTCAAAAAAATTCCAAAAGAATTCCACTTAAACTCATAGACATTTTGTCACTCTTAATCTTTCATATACAATTGGCCACATCTAAAGCTAAAAGAATATAAAGATCAAACAAGCACATAAAGCTAAAGAGAGAAGGAAAAATGATTTGGAGGACAAGAATGAAAATAGAAAAATGAAACTAAGAGAACAATATATGCCATGTCACATGGCAGGATATATGTGTTTTATATTGGTTGATGGCTTTTTCTAATGGAGGTGGAACACCAAGGATAGAATCGATGATTTTTTCAAGCCAAGAAATATTAGTTGAATAGGTGAAATGATCTGGCAAGGCAAAAACCATGTGAAATAAAAAAAATACCACTAGTTTGAACATGAGACATGGTTTGAGTGTGAGACACTTAGTTGCATTTATGGTAGGAGGTTCCCTCCAAAGGAGAATCCTATCAGCTTAATTAGGTCTATTAGAATGCAATTCACTTTTTAAATTAACAAATCATTATTGTATGCAAAATTAACTAACTACACTATTGTAGTCTTATCCAAAATCATGTCATGTGCAATTATAGTTGAGTTTCTTGCACTTGCTATCAAGGATTGCCATTTTAAAAAAATTTTTGTTATTAATTTTTCTAGTATACTAGCAGAAAACAAAAAAAGAAACATTACTATCTTTTGTGCATTAATATAGAATTGAGATTTTGATCAATTTCCCTACTTTTTAGAATTCAATGGAGTAGTGTCACATATATCATAAAAGAAACATCACCCAACTCTTAAATATTTGTATCACATTGCAAAATGAAAATTAATTTCTTAGTTCTTGTTGGATTCTCTATACAACCATGTTATTGTTTTGCATAATGTAACCTTGTTGGCTACTATCATTCTACAACACATATCCTAGATTTTGATTTTGTATTTTCTAGTTAATAAAAGGAAATTAAGAAGAGTAGAAACATTGCTTTTGTACTTCCTATCAATTTTTTCCCAATGCTTGTTACAATATTACAATTGTAAGTCTGTATGAGAAAAGTTTGTGCTTTCAATTTTAGTGTAGAAACAAAGTTGAAACTGCATCTTGAGCCTAGACATTTAATGGAATCCTTTCCTTTGTTGCATTTTCTACATCCTCTTGAGACCTATAAAATAATACTTTATACAAGAGAACCCAAAAATAAAATAGCATAAATTTGACACAAAATTTACTAAATGTGTTTAAAAAATTCATTAATATATAAGGGGTATTTTAATAGGCCTACATTTTAGCGAGGACATGGGCATTCTATATGGTCATCTTCCTACAATCTGATTTATATTTATTAGTGCTCATTTCTAGCTTTTCCATCACAATCCTATTTTCTTAGTGCTCTTCTAGTTCCTTTACAACAATTGCTACTTCAAGCACACCATGTTACCATTCAAAAAATTGAAAATTAATTACTTCATGGTTTTCCTCCTCAAAAGATACATCTACTTCTATCAACAAAAGATCCATGATATTCAAATTTATTTTTCAAGATTTCAAAATTAGGGCTGAAACTTTCCTTATTTTCAATATTAATAGAAGATTAGAAGCTTATGTTACAGTTATAGTTAAAATATAGATACTAAAAGCTAAAAAAAATTTTGAAGACATTTCTAGAAACTAAAAGACAATTTGTAAGAAGATTTTTACATATACAAAATCAACCATTTTGCTATGATAGTTGGCAAAGATAAGGAAGAAAATAAAACATAAACAAACTCACACATAGATTGATGCACAAAAAACTCTATATGTATTTCCTTGTGACAATTGGATTACAAATGCCTCTTTTATAGAGGGCTTTGGAAACCTCTAAATATTGCTAGTCATAGCTGGCTTATAATTTTAAAATGCCACCTACATTCACCTACATGTGAAAAATTCCTTCCTTGCCAAGGCACCTACATGTGGTAGGTGGAGGCACCTACATTTTAAAACAATATACCAACAATAAATTACAATTTTATATTTCTATGGTAGAAATTACCACACATATCTAGAATGTTCCAACACTCCCCTCTAATTTCTACCACTAATTATATCAAAATTTACAATATTCATTTTATCTCTTAACCATTCAAATTGTTCTTGTGGTAGTGCCATTGTAAATATATCTGCCAATTGATCTTCAGATCTACAATGCTCCAAGCTGATTTCTCCATTATTGACCAATTCTCGAATTAAATGATATATGGTATCAATATGCTTTTTCCTCTTGTAGAAAACATGATTCCTTGATAATGCAATGGTGGACATGTTATAACAATAGACAGTAGTAGGCTCCTCTTGCGTGTGCATTAGATCTTTCAAGACTCTTCACATCCATACTGCTTGACATGCTACTGATGTGTTGGTTAGGTATTCTACTTCAGCTAAAGAAATAGTCATGATAGGTTTTTTCTTTGATGCCCATGCCACAATGCCTATTCCAAGATGAAATGCATATCCAAATGTGCTTTTTGTATCATCAATACTTCCTGCAAAGTCACTGTCAGTATATCCTACTAGCTGAAAATCATCTAAAGAAGAATAAATTATGCCATAATTTAGAGTCCCTACAATATACCTTGATATTCTCTTTCCTTCCTACCAATGCGAGTTCTTAGGTGAATCCATATATCTAGAAATTAAACTCACTACATACATAATATTTGGCCTAGTTGTTATGAGATACATCAAACTACCAACCAATTTTTTGAATATAGTCATACCAAAATTCATCTCATCATTTTCTTTTCTTAGTTTTGTGTTTATTGCCATGGGCATAGAAATTGGGCTACAATTTACCATTCTAAACCTTCTCAAAACATATTTTCCATACTTAGTTTGACAAATGAAAACACCCTTATCATTTTGTGCTACTTCAATGCCAAGAAAATATTTCATCAAACCCAAATTTTTCATCTCAAATTCCTTCTTCATTGCTGATTTAAACATTTCAATAGAAAGGTTACCTGTAAAGATCAAATCATAAACATACAAGAAAACAATCAAAATTTAACCTTCCTTATTGACCTTGATGTATAGAGTTGGCTCACTAGTGCCTCTATTGAATCCATTCACAATCATGTATGAGTCAATTCAACTATACCAAGCCCTTGGTGCCTGATTTAACCCATAGAGTGCTTTCTTCAATCTGTAAACCTTGCCTTCCTATCCTTTTATTTCATAATCTAGTGGTTATTGCACATAAACTTCTTCATCCAAATATCCATTTAAGAAAGATGATTTTACATCCATTTGATAAGCCATCCATTTGTTTTGAGTTGCAATGGCTAGAACTATTCTAACAATATCTAGTCAAGCTACAGGTGCAAAAGTTTCATTATAATCAACTCCATATTCTTGTGCAAACCCTTTAGCCACTAGTCTAGCCTTATATTTGTCAATTTCCCCATTTTCCTTATAATTAGTTTTATAAACCCATTTTACACCTATGGAGTCTCTATCTTTAGGCAAATCAACTAGTTTCTTCTTATTCAAATGCTTCCACAACAATAATCGTAAAAACATAATCAAACAAAATGCCTTCCTTGGTATGCCTTAGCAAGAAAAAGGTTTCTTAGCCCTACCAATCTAAGGGTATGTGCAAGATCATGCTCAACCAAACTATGCTCTTAAGTGGTAATAAAAAATCAAGAAATCAGGGTTATGTCAACTTGACATGTGATTTTCTACTAGTTATTAACGTTATATCAAAAAGTTGAGAGAAAAGAATCTCTATAAAATTGAATCTAGTTTCTAAACTAATAGGACTTATCTCAAAAAAAAAAAATTTTATTGGTCAAAATTTTGAATTTTAATGCAATATTACAAAAATTTTAGAACAAAAATAAGAAGGACACGTATGTCTGACCACCTTAATCAAAATCAAATGAAAATATTTTTAAATAATATTCTAGATATAAATAGTTGACTCATGCTTGGACGTGACAGATATTTTTGGGTATTTTTATTCTAAATAAATAATAATTAATTAATTTTTGACTTTCATATTTTTAGAATATAAAAACTCTTGTGTTTGACCACCTTAACTAATTTAAAATTCTGTAAAATTCAAATTTTCATTTTTTTCTCTTATAGTAGAAGAAACATAGAATGTGATACATCTTTTGGATTCAAAAAATGTTGTACCATTTGAAAGTTATAGTTATTTTTCAAGTTATGTGTCAGTCAACACTTTATATGTAACTCGAATAGAAAATAAGTAATAATTACTTACTAAACTCATAATTTGAGAAACCTTACATTAATGAAATGATAAGAACATTCTTAAGAAACTATTTTCATTTCATCAAATTTTGGTGAAAAAGAAGTTATCAACTACATGTTTGAAATAAACATCACATAAAAATAGCCCAAAAGCATATTTTTAAGATGTTTTTAAAGTTGACCATATAGGTTTGGTATCAAAAGATAAAGTAGACCTTATAAAGATATTAATTGTTTTCATTTAATATCAAGGTGGGTGGGAAAACTGTTGGAATATATTTTGAAATGCTTTGAGATATTTTAGAACTATAGATTTTTTAGATTGCCACTTTTTGGTACACCATGATCTTACACATAACCCTAAGTCACTTCAAATCTGTAGCTTCTCCTCTTAGCCAATCTTCAAAAATCTCCTTCAGCTATCTCCAATAGTTTCATTCAACTTGGCTCTAATATCACAATGATGGTGGGCAAAGACAAGGAAGAAAATAAAACATAAACCAACTCACACTTAGATTGATGCACAACAAACTCAATATCTATTGCCTTGTGAAAATTGGATTAAAAATGCCTCTTTTATAGAGGCATTTGGAAAACTCTAGATATTGTTGGTCATAGCTGACTTATAATTTTAAAATGCCACCTACATTCACCTACTTCCACCTACATTCACCTACATGTGAAAAATTCCTTCCTTGCCAAGGCACCTACATGTGGAGGCACCTACATATTAGAACATACTAACAATAAATTACAATTTTATATTTCTATGGTAGAAATTACCACACATCTCTAGAATGTTCCAACATGCCAAACATTAGAAATCAAGCACTCAAAATTCAATTAAAAAAGTAGAACATTCAATCTTCAAATCCCATTATTTTTCTCAATATTGTTTGCACAACATCAAAAATTTATAAAAACTATATGTGATAGGATTTTTCTTTTAAAAATGTAGAGATCTCAACCCATCTTTTAACACATGCAACAATATAGTCCTTCGTACATTGTCAAGACATGGAAATGAAAACTTTTTTTGTTTGAGTGGAAGCCCAAAGAAGTTGGAATTCCATAAAATTAGTAAATCCATCAGATTTTCTAGGAATTAAAAAATAATTAAAAATTCATTATCTAAAAAAAAAAAAGACTATCACTAAAATGGAAAACTCAAATTAGGGTTTAGTGTCCAATAGAACTTGATATGTAGACTTAATGGAGTAAAATTTTCAAGAAAACAATGCATTCTTCTATGAAATATTATTACTAAAAAAACAAAAACTTGGCCTACTCCGGAGGAAAAACCCAAAAAATCATAAATAATGTCCTAGAAGTAAAATTTTGGAGGTCCTCTGACTTTGTAATAGTTTTCATGCAGCAACCAAATGAAACAAAAACCATGGATGGTGACTTTTTTGTAGCAACATAAACCAAAAGATCATAACTATTAGAAACTATAGAAAAAATCAACAAAATATATGGTGACAATAGATCAATGAATTGCTACAACAGATAGAAGAAAGCACCATTTTTTATATTAATCTAGTTATCACACAAAAAAAATTTACATGGCCTCTATATATAGATGAATTTCAACTAATCAAAGGATCCACACATAGAACACAAGAACAATCTAGAATCTATACCTAGACTAGGAAAAGAGAAGTAAGAAACTTTAATTGGGTTTGTGTTTAATGGAGTGAGAGTTCTGTGTAGAGACTTATTGTTCAAACTACAATTTTAGTTATAACAAATATATCACATAGCTTAGAGATATTACTTCTTCTAACAACCTCACTTAATTTCTTCAACTAAAGGCTCTTTATGCATGAGAAATTATTACAATAATAAATTCAAATAGGATTTTTTTCATGATTAAGTCTTCTTAGGTACTAATTTACAACATGAAATATTGGTTCACCATATATATGTAACTATCACTTTGGGAATCCTTCCACTCATCATTATGCTTTGGGTTTTTAACTGGTTCACCCATGACCATTTGGTATTTCTCCCAATTGATGTAATTTCTTTTTCTTTAGTTTTCTCACCCAAGAAAATGGTTTTGACTTACCACAAACTCTTCAAAATAAAATTTTAGATTTTTCACCTAGATAAGTGGTTTTGACTTACCACAAACCCTTGAAACTTTGCATAAACATTGTTCCATTAATAGTGAAACTAGCTCTAAACTGTTCTCCATAATTTACTACATATAAAAATAAATCCATCTATAGAGGCACATGGGTACCCAATCATTCTACTATTCAGTTTCTAGGATTTTGTTGATACATGGTTCATCGATAATGTAAAAATATTTTAGAGTGTTAGACAATACCAATAATGCACTTCTTGAAAAAAAAGGGTACAATACACCATAATGTACTCATTTCATCTAATTGGATGCTCAAATACAACCTATGGTGATGTCAAACTCTAAATTAATCTTCTCGATAGTGATCAATATAACTGAGAAGTGGGGAGGGGGGGTGGGGGTGGTGGAGGTGGACAGGAGGTGAATTAGTTATACAAATAATATCACAAATAACAACTTCAAACAATCTTAACCATATGGGTAATGTAAATTGAAACCACAAGAAGATACTGATACACAATAACACCAGATATGTTAGCTAGGGTAACCATTAATCAGAGGGAAAACCCTGGTGGGGATCGTACACATAAGATGATGTTCTAATATAAATATTCCTTATTATAGGATAGATCCTATTATGAGTCTATTACAACATTCAGTACATATGAGTCTGTGTTAGGATACTTTGAATCCCTGTTAGGAGATTCCAACCCTGTTATGAGGTGTGCCAACCCTATTAGGAGTTTTGGCAGATAGCAGGACCCAATGCCCAAATAGCTTCAAGTGCAAGACCAATGAACCCACTATCCAAATGATCTTTGTATTATTCCTTGCAAAATAATAGAAATGATTTGTACTTCCTTTCTTTTTCTTTGTCCTATCAGTGTGACTTCTACTCCTTCAAATCCTTTAAATAGATCTCAAACTACACATCCTATAATCCTTTGGATTCCTTACATGCATTCAATAAGTACTCTAATCCTTTTTACACTTTACTCTTAAACAACAATCTCAATACAAACACTACATTTTCAAACAAGGAAAACATCTTTCCTTTATACTGTATCTTCATAATAATTCCTTGAGTTGGTCTTGTGGCTTTCCCAATTAATTAAAATAAGATAATTAATTAAATTACTATTATAATAGCACTGTCAGATAATAGTCGATACAAAACTTCACACATGAAATACTAAGGCTTGCGCACTGGCTAATATTATCATCTAACTATCCTCTATCATTGGCTAATTGTGGATTAGTTAATTACATCTAGGATGTAAGATAGACAACAATTGTCAAGAACTACTTTCCCAGTACTCTATCTATGAACTGCTCTTAGTAATTCATGTACAACTTTTGTACACCATCAATTTAGACTTGGCACATGTAACCACATCAGCAAGACACTATGTTGTACATGCCCATAACTATGCATGACTAAACAATCAAACCATTATATGTACCATCAAGATCTATGTCTACTACTCTACCAGTCTTAACAAAAATAATGCTATGTTGACATCAATGACAAACATAGTCATAAATGCAACATATCAAAACTCTCAAATTCTAAGGATACTCCCACAATGTAGTATCATCAATTTCATGCTAAAAATCTCCCACTTTGGCATTGATGGAAACATTGATGAAAATCTATCTAAGTTCCAAGAATACCAAGTAAGCTTATACTATTGTTTCTTGACCAAATGTCTCTCCCATTTCTTTAGGAGTTCTTCCATACATACTCTCCCCCATGCCTTAGGAGATGTTTTTCATGCATATCTCTCCCTCATTGACATCAATGTCAAAGGTATCAAACTAATACAAATTGTTATGTAGCAATTTCTAATTAGATGCTTCAAGTCATCAACTAGTTTGAGTGCCCAAAGACATTGTTCAATACCAAATACCAAGAGTCCTTAATGATATAGTGCATACCAGATACTACCCCATATGGGAAGGATCATCATTTAGTCTAGTCAAATAATGGTGCTTTGTGCCACTGGATTGATGCACTCCCTACATCAACTATTTAGAAGTAAGTAGGGGCATAACCCCAAGCATACCTCTTAAGTACTCAAGTGTGTGTTTAGGCATGAATCCATAAAGATATATACAATCTGATCCTTACTACTTACATACTCTAATTTGATCTCCTTTTTTCTTGGTTTGTCTCTCACCACATGAACTTAATAGATATATGATTTTTCTTAGAATGCATTACATGATTTTTAGACATACTAACTATACTTGTGTTATCATAGTAAATAATAATAGGTTCTTTGATGTCAATTCAAATATCCTTCATCATTTTCTTCATCCACATAACTTAATTACAGTTATTTGCCACTACAACATACTCTACCATAGTAGTGCTCTATAAAATTCAATCTTGATTCTTGCTTAACCAAGAAACCAATATTCCTCCTCGAAAGAATGCTCCACCACTGGTGCTCTTTCTATCATCCATATTGCCTACCCAATCAACATCAATATATGTGTACAAAGTGAAATCACTTGATCTGTCATATCAGATTCCACAATCAAATGTCCCTTCTAAATATTTGAATATTATCTTAACTTCTACAAAATGATATTTCTTGGGATCAGCTTGAAATATAGTGACAATCCCAACATCATTTGCTATATCTAGTCTAGTGTGAGTCAGATATTGCAAACCTCCAATCATTGATCTATACTTCTTCTACTGAATTGTAGGTATCTCATATTTCCTAGATAACTTATGACTTGTTATCATAGGTGTGCCAATAGGTTTACAACTTTCCAAACCAAATCTTTTCAAAAAATCCTTTCAATACTTATCTTCTGAAATGAATGACCCATCATTATTCTACACAATGTACAAACCTAGAAAAAACATCATGTATTCTATCATGCTCATTTCAAATTCACTATTCATCTCCTCAACAAATTTATCACTAGCTTCATCATTACCTCCAAAAATGATGTCATCAATAAATATTACAATGATCAATAAACCATCTTCAATTTATTTTAGATATAATTTACTATCTACCATACCTTTATCAAATCCAAGCTTTGTCAAGTAACTATCCAACCTTACATATGAGGTTCTTGGTGCTTTCTTCAAAACATAAAGAGATTTGTTCAATTTTCATACCATGTCTTTATCTTCTAATAAATGAAATCCTTTTAGGTACTCAATCTAATCCTCTTAGAAAGGTATATTTAACATCCATCTAGTTCTCCATTTAGAAAGGTATATTTAACATCCATCTGGTAAACCTTGAATTTCTTGTTCACTACATAAGCTCGGTATTATGATTAAACCATAGGCAGAAATAACAATTACTTGCAAATATAACCAATAATAGAAAATAATAGATCACACAAAAAAGAACACAAGACACCAAGATTTAATGTGGTTCACCCAATCCCTAGGCTACGTCCACCAAATAGAAAGTCCAATATTATTACAATCCAATGATTACAACTTGATTACAATCTATAATCCCCTTACAGCTCAATACCACTGCAAGAACCTATTTCAGATTCCCACTCTAAAATAGCCCTAACCCTAAGCCCTTTTATAAAAGTATTAAACTACTTTAGGGTTACTACATGTCAACCATAAATTAGAAATTACTTTAGTGGAAAATCTATGAATGTTGAATCTATGAATAGTACCAAAACAAAACAAAACAAAATCGAGGCGATGCCCCAAGCCCCAAAGAATTTATGATGTACATTATTTTCCTTATCAATCACCACATACTAACACTACAAACATCCTTATAGCTTCCATTTTTATTATAGGTGCATATTTTTCGTCATAATAAATTCCTTCTTGCTTTGAATAACCTTTACAAACAAGTCTAGCATTATTTGTCACAACTTCTCCTTGTTCATTTGTCTTATTCCTGAAAACCCATTTTGTTCCTATCACATTCTTGTCTTTTTCTCTAGGAACTAACTCCCATGTATCATTCTTTACTATCTAATCAAATTCTTCCTTCATTTCTTGGATACAATGATTATCTTTTGCTGATTCATCTATGTACTTGAGTTCAACTTGAGATATCAAGCATATCTCCTTATTTACTCTATTCCTTGTCATAACACCTTTCTCTTTACTTTCAATTATCTACTTAGGAGATTGATTTCTTGTTAGATTTATGTTAAGAGTAGGATTTGACATCTCAACTCTTATCTCTTCTCTTGGTTGAGACCTTTGTTACCCTGTATGCTCAAAAGTTAGCACATCATTCTGCAAGTCATTGTTAGTCTTAAAGAAAACTTCAAAATTTTGTCTAACAATTCTAGAGTTATCTTCTTCATCATCTAATTTATAATCTACCTTCTTTTCTTTTATTCCAAACTTCTCATCAATCCTTACATTTTTGCATTCAACTATTGTCTTAGCTCTATAGTTGAAACATCTATAAGCTTTACTCTTCAATGAATAGCTAAGAAACATACCTTCATTACTTCTTGGATCAAACTTACCAATGCCATTGTTTCTCTTGATATAACATTTGATCCTAAATATTTTGAAATATGTGACTGATGGTGACTATCCAAACCATAGTTCATAAGGTTTCTTGTACATACCTTTTATGATATGTACTTTATTAAGAGTATATACTTCACTATTAACAACTTCTCTCTAGAAATTCTTGAAACATCATTCTCAAATAACGTCACTCTAGCTTCTTCTACTATGGAATTATTCCTTCTCTTAGCAATCCCTTTTTTCTTAGGTGCTCTAGGTACAGATAGTTGTCTTTTAATTCCATTTTCTTTGCAAAATATGTTAAATTCTGTAGAGGTGAATACTCCTTTATCAGATCTCAAACACTTAATCTTAACACTAGATTCATACTCAACTCTATTATTAATTATCTTAAACTTCTCAAAAGATTCATATTTCTCTTTAAGAAATGCTACCAACATAATTTTACTGAAATCATCAACAAGAATCATAAAATAGCTTTCACCATAGAGTCCTCTTGTTCTAGAGGGATCACTCAAATCTATGTGAACAATCTCTAGCTTCTCTATGCTAGTGAACTTCTTCCTAGGGAATGATACTTTCTTCTTCACAATGTTATCAAAGTGTATGTGACAAAAAATTCTATGCCACAACCATCTTCCAGTTTAGGTAACAAACATGTCATCTTAGTAGGATTCAACTGAAATACATTACCTCTAGATCTAGTGCTAGTTTTAATCATCTTACCATCTTTGTCTTTGATAGTGTGGGTCTTCTCAGTGAGCTACAATAGATAACCTTTGTCCACCAACTGTGCAATGGTCAACAAGTTATGCTTCAATACAACAACAAAATAGACATCATCAATGCTAGTTTTACCATCAAGAGTAATGGATTAAATTCCTATTATATGAAAATCTACATTGTTACCAACTTTAACAATACCTCCATCATGATTCTTGCACTTAACAAACTTATTCATATCACCAGTCATGTGATGTGAACATCCACTATCAAATATCCAATCAAACTACTTTATCACTTAGGTAACTAGAGCTCTTTCTTATCTAATTTCTCTATCAAGATCATCTTCCTTGATAGCCACAAATCATAATTCATCATCACTTTCACTTTGACCTTTCTCATTAGACTCATAATCTTCATTTTCATACAAACAATTTCTATCTCTATCTCTTCTAGGGTTAAACTTCCCTTTATACTTTTTCACTCTTTTAGGGTATTAAGATGCATAATGACCAAATTCATTATAATTCTAGCATTTAAATATTTTCTTAACATAGTTTTCTCTTCTCACTAGAAGGGCTATTCCTTCTCAATATTCTTGTCTCTATCAGCTCTACTACTACCAACAAAATCCCCATGTAATGTTTCCTTAGTGAAATCCTTAGTGGAAGATATCACTAGTTCAATCATCTGCACTATTGGCTTAAATGGTCTTGTCAAAATTTTCAAGATCATCCATATGACTTTATCATCTTCTATGGTTCCACCATGAGACCAAATACCTACAATCATTTTTATATTCTACCAATATAACTTATTACAAATTCATCTTCCATCATTCTAGCATCTTGAAATGCACATATCCATTTATGTAATCACATTCTCTTTGCATAATCACCACCTTAAAAAGTACATTCTAAAGCTTTCCAAATTTAATGAGATGTTACAATGACTTTACCTAACTGTACTAATTCTTTTGAAGTGTTGTCAATAGGGCTCCTCTTGCTCTAATGTTACACATGAATATATCTCTCTCTTCTTCACTACAACCTTCTAGTTTTTTATTCTTCGATGATTGTTTTTGAACTTTTTTGTCAATATCCAATATCCTAGACCCATACACAATAGAAAATTCTTCATCTTCTCCTTCCAACTATCATAGTTAGACCCATCAAATCTAGGACTATCCTTCTTGAAAATATGTAAGAACCCCAAATAGGCTCTACGCTGATCACTATTTGTTTCCCTGGGTGTAGTGACTGTTTTTGGTTTGTTTTTGAATGTTTTAAGATGTTTTTGGGTTTTGAGTTGATGAAAAGAAAATACAAATATTGAAAACTAATCTTACCTAAAATTATAACTCAAATCTAGTTATAATGCTAATCAAATTCATTTATTCGGATGGCTCCTAATGTATGTACAATACTTATTGCTGGAAGAATACATTAAAAACATCACCATTAATAGTTGAAAAAAACCTGATTTTTGTCTCCAATATGCAACCATGCTGCTGGTTGCTTCCTCCTTGGGCAGCGCCTATCAAAAAGCGCAATATTAAATCTCTGATTTTTAATTCACTGTAGCGTTGTACTGTTCACAGCACTGTAGTTGCTGTTATAACCCCTTCCAATTTGTAAACAGATTCATCCACTTTTTCCCTACTGAAACACAATATTGACTCCAGAATGAAGTCAACTCATAGGAAAAATTCAAGTGATATTTCACACCCTCAAATTGCAACAACTCTGAAGATACTACGTTCTCCACAGTCTGAATTCTTCTCAAACTTGTAGAAACCCTTGTTGCCACAACTTCACGAAATTTCACAAGGCAAATTTTTTAAGCAATTCTCATAACCTACTCTTGAAGGAAGACAATGTTTGTTTATAAGGACTCCTCAACTCCAGAATGAGTCTCCACACTCAATGTGGGATAAAAGATATAATAATAACATAAAAAATGTTATTACATTAAAACTTAGAAAACCCCTTTTAATTTTTCCATAAGCTTTGACCCACAATTAATTGAAACAATGGCCCCTTTTATGATATCATGACCCTCACTTAAGTTATATATTATAACTTAACAATATAGGCTCAAAACCAATAATTTTTATTTTAACTAAATAAACATTAATATCTCCATTATTACTCAACATTTTTGAATGTCATTTGGACTGGGAGCTAACATGATAGAACTACATATGACCATACCCCTTTTCTAAAAATAGCAGGGGTTTATCTTTATAACTCCAAAACTGCTAAAAATAGCCTGACCAAGCCAAACTCAAAGGAAAACTCATCATAAACAAACTCTGGCAACCCAGAAGAGTACTTTGCTCTGGTCCTTAGAGGATCTCCACACCAAGGTGACCCTCTATCCAATCTTATTAGCCTACGAGGGTCTCTAATAGGCTAAACACCAGCTAAAGTGATGTCTCTAGCTAGAAGGGGACATCACAGTCCGCCCTCCTTGAAATTGCTTGTCCTCAAGCAATCTCAACTCTGAATGCTGTAAAATCTCCTCGCTCTCCCAAGTAGCATCCTCTATCGGAAAATCCTTCCACTTCACCAAATATTCTCAGATGGTACGTTTCCTCAAGTTCCTCTCTCTAAAATCAATGATAGCCTCTGGTATCAAAAAAATTTTTCCCTCATCATCCAGGGGTGGTAGTACTGTAGAAGGCACATAATGATGCCCTAGCACCTTTTTGAGGCATGACACATGAAAAACACTGTGCACCTTGCTCTCCGCTGGCAAGTCTAACTCATAAGCCACCTCTCCCACTTTCTTGATAATCCTAAATGGACCATAGTATCGTGGCTTGAGTTTCTTGGCACCACTCTTCTTGAGAGTGGATTGACGGTAAGGCTGCAACATAAGATACACCATGTCTCCAACCTCAAAAGTCCGCTCAGTCCTCTTCTGATCTGCATACTGCTTTTGCTGATTTTGTGCTTTAGTTAGATTATCCTTGAGAGTCTTAACAAGGTCTTGACTCTCCTGTAACAAATCACCTACACTGGGCACTGTACTGTCACTCAAAAGCAGATCCATAAAATTGGGTGCCTCATACCCATACAGGGCCATAAAGGGTGACATCTGAATAGACATGTGATAACTGGTATTGTAGCAATAATCACAAAGATAAATCCACTTTACCCATGCCCTCTATTGCCCTGCTATATAATTTCTGAGATATCCCTCCACCCATTTGTTTACTATCTCTATTTGACCATCTGTCTGAGGGCGGTAGCTAGTACTCGGAGTGAGCTCTGTCGCACACAACCTGAATAGCTCCTACCAAAAGTGACTCATAAACTTGCTATCTTTGTCACTTACAATGCTCCGAGGTAAGCCATGTAATTTGAATATCTCTTTGAAGAACAACTCTTCCACCTGTGTAGCAGTGTATGTAGCAGTGATCGGAAAGAAGTGTGCAAACTTTGTAAGGCGATCCACAACCACATATATGCAGTCTCTACCTTGGGCTCTAGGAAGTCCTGTGATGAAGTCCATAGAAAAACACTCCCACTTCCTATCAAGAATCGAAAGTGGCTAAAGTAAACCGGCTAGATAGAAGTGTTCTTGCTTATTCTACTGGCAAGTGGGACACTCCCTAATATATTGAAGTATCTCTGCTTTGAGCCCTTTCCATGTGAATCGCTCTCTAATCTGTAGGTATGTCTTGTAGAAACCAGGATGTCCTGCCATAGGTGAATCATGAAAACATTTCAAAACCACCCTCCTCACTACTGATCTTGGGACCAAAAATATTCATCCTTTGTAAATGATGAGCTCATTCACAATGGTGTATCTACTGTCCTGAATAGTCCCATCTATGAATCCAGCTGCACAAGTGTCCTTTGCATACTCTGCAAGGATCAAGTGCCTCCAATCCTTCGATATGTCTATCAGTAAGCTCAAATGGGGCCTACGTGATAAGGCATTAGCAACTACATTCTGTGTCCTCTTAAAATATGTAATGTCAAAGTCATAGGAATCTAACTTGCTCACCCACTTTTGTTGCCTATCATTGAGATCTCGCTGCCCCAAAAAGTGTCTTAGGCTATTATGGTCAGTTTTGATACAAAATTTTCTATCTACCAAATATTGCCTGAATTTGGCCAAAGCATGCATAATGGCTAACATCTCCTTATCATATATGCTGAAGCTCTGCTCTGGCCCTCCCAATTTTCTGCTCTCATAAGCAATAGGGTGCTTCTCCTGCATAAGCACTGCTCCAATACCCTCTCCGGAAGCATCACAATGTAGCTCAAAAGGTTTGCTGAAATTTGGTAATGCTAACACTGGACAAGAAGTCATCAACCCCTTAAATTTCTCAAAACACTCTTGTGCTTCAAGAGTCCACAAGAAAGCTCCCTTTCTCATCAAATCTGTCAAGGGTGACACATGCCTAGAATATCCATCCACAAACCTTCTGTAGAAACCACATAGTCCTAGAAAGCCCCTCAACTGTGTAAGGTTCACCGGTGAAGGCCACTCCATAATGGCATGAATCTTTTCAGGATCCATGCACACGCCCTCTACACTGATGATGTGACCCAAGTACAACAACTCTGTCATGCCCAAATCACACTTCAACTCCTTTGCATACAAGGATTCTCTGTCTAATATACCCAGCACCATGTCCAGGTGAACCAAGTGCTCCTCCCAAGATCTACTATATACCAAAATATCATCAAAGAAGATAAGTAAAAATCTCCTCAACTGAAGATGGAAAACCCTATTCATTGTTGCCTGAAAAGTAGTAGGTGCGTTAGTTAGCCCAAATGGCATAACTACAAACTCAAAATGGCCACAATGACATCTAAAGGCTATCTTCTCGATATCCTGCTCTCTAACTCTGATCTGGTGATAACCTAATCTCAAATTTATCTTTGAGAAGAAGCAAGCTCCATGAAGCTCATCTATCAACTCATCGATCCTGGGAATGGGGTATCTATTTTTAATCGTCTTCCTATTAAGCACTCTGTAATCAATGCACATCCTCAATGTCCCATCCTTCTTCTTTACTAACACCACTGAAGAAGCAAAAGGAGACTTACTTGGTCTAATGTGGCCCATAGCAAGTAACCCCTTTATGGTTTTCTCAATTTCATCCTTCAACCTCTTTGGATGCCTGTAAGGTGTAATCATGATGGGCTTAGCCCCCTCCTCTAACTCAATGATGTGCTCAATACCTCTGTCTGGTGGTCTACCTAGTGGAATGTCACTGAACACCTTAGAGTGTTTAACTCTAAGCTCCTGAATATCAGGAGGATATTCAATCTTATGTTGTCCCTCTTGTGATGGCATCAACATGCACTCTACTGTCCACTCTACCTAATCATTTCGAATCAATCTAGCCATTCTATGAAAAGAGACCATCCTGAGATCACTATCCCTGATTGCCTTAAGAATATGTGTCTTCCCATTCACTTTAAACCTCATCTCCATCTCCTTGAGGTTAAGAGTGAACTCACCAATATCATGCAACCAACTCATCCCAAGAACTATATCTGTATCTCCCATAGGTACAACATAAAAATCTGCCTTAAAGTCATAATTATTAACTTTCAATGGGAGTCCAATGATCCTACGATCACATTTGAGGACATAGCCATCCGCTACCCTCACTCTAATTCCCCCAAACTCCTCTGTTTGTATGCCATGCTTCTCCACCATCCTAGCATCAATGAAATTATGAGTGGCACCTGTATCAACCAAGGTTATGACTCGCTGTCCAGCAAGTACTCCTCTCATCTGGAATGATCCTTCTTGCTTAATACTAGTGAGACGAGCTTCCCCAAGTTGCCCATCTCCTTCCCCATCCTTGGACTCCATTTTAGACAAGTTTTCAGCCTTGTCTTCCTCTTTTTCACAATCTATTTCCTCTATATCAAACTGCTAATCTGAATTATCTGATTCTGATTCCTCATAGTATGCCCACATAACTCTGTTAGCTTTTCACTTTGGCCTAAGAGGACAATCATGGTTTGCATCATAGGGTCCCTTACACTTGAAACATAATTTTTTCTTCCTCAAATCGTTTAATGTTTCCCTGTCAAAAGGTGCTGGAGTTTTATCTTTAGAATCAATTTTAAAATCAGTCCTCTCTGGTTTTTTATAAAATGGTTTGTTATCCTTACTAGAAGATGCTCCTTTGGACTGAAATTTGTTTGTTGGGACTGCATGTTCCATACTTCTTGCCTTTATCATCGCTTCCTGTAAAGAAATAGGATCAAATGCCTTTATCCAACCTCTCAGTGGTTCGGATAGGCCCTCAATCAAAAGAACTATCAATCTATGCTCTGAAATGTTTGGCACCATGACTGCCAACCGCTGAAATTCACCAATGAAATACTCCAAGTTACCTATTTTTTTTAGCTGTGCTAAGTCCCGAAAGTAAATCTCTGGATCTTTCTTGTCAAATATTTCAACCAACCTATCCATGAAGTCCTAGTATTCTGTCACTTGGTTATGCTAAAGTGTTACCATTCCATGGTACCACCAATCATGTGCTATTCCCTCCAAATGCAAGGTGGCATATTTGATAGCTTCAATCTCTGTCATTGGCCTTAGTGCCAAAAATGTGTCAAGCTTATGAATCCAAGCTTGAGCTGTCATCTTACCACTCCCATCAAATGTAGGCATAGTAAGCTTGCCTGTAGCCCTCTTCAGCTCACTATTTTGACCTCTAGGCCTCCTATCTTGTCTAAGTGACCTATAATGCTCTCTCCTCTAATTTACAAAGCATTCAAAGGTCATCCTCTCCCGAACCTGCGGAGCTAATAATTCCCATTCATCATTTGTAGCCATGAGTGCATCTGTGAATATGGGGTCTCCTATCGCCTCCTCTACCAGAGCTTCTTCTGGCTCCTCCAGAACAAATGTAGGGTGTGTAGGCCTATCAACTATTTTGGAATGGGTCCGTTATGGTCTCTGATTACCTATAGCACTCCTATTATCTCCCTGTTCTCCTGGCTTCCCATTTTGTCTAACAAGTGGGTTCATCCTTTCTACCATAGTAGTGAGTGCCTGTACTGCCTGTGCCATCTGTTGCTGCCCGATAACCATAGCACGGTAGAATTCTCTGGTATCCTGATCATCATTATTCCTCCTATTTCTAGGTAGACTACCATCATGCCTCTCTTCCACATTTCCTATTTCCTATAACTATTCTCTTTCAATCAGAGTTCTCCTACGAGTATGGTACCTGTGTGGTCCAATTTCCAGTGGCTGCATATGACTCCCCAAACCCTCAGGATGGCAGGAATGAGGCTCTGATACCAATGTAAGAACCCCAAATAGGCTCTACGCTGATCACTATTTGTTTCCTTGGGTGTAATGATTGTTTTTGGTTTGTTTTTGAATGTTTTAAGCTATTTTTGGGTTTTGGGTTGATGAAAAGAAAATACAAATATTGAAAATTAATCTTACCTAAAATTATAACTCAAATCTGGTTATAATGCTAATTAAATTCATTTATTCGGATGGCTCCTAATGTATGTACAATACTTATTGCTGGAAGAATACATTAAAAACATCACCATTAATAGTTGAAAAAAACCTGATTTTTGTCTCCAATATGCAACCACGTTGTTGGTTGCTTCCTCCTTGGGCAGCGCCTATCAAAAATTGCAATATTAAATCTCTGATTTTTAATTCACTGTAGCACTGTACTGTTCACAGCACTGTAGCTGCTGTTATAACCCCTTCCAATTTGTAAACAGATTCATCCACTTTTTCCCTACTGAAACACAATATTGACTCCAGAATGAAGTCAACTCACAGGAAAAATTCAAGTGATATTTCACACCCTCAAATTGCATCAACTCTGAAGATACTACATTCTCCACAGTCTGAATTCTTCTCAAACTTGTAGAAACCCTTGTTGCCACAACTTCAAGAAATTTCACAAGGCAAAGTTTTTAAGCAATTCTCATAACTTGCTCTTGAAGGAAGACAAGGTTTGTTTATAAGAACTCCTCAACTCTAGAATGAGTCTCCACGCTCAATGTGGGATAAAAGATATAATAATAACATAAAAAATGTTATTACATTAAAACTTAGAAAACCCCTTTTAATTTTTCCATAAGCTTTGACCCACAATTAATTGAAACGATGGCCCCTTTTATGATATCATGACCCTCACTTAAGTTATATATTATAACTTAACAATATAGGCTCAAAACCAATAATGTTTATTTTAACTAAATAAACGTTAATATCTCCATTATTACTCAACATTTTTGAATGTCGTTTGTACTGGGAGCTAACATGATAGAACTGCATATGACGATACCCCTTTTCTAAAAATAGCAGGGGTCTATCTTTATAACTCCAAAACTGCTAAAAATAGCCTGACCAAGCCAAACTCAAAGGAAAACTCATCATAAACAAACTCTAGCAACCCAGAAGAGTACTCTGCTCTGGTCCTTGGAGGATCTCCACACCAAGGTGACCCTCTATCCAATATTATTAGCCTACGAGGGTCTCTGATAGGCTAATCACCAGCTAAAGTGATGTCTCTAGCTAGAAGGGGACATCACAAAATATTTTCCATTAATCTCTCAAAGTTATTAAGCTTTTCCTTCAAGTACCTAAAGGTTTAATACCAATTGTAAGAATCTATAGTCCACTAATATAACTGGGGGGGCATGAATCAATTATAAAGCTAATATCACAAATAAAAAATTTATACAATCTTGACTATATGAGTAATGTAAACTAGAACCACAACAAGATACTCATACACAATAACACTAGATATGTTAACTTGGGAAACCCTTGACCAAAGGGAAAACCCCAGTGGGGATGATACCCACAGGATGATGTATTAATATAAATATTCCTTGTTAGAGGATAGACCCAATCAGGATTTTGTCACAACATTTAGTACATATGAGTCCTTGTTAGAAGACTTTGCATCCCTGTTAGGGGATTCCAACCCTACTAAGAGTTGTGCCAACCTTGTTAGGAGTTGTGGAAGATAGTTGGACCCACTTCCCAAACAAATTCAAGGGAAATACTAATGAACCCAGTATCCAAATAACCTTTGTATTATTCATCTTAGAATAATAGAACTAAATTATACCTCCTTCCTTTATCTCTATCCTATCAACTGAACTTCTACTCGTTCAAATCTTGTAACCATATCTCAAATTTCACATCCAATAATCCCCTAGATCACTTACATTCATTCAACAAGAACTCTACTCCTTTTCACGCTTCACACTTAAACAATGATCTCGATACACATAATACATTTACAAACAAGGAAAGCATCTTTCCTTTATACCATATCTTCATAATAATTACCTGAGTCATCCTTGAGGCTTTCCTAATTAATTAAAATAAGAGAATTAATTAAATTACAATTACAAATTACTAAGGCTTGTGTACTCATTGACATCACTAACTAACTATCCTCTATTATTGTCTAACTTTGCATCACTTCATTACATCTAGGATGTAAGATGGACAATAATCATTTGGAACTACTTTCCCAATACTCTTTGTTTAAATTGCTCTCAATAAATTAGGTACAACTTTCATACACAATCAATCTAGAATATGTGCACTTAACCACATCATTAGGATACTATATTGTATATGTCCATAACTATGCATGACTAGAAAATCAAGCCATTGTCCATACCATCAAGATCTATGTTTTCTACTATGTTAGTCTTTATAGAAACAATGCTTTGTTGACATCAATGACAAACACAGTCATGAATGTGTTATGTCAAAAATCTCCAATTCTTAAGATACTCCACCAATGTATTATCATCAACATTCATGCTAACAACAACAATTTTTTTCTATTTCAATAAAATATATCTTGTATTAATTATTAACCCCAACTTAATCTCTTGAAAATTCACTTCACAAAAAAAGTGCCAAATTCCTTCAGACAAACTTCTTCACAACCATTGAATAGTTCTTAGAATTCTTCTTCATACTATGAAAAAACAAGTAAGAGTAGAAAGAAAGAAAAAATTTAAATCTTCATAATAATCAGAGTGTCACACACAAAAAACATATCACATCCCAAGAATCAAAATACACTCTAATACCATATTAGAAAATAGAGAATAGATCAATAAAAACAAGGTGAGTATAGATCAATGAATTTTTATAGAAGATAGAAGAAAGAACCAAATATTGTATAGATCTAATTCCCACATAGAACAAATTACATGGCCTCTATATATGGAGCACTTTTAGCTAATCAAAGGACTCATACATGGAACATAACAACAATTCAAAATCTATATTTGGATGAAGAAAAGATAAGTAAGACACTTTAACTAAGTGTGTCTTTAATGGAGTGAGATTTTTTGTAGAGACTTTTGGTTCAAATTGCAATTTAGTTATAATGGATATATGATGTAGGTTAGAGACATTTCTTCTTCCAATAATGACAAAAAAATAGCCATCAAAAATGTTTGAGTTTGCAAGCATCATAAAAGAAAGATTTTACTTGGTCTATCATGTCGAGACACAGAAATTTGACCTCATAATTTACAAAATAAATGAAGATATAAAATAAAATTTGTTATGCTATACTTATAATCAAAGAAATAAAAATATAGAGCATAAACAATGAACAACAGAGATCAAAATAAAAAACTTTGTTTTTATTGAATGTAATTTCTAAATTATAGAGTATATTATTAGAAAAGAAAAAAACTATATTCTTCTTGAACACTAATGGATAAAGACAATGTTTACTACACTCTAAAATTCTAAAAAAGAACATACAAATAGATTACATGATAATTATAGTTTTGCATACTATGAAAACTAATTAAAAATAATTAAAAACTGATGCCTATGAAGATAACTGCAACATGCAATTTTATTAAGCATGAAATAATTAAAATAATACAAATTAAAATTGATGCACACAATTTTGGGACATGTGGTGGAACTAAGGCTTCACATTGTGAATGTATTCCTTCATGAGAAAAATATGTTGAGTGGTGTAGTGCATGCCTTCAATTTCACCTTGCATTAACAATTGGAATCAGATTGAGTTGATTCCTCAAAGTAGAAAAACTTGATGCAATGACAGTTTTTCAAAGGTTTGGTAAAACTATAATTCCACTATACCATTCTAAACCAAATCTTGAATGAAGTGATGGAATATTTCAATGTGCTTCAGTCTTGCATGAAACACAAGATGCTTGTTCATTGTAATGGAAAAACAATTATCACAAAAAATGGTTCTAGGATTTTCTTGAACCAAATGAAAATCTTATAGAATTATTCTAATCCATATTTCTTGATAGCTATTGCAATATACTATGCTTCTATGGAAGAGAGAGAAATGCTTCTATGGAAGAGAGAGCTAAATATACTACTCCATGAAACAACTCTAGAACCAAGTGAGAAAACATAACCAAAGGTTGGTTTTCTATCATCTACTCAACTATCCAAATCACAACCTTTGTAACTAACCAGCTCAAACCTATCATTAGGATAATAGAAAATGCCAAAATTGTGTGTACCACTCACATACCTTTAGATTATTTTTGTAGTTCACTAATGAGGCTCGTGTGGATCTTGCATGGACTGAGACAAAAGGCTTACAACATACATAATATTAGGTATCATTTTAGTATCGTACATGAGGCTTCCAACCACACTTTAGTATCGTATCATTTTAGTATCGTACATGTAGGGTCAACATGGGGATTTGGATCATCCTTGGTTAACTTTTCACCAAGGGCTACAAGGTAGAAACTATCATTCATGATATCATTCTAAAATGCTTCAATGAATCAAAAACATACTTGGTTTGAGAAATGGATATACTATTAGGTTGTTGTTTTACCTCTAATCCAAGAAAATAATGCATAAGTCCCAGATTTGATATCTCAAATGCTTGTTTGATTTCTTCTTTGTATTTCTACATGAGAGATGGACTATTACTTGTAAAAATGGGATCAACAAAAAGGAAACTAATTATAATACTATTACCAATAGGTTGGATATAGAGGTTTGGCACTAAAGGACTTCAAATGAATCCTTTCTTCATGAAATAACTATCAATTCATGCATACTAAGCACATGGTGCTTGCTTCAACCCATAGAGTGATTTTTTTAGCTTGTAAACCAAGTTTTCCTTTCCTAAAATTTCATGGCCAATAGGTTGATCCACATAAACCTCTTCATCAATATAACCATTTAGGAAAGCTGATTTTACATCCATCTAATAGATTGACCACTTTTTTGAGTTGCAATAAACAATATAACTAGCCTACCATTGTGTCTTAACATAGAGCCATTAGCATGATATTTTACCTATTAAATCCATTTGAAACCAATCACATGTTTGTCTTTTAGAAGTGGAAATAATTCCCATGTATCATTTTTCTCAATAGCATGGATCTCTTCACTCATGGTATCAATCCATATTGGTTATGTCACAACTTCTTCATACACAAAAGGTTCAAATTGAATGGAATGTAAAAATGAAAATTTAGCAACAAAAGCCATGTTAAAACTCCTTTGATAAATTTCATTTAAACTTTTTACCTTTTGTGAGGAACTTGGACTAGATAGTGAGTTTGAACTTTCACCTAAAGAGGAACTTGGTGGACTTGGGCTTGAGATTGTGGGGAGAGGAGGAACTTGAATATATTTATTACCCATGATGAATGGTGTAGATTTTTGAACTTATTTCTTCCATTTCCCTACTCCCCTTCATAAAGACAACATCTTCATTAATAATACATCACTTTCTGTTAGGTTCATAAAATTTATATCCTTTGGTGGAATCAAAATAACCCACAAAGATACAAAGTTGGGATTTGGCATCCAACTTGTTCCTCTTTTGAAAAGGAACATGAACATATGTAGGGAAACCAAATACACAAAAGTGAGCTATTTAGGTCTTGTGTATGCTCCAAACTTCTTTTGGAGTGATATTCTAAAGCACCTTTTTTGGGCTTCAATTCAAAATATAAACTATGGTTTCCACTACAACTCCCCAAAAGGAATATGAAAGGTTCTTAGACCTTAATATAATTTGTGCCATATCCATAATGGTATAATTATTTCTTTCTAAAATACCATTATGTTGGGGAGTAAAGCCTTCTATAAGTTTTCTTTGAATGCCATGTATGCCATAATAATCAATAAACTCTTTACAGATGAATTCTCCCCCTCTATCTATTTTGAGTATTTTAATGAAGTATCCACTTTTCTCTTCTACCATATATATAAAAAATTTAAAGCATCCAAGTGCTTAAAATTTATTCTTAAGAAAATAAACACATTTGAGGGATGAGAAATCATCAAAAAAGTCAAAAAATAGATATTCTTACCCAAAGATACCTCTTGCATACCACCACAAATTTTAGAATGCACAATCTCTAGAGGATATTTTTTCCCACCATAACTTGTTCACTAGAAAAATTTATCAATGTTTCTTACCAAGACCACACCCTAAACAAACTTCTTATTTTTCTCGAATCGTTGGAAGTCTTATCATCATGTCTTTTTTATGAATCAAACTTAATCCTTAAAAATGCAAATGACCATATCTTTGATGCCATTACCACTAATCGATTGTGGCTACTTGAAGAGGATGCATATTATTAGAAACCAAAGTGAGAGGAAATAATCTATTCTCTTTCATGTACAAGTCTTTGATATGAGATGGTGGTTAGCTTGTTTATCAAAAAAATTGTAGTAGTTATCCTAAACAACAACCTTATAATTTTTTGCTACAAGCTGCCCAATACTCAAAAGATTATGTTGTAACTTGGGATCATGCAAGGTATCATGAATATAAGTAATTTCTTCTTGCTTAGTTATCACTACAAGGGTACCTTTTCCCATAACATAAACCTCTTTATCATCACCAAAATTTACTTGACTTCTCACAGATACATCTAACTTGACAAAGCGATCAGATTTACCTATCATATGATTTGAGCACCCACTATCAAAAAACCACACATCCTTCTAAGGTTCTCTTTCCAAATTTTATGTAAAGAAAATGGAACAATTTGCATCTTCAAGAGATTCTTCAATATAGTTGGCTCTTGGCTTATGCAAATCAGATTTATTCTTCCTACATTCATATTCATAGTGTCCAGACCTTTCACAATATCTTCACTAGATGCTTCTTCGATCCTTAGAACTCCTTCCTCTTCCCTAGTTATTTTCTCTTCCTTATCCTCTACCATGTCATATACATGTAGAAGACTCCCCTTGATTTTTGTTTGATTGAAAAAGGGTTGTAGGCTTTGCCTCAATTTTGATTGTAGATTAGAAGGCTTGCACTAGATTCTTTGTTGAACATTGCATGCACTCTTCACAATAGAGTAAAGCATTATTAAATTACATTTATTCCCTCCTTAAGATTTCACTTTATGCACTTTACATTTCCATTTAATAATTAATTAGTAATTATTAAATATCATTTACCTCTTAGGGTTTCCCATTTAGGTTTTTGATCTCCTTCTATAACGATTGATCTATTGTAATTATCTCTCATTCTATTCATTTTTTAGAATATAGTTTGCATATTTTTAGAGAAAATTTCTTGCCTTTTCTTTTATTTTTCTTCTCTATGGTAGGTTATTGCATGCAGGTATTCTTTGAGCTTTGTGAATTTGTCTTTCTCAAATGCTTCATGGTATTATAGTTGGATCATTTGTAGCTTGTTTAGTATTTGGAGAAAAAGAACAAGGGTTTCATAGAATAAATCTAGTGTTTTTTAGGGATTTTATGTGAAAATAGGGGGCTCTCTAATTTTTAGAGCACTTAGACACAAAACATACCTCATGGTTGGATTTAGAAGGTGTCAAAACCCTTATTTTCATATAAAGTTTGTCAATTTTGGACAAAGTTGACCTAGGAGGCAAAAACATTTTGCATACCAAGGCTATATAGCCTCTAGCACACATTTCAATTTATTTAATAAAAAAAAATCAAAGGGTAAAGTACAAAGTTGTGTTACCTTTTACGCTAACTTATCAGAATAGTCAAGTTTAAGTATTGCTATCTAAAAATCAATTTTGTTCAAACATATGATCTAGAAAAATTCATTCTAGCTAAGTTATATATGGTCTCACACTTTTTTATTAGAAATGTCTAGATTCAATACATGTTTTATACCAGTTTGTATCTAATTACTAAAGAAATTTAAAAAATCAAAAAAGCAGCATTTCAATAACTCTTACTTCTTTTAATATTTTTTTTTTATAACATATGAACACTATTTTAGAGATCTCAAGGTCAATAATATTCTCTTATAGAGTTTATAGTTTTTGAATTAAATATAGTATATCATAATTAAAAAATTCTATAAGTACATATTTTAACACTTGAAAAGATGTCTGTCTTGAGAAAGAAAAAATATTAAATCATATTAAAAAATTAAAATCTATATGACAAAATTCTAGAGGAGAAAGTCTACTTCTAGATTATATAATTTTTCTCCTTGTTAGAATAGATTTGTTTTGAAAAATGTAGTGGGACATGAAAATTATCAATTTCAGGTGAGTTGAAATTTGAATCATTATAAAAGAGAAAATATAGCTCTAAAGATTTTTTTTTATTATTATTATTCTAGCTATATATGTTATCTATCATACAGTCTAAAATCAAAGGGAAATAAGTTTATTTCAATATAGTTTTATGGTGTAAACTAGACCCCTAATTTTTCAGCATTTTTCATTAGCTAAAAATTTGTCATAAAAAAATAGGAAAATATATCAATTCTTGTTCCAAATAATTATTTAAAATTATACTCCTAAACTTCATCCATTTCTACACATTTCATTAGTTTACTTCATTTTCAAATTCAATATAATAATAACAATGTTATGTCATTGAAGGTGAACAGTAATACTTCTGTTAGCCTTTTCCTTTACAAAAGGGTGACAAAGGTATGTGCTTTTACCCCCCAAAAATGCATGTAGTATAAAAAACCTACACCACTGAATGAATGGAGCAGCTACCTATGCTCCACCTATGGCTCATCTATGCACCACCCACACCCCACCTCAAGAAATGTGGCACAAATTCAACAACTCATTTGGCACGATCAACAAGTATAGAGAACTTTAGATTAAGGTAGAGGTTACTTTTCTTATACCTGATGCTTTCCCCTCTTTTGAGGACTTTCTTATGAGGTCCAAACAATAGAGGGCTTTGTTGTAGGGATGTTGGAAAAGGAAGACAAATAAGGAGTGCATCTACCTAATTCTCTCAAAGCTTCGAGGAAACTTGTAGATTTTCTTTTCTACCTCCCATTCCACTATTGATGCCTTGGGTCCTTGATTTGTTATGTCCAATTTTGAGGTCTTTTTGTATTGCTTGACTAGAGAGAAATCCAATCTTATATAGTTGGATACTATCATTTATTCAAAGACACATGCATTGGTTTCTCAAGCATCTATAGGGAAGCAAATGTAGAAATAATAGCACAAGTCAGATTCAATAAGCAATGAGAGTTCCTCAATGCCTACTCCTAAATTAGATAACCAAAAACCCTATTAGAAGGGTAAATCTTCCACGTCTAGTGAGCCTTTCTCCAATACTAAGAAGTACATAGGTGATCCTTGTAGTTTTTGTGGTAGGGAAGAATATAAAGTTTCCAAGTGTTGGAAATGTCTTGAGGATTTAGAGGAGGCCATGCAATAGAAGAATATTTCTTCTCTAAAGCCACCACCTCCTCCTTTAGGGAAAATACATGCTCTTCCTATATGATATTTTTCATCTACAACTACTTGAATCCTTAATTTAGGGGTTTCACACCATATGACACACTCATCTAATTTGGTTACCACACTTGTTTATAGTGTTACTACATAGATTATAGTTGGTGATTCTACATAGATTTTAGTCATAGGTTTAGGAAATATCTCCGTAGAAGGTGGTTCACTATAGGATGTTATCTTGGTTCCTACCATTTCTATGGACCTCATGTCTATCTTTTAGATTTATCATTCTTGCTCTAGAAAGATAGTTGAGTTCTCACCACATGAGCTGGTTATTTGAAATCTCCATGATCCTAACTTGGTTATCACTACTGGGAGTGTTGATATTCAGTCTTACTTATATCAATTTGATGGCTTTGAGAGCTCCAATTATATAGGTGGTTCTCTTGTTTCTCATGCATACATAGTAAGCAAGCTTTTGCATGAACATTTTGCCCATGTCAACTACAGATATCTATAGTAGATGAGTACATAGGAGCTAATGATTGGGCTACCTCAGATCTCTTGTATTGTTGTTATGCGTTAATGTTGTGCACTTGGAAAAAATCCCAAAGATCCATTTCTAGTAGGTAGATCCACATGTGCTAAGGAATCATTGGAGTTGATACACAATGATCTTACATCATTTCCCAATCCATCCTTTTCATGTGCTCTATATGTTTTCACATTCATAGATGACTTGTTTAGACACACATGGGTGTATCTTTTGAAATAAAAGTATGATGTCCTTAATTCATTTCAAATTTGTAAGACATTTGTGGAGAATTCTAGTCTTTATGTTAGGTGTATATGCATTGACAATGGGGGGAATTTGTGAATTAGTCTTTTCACACTGAGCATGGTTTACATCATCAATTCACAGTTCCACATACCCATTAATAGAATGGGGTTGTAGATAGAAGAAATAGGACATTATGAGAGATGGTAAATTGTATGATATAGTCTTGAGCTATGAGTTCTTCATTTTGGGCTAAGGATATCAATTGTGCCATTTATATTTAGGATTGGATGCCTCACAATGCATTGTGACACAAGTCTTGGACTCATGTTAAGCCCGATGTTTCTACTTTCTAAATTTTTGGTAGTGAGGCTTGGGCATTTAATCTATATGATTAGTGGAAAATCCATAGAGAAGAAGAGATAAACACTCATATTTGTTGGCTACTCTGAGGATATGAAGGCATATAGGTTATTTGATCTTGATTCTAGAGATGTCTTGTTTCAGCAAGATGTTTAGTTTGATGGGTGTTATTTTCAAATGGACTCACCATCACTAGCTTCTTCCTCACTACCTAGTACTTCCTCTACTCCTCTGTAGGATTATCCATCCTCTGAGCAAGATCTTGGTATTGATCCCCCTTGACCACCCCCAATAGTTTTTTAGCGAGTTCCCAACTCTCCTCAAAATACTATTGATGCAACTAGACATCTGGTAGGTGATCCTACTAATTCTTGTTACACCTATTCTTAGACTATAGGTACATGCCTCTTGATTCATTCCATTCTAGATGATCCACAGAGTTCTTCATAGGTGATAGGATACTTAGAGTGGGATAAGGCTAGCAATGAGGAGTACTCTTTTTTGATGAAGACCCACACATGGGATCCTTTTCCTCTTTTGAAAGAAAGAAATTTGGTTCAATGTTGGTGGGTGCACCATGCCAAGTATGTTGTAGATGGTTCTATTGATAGGTACATGACATGTCTTTTTGCAAAGGGCTTTTCACAGATTGAGGGTATTGATTAGTCTGAGACCTTTAGCCCTATTACCAAGATGAATTCTATTTGCTTTGTACTCTCTCTTGTAGCTTCATAAGGATGGACACTTTATCAAATAGTTGGGAAGAGTTTATTTTTGCATGGAGACCTTCATGAGGAGATCTATATGGAGTAGCCTCAAAGTTTTATGCATGACTCTTCATTAGTATATTGTCTGCCAAGTTCTTTATGTGGTATCGAATAGGCCCCTCACGCCTGGTATGAGAAGATGGATTCCTTTTTGCTTGCTTCATAATTCACTTGGTATCATTCTAATCCTAAAGTTTACATTCAGCGTCATGGTGCTAACTTATTGATACTTGCACTTTATGTAGATGATCTCATTATTATAGGTAGCTCATGTTAGAATATATAGTCCATTGATATAATTGTTTGTGGGGGGGGGGGGGGGGGGGTGTTAAGGGTTGGGGGGTGAATAAGTTGTCCAACTAATATCACAAATAAAAATCTTAAATAATTTTTAACCATATGAGTAATATAAATAGAAACCACAATAACACACTCATACATAATAACACCAAATATGTTATTTAGGGAAACTCTTGATCAGAGGGAAAACCTTGGTTGGGATGGTACCCACAAGATGATATACTAATATAAATATTCCTTATAAAGGATAAACCTTGTTAGGAGTCTATTACAACATTAAATAGATATGAGTTATTGCTAGGTGACTTTGAATTCATATTAGGAGATTCCAATCTTCTTAGGAGTTGTGCCAACTATTGAAATTATAAATGGAGTAACTAAGAGGGGGGGTGAATTAGTTACCACAAAAAGAAATCCACAGATCCCTTAGATTTATTTAATACTTATTTACTATTGATGCTCAGTAAACACTATAAGATAGTTGTAACTCAGTAGATTAACTAGTTACTAATCATCTAGAATTCATAATTATTAACATGCATGCAATAAAATAAACACAAGAGACACCAAATTTAACATGGAAAACTAATATGGGAAAAACCACCAAGTAACTAGCTACCAATTTTTCACTCTTCTAAAGTGAACCCTATTAGGATCCAACCCTATTAAAGGTTACAATACATACTGTTAGGTGTGACCCTATTAGGAGTGGCCTTGCTAGAGGTCTTTAGAAAAATTCAACTAAACTGTCACCTTGTTAGAGGATTTACAAAATGGCTATTAAATAAAATTTGTTAAGAGATTTGAAATCACTACTACAATTTTTAGAAAGAAACAATGAATTGACCTTAATTAAGATGCAACTAGCTCTTCTAATTACAAGTCTTTGTTCATCATCATTAGATAATCCCTGATCAAGTATAGCTTTTTTTTCCCTTAATGATCTCTAATCCTTCTTCAAAATTTGCTTCCAAAATAATTATTCTTCATATCACATCAAATCCATCTCTCACACTTAGAATTCACAACTTGACTTCATACTTATACCATTCAGATTATCAAGTCAGCTCATTCACATGTTACATTTACCAATAAGCCATACATCAGTCGGCTAGAAATATTACTTTAAACAAATAAATGTTATTTCAAAAATTGATGAAATCTTTCACTGGCCAACCCTACTTGATAAATACTACTTCCAAAAATTTCTTGAGTTAACCATCCTAACTCGGTTAACATTACAACTTCTGCAAAATCCTTTGGCCACTAAGTTGACTTGGTAAGAACTAAATTCCTTCACTATCTATGAGAGATTGGTAAGAAATATTTCTTCCATATTTCCCTTTGATGACTGAGTGAGCTCAGTAACAACTGTCTACTCGGTAGACATTGCATAACTTTCTAAGCTCGGTAGACTCTGTCCTTTACCTTGCTGACCAATTGAGCTTGGTAGACTCTATCATTTTCCTTGCTAACCAACTAAGTTTGCTAGACTCTATCTTTTTCATTGCTGACCAACTAAGCTCAGTAGACTCTGTCTAATGACTGATATGACATTTGTGTGACATCAAAGATAATACACAATTGAACAATTGTACTCAAATCTCCCTCTTTAGCATTGATGGAAACACAACATGTCATAGCAAAATGAAATTTGAAAACAAGTCTTTACTGACAGAATACTTCACTTCTTCAAATAGAACAAACTCCCTCTTTCATAATAATCTCTCCCTCTTACACAAACTCTTATTATATTGCAAATTTCGGAAAGATATGACACTATATTCTTCATCTTTGACAACACATGTGAAAGATAACATAAATTAATTGAATAGCATTGTACCTAATGTACTGATTCATATGCAATGTCTTCATAGGTTTGCTGCATCAACTAATAGATCTTCAATTCTATTCCTATTTATGCATCACTAACAATATATTTTAGTAAAATTTAGATAGGGGAATGACCCCTAACTTACCTCTAAGATACAAGAATGCATCCTTAGGTAAAGGCTTTGTGAATATGTTAGCAGTTTGTTCCTTTGTATGGACATATTCCAAATTGATTTCCTTTTCTTGTACCAACTCTCTAACAAAGTGATACTTTATGGCAATATGCTTGGTTTTTGAATGCATCACTAGATTCTTGGAGATATTAATTACACTTGTGTTATCACAAAACATAACAATAGGTTCTTTGATTTCTTGCTTCATAGCTTCCAATAATTTTTTGAACCACACAATATTTGAATAGTTTACTATTGCTGCAACATATTCAACCTCTTCTATGGATTGGGATGTATAATTCTACATTTTACTTGTCCAAGAAACCAACTTTTTTTCAGGAAAGAGAGCTCCTCCACTTGTGCTCTTTCTGTCATCAACATTCCCTACCCAATCTACATTAATGAACACTTTTGAATCCAAATTTCCTCCAAGTTTATACCATAATCCATAATCTTCAGTTCCTTTTAAGTATCTCATGATCCTTTTGATTGCCATCATGTGATTTTCTTTTGGTTTTGTTGAGAATCTTGCTACAACTCCTACTACAAGGGCAATGTTTGGTCTTGTATGCACTATATACTGCAACTTTCCAATCATAGATCTATACAATATCTGATTCACTTCCTTTGATTCATCATCCTTGGTAAGTTTCAATCTAGTACACATAGGAGTCCCAACTAGTTTGCAGTCTTCCATACCAAACTTTTTTAGTATCTCCTTGATATATTTAGATTGAGTGATGTAGATGTCATTCTTACTCTATTGAATTTGAAGACTAGCAAAGAATTTGATTTCACCAAACATTGACATTTCAAATTCCTTGTTCATTTGTTCTAAAAATTCTTTGCAAAGATCATCGTTTCTTTTGAACAATGTATCATCTACAAATATCTCTACTAAAACAATCTTAGTATCTCGTCCTTCCTTTATGTACAAACTACTATTGTCATTAGTTCTTTGAAAACCAATCTAAATAAGATATGCAATCTTTCATACCATGCTCCAGGGGCTTGTTTCAAACCATATAATGCTTTATGCAATTTTTATACCATGTCCTTCTTGTTTGGATCAAAATAACC
This sequence comes from Cupressus sempervirens, assembly GCA_028749045.1. NCBI lineage: Eukaryota > Viridiplantae > Streptophyta > Pinopsida > Cupressales > Cupressaceae > Cupressus > Cupressus sempervirens. The sequence continues at coordinate 1,030,932,964 of CM053785.1, forward strand.
TTCAAGTTTTTCAATGTAAACCTCTTCATCCAATATGCCATTGAGAAATGTTGACTTGAAATCCATCTGATAAAATTTGAATCCTTTAAATGTAGCATATGCAAGTAATGTTCTGACACCTTCCAATCTTGCAACAAGAGAAAAATTTTCTCCATAGTCTACGCCTTCTTCTTGAGAGTATCCTTTGCATACCAATCTAGCTTTGTTCCTTGATACCTTACCATCTTCATTTGGCTTGTTTCTGAACACCTGTTGGTCTGATTTTTGCAAGATATTTTTTCCCATTTAAAAAAAAAAAAAAATTGAATTGGTCAAGTGAAGACTAGGGTTTTCATTTTAATTCTGCAAAATCTTAATAGCATTTGAATTTTCTTGTCAAAACCCTAGGTCTCATTTCCTTTTAAATTTTTTGGGTGTGAAACTTTTACAAATATCTAAATATTTTCCATCCTTTTCAAACTTTCCACACCCTAAGTCTCTATTTTCCTTTTTTGTTCCTCACTACCCAATCCCTAAAAGATCTACAGTGATTGCTATCTCGCTATGAAAAGATGTGAGTGTTTTACCCTTAGTGCCATAGTGACCACCGCTAAGTTGAAAGAGTGGTGCTGTCAAATGGAGATACGATGATCAAAGATTATATTGCTTCAAAAATATTTGATCACATGTTTATGATAGACATGTCAAAACCTAAAAAAGGGTTAGAACATTTAAGTAAAAAAGGTGTCAACAGAAATCTCAACTTTTTCGATAAGTTGCTTTGTTGCTATCAAAAAAATGAGCACTTCATCCTTAGCAACATGGTGCCTTCATTACAAATAATGGTCGATAGTTAATTTTAAGTTTTTCAGTCACCATAAGTTTTCCAAGTTGCATGATGGACGTGCAATTTTATTTTTATGTTAGAAGCAATAATGAGGGTGGTTATGACTTCACTTGCTTTTATATTTTTGATGCCAAACTTTGATGAGTCCCTGGAAGTCGCTATGTCACTCTTAGAGAAATTGTGTTTTTCACTATTAGCGACATAGCACCTAGACAAAAAGTAATACTACAACAACATTTTAGAGAAAGTGGTTCCTAGAAAATGCTTCCTTTGATATCAATTGTAAAGTTGGAACATGATGGCATCTAATGGGCTACACATATACACTAGGAAAAGTGATGGTGCCGAAGGTCACTGTGTCACTATCGAGAAATTTTCTCTTCTCGCCATTAGTGACATAGTGCCCAGCTAGGAAATAAACACATGTGGGCCCCAAGTAGCATGGTAATATGGCTAGTTGTTTAAAATATAAAACTAAATGCCAGTGGGGCAAGGTTTCCTCACATCATCAATAATTGAACCCATGCCCTAATTCATGAAACATATGAAAGATTATGATTGTCAAATCTATCTCAAATCTATGATCATCACTATCTTGCTATGGTGAGTTGCATGAAGGTTACAAATAGTGACATAGCAAAAATGGGCCCACCATATTTCTTTTAAGTAATGCATCAAATATCTCCCACATAATTAATGCAAAATCAACAATGGTTGCTATCTTGCTATGGAAAGGTGCTCACTTTTTATGTATAGCAAGATAGTGATTTAGTGACATGTGTCCTTAGAATTATGTGGGTCCAATTCAAAAGCACCAAAAATGAAGGAAAGGTACACACAAAAAAATTTCATTGGGTTGACTGCCAACTTGCTAAGTGGAACATGAGTCATCTTTGCTTGCATCCCTAGATCATAGGATTTTTAAAAAATCTATGGTCTAAATTTGAATGTAGAAGGTGATGCCATCCTATGCATTTATGAGAAATGAAAGCTTCAGATGTGAGAAAAAATAGAATATAGCATAGAAGATTTTCTTAATTCCACCTTACATGATCAAAGATTCCAAGTGTTTCTAAGAAAAAGTAGTTATTGAGAAGATTGTGTTGAATTTGGTAAGACTGTGAAGCAATTTGTTCGTAGAAAGATTGTAAAAATACTGAGAAGAACTAGAGAAAAATTCAAAGTAAGTATTTGCACTATAATCCTTGCACTATTTTAGTTTCTTCAAGAATTAATTAAAAATGGCTCCAAAGTAGAAGGTGTTTTTTGGTCAAGATAACTATTTGGATAGGAATGTCCATGATGATTTTCTTGAATTGCTCCCTCATTCCACCATTGAAGCTATAGAAGTTAAAAGGCTAACTTCATTAAACCCTAGGTTGAGAATAGTAGATGGGTTGTATGACAAGGGAAACTAGTTTAGGGATGCAATAACTTCATAGACTGGTCTTATTTTGTTCAAAAAATGGTTTTTAGAGAGGAACCCTTTTTCCCCACATGCCATATCTAGAATTTTGATCTAGGAAAACTAGTGGTTCTGAGTGTTTTCATGGACTATGATCTGTTGGAAGTTGTAGCTAAGAATTATGATAAAGCCCTTAGAGAAGTGAGGAGAACTGATGGTAAAATCTTGATTACAATCAACCTAGAGGAAATTAGGGAGGTTTTCAATTTATGGTCTCTCACTAATTATCATGTGCCCATTGATTCAAAAGGGTTAGAGAGCGAATATATGTCAAAGAAAGATGAAATTAGGAAAGGTGCACTAAGGGCACACATAGGTAAAATTGGAACACTACCAGCAATAATGACATCCTCTAGGGAACCTTTCAAAAGGGCATATTTCATTTCTAGGGCTATAGAAATATATAGGTCTCTATGCAAAATTTTTGGGAGAGATGAAGAGGAGTTTATGCCTATGGATTTTATGTATATGATTACTTAGATTTCCTCTTTGGTGTGGATATAATTTTTGATTTTGCTTCCTACTTAACTGAGGAGATTCACATTTGACTAACTGGAATTGCTAAGGGCAAGGTGGAACAAACTTTTGGCCATTATTCTTTGTTCATGCACATGTTCTTGTTCAAGGGAGTTACATATTTTGGTAAAGAAATGGAATTAAACAAAGAAGAGAATGGGGAAGCACTACTAGTTCAACTGTGGAGTGTAGATATGACTTGGGATGCAAAGAATGCCAATTTTGTTAGGTTTGATAGGTAGTTCACCTCAAAGCTGAGATGCCTCCTATTAAGAGACAATCCTAGAATCCCCAAAATACTAATGGATCTCATTAGGCCTATGGACAATCCAAGTGGTTTGAAAGTTTCACATACTTGGGGAGATGTTATTCCATACTCTATTTCTACTATATTTAGAGTATATGGTTATAAAGGAAGCCCTCATGTACTACCCTACCAAGTTCCTTTGAAGGTAGGAGTTGCTAAAATATTATGGCAACTGGGAGGAGTGGAGGAAACCCTTCTATTGAAGAGACAAAAAGGGTCAAATTTTTCTACTTGCACAGTGGCTCATCAATTTGTAATCAAAAAAGGGGGTTGGCTTTCTATGCACAATATTTTGATTCCTTATAAGATGTCTACTTCTCACCCTCATTTTTGTGATTCTGAAGGTTTTTATCATTTGGCTCTAAGGCACAAAATTAAGCTTGGTAAAATTGAACATGAATTTTATTTTCTTGAAGACTTAATAAGAAATGCGTACTCCTTGCAAGAGCAAGAGACTAGAAAAGAAAAGTGGAGAGTCTTTTATAAAATTTTGGATTTGATTCATTATTTTGATCCAGATTATAGTCCTTTGGATGATGCAGTTGTAAATGTAGATAAGATGAGAAAACTTATGAATAATTTTTCTAAAATAATAGAGGCAATGAATGAGAAAAAGAAATTCTTTATTAGGTTTTACTTAGATAAGGCCAAAGAAGTAATGGGAAGATTGGGTTTTACTCCCAACATAGGGGTCGGTTAATTAACTGTCTAGAAAAGGTTGGGGTATATGGTTATTAAAAATAAAAGAAATATTGTGGACAAAGGCAAACAAATAATTGAGTCCACTAGTAATGTTTTGGAATAGAGGCCTTCTGAGCCCTCCCATAAGAGGAGAAAAATAATAAGAGAGGAGGATCCTCATGTTAAGGAGTATTCACCTTCACAAACCCCTTTGAGAATTAAGGAGGAGTAGCCCACTAATGAGCAAATTGAAAAAATTGGGTCACAAGGGAGAGTTTTTGTTACCCAAGAAGAGATTGATGAAGGGAACCCCCAGGAGCCTCCTATGCCAAATTTTCAGTTGACTGTAGCTGATTTCAGGGGAAGGGAATTGGATCCTATTTTAGAACAAGCCCACTAGCAATTTTTGTCAGATGATAGTTTTGTAAAGTCTAGGACTTTCCACTAGTTTGCTTGGAGGGCAAACATGCACATTTTTGAGGAAAGATGTAAGAATATGAAATTAGAGCATCCAAAAATGGATGAAGCCTCCATTTAGAAACAAATAAAGGAACAAATGATTCAAGAGTTCCAGAATATAACCCTTGAAGAAGGAAGACAGATGGTAAAGGCTGTAAATATTTTATTATTGCCCAATTGGGACATTGTTGATGCCTTGATTTTTAATTTTTTGTCAAATAATTTTGGATTGCAAGATACAAATAAAAAAGAGTTCTTGGGAAATGCATTTAGTAATGACAAAGCAAGGATCCAAGGCTACTCCATCATAGCTTGATGATTCAGGACTAACAGGGAGTATCATTGTTAGGAGAGTTGTTGATACCTCACATATACAAGTAGCTCAGATGAATGTAAATTACTCTCAATTTTCCTTGGCTACTGTAGAAAGGGAAGAAAAGGAAATTATTGAGCTATAGAGAAAGTGTGAGGTAGTTGTGGATGCCTCCAATAAAGAGGTAAAGAAGAGAATTGAGCTTGAGAACAAGCTAGTGGGTAAGTTAGCAGCACCAAGAATAACATACCCTCACCCCCCAGTTGAACCTTTCAAATCCAACCCCCTCGTAGAAATACTAGATACACCCCAAAGGCCACTAAACTACACTACTGAGGATTTTGAAGAAGAAAAGGGTAAACTATGGGCCTTACATGTAGAGTTGGAGTCAAAATATGAAGATAAAATAAGAAAAGCTCTCACATATTTTGGGAACAAAGTTGAATGGACTCTAATTTATGATCAGTTGGCCAGGGTGACCAATATCTAGGAGGATTTGAAAGCCAATGATGAGGCCTTAAAGCCTACAGTGAATAAATGGGTGAGAAGGGAGAAAGAAATGACATTTTTGTGTTTATCTATCATAAGGAGCTCTTACGATCAAATTGAAAAAACCCTTGACATTATTTCTAATCTTGCTAATTTTGACAATAAAAGGATTCATTTACAAACAATAATAATAGGCTACTTGAACAAGTACAAGAGCCAAAAAATTACTTTGTTTCCCCATGCCCTATATAAGAGAAATAATTTGAAAAACAAAGATGAGTGCACAAAGGAACTTGATGATATTTTTTGTTTAAGGATGAATAGAATTATAAATGAAATAGGGCATGCATGGTGGGCTACCACAATGGAAGAAATGGTGAAGGCCCAAATATTCTTTGATCCTTTAAAACACAAATTTTTTGTTATTGATAATGAGGTTGAGTATGTGTTAAAAAGACAGAGAAATATTTTGCAATTCAATTGGCTAGATGACACATTGCTTGACAAGTGGATGGCAAAAATAACTCTTGGTGAATAGTTTGATGAAGATGAAATTGACACTGATGAGGTGCAGGGTAAAGAGATCCAAATCATTGACACCATCACTACACAAGCCCAACTAGAAGAAGAAGACAAGAATAATCAGTCACCTTCAGTTGTAGGCCTGGGCCCACAAGATGCTGAAACAACCAAAGAAGAGAAAAAGGTAGAAGTTAATCCCACCATACAGGATAAAGATGATGGAAACCCACAGGTGGAGATCAATGTGCAATCATCAAAACAATCTTCATCATTGGCTATCTTGGCAATTGCATACAAAGAGAGATCAGAATAGTAGCCAAACCAACAACAATAGAAGATGTAATAGAAAGGGGCCAAAAAATGAATGTCTAATGTATAAGTCTTTCTGTTACTCACATTTTTTCATTTGGTGATAGGTGTATGTAAATATTTCTTGTAAAGGACACCTATCATTTTCTCTTAGCCTAAAGCTTGTTGCATCTCACACAATGTAAGTGAGATTCCAAGGCTAGAGAAAGGGTCTGATTTCTATTGTTTCTAGGTGGTATACTTAGTTTGGTTCTCAATGCCGTATTTGAGCAAGTTTGTGATGTATTTTCTCTATTAGTTCTTAACAATACATGAACATAGAATGATCTCTATGTTTCTTCTTAAGGTCATTTTGAGTTTACTAAAAATGTATACAATTTTCAAAGAAAATGAATACAAATTATGAGTTGTCCCCATATCAGTTCTTTCTAAATTTTGTCTCCTTTCGATTATTTGGTTACCTTAATATTGTATGAGTAAAAGGCTTGTGCAATTGAATGCAATCTAGTTAGGTTGTATATCTATTTATCACTACTATTAGTTCAATGGATTAAGTAAAAGCTTTGATGAATTTGATAAGGTTGCTATAGTAGTAGAAAGGATTTTTTAATGATGAATTCTGATAAGAATTTTTGATAATATTTGTTGTAAGGAAACAAATTAAATGAAAGGATTTGTAGTAGACTCTAGTAGACTCTAAACTCTAATGGATTAGTCATTAGTCAAATTGATTTAGCTGGAAGAGAAATGTGTCATAAATAGTTTTCAAATGTAGAATTATAATCAATTTTACTTTTATTTCCTAAAGATCTTCAAAGTTCACCAATACTTGTTTGCATGGATTGTTTTAGCTTCAGTTAGCCACTATTGCTGAGAACATGTGCAGATCTATAGAAGAATTTTGGCTAGATCTATTATATGGGATGTCTTTATCAAATTGTTATGAATAATGCATGTATTTGAGGATTTGAGATGAGAATCAAAATGAAACTAAAATAATCCTTATACAATGTTTCCCAATTTTGAATCATCCCTGGGTATACCCACTCTAGTTTTGTAGATCCTAAAGAGTAGAAAACCACCCTTTGTTTTCTAAAGTTGGGTACAAATGGTTTGCACATATAATTGTTAATAGGAATTGGCTAATCCTTAGATTGTGAGTGATGTCATTTTGGTATTGAGCATTTTTTTGCTTAGTAGTTTTCCAAAACACCAACAATACCCACTTAGTTCCAATCACATTATTGTCTTTGAGTCTAGGTACAAGAGTCCATGTTTTTTTTTTCTCTATCTATTCTATCTCTTCATTCATAGCTTCAATCCAACTTTCATTGTCTAGTGCATCTTTGACATTTTTAGGTTCAAAATCAACAAGTAAACAATTGCTTTTCAACTTACTTCTTGTAATTGTTCCTTCTAATTTATCTCTAGTGGTCTGATCTGGTGCATGATGTTTCTTGACATACTTGGCTAACATAGGATCCTTGCCTTTTGAATGACTTGCATTATTATCCTCCTATGTCTCAACTTTTGGTTCTGGATCTGGTTGCTCAGGCTAAATAGATGTTGATTTGGTAGCTTCTATTTGTGACTCATCAACTTTCACATGTGCACTTTCTATGACTTTGTGAGTAGATAAGTTCAAACATCTATATGCTTTTCTTTTCCAAGAGTATCCCAAAAATATTCTTTCATCACCTTTTACATCAAATTTACCTTTTCTAGATTCTTTCAAAATGTAACATTTGCTTCCAAATACTTTTAGGTAACTTACATTGGGTTTGTAACCATACCATAACTCATAGGGGGTCTTGAATGAGTCTTGTTTCAGCTATACTTAGTTCAAGGTATGAACTATAGTGCTGATAGCTTCCTTCTAGTATTTGATAGCAATGCTTTTCTCAATTATTAAGGTTCTTGCACAATCCATGATAGATTTGTTCCTTCTTTCTGCTATTCCATTTTGTTTTGGAGTTCTAGGTGCTGAAACCTATCTTTTGATTCCCTTTTCAATGCAAAAGTTATTAAATTCATATGAAATAAATTTACCACCTCTGTCAAACCTTAAGCATTTTAGTCTTTTACTTGTTTCCTTTTCTACTCTAGGCAAATACCATTAGAATATTTCAAATGCTTATGATTTCTCTCTTAGGTACATGATAGTCATCATTCTTGAATAATCTTCAACAAAAAGAATGAAAAATTTCTCACCAGTATAAATTTCAATGCTAATAGGTCCACACAAATTAGTATGTACAATTTGTAGAACTTTTTCAAACAGATAGTTTTTGCTTTTAAAACTAGTTTTTCCCATTTTGCCAATTTGACAATTCTTGCATAGATGTCAAGTTTCTTTATGTTAGGAATGCCTTTTACTTTCTTGAATTTACTTATCTTTACCAAGTTGTCAAAGTTTACATGACACAATCTTCTATGCCATAACCAACTTTCTTCAACTTGAGTAATAAAACATGAACATTCACCAAGTTCAAGATAAAACAAGTTACCTTTTGTTTGAGTGCTTGATCAAATCAGCTTTCCTTTGCCATCCAGTAATCTTTCTTTTCCATACATAAATTCCACTTTGAATCCATTATTGAGTAGCTGTACCACACTCTAAAAATTATGCTTTAGTCCTTCTACCCAATATGAATTATCACATACAAGTTCCTTGGTTAATGAGATTCTTTTTTTCCTCTTATACAACAAGGTTCATTGTTACCAAATCTTACACTTCCACCATCATAGTCTTCAAAGTATTCAAACTTAGTTTTATCAATAGTCATGTGACCAAAACAACCACTATCTATGATCTCTATATCATTTTTGCTCACATGAGAAATGAGTGTCATTTCTTCTTTATTATCAGATTCATCTTTTACAGTGATGTAAACAATTTTATCTTCTTCTTCATCATCAGAATTATTAGAATCTTTTGCCATGAAACATGTTTTCTTACCATTATCCTTGAATGATTTGAAGTCTTTCTTGCTATTGCACTTGTGACCTTTCTTATCATTCTTGTTCTGCTTATTTGGGCACCTAGCAACAATATGTCCAATTTCTTCACAAGAAAAATAGATTAGAGGAACCTTACCTTTGTATTTTCCTTTGCCTCTTGAATATTTTCTTGCTAGTAGAGCTACAACCACTTGAAGATCACTATCTAAACTCTATTTTGATTCTTCATCACTATCTGATTGAGGATCCTTTAACTTTTTGCCTTTTTCTTTGAGTGAAAGCTTGGCTTCAAATGTTGATTCAATGTTCTTGGTAGCTGGAACATAATTGTCATAGTTGTCTAGCTCAAATGCAATCAATTTTCCAACTATGGCCTCTAGATTTATTTTATGATTTGCCTCACATCTTCTTTTTTGAATTTTAGATACTCTAATTTTATAAATGAGAAGTAGAGTTCTAAGAACTGTACTTAATACTGTCTCCACATTGATATCTCCACTGTATGCTTTGATTGCACTAACACATGCTTTAGCTCTTCCAACATACTTTGGAATTTTGTCATCCTATCTCATCCTCATTTGATCAAATTGTCCTCTCAAACTTTCTGCTTTGGCTCTTCTCACATTATCATTTGCTCCATAGATCTCTTTCATCTTGTTCCAAATTTCAAAGGTGATTTTGCAATCCTTGATGTCATCAAATTCTTCATAACTTAGAGAAAATGCTATATCTATCATCATGTTGTTCTAAGTCTTCTTTCCAGCAATATCATTGACAGATAATGTACCAGAAGGTTCTTCATATTTTTTATCAAGGTACTTTAGCCCTATATCACCAATAGAAGCCAGATGAAGTCTCATCAATCTCTGCCATGCTGAGAAGTTGTCCCTGTTAAGTCTTGGAATTTCCCTCTTATAAGACATCTTGACCTTTGGCTTAGATCCTTGAAAACTCTTCCTATAAGCACCAAAAGCTCTAATACCAATTTTTGGAATTATAGATGGAGTAACTGAAGGGGGGGGGGGGTGTGTGAATCAGTTACCACAAAAACAAATCCACAGATCCCTTAGATGTCTTTAATACTTATTTACTTTTGGTACTTGGTAAACATAGTAAGATAGCTATAACTCGATAGATTAACTAGTTGTTGATCATCTAGCATTTATAATTATTAATATGCATGCAAAAGTAATATAAAATTAACACAAGTGACACCAAATTTAACATGGAAATCCAATATAGAAAAAACCACCAAGTAACTACCTACAATTTTCTCACTCTTTAGAAGTGAGCCCTATTAGGAGCCAACCCTGTTAAAGTTTACAATACACATTGTTAGGTGTGACCCTATTAGAGGATTTAATCATCTTGTTAGGAGTGGCCTTGCTAGAGGGCTTTAGAACAATTCAACTAAATTGTCACCTTGTTAGAGGATTTATAAAATGGCTATTAAACCAACTCTATTAAGAGATTTGAAATCATTGCTACAATTGTTAGAAAGCAACAATGAATTGACCTAAATTAAGAGGCAACTAGCTTTGTTGATTATAGGTCTCTATTCATCATCATTAGATCTTCCCTAATCAAGTATTGCTGTTTTGTTCTCAATGATCTCTGATCATTCTTCAAAATTCACTTCCACAATAATCAGTCTTCATATCACATCAAATCCATCTCTCACACTTAGAATTTGCAACTTGACTTCTTATTTATACCATTCAGATTATCAAGTCAACACATTTACATATTACATCTACCAATAAAGCATACATCAGTCGACTACAAATATTACTTTAAACAAGTAGATGTTATTTCAAAAATTGATGAAATCCTTCACTGGCCGACCCTACTCAGTAAATACTACTTCCAAAAATTTCCTAAGTTAACCATCTTAACTTGGTTAACCATTTTAACTCAGTTAACATTACAACTTCTGCAAAATCCTTTGGCTACTAAGTTGACTTGGTAAGAACTAAATTCCTTCACTATCCATTAGAGCTTAGTAATAATAGTTTCTTCCATATTTCCCTTTGATTATTGACTGAGCTCAGTAAAAACTAAATTTCTTGAAAGCTTGGTAATAATTGTCTACTTGGTAGACACTAAATTTTTTTTTTACTAACCTTTTGAGCATGGTAGACTATGTCCTTTACTTGGCTGACCAATTGAGCTTGGTAGACTCTATCCTTTGCCTTGCTAACTAACTGAGCTAAGTAGACTCTATCTTGTGCCTTGTTGACCAAGTGAGGTTAGTAGACTCTGTCTGATGACTGATATAACATTTGTGTGACATCAAAGACAATACATAATTGAACAATTCTATCCAACACCAAACCTATTAGGAGTTGTGAAAGATAGTTGGACCCATTGCCTAAACAACTTCAAGGCCAAGACCAATGAACTCACTATCCAAATAATCTCTAGATTATTCATTGCAGAATAATAGAACTAAAATCTACATCCTTCCTCTGTCTTCATCCTATGAACCAAACTTCTACTCCTTCAGATCTATAACTAGATATTTACTCTTGCATCTAATAATCCCTTGGATTTCTTACATGCATTCAATAGGCACTCTGCTCCTTTTCATACTTTACGCTTCTTGCAATAATAGATACATGCATCATACACTTGATCACACATTTCAATCAAGAAAAACATCTTTCCTTTATAACATATCTTCATAATAATTTCTTGAGTCGACCTTGAGGTTTTTCCAATTAATTACAATAAGATAATTAATATAATTACAATTACAATAGCACTGTTAGCTCAAAGTCTATACAAAACTTCACACTTGTAATACTAAGGCTTGCACACTCACTAATGTCATCAACTGACTGTACTCTATCATTGTCTAACTATGCATTACTTTATTACATCTTGAGGTAATATAGATAATATTTATCAAGAATTTCTCTCTCTAAATTAGGTACCACTTTCATATACCATCAAATTAGAATCTATGCACTTAACTATTCCATCAAAACATTATGGTGTACATGTCCATAACAACGCATGACCAAGAAATCAAACCATCATCCTTACCATCAAGATCTATGTTTTCTACTCTACCAGTCTTTATAGAAACAATGCTATGTTGACATCAATGACAAGCATAGTCATGAATGCAACAACTCAATACTCTCCAATACTTAGGATACTCCCCCAATGTAGTATCATCAACATTCACGCTAACAATCTCCCCCTTTGGCATTGATGGTAACATAGATGAAAAATATCTAAGTTCCAAGAATACCAAGTAATACTCTATTGCTACTTTTGTCCTCATCTCATGCATATTCTCTACCCCATTGACATCAATATGAAAGGTCTTAATCTCTATTTATCAATTGATAAATACCAATTGTTGATCAATTGCTCCAAGTCATCAACCAACTTGAGTGTCCAAATACATTTTTCTATACTAAATGCCAAATACCAAGAGTCCTCAATGACTTAGTACATACAAAATACTCCACCATACATGAAGCATCATCATTTAGCCCAATCAAATAATAGTGTTCTATACCACTAGACCAATGCACTTTGTACATCAACTATTTGGAAATAGACAGGGGCATAAACCCAAGCATACCTCTCAAGTACTCAAATGTATCTTTAGGCAAAAGGTTTCGTAAAGCTATCTACAATGTGATCTTTAGTACTTATATACTCCAATCTGATCTCATTCTCAACTTATTTCTCTCTCAACACATGATACTTAATAGATATATTCTTTGTCTTAGTATGTAATAAAGGATTCTTAGACATATTTACTGTGCTTTTGTTATCATAGCAAATGATAGCAGGTTCTTCAATTTTAATTCTAATATCCTTCAATATCTACTTCATCCACATAACTTGATTACAGTTATTTGTTGCTGCAACATACTCTACCTGAGAAGTGATCTATGACATAAAATGTTGCTTCATTCTTAACCAAGAAACCAATCTTCCTCCAAGAAAGAATGATCCACCACTAGTGCTCTTTCTATCATCCATGTTGCCTATCCAATCAGCATTAATATATGCACAAAGTGTGAAATTACTTGATCTATCATACCAAATTCCATAAGTAGATTCCCTTTTAGATATTTGAATATTCTCTTAACTACTACAAAATTATATTCCTTAGAATCATCTTGAAATCTAGACACAATCCCAACTTCATTTTCTATATCTTGTTTGGTGTTAGTTAGATATTGTAAACCTCCAATCAATTATCTATACTTCTACTCCACTTCTAGTGTGTCTTTGTTGGATAACTTGTGACCAGTTATCATAGGTGTGCCAAAAGGTTTACGAATTTTGAAACCAAACCTTTTCAACAAATTTTTTAGATAATTAGATTGTGAAATGAATATACCATCATTATTCTGTACAATCTGAAAACTTGGGAAAAACTTCATTTCTCCTATCACACTTATTTCAAATTCATTCTTCATCTCCTCAACAAATTTGTCACTAGCTTCATCATTGTCTCCAAAAATGATGTCATCAAAAAATATTACAATGGTCAAAAAACCATCTTCAATTTCTTTTAGGTACAAGTTACTATCTATCATAACTTTAGAAAATCCAAGCTTTGCCAAGGAATTAACCAACCATGCATACCAGATTCTTGGTGCTTGCTTCAGACTATAACTAGCCTTATTTAATGTACATACCATGTCTTTTTCTTTTGATAAAAGAAAGCCTTTAGACTACTCAATATAAAATTGTTCTTCTAGTTCTCCATTCAGAAAGGCATATTTAACATCAATCTGATAAACCTTCAATTTCTTGTTCACTACTTAAGCTAGGAGCATCCTCATTGCATCCATTTTTACTACAAGTACATATGTTTCCTCATTATCAAAGCCTTCTCACAATTTCTCCTTGTTCATTCATCTTATTCTTGAAAACCCATTTTGTTCCTATCACATTCTTATCTTTTGGTCTAGGAACTAACTCCCATGTATCATTCTTTACTATTTTATCTAGGCCTTCCTTCATTGCTTGGATCCAATGATTATCTTTGACTACTTGATCTATGCACTTTGATTCAACTTGAGATATCAAACATGTTCACTCATTTACTCTATTCCTTGTCATTATGCCTCTGTCTTTACTTCCAATTATCTACTAAGGAGGGTGATTCCTTGTTATATTTCTATGAGGGGTAGAAGTTGACATCTCAACTCTTTTCTCTTCTCTAGGTTTATAACTTTATTTTCCTCTATTCTCAAAAGTTACCACATCATTCTGCAAATGATTGTTATTCTTAAACAAAACTTCAGCATTCCATCTAACAATTCCAAATTTATTCTCTTCTTCATCTAAATTATAATCTACCATCTTTTCTATGGTTCCAAATTTCTCATCAATCCTTACATTTGTGCATTCAACTATTGTGTTAGTTCTATAGTTGAAACATCTATAAGCCTTACTTTTTAATGAATAGCCAAGAAACATACCTTTATTGCTTCTCAGATTAAACTTACCAATGTCATTGTCTCTCTTAATATAACATTTTCTCCCAAATATCTTGAAATATTTTACTTATGGTGAATTCCCAAACCATAGTTCTTAAGGTGTCCTGTCCATACCTTTTTTGATCAATACTTTTTTCAAAGTATATATTGCAGCATTAACTACTTCTCTCTATAATGTGTTAGGAACATCATTCTAAGATAACACCACTCTAGTTTCTTTTGCAATAGACTTATTTCTTCTTTCAGAAATTCCATTTTTGTCAAGTGTTCTACGTGCAGAAAGTTATCTTTTGATTCCATTTTCTTCACAAAATATGTTAAATTATCTATATGTGTATTCTCCTCCTCTATCAAATCTCAAACACTCAATCTTAACACTAGATTCATTCTCAACTCTATTCTTAAATATCTTAAACTTCTCAAAAGATTTAGATTTATCTTTTAGAAATGCAACCCAAATCATTCTAGTGAAATCATCAACAAAAATCATAAAATACCTTTCACCATAGAATCCTCTTGTTCTAGAAGGACCACATAGATCTATGTGAATGATCTCTAGATTCTCTATGGTATTGAACTTCTTGCTAGGGAATAATATTTTCTTTTACTTAAGCCAAAATGCATTCCTTACACACAACATTAGTAGGCTTAACAATCTTAGGCAATTCTCTAACTGTAAAAGTGTTACTAACCTTCACAATATTATCAAATTTTATGGGATAGAATCTTCTGTGCCACAACCAATTGTTATCCACTTTAGCTACCAAACATTTCATCTCACTATGATTTAACTAAAATACATTACCTTTAGATCTAGTGCCAATTCCAATCATCTTACAATATCTGTCTTTGATAAGGAATGTATTCTCAATGAACTACAATAGATAACCCTTGTCTACCAACTTCCAACACTCAACAAGTTATGCTTAAATCCATCAGCAAAATAGACATCATCAGTTTTAATTTTATCATAAAGAGTAATGGACCCAATTCTTATTATATGATAGGTGCATTGTTACCAACTCTAGCAATACCTCCATTATTATTCTTGAACTTAAAAAATTTATTCTTATCACCAATCATGTGATGTCAACAACCATTCTCAATTGTCCAATCGGACTTCTTTTCCACTTGGGTGACTAGAGATCTTTCTTGTCTAATTTATCTATCAATATCATCTTCCTTGGTAGCCACAAATCCTAATTTATCATCAGTTTTACATTGAACTTTTTCATTAGATTCTTCATCTACATTTGTGTAACATCCACTTTTCTCGAGTCTTAACTAACAACTAACATATCAAAGAAATACAATTACTAGTTCATATTCTTAGAAAGACAATTACATCAATTATGTTGGCATGAATGAGATTAACTATTATAATCATTTAAATAAATATCTCATAAATAATAATTGAAGATACCATTAATGAATTTACCAAGAAATTTAAAATCTACATACAATAGAATTCAAAACTAAAAACCATCTAGGGATGCTTCTACAAAACCCAGGTTAGTCCATAAAATACCTCTTATGGAAAAAATAGCTATACTACTATATTGTAATGACAAGTACCAATATATTATCTAGGGCATCAAATACCACTGTATCAATTAGGGAATCAATTGCCATTGGATCATTTAGGATATCACATACCACTGTATCAATTAGGTAATATATTACCATTGGATCATTTAGGGCATTGCCTACCACTATATTAATTAGGGCATCAATCACCAGTGTTTCATTTATGGAATCACATACTACTATATCAATTAGAGCATCAAATACCCCTACATCAATTAGGCCAATAACATTTAGTTAGGAAAATATTCTCATATTCATTATTCAAATAAATGGAAAACTAAAATATCAATCCATCAAATAAACCTATCTCTTGTATATAGATATATTCAATGTCTACTTGGAAGATCAACCAATCTAACTAGTTGCCAATTACATTGACAATAATAGTTTCTTTCATTTAAAGGAATAACTAAAAATGATGATATAACTCAATCCATCTTATCTTCTACTTGAATAAACATCAAAAAAGTAAAATACTTGTTACCAATAAATGTTGGGATACTTAACTTATCTTTGTGGTGTAGGAGCACACCTAGGAAACCTCCATTTTTTGGCTTGTACTTGACTCTAGCAAAGTCAAGAGCTTAGGTTAGGTTGTTTTTGTACCTTATAAGGTCGCTTGAATGTTCCCTACATGAGTTAGTCATTAAAACTAAGGTCACACTTATAGCCTTTGTTAGTTGTTTTTACATTTCATAATGTGAGGAGTTAAGGAGTTTGAGTGTTTAAGGTGTCTTAGAGCTTAGAGTGGTTAATGGTTATGGAGATGCTGTTATGGCCTTAAAAGGATTTGGATCCTTAAGACATGGAGATTAGAGGTCCTAGAAACAAGGGTACATGCATAAATGTAAAGAACCCAAATTTTGCTAAAAAGTTGTCATGACAACATTTGCAATTATTACAAATGTTACATGCAACATGGAAACTTTGGATTCCCTAAGCAATTGGAAATTATGCTCAACTAACAAGGATGAGGTCTAAAGAACTTTCCATTCGACCAAAAATTGAAATAAATGGAGTAATATAATGATGATGGATGACCATGCATTGAAGGATGAAGTTAGAGAGAAAGTTTCACTTAGATTCCTCTAAGTGTGTGTGGAGAAGAGTAACAAAATAGATTGTTTTTCTTCTAAGGGTAAGCATAAGGGATCAAACTCTTGGAGAGGATTTTTTATTTGCAAGGAAACTCGGGTGCAAAAATAGCTTCCTACACTAATCTCATAAGGAAAGTATGATGTAAATGCTATTAAAATCTTCTACATTTACAGATTCAATATCATGTAAACAATAATATTGCAGCCAACCATGCATACAAAAATTAGACAAAGAAAGAAACACATAGCACAAAGATTTTCCAGTGGGGAAAAACCTTTCAATAAAACAACCCCACCCATTCAAAACCTGTACAATGTATTATCTTCAACACAAGGTTACAATACACTTGCAATGCAAGTTCAACATCGACAACAGAAGACTCTAGTAGTAACTCGCAGTACCAACAATACACCTTTTTCACATCATCTCTCTTTGCAACCCTAAAAATGCTTATAACATGCGCTTCACTTTAGGGCTACTTCCAAAGGTAAACAATATTAGGGTTTTACCATTCGTTGAGAAAATAGGAACCCCAAAAAAAATTTTGGGGCCCCACTATTGGGGTAGAACGTATAGTACTCAAATATCTTAGTTGCCACATGTCTTCACCTATCATTGAATCTTCCTAATGTAGCTCTTATGTGTCATAGGAATCTGTCATAACCATTTAGCCATGATCTCCTTACACACAATTCAAGATGTCGACACATCAAAATTATTTACAAGAAATACATTTTACAAAACAAATAATAAGAATAGGAATTATACAAGGTTGAGACACCTTATTCCTAATAGCATTGGTGTTAGTAAATCACCTAAACCAATCAAGGACTTAGGTAGATAGGTTCCTAGAAGAGACAAGCTAAGTCACTTGAAGAGTAGTGTAAGCACCCCTTGGAACACATACACCATAGTGGTATCAAAGCAAGGTCTAATTAGACTTGTGGCTCATTTTTCAACCTATAGAATTAGTGGGAGATAATACACCAAGTGGATCGATAGAAGACAAAACCATGGTGACTAACATTGAGTTAGCCAAGAACATTGAAGAACAAGAAGAGAATAATAAGTCACTAAGGGAGAGAATGGCTCAAATGGAGAAAATCTTGGTGAAGTCCATGAAAAAGCTAATAGGGTCAAAGAGAAAATTGACCTAAAGGAAGAAAAAGAAGCAAGGGAGAAGGAACTAGATTTGGAAGTAGAAGCAGCAACCCCTAACCCTATTCTTCTTAAAGAGCCATTCTTGAAGGAATTAAAGGAATTAAGTGGAAAAGCTCTAGAAGGGATACCACTATTTAGTGGAAAAATGAATCCAAACTCAATTGTGGACTAGGTTGACAATATTGAGAACCATTTTGAATGTGATGGTATGTCTAAGGCACAAACATTTGTGGTGGCCAAGTAAGAGGTTCTTCTCTTACTTAGTGGAAGTTTATTCAAAATGAAAGGGAGAAGGATGGAAAAGGTCCTATTGTTACATGGAAGGGTATAGTACGTAAAGTGAAGCAGACCTACCTTCTTGATGACTATGAAGTTCAACTTCATAGAAGGAGACAAAATATTAGGCAAAAAGATTTGGAGGTCCAAGCATAAACTAACCAATTCAAAAAGTTATGTTTGAGATCCAAGGTGGTTGAAGAGGAAAGCATTAAGCTTGCAAAGTACTTGAATGACATTAAATGGTCAATTCAAGAAGAAATGACCCTAGTGAACTTCATATCCACTAGAAAAGTTTATCAAATGGCCTTGAAGATAGAAGAGAAGAGCAAGAGAAAACAAGAAAACTCTAAAGGAAAATCTAAGAGCAAGGATAATAGAGTTCAAAGAGGTGGCTACGTTGTAAAGAGTTCAGATTCAAGGACTCAAGGGGAGGTAAAATTTAGTGAACAACAAGATAGGAGCTCAAGTAGAGATGGTAGAGGAAGAAAATCTAATTCTAGAGGAAAGAGTAGTGGACAAGGAGGAAGAGGCAATTACTTTGCCAATATGAAGAGCTACCATTGTAATCAAATGGGGCATCCAACTTATAGGTATCTAGCAAAAATTGGTTCATCATAAGGAGGTCATAAGAGGACTAACTTGGTCCAAGAAGAGTCCAATACAATAAAAAAAAATACTAAAATACCTCTGAATTCAAAAGAAGAGTACCTCATGATGAGGAGAACTTTGATCAAAGAGCCATTAAAGGAGGAGCCAAGCCAAAGAAGATCTCTACTTAAGATAAAGTGAAAAATGATGGGTAAAGTGTGTAAAGCCACCATTGACTTAGGTTCTTTTGACAACATTGTATGAAAGGAAGTAGTCAACAAGTTAAAACTAACAAGGATACTTGTAGGAATTTTCCCTAGAGAAAAATTCACCCAAGATCAAGGAGCAAAAACACAAGCACAACTATAGACCAAGAGTAGAAGTGTGTGCATACACACTAGGAGACCCTATATATAAAGGCCTCTAAGATGCATTTAGAATGTGTCTAGAATGAACTAGGAGATAAGAATGACAACTAAGCACATATCCTCCACAATAAGAGGATAAGAATGATGAGATGTCTAGAATGTTGTAGACACCATGTGCTCAAATAATGTGCTAACTACTAGTGTGCATAATTAGAGTGCAAACTCCTATATTGTCAACATGAAAAATCAAAAGAGTGCACATACTCCTAGGTGACTAATAAATAAATAATATAATAAAATATGCATTAACCTAAGTAAACTTAAGTGACTATAAATAGTAAATACTTATTTACACTAGCAAACTCCTGCCCTTAAGTGCAACTTAGGGGAATGCCCTTAAGTTTAGATAATCTAGGATGAAATGCAAAATGGGCCTTGGCTACTAGGCCATGTTACGTACCCATGTACATAATGGTATGCAATCTCTCATAAAGTGAAGAAAGAAGGAAAATATAATGGGAGAAACCCTCGCCCAAAAGGAGAGATGAAGAAACACACTATGTATGGATGGATGGAGTAATCAAGACCCCCACATTATGAAATACATCTAGTATATACATAAGAGAAAAATGAGAAGAGGAAGAGAGATAGGATAGACTCCCCCCTAAAGAATAATGCCTACTAGTGACTGCTCTAATGAAGAAGCTAATCCAAGACTATAGAATGGTGTTCCTCCCCATAGGAAGAAACAAGGCCATGGGTACAAATGGGACACTTCCACTATGCATGTAAAGAATCCCATAGATAAATGTTGTCTCTAAAACCTTCTCAACTAGCTAAAGAACCTATCTCAAAGAACTATCTATCTCTGCAACTGATGAACAACTATTCTAAAACTATTGGTCATAAGTATCCACAATCACTTCAAGCTATGATGATCGATCATGACAAGAATGAAAAATAGGGTTAGATGGAGCCCTCATAGCAACTAAAGAAGATTTTTTTTAATCAAGAAGAAAAGGCAAATCATCAATACTATCTCCCAAATCTATTACTAATGCTAGACCTGGAAGACTGGATGTACCCTACTATGTTGGACCTATCACTATGGTGATATATGCATGTGGATTTGACTAATGTCATGACCTCTCACTGTAACTATTGATAGAACCCCACCTATCTAAATCTGTTGAAGGACTATCACTAGTGTCACTATTAGTTTCCACATGGTATGATGTGTAGAGAGGATTAGAGAATAAGTTAGGTGAACTTTCCTCAAAGTGTACATCCTTCTCCACAAAAATGTAATGTGTCTCTAAATCCATGAGTCTATATGCCTTCACACCATCTTCATATCCCATGAAAGTACAAGGCCAAGGTGACTGTGCCTTGCATCCCCTGGAAGATATATTTTCCCATGCAAGATAACCAAAGACCCTAAAATGTGTCACAATAGGTTTTCTATCACACCATGCTTCAAAAGGAGTCCTACTATCTAAGGATGGATGAGGAGACTAATTAAGAATGTGAGTGGCACTACTAATTGGTTCAACTTTAAGTGATGAATCTAGAGACTTGGCCTGTATCATGCAACTCACCATGGACTTAAGAGTGTGGATCCTCAATGTTGCAACACCTTTCAAGTATGCAAACTAAATTCTGGTGGATCCTAAAGATCAATTCCCTCAAGTCTGGAAAAGTTTGTAAATCTTCTATTCACATATTTGCTCTAATTTTCCATTCGAAGAACATTGATGGATTTTCTTGAATTCTATTCAATGTGAGTCTTGAAGGCTAGAAACTTGTCCAAAACTTCTTTCTTATGATGGAGAAAGTAGACCCAAGTGTATCTTGAAAAGTTGTAAATGAAGGCAAGTATGTAGTGACCCTAGCTAATTGTTTTTAGATTGAGAGGAGATTAGAACTTAGATTTGGAACATAGAGAACATTTTGAAACTCTCCATTTTCCATCTCCATGTTTCCTTTTCCTTCAACTTCCACTTTGGTATCATCTCCCATGAAGATGTGTAGTACCTTTGACTACTTCAATGAAGAAAAATCCTCTCTTGAAGAACCCATGTGATAGGAGGCACCTGAGTCAAGTATCCATTCCTTTGAAGAATTTGAATTTGCCATGAGTGCTTGCCTTTTTCCCTTTGAATCTAAAGAAGACCCTTTATCCTTATAAGTATTAGGCAATGGAACACTATTTTTCTTCATGATGGTGGTCAACTCATCAATCCTTTTATCATAACACTCATGTTCTTCATGACCCAATTTCTTGCAATAGGAACACTTTTTCTTCTCCTTATTGTTGTCCCACTTCTTGTTGGAATTTGAGGAAGACTTGCCTTGTTGATCAGATGATGGTGTTACAATTTATCATATAGGTTTTTGAGGGTATCCCAAGCTTGCTTGGATATAGAAGACTTCCTAATCTAATACATGATCTTGTCATTAACCTACAAACACATATCACCTAGGGATTTCCTATCTATTGCATCCCAAGCTTGAATATCACTTGCTAATACATAATTACCTACTAGTTTAGGAAGGGTACCATCTACATATTGAGAAACTCCATTATGCATTAAATGATACCACATTTTGATGGACCATGTAGCATAGTTATGAGGAGTTAATTTAGGAAAATTAAAATTTCCCATGATGCATAAAATGAAAGAAAACTACAAAAAAGAAGGAAAACAACCCCAAGAACAACCCCCCCCCCCCCCCCAAAAAAAATAGATGCTTTTGGTACTGTATAAGTAGTGTGTTTACAATGCCACTTGCTAATTTTGGCCTATATGGACTTTTAATTTTTCTAATTACAACCTCTTGATGGATTACAAGTCTGGAACTTTTCAATGTACAAAAAATTTGAAGTAATACAAAGAAAAGAAAGGCCCTATTTCTAAAAAGTGACACTTTTCTCCACACAACCCTAAAATTTGATTGTAGATTTGGAAAGTAGACAAAAAATAATGCATTTAAAAAAAAATGGAACCTATTTTTTAGTCTAGATGTGCCTGTATGAAGCAATTGAAGTTCAAAAATGCAAGATTGGATAGGTACAATCACCAAAAGACACTATTTCTAACAAATTCATGCACCAAAACTAGAAAAGAGTTGCACCATTGAAAAGTTTTTGAAATTCTTGCCAAAATCAAAAAACTTGCACCTAAATTTTGGTTCAGATGACTAAGATAAGGCCTCCCAAAGTAAGATTGCAAAATCAAAAATTAATCTAGAGAGGGCTTGCAACAACAAAATATGGAGTTAAATTTGATGGTCATATAGTTGTCACAATAGTTTAAATTTTCCCTAGAATTATGGTCAGATGGTCATCAAATTTAGGCATAGGAATTGGATGATGTCAACAGTTATTAGCCTTGTGATGATGTTAGCATGACATCATGATGATGTCAACATGTACAAAACTATACAAAACTATATAGATTTTAAAGATGTGTTTGGCTTATGTGGTTGTATAGAAAGTTGATTCCATATATAGTTTGCTGATTGGATTTGTTGACGTGTACCTAGTGACTATACTACTATGTTAGATTGATGATGTGTTAGCTATTTGATGTGGGAGGTCTCTATATTTCCACATGTCAAATAGGAGGGGTCTGCATGTCGACTACTGGCAAAGGATGGCGATTGTTGATGGCAGATTTGCATCACTAGTAAAAGTTTTCATTGCTAAAGAAACTGATTGTCACTTTTGAAAATTATTTTTAGTTGTCAAATGATTGTTTCATGACTAGGGATGAGATTTTTTGGTAGGCAAGATTTTCTGGAATAATCCCACATTCATTGGCAGACACTCATATAGAGTGTCTAAAGACAAAGCCGTGGATACTCTAAAATAAAGAGCTATGGGTATGGTGGGCTACCAGTGGAGTTGGGTGGCTAGTTGAGGCTACCTTCACCCAGTTCTAGTGGTTTCATGAGTCTAGTAGAATATTATGCCACCAGAATTTGCTAAATAGTCTACCAGATTATAATGCCAACTGGCAGATTTGTATTGAAAATGCCCACCGAATAGGAATATTCTCCCAAATTGCAGGGCTAGGGTGTGACTACCTAGTTTTGCAAAAAAAATTTCAAAAACAAAGTTTGAAAAATAAATTGCATGGAATTAATTAATTCAGATTTGAAACAATTGAAATGTATAAATCAATTAGATCATGCCCATTTACAAATTGATGCCTTCAAGTGCTAATTTGAAAAAAAAAATTTCCTCATGATTGACTTTAGCTCAGCATAGGTGAATTTATAGTCTATTTTCATCGAATCAATATTTTAGATGCAATGGTGAGGTTAGATTGGCTCTAGACCCTCCCAATTTTTGTAGATTCTCCAAAGTCTAGTTGAGGTGTTGAAGTAACTATAGTCTCAAATGGCTAGTGTTGAGAATCTCCTTGAGCTCTGATACCATGTAAGAATTTTTCTTTGAGAAAATTTAGCCAAGATCAAGGAGCACAAACACAAGCACAATGATAGACCAAGAGTATGATCAATATGAGAATGCTCTCTATTATCATAAGCATGTACACACACACTAGGAGAGCCTATATAAAATCCTCTAAGATTCATCTAGAATGTGTCTAGAATGAACTAGGAGATAAGCATGACAATTAAGCACATAACCTCCACAATAAGAGGATAAGCATGATGAGGTGTCTACAATTTTGTAGACACCATGTGCTCAAATAATGTGCTAACACCTAAGTGTAGACAACATGTGCATAATTAGAGTGCAAACTCCTATGTTGTCAACATGACAACTCACAAGAGTTTGCATACTCCTAGATGACTAATACATAAATAATGAAATAAAATATGTATTAACCTAAGTAAAATTAAGTAAGTATTAAAAGCAAAGACTTATTTACACCAACAAGACCCCACAATAACCCATGTAAGGTCACATGGCTAAAAAAAGGCCAACATGTGTTAGTAAATGAGCAAGCATGAGTTGAGTTCTTAATTAGAAGCTATAAGGACAAGGTTTCATGTGATGTGTTACCTATGGATGCATGTCATTTGCTCCTAGTTATACCATGGCAATTTAATCACCAATATATCCATGATGGAGGAAGGAATTCCTATTCTTTCAAGAAAGATAATGTAACCTTCAAAATTAAGTCATTGTTGGAGGATTCTAAAGAAAAGAAAGTAGGTCCTAATGTTCTAATGGTGGGTTAAAGAGAGTTCCTATAAGTCATGGAAGAGAGTGAAGGCATAGGCTATGCATTGGTGTTAAAGATAAAAGAGGAAAATGAAGACAAGGAGACTAAGAAGATAGAGTTTCCAAAGGAGATTCAAGGAATGTTGCAGGCCTACCAAGGTATTGTAAGTGTTGGACAGCCATCTACTTTATTGCCCAAGAGATCTATAAGCCATAGGATAGACCTAACTATAGGAGCTACCCTACCTAAGAAAGTAGCCTACAGAATGACTACTCAACAAAATGAGGAAATAGAAAGATAAATACAAGAACTCTTAGACCAAGGCCTAATTAGGAAGAGTACTAGTCCAT
Source organism: Cupressus sempervirens (assembly GCA_028749045.1). Lineage (NCBI taxonomy): Eukaryota > Viridiplantae > Streptophyta > Pinopsida > Cupressales > Cupressaceae > Cupressus > Cupressus sempervirens. The sequence goes on from CM053785.1 coordinate 1,030,957,918, forward strand.
GTGTCATACCTACTATACTTTCACCAAGGAAAGGAGGAACTTGGAGGCTTTGTAGAGATTCAAGAGCCATAGATAGGATAACCATTAAGTATAGGTTCTCTATTCCTAGGATTGAAGACCTCATGGATTTTATAAGTGAAGACAAGTACTATAGCAAGATAGACTTGAAGAGTGGATATCACCAAATAAGGATACATGAATGAGATGAGTGGAAGACAGCCTTCAATACCAATGAAGGGTTGTATGAATGGCTTTTCATGCCATTTGGATTTTCTAATGCCCCCTCCACATTCATGAGACTCATGGATGAGTTTATCAAGGACTATATAGGAAAATTTGTAGTAGTGTATCTAGATGATATACTAATCTACAACAAGGCAAAGAGTGAGCAACTAGAACAACTTGACATTGTGTTCAAGAAACTACATGAGGAGAAGTTAATGATCAACTTAGAGAAGTGTGAGTTCATCAAAATAGAGCTAGTGTACCTTGGGTTTCTTGTAGCATGTGGTCAACCAAAAATGGATACAAGAAAGGTTGAAGCTATAATGAATTGGCATACTCCAAAGTTAGTAACTAAGGTAAGAAGTTTTCATGGCCTTGCACAATATTATATGAAATTCATAACACAGTTTAGTGCAACTTTTGCTCCTATGTTAGATACTATCAAAGGATGTATGAGAACAAAGTTTTTGTGGAATGATAATTCTAACAAAAAATTTGAGTTACTCAAGCAAAAGATAGCTACTCAACTTGTTTTAGTGTTACCAAGTTTTGAAAGGTTATTCACCATTGAATGTGATGCTAGCAATGTAGCAATTGGGAATGTTCTAAGCCAAGAGGGAAAACTAGTAGATTTTAATTCTAAGAAGTTAATTGAGGCCAAAAGGAATCACTTCTCATATGATCTTTAAATGTATTCATTGCTCCAAGCATTAAGAAAGTGGAGTCGTTATTTTCTTCCCAAGGAGTTCATCATGTATTTACACAACCAAGCGCTTAGTTTCTTCAATTCACACTAAAAGTTAAGCCACAAGCACATGAAGTGGGTTGAATACCTACAAGCATGTACCTTCAAATATCAAGCACAAGAAGGGTGCTCTAAACAAGGTGCCAGATGTGTTTTCTAGAATGGCACTCACACTACAAGATATTTAATTGAAGAGTATGGAGATAGATCATTTCAAGGATCTATATGTAGATGATGACAACTTTGTTGACATATATAAGATATGTGTTGAATACAAGAATCCCTTTTATAGTAGTTATGTTGAATATACTTTGCAAAGTGATCTTTTATTTAAGGGAAATCAATTGTGTGTTTCTAGAGGCTATATTACGGAGAATTTGATACAAGAAAAACATGATGGAGCTTTGAGTGGTCACCTTGGGATTACTAAGACCCAAGATCTTGCTTCAAAGTTTTACTATTGGCCTAGAATGAATATTAATGTTAGGAGGTATGTGGAAATTTGTGTCATATGTCAAAAAGCTAAGGGTACTTCTACAAGTGCTAGTCTTTACCAACCACTATCAATCCCTACTAGGTCATGGGAATTTATAAGGATGGATTTTGTAATTGGGTTACCCAAGACAAGAGGGGGAATGGATAGTTTATATGTGGTTGTGGATAGGTTTATCAAAATGGATCACTTTGTGCCATGCAAGTCCACTAGTGATGCCACATACATAGCTTCCCTATTTTTCAAAGAGATTGTGAGAATCCATGGGTTACCAATCAGCATTGTGTCAAACAAGGATACTAAGTTTATGAATCACTTTTGGAAGACTCTTTGGCAAAGATTGGACACCACCTTGTCCTTTGGATCAGCTAATCATACTAAAATTGACGGTTAAATTAAGGTTGCTAATAGAACCCTTGGGAATCTTCTAAGATGCTTGACTAAAGATTATGGATAGTAATGGGATCAGTTGATTGGGCAAGTTGAATATGCCTACAATGACACCACCAATAGATCTGTAAGAAATATTCCTTATGAGATAGTTTATAGACTTCATCCTAGGGGTGTTTATGAATTGAGTGAATTGAAATATGGAATGAAGATGAGTGGGTATGTTGATGATTTTGCATATGTCATGAAGGAAGTTCATGAGATAGTGAGGGAAACATTAGCAAAGAATACCATGAAACACAAAGCTAAGCTGGATGAAGCTAGAAGGATAGTCAATGCTAGTAATATAGTTATGCTATATTTTAACAATTCTAGAGTAAAGAAAGGAGTCCCTCACAAGTTATAGATGAAGAGGATAAGACCCTATCTTATACTAGCTAGGTATGTTGACAACACATTCAAAATTGAACTACCTAAAGATAGTGGACTATCACCAATATTCAATATTGTAGACCTAGTCCATTATTAGGGACCATAGAAAGACAATGAATAGACTATACATGAGGTATTCAAGGATGTTCAAGACCTACAACTACCTACTACTATAGTTACAGGATCAGACAACATCTTGGATGCAAAAGTCTACAAGAAGACTAAAGGAATACAAAGAGAAATTAATAGAGAGACATGGGTAGAGTGATGTTGATTTATTATGGATAAAATAATCATAATTCAAAAGATTGGGGATTGATCAAAACATCTTCAATCCAAGGGTGGATTGATCTATTCTTTTTGGGGAGGATGGTGTAGGAGCACACCTAGGAAACATCCATTACTTGTCTTGTACTTAACACTATCCAAGTCAAGATCTTAGGTTATTTTGTTTTTGGACCTTATAAGGTCACTTGAAATGTTAGCTAGGTGAGCTAGTAATTAAGACTAAGGTTACACTAATAGCCTTTGTAAGTTGTTTTTACATTTCATAATGTTAGGAGTTACAAAGTTTGAGTCTTTAAGGTGTCTTGGAGGTTAGAGTGGTTAATGATTATGGAGATGCTATTATGTCCTTAAAAGGCTTTAGATCATTGAGACATGGAGGCTATGGGTCCTAGGAACAAGGGTAAAGGCATAAATGTAAAGATGCCAAATGTTGCTAAAATGTTGTCATGACAACACTGGCAATTATTGCAAATGTTGCATGCAACATGGCAACTTTGGATTCCCTAAGTGATGGGAAGTTATGCTCAACCAAAAAGCCCTAGAATGGTAGATATAAAATATATGTGAACCAAGACTCTAATCTAAGAAGTAGATTTTGAAGACATTGTAATTTTGGAGTGTGGAATGGAAGACTGGACTATTTTATGAAAACTTAATGAGCTTTTTGTAAATAGTACTACTTTAAGCTATTGGAAGTATGCATATAATGATTGGATTTTTTTCTATATTCTATTAGGAAACTTTTTCATTTTATGTGTTAAGGGTCTAGAGTAAATTTTTTCTATTTAATAAATTGGTTTCGTTTAGGATAGTGTATTGATTTCAATCAGGCAGATTTAGGGAAAATGACTCCCACATTATATTCATCCATGGGAACTCAATATAGGTGGTTTAACCTTCAAGTGAGGCCTCTTTACATGTTGTATATAAATCTAGGAGTCTAAAGGAGTTTTCTTTCTATTTTAAGTATCAATCCCTAGGTGAGCTACAATGGTCCAGTTAAGGGATTGACAATGCTTAATCCATTATATTATGTAGGGGATATAAGTGTTGTATGAAAAAAGTATACCTTCAAAGAGGGAATAGTCATACCTTGACATAGCCTAGACATTGAGACCTTACCAATCCATCTAGATATGTTTTTAAGTATGTTTGTGGTATAGTCCTAGGAAATATGTCTTTTAGCTTATTTGACCTATATAATAGGAAGAACCTATATGGGAAACTTAGGGTTTTAAAACCTACAAAAAAATCTAGAGAATCCCAAAGGGTGTTTGAATATACAGTTTAATTATGAAGTTTTTTTGAGAGATTTAGCAAGAAAGAGGAATTAATGGTTTCCAAGGGTTAATTGAATTAAGCCTAAATAGGATTCTTTAAGGAAAAGTCTTGAAATAATTAAGGAGGAGGTCTAAAGACCATTTCATATCACCAAAAATGGAGTCAAATGGAGTAATCTAATGATGATGGATGACCTTGCATTGACGGATGAAGTTATAGAGCATGTTGCACTTAGATTCCTCTAAGTGTATGTGGAGAAGAGTAACAAAATAAATTGTTTGTCTTCTGAGGTTAAGCACAAGGGATTAAACTCTTGGAGAGGAGTTTGGATTAGTGTTAGTCAATCACCTAAACCAATTAAGGACCTAGGTATATAGGTGCCTAGAAGAGACAAGCTAAGTCTCTTGAAGAGCAGTGCAAGTACCCCTTGTAACACATACACCACTTTGTCTGATGTATGTCCCAACATCTTGTAGAGAGGAGAAACATTGTCAGGGGCTTAAACACCAAACCAGAGACCTTAAACTTATCCCTACACTTTCTCTAACTAGAAAGACCCTCCCTATCTAGAATAGACATGGAACATCTTGTTAGCCACTGAACATCTTGGTACTTAATCCCACCACTTGACTTGACAATAGGATAAATTAAATGGACATGCATGAGCTATTTAATGATTCTTTTAAAAGAAATAAAGTCATTTAGTTACTTCTAATTCTTGCTTCACGTTCTTGTAGATTTTCTCTCACCTTTTCACCCTCTTTCTTGGTTATCTAGTCGGGTGAGTCCTAGGTGTTAAATATCAAAGTAATTCAACTCCTTCACTAAACTTTAGCTAGTGATTAGAAAAATATGATCTCATTATTGTCATAATACAATTCCTATGGCCTAAGATCTTCTTAATAATTTACAAGAAATAAATTTATTATGGATTTTGAATAGAATTAAGAGACATCTTGGAAAAACATTACATTTCATTTAGACTTAGAAAATGAATTCATTGAATATGCTAATCGATATATAGTCAACCATGAGATATCAAATAAATTCTTACATCTACAATTTTGAGTGTATTTATAAAGCAACATGAAATGAAAAAGATTACCACATAAACTAATCACTAAAAGTTTAAGATCAACTTGATTTTTGTATAATCACCTCTTGTGAATTACATATCCAATGCAAAGTTTATACTAGATAAAAATACTATGACTTAGTCTTTCCTCCAACTAGATGTAGCAAATAAAGATGATGAGAAAAAAGAGATGAGTAGATGTAATAATGCAAAAATTAGATTTCTCTATTTTTCTAACTTGTATATAAAAGAAGGAATTCAAAAAATATAAAGGCTTCCAAGAAGTCATGACACTTTGAGTAGTTATATATTTGTTAGTGAATAGATTTGTCT